>CM052883.1:2396030-2480831 GCA_028534135.1 Potos flavus
GGGCGAGCCTGGTGGTGGGTGTTGAGGAGGGCACGTATTGCATGGAGCACTGGGTGTGGTACATAAACAATGAATCTTGTAACACTGAAAAAATAAAATAAAAGTATTTGGGGGAAAAAAAAATAAAAATAAAAAGGGTCATATAGGGGCGCCTGGGTGGCTCAGTCAGTTAAACGTCTGCCTTCTGCTAAGTTCATGATTCCAGGACCCTGGGAACCAGCCCCTTGTTGGGGCTCCCTGCTCAGCGGGGAGCCTGCTTCTCTCTCATCCTCCACTCCCCCTGCTTGTGCTCTCTCTCTCTCTCTCTCAAATAAATAAATAATATCTTTAAAATAAAATTTTAAAAAAAAGGTCACATAAGATACGTAAGGAGGAAAATGTTGATCCATGTGGGTAGAAATCCCTGCAGATTTCTGGCTCAGATCGGGGGTGTCCTTTTGGGTCCAAAGTGAGTAAATTAATCTCTACTCAGCACCGGGCACCCAGTGCACTTGGAGAGCTTAAACGGAGGTCGTGCATGATTGCCCAGAGACACGCTTGAGAAAAGAGAGAAACTTGATCACAGTCGTCAACCTAGAAAGAGATGGCTGAAAATTTAAGCAAACGGGCATCGATTTGGGCAACTGGAATTGCACCTTGGGAGACAGATTTGGGTAGAAACCTGACTCCCATGCTCCGAGGAAGACAGGACAGAGTTAGAAAGGTGAAGGTCACCAGTGCTGTTCTCAGGTCCTCCATTTACAACAGGGATTGAGACTAGCTTAACTGCGGTTGGTTGGGTTCATATACGCATTAGGGATATAGAAACTTTTGAAAGCTGGTTTCTTTTGAAGTGAAGAAAGCAAAGGACTCAGGTGTCCCAGTGAGGAAGGACTCGAGTCCAGGCAGAGGGCTTGCAGCAGGCAGAAAGTTCCAGGTTCCTCCCAGGAGGAAATGCATAAATTCCTCCTCCCTTATGGCCTCCCGATGCTATTTTAAAAGAGACTCTTTTAACTGGGTTTGCTTGCTCTGTATTGAACACTCCTCTTACACAGTATACCAGATTTGTGTTTTGTTTTTTCAAAAAAATAAACTTAGGGGCACTGGGCACCTCACCGCCATCCAGGACAGGGAAGGAAAGGAAGAGAATGCCTTCAAGTAATGCCGGACGGACCCTGAGATGTAGTTCTCATGTCAGATTCAGATACCGCCCTTTCAAACACCATACAACCCTGGGAACTTATTAAAAATGCTGTTGCCCTGAAATCACGTCGGGTGTGGGTGGTCCCAGACCCATAAGTTACTCTGAATTCAGACATGCCTAGACGGCTTTGAATGGCTAGTGAGTGGGACCATTGAAAGACAGTGGGACCGTCACCCCAGACTTTGGGGTGGCCAACGAGTTCAATGCCTCCGACAGTCAAGGAAGTTTATCCTATGCACTGGTCTGAATGTCTGTGTTCCCCCCAAATTCGCATGTTGGAATCCTCACCCCCAGTGTGGTGCTTTTTGGGGTTGGGGCCTTTGGGGGGTGAGTCGGTCATGAGGGTGGAACCCCTGTGAATGGGATTAATGCTTTTATAAAAGAGCTCTCGCAGAGCTCCCTCACCCCTTCCGCCCCTGAGGACGCAGAGAGAAGTCTGCAACCCGGAAGGGCCCCTCCCCCAAGGTGCCGGCACCCCGATCTTGGACTTCTAGCCTCCAGAACCCCAAGAAGACGTTTCTATTGTTGATAAGCCACACAGTCTGCGGCATTTCTTACAGAAGCCCGAATAGATTAAGACGTCCCATGCCCAGAATTATTATTTTTGGATGGCATGGGGAAAAAAGATGATACCATTGTATAACAGGTACAAACCCCAGGCTTCTAGAAAAGGGTGCAGACCATCTGTCAGCTTCAATGCCTTTGAAAGCAATATCAGTGGAGAATCTAATAATATACCTGGAAATTATTCTGTGATTTTTATTTTTAAATTTGACATTCGAAAGAAGTATGAAGGCTTCAAAGCTTAGGAGCCACTTGGCGATTTGGTATGGGAAAGCAGAAAGTCACAGTTCGCTGGGAGCTGGGACAATCGGACCCCTCAAAGGAACTGACAGACGGAGGCCCTGAGCAGCCCCTCGAGGGCAGGCAGTGTCCCTGGAGTCACCCCCAAGTGCGCTGCACCGGATGGGGACACACGGCATCTGCAATCTACAGCCTCCTGTCAGTTCAGACCCTCCAACCTACAGCCTCGCATTCTCCTTTCTGCTCTCAAGCAAAGATCACAGAAGGAGAAGCCACGCCATCCACACTCAAAAAACAGGTGCCTCCGAACGTCCCCAATTCAAGCTCCCAGCCAGTGTGAGTAGACACGTCAGTGACCACGGTCCAGACATGTCCCCGTGGGCTGGAATACTCATCTTCCAACAATATCCCCTCCTTTCAGCAGGGTCTTAACAAGAAGATTACTTCATCGATACAGTAATCCCAAGATAATAGGGCCACTTATAGACGCTGGCTATTACCACCTCCACGACTCACTGTGGGGGTTTTCAAAAAAAAAGGGCTTTATTCTGTGTTTGAGAAAATCTTGCTGTTTTGATATTTAGAAGTTCAAGACATGAAACTAGTGTCGCTTTCCCCACCTGGGCTTGGAAAGTTATTTTGTGCCTTCTAATGTCAGGGGGTATCAGGGCGGACATGAAGAATCTGATAAAGGAACGTAAAAACTGAGTTCATGAAAGTTCTATATCTCAAGGGGGACATTTATGATTAGTTTGCTCACTTTCTGGGTCACAAAACACAGAATCTCTCACAACCCAGAGGGAACTCAATGTGATGTAAAGGCTTCATGAGGTTTATTACTTATGTATCTTATTAACTTTCAATAGTTTTCTATGGTGTCATTAATAGAGTTCTAAGAGATGAACTAATTAAAAAATGAGGTATAAATTTCTTTCCTTCCCATGGATATGCATTTCTGTGAATAATATTAATACATGTAAATTAATCATTTGCTGCTGATTTTTACCTTAAGTCTTTCCCTTCCTGGATAAAAATAGACTTTGTTAAATAATTCATATGTAAAATCATGTTGCTGTTCATTTGTCACAGAGTTGATTTTTCTATTGACTATTCACCCAAAGGTGAAAAGAGGCATTTACTGACATTTATGGAAATTAAAGGAAGAAATCTTCTTGGCTGACTGAATGGTGAACATTAGTGTTTCAAATGCAAATCCCATTTCTACTTGATGCTAACAAGATGTTGGAGGAAAAAAAAAAAACGTTAAAAAGTGAAATTTGAAAATCACCATTTGTAAAGCCAAAGTCAACCTCAATAGATCCTAGAGAAGAGGCATAAAGTAACATGTGATTCAAAAAAAATCTTTGATTAAAGGGTTGTATATTTTCATACTTCTAAAAAATCTTAAGAAAATGATCTGAATGTGAAAGCAGGATTTCCGGTTTAGGCAAAAGAGAGTTGATCCTTTCTAATTCGGAAATAGCTATTTATATAGCGATTCAATTAAGTTCATCTTGTTATTTTGTTTCTCTTGTTGTCATTTTGTTTCCTTTGTCGCCAAAGGGTTAAATAAAGGGAAAAATATCTCTTCAAAGGCACTTTAAAAATTCGATTGTAAACAAGAGTAACTATCTCTGGATACCAGGCAGTGAAGAGGGGGAGAGAGGATTTTAGCTTTTTACCTTATCTGTACACTTTGATTTCTTAAAAAAGATAGTAACCGTTCTTAACTTTCATAAGTAATATTATATCGGAATGCGTTTAATATCATTTAAAGGGACATTTATTTGCATTTTGTGGCTGATTTTAGGTTAATAGCTTTGAATAAAAATGGCTTCTGATGAGTGAATGTATATTTCTTCCTATTAATGGAAAGTTATAAAATAGAAATTTATGATTGCACTATACATCATGCAATGTAATTAATTTGTGACACTTCGGGGTATGGATTTTGTCTGAGTTCTGGTCTTTTACCTCAATTCATTTAAGAAAACATGGCAGGATCAGTAAAAGTGACTAGACTGTAACCGAAATTGGTAACATATATTTAGGGTATGTTTATAGTAATGACATATTATAGTAATGGGGGTCAAATCCATGGAATATATAGAAAAACATAAATCTATTATATTGGAATTACAGAAAGTAATAGCATTATGATTTCTTGTAAAACATTTTTCTCAGGATTTTATAGGGGACTCACAGCAAACACCAGAGCTATTATTGAGGACAATTAATCTACTAGATTTTCCCTCTCCAAAGAAAAGATCTATTCATATAATCTGTGTGTTCAAAAATCTTCGATGCAACCCCTTTGCCTAGTCTAAGCAGGCAAGTGTACACACTTCAGGAGGTTACAGAAAGTCCTGTATTTTCTGGCCACTCTGATTAGTCCAATGTCATTACCATGAGTCCTCACAGAGTCTCTATGTCCGTCCAACCAAATGTAGCCACACCTAGAATTCTCTTTCTCTCCACAGCAGTCCCAGTTCGTATGCTCAAATACAGAATCCTCTGACGTTTCTGAGGGCCTATTTCTAACCTCATCTTCATGATATTGGTTTGTATTCTTCAAGCATTTTCACATGTTACTATTCTAGTACTTTCTCGTAACCATGTGAAATAATAAGCAGGCTCGGTAGTATTAGCCTCGTTTCATAGCGGCTGAAATTCATCTTTAAAGCCCAAGCTCACTTGGCTAGTAAGTGGTGTAGTCAGAACACAAATTGAAGTACACCGAGTTCAGTCGACCTTCCGGGGTACTAATCAATGACTTTGGCCTCCAAGAAGTCTTCCTTGCATGCTGATCAGTGAACACGAGTTCTCCCAGTGAACGTTAAGTGGAAGGCTCTGTGATGCCTTCTACAGGACTGAGAACCACATGGTATGACCTGCTTGCTCAAAGGGCCTCCGTGCAAAATGAGCAACAAAACATAAAAGCAGAGTTAGATGAATGGAGACACTTAAACGTCACACAACCACAAACATGTCATGAGGGAACGCAGCATTAACTAACACAGTATATGCATAATTATTGTGTTGGAATACAAAGGAGACATGACTCATTTCAAGGTGACATATGGGCCAAGAAATTCGTATTGGGATGGGGTATTTGATTTGGAGTAAAGGGATGCGTAGGATACAGAAAGAGCGAAGGACAATTGGGTTGAGTTCTCTAAGGAATGGTATTCATGGGAGTAAAGTACCCCACAGTCTTCAGAGGATGGAGAGATCACAGAGGAGCCTTTCCCCGACTTGCCCAACTAGCCACGACCTGCATTGCTGTGTAGGACACAGTCTGTTAATTTGCTAATATCTCATCATATTGATTTTTCTGGAAACAACCACAATCTGTATGTTGTGGCATTAGATAATAATGAAATAAGAATGAGAAAAAAACACCTTAAGAAACTAGATGTTAATAAGATTACCTAATCTGAGTAGATTTTTAAAAATCAGCTATGATTAGGAGAGGGGCACAGTTTAGCAACTCCATTGGCCATGGAATTTACAGCACCGGGGAAAGCACATTCTCTGTCCTCAACCTTGATTTTTCCCTCCCAAATTTAGTTACAGTTAGAAGCACCCAACTGAGAACCGGAGGTAAGCAACGCACTCCTTTACAATCATTAAATGCATCGAGAAGTCCTAAAAGTATGAAAACATTTCTCAGGGTGTCCAACTCGTTATAGGGGTTTCACTTTGTCCTTGAGGGAAATTAAGTCTGTTGGTTTTGAGGAATTTCTGACAGACCATTTGTTAAGACTTATAAGCTTTGGTTCTATATATATAATTTCCCCTGTGCTGAAACCGTGAGCACTTAATTATGGTGAAAAGACTTATTTTATACAAAATAAAAGGAGAAGGATTTATTTTCTGACCTTAGTAGAGCTCGAAGACAGGATTCTTTTCTGATATACATAGATAATATATTATCTATCTATTTATATATACACACCACTGATCCCCACTTCGTATTACAATGTCTAATAAGCGATAGTCTAATGATGCCATCATTAGCAGGTATGATTTTTGATATCTTAAATAATTTTTACCACAAAATGGAAGTTAAACTTAGATAACTAAGTACTACAAATCATCATGCTTAGCAGCAACATGTACAACATTAAACTAAATAAATGATGAGGTTTTAGTGGGATGTTATAATAGATGAACCACAAATACCGCTGGCTCGGGAGGAAAGAAGTACGTTGTTGGGATGAAGGCTGAAACAGGTGTTTCTGATCTGTGGGTGGCCTTCCGTGTTGTCGTGAGTGTACTTTGCACCTTTTGGGATCTTGTATCTAGCTTTTAGATGGGAAAGGACATGGAACACTAGGCAAAGGGGGGTTTGTATGGGCCAAGCTTGGAAGTGGATCAGCTCACTATGGCTCCCATTCCACTGAGTTAGTATCAGTTCTGGGTCTGCTCTGCACCATGAGGGAATCTGGGAGACAACCTATGTGTCCAAGAAGAAATGGATTTGATGGGCATGGTGACCGTCACTGTGACTCGCGTCCATGACAGTGTCTTGGAGACATAGTCATGGCAAATCACGCAGGTACAAAGGCTAGACAACGTAGGGAAAGGGAAAACAGATACCAGGAAGGATTGGGAAGGAGAAGAGACACGATTTTGCCAAAGTAGGCAACACATGAGAGCAAATCTTTTTAATCAAGAGTTCTTTCCAAAAATAGATAATAAAAATCACCTGGATGTGTATAAAATTAATTTAAATCCACTTGGGCTTCAAAATCTAGGCTTTTTATATCATTGACTTCATGACACTTCTTCCCAATATCACAGTTCAGCTGTTCTAGAACCTATTTCTGACAGAGTCAGGAATACGAAATGACAGTTTCAAATAATAAGGTAATCAGAGAGATCAGAAAAGAATCCTGTCTTCGAGGTCTACTAAGGTCAGAAAATAAACCCTTCTTCTTTTATTTTGTATAAAATAAATCTTTTCACCCTAATTAACTGTTCACAATTTCAGCACAAGGGAAGACTATCCATTCCTTCCAGAATTGTGCATTCAAAAACGTCAGGCTACATCAGTGTCCAAAGCTCCACATCTAACTAGTCAAGGAATATGCAGTTTAGCTTCCCAGGGGCGTCTCTCCCAGTTCCCTTGATCTGGAGCAAGAAAAGAGCTCTATTCACCTATGTTTTCCACTTACGGAAAAGGCAAACAATTACCTTAACATATTCTGAGCAGACCAGAGTTTCCAAGCCTGGTAAATGGTTTCGAAAAAACACAGAACGATACATTCATAATTTGTATTTTACATTTAGCTTCTCGCTATCGTTTATAATGTAAAAGCCTCCCTTTTCTAGGCTTAACGCATAGAAAGAATGCCAACTCTAACTTCTCTTCATCTAGACATCTAGTAAGACATGGAGTTAGGGCCCCATTGGCCACGCTGGCCACCTTGCAACGCAGGCGCGCACCTGTCTCAGGGTCTTTGCTGTTCCCCCAACTGGAACGCTCTCCCCTGACATCAGCCTGGTTCATTCTCTGACTTCCTTCCTCTGTCTTTGCCCAACGAAGCTTCTGCTGACCCTCTTTCTTAAAACTCGCTACTCAAGCCAAACTCCCTCCACACCCACTCTTGTCAGTCCCAGGTCTGCTCATCCTGATTACTTTTCTTAATATGTTTTATTTCCTTTTAGTAAGTATATTGTGCACTTATTTAAATATTGTTTATTGTTTGCATTCCAATCCTAGAATTTAAGTCCCCTGAGGGTAAGGATGTAGGTTTTGTAGACCAAAGGTGCCTACATCGGTGCCTGGCATGAGTTAGTCTGCACAGAATATTTGTTGAATGAATGAATGAATGAATGAATCTCTGAAAATTCAATTCTGTGCAATTCAGTTTCTTAGAATTCAAAATATTATGCCATTAATGCTTTAAGTTGTTTTATGCATTGTGCATAAATATATGCAAGTAATTATATGGAGTTGTAGACATTAAAAGCATACCTTTTTAAATATATATTTTTATATGTTTTATATATAAAACATATAAAAGCACATTGTTTTTTACAGGCAATATAAGGGATGTTCCAGAGTCTCTTTTGTTGTATGTGACTTTCACATAACATGCCAACTTTAGAACCTAATCACCAAAGAAAATGTGATCTAATATCCTCCAACCGGTAATGCAACTGCCTGTGATTATGTTTACCAAGTTTATTGGTATGTTTTTAACATGAGACTAAATTTAAATATTTGAATAAATTTAGGAAATATTCTACCAGTTTGCTTCTCTTAATTCATCTGAGTTGGCAATTTATTGAGTGCTTTGTGTTTGGAATGCAAAACTGATTACGATGCATTCAATGCATTCTTATATGCTCAAAAGTCTGCAGGGTGTACACACATGCACATAATTATAATGCAGAAAAATAAGTTCTATAAAAGGAGATATGAATTATAGAATTACAGAAGCCAATTTATAGAGGCAACTAACTACTTTGCTTAGAAGGGATGCTCAAGGAAGGTCATGAAGAAGAAAGAAACATTAAAGAATCTAGAAGGTTAGACATAAATGCAGAAAAAGGTTCATTTCAGGCAATGCTCTTAGCATTGGGAGGAAGTCGGAAGTATGATCCTATGTTATAAAAGGCATGGGACAACTGCTATTGGAGCAGAAAAATGTCAAACTGCATTGTTAATTTATGCTATTCTCAAAAATAAAGTACAGGTAGCTTGAACTCCTAAATGTAAAAAACAAAAACAAAAACCAACCGACCAATAAACAAAAAACCCAAAACCCTAAACTTTAAAATGTATATATAGAGAGATAGATCTTTAAGGCAGTAGGGTAAGAGAGATTTTTTTTTTTTTTACTTTTTATAAGAAAGGTTTTTTAAACAGTACAAAACAAACACAGCCTATAAAGATGAGGGTTAATCAGTTTGATTATATTAACATTATAAATTTCTGTTACAATGAAGTAAGTGCCCCATAGCCCATCTCTCTCAGCAATTATAACTAAAACTTTGGACAAAGTACACATCTATCTGAGGACCAGAAAAGTAAACAAAAACATGTGAATTGTGGGGGGGGGGGGAATCAAAACTTGGAGAACAAAGGCAGAAGAAAGACACACTCAGAAAAAGGAAAACTAGGAGCATTCTTCTATCAGCTGTGAATGACCTGCTCAAGGAAACAGTAGTAGAAGAAAACTCAGAACTTCAGGAGTGAAGAAGAGCTGCAGAAATGCTAAGTATTGGGATAATAAAGAGGAGGTTTTTCTCCCCCGAAGTTGTCTAATGCATGCATGACATTTGAAGGCAAAAGTTACAGCATTGCCTGGGAGAAAATATTCAATGTATGCAGGTGTAATGTGTGGGACGACTATAAAATAGATGTAACATATGGGACAACTACAAAGAATGCAGATGTAATATATTTGCAACTGTAGATGGAATATATGTGACTGTAAAGTAAAGGTCAGTAAAAGAGGTTAAAAGGAACAATATGGTTGACTGCAAATAGACTGAAAGTTAGGTGCGTATATATTACAACTGCTAATCAGCTATGAAAAAAATACATATGAAGACACACAGTTGAATTACCAACAGAGAAATTAAAACAGAGTCCTAAAAAATATTCAAATAATCCAAAAGAAAGCACCATTGGGAAATAGATGAACAAAAATGGCAGTGAGAAACAGCATAAGAGAAAATGGACAGACCTAAAGTCAATCACATTAATAATTACATTAAATGTAAATGGTCTGAACACACCAATTAAAATACAAAGACTATCAGATTGGATAAAAATAAACACGACTCATCCATTTTTTGTCTATAAAAATCACGAGTTAAATATGGAGACATTATTAGGTTAAAAGTAAAGAGATGGATTTTCTTT
Organism: Potos flavus; assembly: GCA_028534135.1. Taxonomy (NCBI): domain Eukaryota; kingdom Metazoa; phylum Chordata; class Mammalia; order Carnivora; family Procyonidae; genus Potos; species Potos flavus. Next base: position 2,405,900 of record CM052883.1, read on the forward strand.
GGGATGAGGAAGGAATGAAAACACTCTAAAGTTAGATCATGGTAATAGTTGCACAACCCTAAGGACTTACTAAAAAATCCTGAATTGTATATTTTAAAAGTGTGGATTGTATGGTATGTGAATTATATCTTAATAAACTTGTTTAAAAATAATTAAATGGATGGAAAAAACATACCTTGCTGATAATGACCAAAAGAATGGTGAAGTGGTGGGGCGCCTGGTTGGCTCGGGTTAAAGCCTCTGCCTTCAGCTCAGGTCATGATCTCAGGGGCCTGAGATGGAGTCCCGCATCGGGCTCTCTGCTCAGCAGGGAGTATTCTTCCCCCTCTCTCTCTGCCTGCCTCTCTGCCTACTTGTGATCTCTCTCTCTCTGTCACATAAATAAATAAAATCTTTTTTTAAAAAAAGAGTGATGAAGTGGCTATATTAATTTCAGACAAAGAAGACCTCAGAAGAAGGAATAGCATCAGAAATAAAAAAGAAAAAAATGCATAATGATAAATAAATCTAGGCATCAAGAAGATGTAATGATCTTAATGGACCATGCATCTAACAACAGAACTTACAAATATATGAGGCAAAAACTGTTCAGCTGGAAGGAAGAGTAGACAAAATCTCAGTTATAGCTGGAGACTTGGATGCTCTTCTCTCAGAATTCAATAAAAGAAGTGGACAGAAAATCAGCCAAGATAGAGAAGCACTCAATACCATTGTCAGGCAACTTGACCCAATAGACATTTCCAGATCCCTATCTGACAATAGAAGACTACTCTTTCTTTTCAAGTGCACATGGAAATTCCACCAAGATATCCTGGGCCATAAAGTAATTCCTGATAAGTTGAGGAGAACTGAAATTATACAAAGCATATTATCAGATCATAATGCAATTAAACCAGAAATAAAAAGCAGAAAGGTATCTGGAATGTCCCTAAATATTTGGAAGGTAAACATCATGAATCAAAGAGGAAGTCCTTTTGTAGGACTTTTTGAATTGTAGAAAACATTTTGAATTGATAGAAAATAAAAACAAAACATATCATAATGTTCCGAATGCAGGCAATACAGTGAGAGGTGGAAATTTATTGCATTAAATACTATTAGGCAAAAGAGAAGGCATCAACTCAATGATCTAAGCTTGCTATTTAAGAAACTTAGAACAAATTAAACCCAAAGCAAGCAAAAGGAAGGAAATACTAAAGAACACAGAAATCAATGAAACAGAAAAATAATAGAGTATATCAATACAATCAAAAGCTATTTTTAAAAGATCGATAGAGTTGACAAACTTCTGGTTAGTCCAACTTCTGGTTGGACTAAGAAGACACTATAAGCCAAGTGTTTGCCATGCCTGCAACTGACAAGGAATATTATCCAGGATATGTAAAGAATTCCTTCAAATCATCAAGAAACTCATGCAAACCAGTTCAGAAATAGGAAAAGAATGTCTTCAGACTACCAGGTCTGAGAACATATGAAAACACTCCATAGCAACCAGGGAAATGCAAAACAGAACCATAATAAGATCTGTTTTACACTTTATCATGTTGGTAAAAAAAAAAAAAAAAAAAAAAAAAGATTCATTAAACCAAGAGATTACCAAAACAGAAATGTGAAATACTCCCTTTTAGAAGTGTATAAATTGGTACGACTGTTTTGGAGAATAATTAGCAGTAACTTCTATATTGAAAATGTGCATTTCCAGAAATGCAGTGGAAAACTTTGGAAATTTGTCTCTGCTGAGGAGTTAGAGGCATACTCCATGATTTTCACCGTAGCGTTGTTTGTAACAGTCATCATTTGGAAACTTGGTTTTGATCAAGTTTTCCACTCCCCTTGGTCCAACTGCAAACCTGTTGTTCTTAAGAAATGTCACAAATGTATCTGTGTGAAACTTGTTTCTGAGAAAAGTTGAAAGTGGAGGAGGCATGTTTACACCTAAAAAGTGAGTAATATAATTCTGTGTTCAGGTCTTGAAAGAGAGCTTCTGGGGGCACGAGTAAGAATCTGTGCTAATGCCCTGGTTGGAGCCCTCTGATAAATGTTTGGGCGGGAAAGTCCGTGCTGCCATATTGTCCTTGGGCATTCAGTGTCATTTCCCAGCATCTTCCACGGAGCTCGCTGGATTGGGTTTCTCAGGACCCCTAGAGACACCTCTGACCACCTGGTGAGGATCTGGAGGAAGACGATGGGGCTGCAGGAGACACAGCTATCCCCTGGGGCCAGAGGTGGCAGTTGAGTGAGACCTGCCCTGCTCTTGCCCTCCTGATGGGGTGGTGCATTCCTTTGGCCTTTTCTCTTCCAATAGACTTGCTCCCTGCTGACTCCGTTGAGGGAACTTGAAGGCAATGAGAGTGTGTCCACTCTCATCTCCCTTCCTATTGCCTCCCTTCCTATAGCCTTCCTATAGCCTCCCTGGGACAGCCCCACCTTCAGGCCCTTACATGTAACCTGGAGCTAACACAGAATAAAACAGCAAAGGAGAGCAACATGTATCAAAATGGGGGATAAATACCTTGACAAGTACAACAGGAAGACAATCTGTGGAGTGATGTGCTCAGAGGGATACATCATTTTAAAAGGACGCCAAGCATCCATTATTATCTAGGGACATGATGTAATTTACGGCTACATCCCTATCAGTAAAAGTGCAAACATGCATGGAGGGTTGTGCCCTAGCTTCAGGACAGGGGTGGGGGGTTAGGAACTGGGATATAGATTTCCCAAAAATATATGGTGCCAGAGTAAATATGGGGAAATATTCAGATTTAATGAAGTTGGATGTTTTACTACTCACTGTGCTTCTTTCCCCTAAGTTTATAGTATTCTGCCACAAAACATTTTTGAAAGTCACATACATGCCCCATTTTAACCAAATCCCAGATAAGTGCGGGGTGGGGGTGTGGGTCTGCTGATTTGGTCTCAGCTCCTACGTATTTTAGACAGTATCTACTATGTTAGAATCACAGTTGAGGTTCAGAATACTGACCTCGGCAGGGGGAGAAAAAGAATACCAAGATAATATAGCAAACACTGTTTTTAAGCATTCGTTATATTGTAGGGCAGGCTTGTCAGGTTATATATATTTTCTTTAATCTATCTGAAAACTACTATCACTACTTTCTCTACCCCCAAGTTAAATAACAGTTATGGGATTCATACTCAGTTCTTCTTGGTTTTTCTTTTCTTTTCTTTAATTTTCAAAATTAAATTTAGTTAATGAAATGAACATTGAGATTCTTGAGTTAACTGGAATTTGTCCTCAACCACGTGCTTTCCACTGCGTCACTGTCTCCCCTGTGCACTGGTGTGGGCTCACTGCAGCTTCCCCACCCAGAAGGTGAGCGAACCGAGATATCACAAGACTTTCGCATTTCTCATTCTTCTAATATTTCTTAAAATTGAACGATCTCCTCGTTGACAATAGTCAACGTGTTCCCTAGAAAAACGTTATGCATTTGAATACATTTCAGATCTACGTATGGAGCAATCTTATGAAGGAAAAATACAAACTATAAGATCTGGTTTCGTTTTTTATTTTCCAAGTTTCTATGTTTCTAGGCAGGATTTGTCTCTTTTCTGTTGAAAACGCTGCCATTCAACTCATACCATCAAATTAATTTACTGCCTTCATTTCTTGCACGGAATACGGAAGTCACGAGGGGTGCATCTGTGCTAGATTGGCTTCTGTTTGTAGCTTACAAATGAAATACATATATGTTTCCTTTTGAAGTGGTTACCTAATTCCTATTTCCTACCATGTGCTTTAGAATGATCCCTTAAGGATTGAACTAAATGTGTCTACGTTTTCCTTATTTTATCTAGCACAGAGTTTCTTTCCCCTGCCAGGACACATTTCAGGCAGTCCACGTGACAAATACAATGAATATGCGAGGAAGGCACTGGCTTTATTTAGAGCCCTGCAACGCTTCATTTTGCTGATATGTAACGTTACCGAAAGGTTTCTTGGATCGTTCAGTAAAACAAACCACATAACAATTTGTCTCTGGATTGTGGATCAATTGTACATTGATTATGGTATGGCTTTCTTCGGTGGCTGTATCGGGAGCCAGCTGCCTATTTATTAAGCTCTCGGGGTCTGGACTGCCACTATTATCAGAGAGCATCAGTGATTTCTGACAAGGAGTATTTGAATATGACGGATATTAATAACGACTTTTTATGCTCTTGAAAGATCATAACAAAAAGTTCAGTAAGGAATACGATAAATAGCCACAATGAAAATCAAAGATCGTAAACCACGCGATATCACTGCGGAGAACAGACACCTGAGAGGAATAAAACGGCGTGAAATAGAAGTTGGAAAAGTGAAAAGGAGGACGTAAATACAAATAAGGGGCATGTGCTATGGGGAGCGCTGTGAATTGTGTAAGACTGATGAATCACAGACCTGTACCCGTGAAACAAATAATACATTATATGTTAATTTAAAAAAAAAAGGAATCTACGTGCTAAAATCCATAGAATCCCACCAATCACAAAATATTCCATATTAAAAAACAAAAAACCCAAGTAAGGTGTGTTCAAGTGAAAAAAGAAAAGGGCTCGTCAATATCAAGCCTAGAGCCCTGAGCAGACGTAGATCCAGCAACTTCAGGCCGAGGGCAAGAACCAAGCGTTTTCTTTTCTCCATCCCCTCCCTAGACCCTCCTGCCGTTGAGCCCCCACCTGCCGCATGGTTCACACTTTTGCTCTGTTTATAATCCGTGGGGATCCTGCGTCAGGTTACCCAGCCTTCTGAGTCCGCAGAGGATTGCAAGCACAGCAAAAAAACGCCAAGTCACTCTGGGTTGGAAGGTGCTCTCGGCGTGTCACTCCCAGCTAAGTCTCCCCCCGCTGAGTTACTGCGGGACGGATCTCATCGCGCCAAATGGCAGGCAGTTTTTTTTAAAAAAATGATTTTACATGTCACAAAATAGCAACTGGATAAATGGCATATTACTTTTATAAATACTGTCTAATTTCAAAACCAACCCGAAGTGACTTTTAAAGCCTATGAAATTCCAGAGCTGAGTGGTGGGAAGTGCCGCCAAGCCTCCTCCCTCCCCCACAGCGGGGCCAGCACGTGGGACCCCCTGGTATCCCACACTCGCTGCTGGGTGTCCCCGCGCCCAGTGCCCTGCAAAGTGTGACTACGCTGTTCTGCTCACAGCAAGGACCTACGGAGCCTTCCCTAGGGGGAGCATACACACACAAACTCAGCCACATTCAAGATGCGTGAATGTCCCAGTTTTCATGCTTTTCAAATATTTCAAGTGAAATTTATTTTTACCACTTTTTAAAAAAAGATTTTATTTATTTATTTGTCAGAGAGAGAGAAAGAGCATAAGCAGAGGGGAGCGACAGGCAGAGGGAGAAGAAGGCTCCCTGCGGAGCAAGGAGCCTGATGCAGATCTATCCCAGGACCCTGGGATCATGACCTGAGCCGAAGGCAGACGCTTCACCGACTAAGGCACCCAGGCGTCCCTATTTTTACTACTTTTATGTAAGGTCATTCTGTGTTGCAAATTTGTAAAACACGTATAATGGAATAGGACATAAACTGCATTGTCTGTATGCTGCACCTTGAGGAAAGACACAACTAGTATTTATTAAGGTGTGACCCTCATCAGGAAATGCTTTACATCTCTCTTGGTGTCCGTCAAAATTCTTATTTGCAAGCAACGAAAACTCCGCACATCTCAGCAGGTGGAATATTGGAAGGTGAGAGAAAGGCATGAATTGAGAAGGGGGCATGGCAAAGGGGGCAGGATCAGGGTGGGTTCAGGGGCTGGCTGTGGTCAGATGCTAACAGCTGTCCCGGAAGGGAGCCACTTCCGCCACATGTCACCCCCTTGTGACATCTACTCGTTTCGTCTTTCCCATTATGTCTCTCACTCCGTAATCCAATAGACTGACCGAGCCCATCTTGCCTGTATTTGTCTAACTCTCAAAGGATGGAAGGAAGGATGAGTCTCTCCCCTTATATTTTCATTGGGAGAAACCTTAACATGTGACTGACAGCTACAAAGCCAAGTCACGAGTATCCGCCACAGCTACTTTGATTTTTGTCTTGACCAACAATTCTTCAAATTTTATGAAAAAGTTGGGTGACTCCTCCATTCTTATTAATAGGTTTTGGTAAGTTCATTCTCAGAAATAGGACATAGGATCTTGGCATCCATTCAAAGCACGCACTCTGAATTTTCGCCATGATATTTGGCAAATTACCAAATCGATTTCCTGTTTTCTCTAACTACAATAACACACACACACATTTTGTCTTTCTTAAAGAGATTTCCCTAAAATCACGGATGAGGCTAATTAGACCATAGACCTCTGCAACGAGAAATTCAATTTGTAGTCAACATTTAATTTTACTGCTATATATCCGATCAGTCCAGGACTGACTTTACAGAATTCTTATCTGGTTGCATCAGTAGAAAATCTAAAAGGCGCTATGTCTGTAAGTTGTCCATATTTCCTGTAGAAACGCCACATGAGACGTAAGTCTTAGAGCTTGTCAACAATGACAAATGTGTCCTCCCATGAGGATGCGTGCACTTCTGCAGAGAAGACAACGAGCCTGGTTCCCTGCTTCCTTGGAGAAAGGCACCACGAGGTAACTGAAGGCAGAGTTAACACCTGAGCACAACGCCCCCACTGACAACTAGGAATGGCAACTTATTCCTGAGGCTCTTCCCCATCTCTCTCTGCTTCTTAGCCAAATCCACGAAAGAGATACCTATCTTACGTGCCTTCTTGCAAAATCACCCTTTTCTCTATGAACCACATTGTAGTGGGAGCCCTCGAAAGGGCCGACCTCTGTGCTCTAAGGTGCAGGAATCAGTCTTATAATAATAAAAATCAAACCAGTGTTCATTACAAGTAGGTCACCCCCGGGAATGACCTTAGATAAAGCATCTGTAAGGCTCACAAAGTAAAGTAAATGCATCTCTAAGGAACAGAGGGGAGATTAGGACGATCTGTTACTGCAACCAACCTGTATTTTCTTCCTATTTCAGTACCTATGTGTCAGTGTAAGTGATTTCAGCAGACTGCCTACTGTAAGATTTATTTTTAAGATTGAAGTTATTGATTTTTCTCACTCCGTCATCAGTGTTATTTAGAAAAATCGCAGCTGATAACACGGGACCTGTGTGTATAAGGCCAAATATTCAGATAAAAGTGCGTCACGGGCTGGACGGATTTTATGGAAACATCTGGATACGCAGCTGACTTTTTTTTAAAGATATTTTTAAAAAAGATGTTATTTATTTATTTGACAGAGAGAGAGAGCAGAGAGAGAGTGCACACAAGCAGGGGGGAGGGGCAGAAGCAGAGAGAGAAGCAGGCTCCCCGCTGAGCAGGGAGCCTGATTCGGGGCTCGATCTCAGGACCCTGGGATCACGACCTGAGCCGAAGGCAGGTGCTTAACTGACTGAGCCACCCAGGCGCCCCTTTTTAAAGATTTTCATGTAGATATTTGACATCACGAAAGTTGTACCGTAGCTTCATGCAAAGTAAGAATCCTGTTGCTAAAGCAATAATCTTGAATATGCTGATAACGAGCTTCTGGATACATTGTTGGTTGTGTCACCTTGATTGCAAGCTCATCTTTTTGAAGATAATGATTAAAACCATATTTTAAAATTCAGCATAAAAAGAACACTAGATTATATGACAGAAATCCTTTCTCTTTCTAAAAACCCTAGTGCTTTGTTTCCTCAAAGTGATAATCTTTATTTTGGTGAACTTTTTCGGGCCAAACACATTGAGCTTGTACACAAAAATCGCTGAAACCCATCAAAAACAGTTTTGTGAACTGTGATCTCATTTCGATTTTATAGCGTTCTGTTCATTTGCTATATTTTCTTTCTTTTTTCTTTACTTACTTTTTTTAAGTAAGCACTACGCCCAACAGTGGGGCTTGAACCCACCACCCCATGATCAAGAGCCACGTGCTCTCCCAGGTGCCTCCGTCTCCTATATTATAAATGAATCTGGGTTACGTGGAATTCAGAGGTAGTAACTGAGATTTAGTGGCATGAAGCCACAGGTGCCTCAAGCATTTTATTCCCATGCTATCGGCACCCAGAGTCCTCCTATTTGGGCTGAGGTCAAGTGCAGAGAGCGTGTTAGCATCACTCCCGGAATGTAATGTCATCTTCACATGACAGTGACTTTAAAATGCCACAACCATAAATTATGTCTGCAATATTCAACTTAGAAGTATTTAGCAGGAAGCTGGGGCCTCTGAGACAGAGGAGGAGAGAGAAGGATGTCAAGCTGAAGACACTTGGGGCCAGAGTGAGAACAACCGTGTTCTCTAGTTCCGGGGGAACACACACCCTTGGTCACACCTTCACGAGTGCCTGCTGGTCACTTCGTTCCCGCCGCTATTGCAACTGCGACGACGTCGGGGTCATTACCTGAGTGGTGTGGCTCTCTCTCTGTCTCTGAAACGATGAGGTTGTAGAGCTGCTTACAGACAACCTGCAGAATCCTTCTTCTTCAGGTAAACCTGCGGAGGGCAACACCAAGAAGCATGTAAGTGTGTCCTCGCCCCACATGAGACGAGCTGTGTACGTAACGCAATGAACGCAAATTGCTCTAGTTTGTGGATTGAGAGGATGGTCAGTAAATGCTCCCTGAATAACAGATCGCCCAAGGGAATGGGAAACCCAAATTACTGCTGCGATTCCATTTAATAAAAGAGGAAAGATGCTGGAAAAAGCAATAAAGGGGGAACGAAGAAACGTTCCATGCTGGCATGGGGGGGGGGGGCGAGAGAAACTTCTAGAGACTGAAGATAGTTCGGCGAAGCAGCAATGGTGGAGGGAGAAACACGTGGACGACAGAGCGAACGGGATCCTTGAACTTGTGGGGTCGCAGGGAGGCGGAGCGGGGATTCGGGACGGGTAAGACATTGCATGAGCTGTGTTCTCTCGTGCGCACTGCACACACCGAGGGGAGGAAGACACGGCGCGGAGAGGTCAGGACGCTGCGCATTCCCAGCGCATCAATTCCTAACCCGCCCCGGAGGAGAAACAGCCGGTGTGGGGAAATTTATACCCCCACCAGAATAGTACAGAAACACCCCCGAGGCACCAAAGGCTTTTACTGACGATCGCTCACAATAGAGGCAGGGTTTCCCGACCTCCGCACGGCGGACGCACTGGGCTGCCTCCCTCTCGGCCGCAGGGCTGCCCCGTGTAGGGTCCCTGGTCTCTACCCCAGCTGCTCGTAGCCCCCCCAGCAGCTGAGACAGCCCCAAATGCTCCCCTGGGAGGCAAAATCACCCTTGACTGCGCATCCCGGGAAGAGAGGGATCAAACGGCATCACAAGGGACTTGCTAATAAAAACGAGACTTGGAAAAAAAAAGTCACCTGATGGAATGAGCTCAATCCAGACACCTGAAATTACGAAGTGATTGCTGCTCTTACCTAAAATCATAATTAACCAGGATGGTGTAATTGATTAAACATATACAGGCTTCCTAAATTAAAGATCATTAGCAAATCAGTGCACACTTTTGCAATTATAAGCGTGAGTGAGTTGCTCAGGGAAGTCCACAAGACCCCCTCGACACATAACAAGGCCCCCGCTCAATCTTCCTGTTACATACACAAATGCCTTGGGATGGGAATGGTTAGCTTCGTCCAGACTGGGCGGACTGGGAGCCGCCACCCGGAAAGTGACAGGACGACAATGGGGGTCACGGGGGAAGACGGGCCCTGGCCAGAAGCAGTGGTAATGTCCGGCGTTGGCTAGGCCTTAAAGTATTAGAGACTGGGGTAACAGGTGCGGGGCGGGGCCAATCACACGGGGATAGAGAGGTCTGGAATCTAAACCAGGTGGGAGGGACGATGGGAATCTGAGCTGGGTCACGAGCTGGAATTCCAGGCAAGCAGATAAGCAGAGAGTCAGCCGTAGAATGTGTGTCCACGCCGCAGGGCGCCGCGGAGAGTCCGGGATTCACGTAGAAGAGGGGTGCCGGGAATGTGGGTGTTTGTGGGGGGAACAGAGTGCTGACCGACAAGCAGGACAAACGTCCGTGTCTAGAGAGCCCACTTGATGGACATCTCACGAAGACCAGGAATCTGAGGAAGGGGAAGAATGTGGCGGTCCATTTTTTAAAAGTGAGTTCTAGATCCGAAGTTTATTCCCTGAACAAAAACAGAAGCTCGGCTCATGGAGGAGACAAACTCAGAGCTGAATCGATAGAGTATAGAGTGTCCATTCAATGAAGTTAAGAATCACTCACGGTCCCCCTCTGAATAAGGCCCTGGGAAATGCCGTGAAGAACAGAGGCGCGACCCTCAGCCAGAACACGGAGTAGAATGAGTCACGGGTCAGGCAGGGGGATGGGTGACCTTGAGCGGGATCCTGGAGAGAGCAGGGGTGGATTCCGAGAGAGAGGACTGGATGGGTGTGGTGGTGGAGACGCCACAGGATCCGAGCCTTCCGGGAGGAGAAGGTTCTGAAAGGTGAAGAAGGTGCGGTGGGTCTGCTTGGAGAACTCAAGGGAAGACGATGACGTTTCAGAGGGCTCCACACCCAGCGGAAGGGCCTCTGAGAGGGTGTGGTGGGCAGGGGACCCTGAGGGATGTGCTGGAAGGCAGAGAAGGTCGAGGGAAAGCCCTTGACATGACATTCCACAGACGTCGGACGGTATTTTGTAGGCAACGAACAGCACCCTACGTTTCTGAGGGAGACTGGGATGAGACGCCATTTTCTCCAAGTGGTGCGTTAAGAGGCCTTTCTTACCTGTTGAGCAAAGGAATCACAGATCCCAGAACCTGCGGCAGGGTCAAGAGGGTGGAGACAGATGGTGTCAGCGTGGGGCGGGTGAATGTGTCGGGATGAAGGGGGCGGTGAGGGAGAAGGAAGGGGCGCTCATGGCGGCCGTGGCCTGCATGCCATCTCCTCCCCGTTGGAAGCTGCAGGCGGGGGGAGCGATGGAGACCCGCCAGCCTGGGGTGCAGAGCGCCCTTGCTGGTTGTAGCCAGCAGGTAGGAGAAGCCAGGCGGTAAGCCGAGGGAGTGCGAGCCGAGGATAAGGTAAGAGCCGGGAAGTACTGAGGACGTTCAAAGGTGGAGTTTTGTTTTATTTTGTTTTGGACCAACAAAATATTTTATCTTGTTGCCATATCAGAAGCAGTGCATTTTAAAGGCAAATGATCAAAACAGGACTCCGAAAGAAAAAAAGAAAACCCATGAAGGAAAAAATGGATTAGTACCTCTATCTGAACATTTAAAAATAAATATAAACGAAAATATCACAAAGATAAAATGCAAACTAAGAAACAACGATACATTTAAATGCACTAAATAAAAGGCTCTATTATTCTTAAAACATCCTACAAATCAAAATAAAGGACCGGCTGTCAGATTTTAAAATACGGGCAAAGAATATGTACAGAGAGGAAAGAGAAGAAATAAGCTAAGTAATAAACCTAAAAAGAAGCAATCGATCAATAAATATTCAAAGAAATGCACACAGAAGTACAATAACTTACGCACGTTATTTACCAAGATAACAAGCGTGACAAAACTTCGTTACCGATATCTCACATACAGGAAAGAAAAGAGAAAATGTACTGAAACATCATGTGCCCATCGCCAAGCTTTGGGATGTTCATTATTTCAATCTTGTTTCATTTATTTCTCATTATCTTTAAAAAAAAAGAAAATCTAGAAACCGTGTCCTCTCACCTGTCAATTCTTGAGCACGGGTCTCTCCTGCGGCGACAGCGTCCTAATCAAAGGCCCCCCGAAAAGCCCCCAAGTCTCGGGGTAGAGAATTCCGCCGTGTTCCTACCAAGCCGAAGGTTGCTGACCCATGGTGGGGGGAACATCAGAGGTGAACAGGAACGTTTCTCTGTTGGCTTCCACGGAAGGCTCTGATCCCAGAAGACGGCTCGCACGTTTTCACGAGCGCGCGCGAGTCTTCTTGTGGCCACAGCCTTCTCCCCAGACCGCGTTCTGGGGTGATCGTTCCCCGTGGCTACAGTTCTGTGCCCTCCACACGTGCGTTCCGTGGCAGCGACTGTGGGCCTCCAAACGCTCAGCATGTCCACTTGCTACGCGACCGTGATTCCCAGGAGCCAGGCTTGTCCCGATGGCAGCAGGGGCTAAGGTCTTCTGAAACCGTCCCCCTCCTGCCTCCCAGAGACTGGGCTCTCCTGTTCGGAGAAAGCAGGCAGAGGCTTTCCCCGCCTGCTGACGTGGGCTACGGAGTAGACAGCAACGTTCTAGAACACAGGCCGCTCTGCCCTGGGGCTTGGCCGAGGGGGCGGCAGGGACTCATCGGCCTTGGTGGAGGGTCCAGGTCGAGGAGGAGGCTCTGGGCTCCCTCTCTCCTTGTGTAGTGGGTGCTTGGTCATGAATCCTTCCCCAGGGTGCGGGGAGGGGGAGCGTAGCATTTAGGACATTCTCCCCATCACGTGCGGCGTGGACCCAGACCCTGGACTTCCTTGAGATTCATAAGGGGATGTCGAAAAGGGAGAGCCTCGTTGGTGAAGTCTGCGCATAAAACCCCATGGGTTTATGTAAAGTCTTCTAAGGACAGAAGCACGCGGCAGGCTGTACGCAGTGGTGGCGCTCTGCAAATTATGTAACGAACCAATGGGCACCTGCTGGTCACAATCCCTGGAATTCTGCCCAAACCCAAGTTTGCTTAGTCAACAGCAATGGGGTTTGATTCTCTCCTTTCGTGTCCTCCCAGCTTACCAAGTGCCCCCTACTCTTTAAATGATGCCTCTCCCGGCGTTTCTGAAATGGGACATCAGTGTTCCTCCATCTCTGATGGTTTATTCTGCATCTCTACGTCTGCCCTTCTCAAGCGATAGTTCTCGAAACTTGGCACTCTACGTGGTTTTGTCGTCAGGTTTTCCCCTCGTTTCCCTTTAAATGTTCTTTTCTGATGCCATAAATGATCCCCACTTCTCCAGCTTCCTTGAAAACTCTGCCTCTTCTATCTTTCCGTCCTGGAGCTTCCCTTAAATCCCCAAACTATAAGCATCATTTAAGTAACAACCGTCTATAGCCAGAAGTCCCTCTTGGTGCTTGAACTTCCAATCCAAGCCCCAGAATAAACCTCCTCTTCGAACTTCATTGCTATCTTCTGTTAAAGAGTGCCCTGTCCTCTTGTCCAGAACCTCAGCCTCTCGGATGACCCTTACTCCCTTCTTCTCCCCTCCTGTACCCGCCCATTCTCGAACACTCTCGTTGGGGTGCACTGCCCGCGAAGGCTCAGGTGGGTGAATACAAAACTGCTATTCCCAACTTAAGTTTTTGTTTCACTGCTCACTCTGAATAACCCAATCAGGGAGGTTCCCCCAAAATAGCAGGTAGCACCCCCCCCCAAGCCAAGACGACTCCTCCAGAGAGACCCTTCCAATCGGCATCCGATGCCCTGAGCACTCTTGCCACTTTCTCTCCCTTAGTTACTTATCTATTCCATCAAAGTACCCCATTCTCATCCCTGCCACAAAGATCTCGGGCAATAAATTTTCTTCTCTGGAAGGTGTGTCCTTCTAGTCTGAATTTGATTCGTTTTGAAAATCCCAGTCCTCACCAGGAGCATCCTTAAACAATCCCAGCCCACGAGGAATCCCAGGAATCTCCTTTTCCAGTTGGAGGCAAAAGGACAATCATCATTCATGTGACTGATCTGACACTTGTCAGCGGCCGCCCTGCTTCGTGATCTCTCTTGAAATGTATTGTGAACACTCTATGCACGCGGTCTTCTCATGCAGAGCGCATACTGAGTTGCTTAGCTTTCCTATGGCTCCACATGCATTGCACGAGGCCTGCATACAACAGGCGCTTAATAAATGCTGTGATGGACTGACGTGCGCCGGCCTTTCTCTAGGCTTCTTCCTGCCAATCTGTCCTTTTTATTATTTTGAATCCTCTAACCCTCCGAGGGGTAAAACAGAGGTTTCCCTGGAACTCCATCCATCTGTCCCAATTTCCATTCGTCCCAGATGCTCTAAACTATAATGTCTGTCGTCACACTGAATGCCAACATAGGCCACCAAAATGACATGCATGTTTGGCCATACACGCATGTGGACTGGGGACTATGTGTAAATAAGTCACTAGGCATTGATTCTAGCATTATAGCCTGTATGGTCTCGGATGAATTAATTCACTGCTTCGTACCTTGTCTACATCATGCATTTTTGCTTCTACTGGACACATTTTCAGTGATCTTCTAGCCCCCAAATATCTATGCTTTTATGATATCTGGGTATAGGAAGTGTTTATCGAGCACTGATTTGTGCTAGCCCCACGGTACTAAACCGTCATAACAATCCCCAAAAGCAGGTCCTTTAATTGTCCCCATTTTTAAGATGAGAAAACTGAGAACCGGACAGGTTGAGTAATTTGCTTCCAGGCATGGAGTTCACAAGCATCAGAACCAGGGTCTGAACACAGACACACAGGAACAATGCGACAGGGCGAGGGAAAAACCGAGTCGGCATTTCAGCCCAGCCATTTCGAATCCTGACTTTTCAACCACAGCAGAGGAAATTTAATTAAATGAAGTCCAAATTAGCAATTATTTAAGATGACTTGGAAATATCTTTAGCCAGAAGGAGCGGGGCAGAGCTTTCTAACGGCCCGAGGAGCTGGCTTTCTTTGCAAAGCTACCTTCTGCTGCTGAAAATAGATAATTGCACAATATTCCAGATTGTCAAGGGAAGGCTTGCTTCCTCTGGCAGTTAGCCTTTGAATCAGACAACAGTATGAGTTCCAAAGAATCTATACAATTCCCATAAACAAAGTGATGTTGTAAAACGTATACTTGAGTGTTTTTCACGGGCTCCAACGAGAGGATCCTCTGCCAGCATTCTGGATCTATCTGGAGCGGGGCTGACAAAAGCCATTTTTAGATGTTTCCAGAATCACTGTGGTTTGGGGCTCCGATCGTGGTGGCTTCGATATGGTGCTGGAAGCTACGTAAAGAACGTGGAGCTCCTCTCGCCCTCCAGACGGTCTGCACCCAGTCCTTCCCTGCGGAAAGCTCTTTACGCTACCGATAACCCTCTCTGGGCACCGAGGATAAACATGATGCAAACGAAAAAGGGAGACCATCTTCACAGAATGATAAATGTCAGATCAAATGTAATGACTGTGTTCTTTAACTGCCATTTGTTTCCTTTTGCCCAGCACGATCATATATATTCACTGAGCAGCAAGGAAGAAAATCATACTGGACATAAAAAGATCTAGCTGGAATTTTTTCATATCTTTATTTCCCCACAAAGTAAACATCTTTATACTCACAATATTTTGTGTGATGCAACTAAAACGTCCTAACACTAAAAACTGTTCTTTAATCTAATGATAAATAACCACAAGTCCGGGGAATAATTAAGTATACCAAAAAAGATCTAAGACTGTGTTCACATCAGTAAAAGGCTGGCAATTAAAGTAAGTGATAGCTATAATTACCCACACATAACTCTATTTCAGCAAATGAACAAACAGATAATTATTTCTGGGAAGTAGAGGTAGCGTGCAGATACTGGCATTCAAGAGAAATCATTTCCTAGAAAATAACACTATTTCTGATTCAATTAGAATTCCAAGTTATTCTAAACATTTATTTCTATCTTGTGCCTTTATTTAGAAATCACGTTGGCTATATGTTGTGCATTAGGAATCGGGACTAGTCACCGCTTTCGGAATTATGGCGATCACCTATATATTATGTTCTGCACGTGCGTAATATTTGTTCAGTTTGAATCATACCGACGAGGAGAAATTTTCTAACTCTGCGAACTGCACAGAACTCACTGGTTCTTAGGTAACGTGCAGCATTGTTTCAGTTGCTAAGTGCTTACCCAGCGGGAAGCATCGTGCATTGTGCCCGATATCCTAGTATTCTGGGGAGGTCGCAGGCACCCCGACTTCCATGGTGCTCACGAAAGCAGACCAACATCAACACGTCGAGTAGCTCTGAAAGACTGAAATCCCAGTTGAAATAATTTTCCTTTTGTGACTGTAACTCCTGAGATTGCCAAGTGATCGTCAATTAATGACAACACAGAACTTGCTTTGTTTTAAAATCTGGTCCCTATAAGATTTAAGGGGTAATGTATACACCTGTGTTCCCAGGGTCGAACATTTGTTACATGCTGAAGTTTAGAAGTCTGAGAGTCCTACATATTTAATTTGATATTATTAATTTCAGGCAATGTAGCTCACAAAAATTTCCATTTTGGTTTAGAGGATTTTTTTTTTCTTTGCTTCAGTGGTTTTTGGTTTTAACTTTGATTTTTTAGAGTAAAACTCACAGGTGTTTTTTGTTTTTTGTTTTTTGTTTTTTTTTTGTATTACACTTTTCCAAGACTGTTGTCCAACCCATAGCTTTTGGCTTTTGAGTCAAGACACAGACAAATTAATTTGGTGACAGGAAGTTTCTCTTTTCTTTCTCTTCATGGTAAGGTTAAATGTCATCCGAGGTGAGCTAGGGAGAAGCACGGGCTGAAATTTCAGCAAAAGTGAATGAGTATATGGTCATCTTTCTTAAATATTCGTGTATTCAGTTTTTATCATTTGAACATGTTTAAAATTCCTTTTTTTTCCCTTGGTGGCCATCTTTAAATACTCCAAAATCGCAAGTAAAACAGGAATCAGTTAGTTTCTTACTAGCCCTTGTGAAATATACTTCTATCACATATTTGCTGACCACTGCTGTCACTTAAATTCCATTTTTATTATTTTAGGAATACTTAACTTCAACATATAGGTACACAGTGTTTTTGTAACCTTTACTTCCTCCCAAAGGGTTAGCATCAGAGATTTCGGAAAGTCACCATCTTAAGAGAAAGACTGAATCTATTTCTAGCTAAACAGAGTCATGTAAATCTGAACATCAAACATTAACATGGAGAGTTTTACAAAATACCTATTTTAATCAAATTGGAATGATACACTACGAACAGTGTTGTTTTCAGGGTGGGAAACTGGGGGGTTATTTTGCTCTCCAACACACAGGGCTTGGTTATTGTCCAATAAGATGGGGTGCCCTGCACTGAGCATGCTTGATGGCTAGCTGTAAGCTAAGCAGATCTGTACTTGCTGACGTGGAAATATACCACACGATGTTCCTAAGGTAGGGGCAGCAGCAGAATAGTAAAACTACATATGTGTATAATGCAAACTTTATAAAAATAAAGCCAAACATATGATGTAACCACACACATCATAACAGTATGAAAACATAAAATTTGACACAGTGGGGCATTTGACGCATTTAGAGTATTTCTAGGTAACAGAACTGATAGTTTTTCTTCTTTCTTTTACCCTTCCCTGTATTTTCCAAAACATGTATAATTTTTTATGATGCATAAAATTATAAATGCCATCTGATTAATAATATTGTTTTTAAAAGCTGCAAAATTCAGTCAGGAGAAAATGTTAAGGAAGGCTGATGCTTTGGGGTCCTGGAAGCCTGTATCATTCTTGGCTGAGCTTTTGTCTGCTGGCAGCGGTGATAGAATTTGGTAAGGGCAGTTTCTTTTTCTAGAAGTCTTTGTTGCTGGCAAAAAAAATCCTTGTGTATCTAACTGATATCACTCCCCTCCCCCACCATTGCACCAAAAAGCCTCTGTTTTGCAACCTGCATCCTTCTTCTTTTTCTTTTTAAGACTGATTTATTTAGAAAGAGAGTGTATGTGTGCACGTGTGGGGGGAGGGGCAGAAGGAGGGGGAGAGACGGAATCCCAAGCAGACTCCCCACTGAGTGTGGAACCCGATGCAGGGCTCAACTCACGACCTTGAGGTCACGACCTGAGCTGAAATCAAGAGTCAAACACTTGACCGACTGAGCCACCCAGCTGCCCCGTGTACTGCTACTTCTGATCATTATTTGCAATCCTTGCTTAATATGCTGGGGTGAGATTCGGAAACACATCTGGGTTTTTCTCCATGCGTGTGATTCAAACAATCTTTTTTCTGAGTGCCAACAGAGAATTCCCACCTTGCTTTGGAGACCTTCACGCTAAGTTTGAATAAACCCTGCCCCGACCAACTACCTGCCTCCTTTCCCCTCCCCCAACCCCGGCCCCAGGGTAATGTGGGACTTGTGATTGGAAGGGCCCTGCCTGGTTTTCGTGCCATCCCCTCTCCCCCGGCTTCTGACAGCGGGGTGAGCATGCGTGGGAGAGCAATATACTCAGCTGAGAAGCTGTGGTGCCAGCCTCCCTAGGTTTCCCGGGCCCTTGAGAGAAGCCTGAGACAGGTGGGGACCAGCCACCGTCCTGGATGCTAACGTGGACTCTCCATTCCCCCGCCCCTCCCCTCCCCTCCTCTCTTCCTCCGGTCTTTTCTCTTTATCTTCTTAAATTGTGGCACTGCAACTAGCACAGGTCTGTGTCAGCTACCCAGAAGCGCCTGTCATCCTCTCTCCCAGTCCCCATGGCTTCTCCTCCGCCAGGGAAATCCCTGTCCTATCCTGGGCAGCCATCCCCTCCCAGGGCCCCTCTTTGCCCGAGCCCCTCCTTGCTGGTTGGTGCTGCCATTCTGCAGGTGTGCAAAAAGTAGTACCTCCTGTGTTCTTCATGTGCTTTTCTCTAATCCCCAGTGAAGGTGGGCTCTGAAAAGGGCTTCAGGGCTTATTCATGTCCCCTGTCTAATTTCCTATGCAATAGTCTTTTGTTTTGCTTTTAAGCAAACTCCAAATATGACCCTTTGTTGGTTAAGTGTGTTGAAAATACTTCCTCCGTGTGTGTGTGCATACATATACACACATATATGTGTATGTGTATATATATATATATATATATATTTTTTTTTTTTTTTTTCCTTTATGGTTAGCACTCTTTTGTTGCCAGTTTAAGACATCCTCCTTTCTTTTCCTATCTCTGAGCTTAAAAAATATCCTATATTTTCTTCAGTACATTTTAGTATTTTACATTTGACACTTAGATCTATAATCTACCGGAAATCTCTTGTGTGTATAGCACGAAGTAGGGGTCAAGTTCATTTTTTTTCCTCACACGGGTAGCAATTGATCATCCTTCCCCCAGTGCCCTGCAATGCCAAGTTGGTCATAAATAAAGTGGTTATTTATGCAAGCTGGGAAGGTTTTCTTTCTTTTCCCTTCTGTATTCCTAGTCTCTGGAAGAGTTTAGGTAACACTGGTATTCTTCATCCTCAAGATTTTGAGACAACTTACTGGGAAAGTCATTTGGGTTTTCCTCAGAGAAAAGTTCAATTACGACTTCAATTGATTTAATATTTATGTTACTATTTAGCTTTACTATTTTTTGGGTCCATTTTGGTTAGTTGTAGCTTTTTTTTTTTTTTTTTTTTTTAGAAATGTGTCTGTTCGTCTAAATTCACAAACTTATTTTGGCATAAACTGTTCATAATATACATATGACTATTTTTCCAGCTCTGGAAGGTCTGGGGTGGGTCCCCTCTTCCTCCCTACAGTGGTCATCTGTGCCACCTTCTTTATTTCTCTACTATCCTTGCAAGAGAGTTTTCCATTTTATTCACGTTTCAAAGATTTTTTTTTCAAAGAACCGACTTTTAGTTTTGCTATTTGTTATAAATTTCAATAATTTAGCTCTTACCTTTATTATACCTTTTCTTCCACTTCCTTGGTGTTTAATCATTGCTCTGTTTCTAACTTGTTGACATTTGAAAAACTGATTTTTGGCCTTTCTTCTTTTGCAAAACAGATGTTAAAAGACATAAATTTCCACTGATGAAGACATTAGCAGTGTCCCACAAGTTCTGTTATATTTTCATTGTCCTTAGTTACAAAGTTCTGCTTTTTTGGTGATTTCTTCCTGAATCTACTGATCCCTTAGAGATGTAATTTAGAACTCCCAGATGAGAAGGTTGTTTTTAATATTTGCATAGCATACCTTTCCCGATTCCATTCCTTCACATTTAAATCTTTAGCATCCTCACGTTTTGCATGCTTTTCAGAAATCTTAGGCTTTAAAGCATTTTATTAATGGATTTATCTTTAATGTGAATTCACACTAAACAAGTCTCTTAAAGTTTCATGGCACTCAAGCTTAGTTATTTTCAGGTGATTTTATGCCTACCATCTACGACCTTTGTATTTGTCTTGTGTGTGTGTGTGTTTTTTAAGATTTTATTTAGTTATTTGACAGAGAGAGAGAAAGCACAAGCAGAGGGAGCAGCAGGCAGAGGGAGCAGCAAGCAGAGGGAGAAGCAGCAAGCAGAGGGAGAAGCTTTCTCGTGGAGCAGGGAGCCCGATGTAGGACTCGATCCCAGAACCCTGGGATCATGACCTGAGCCAAAGGCAGACGCTTAACCACTGAGCCACCCAGGTGCCCTGTGTTGTTTTTCAGATTGCTCCGGTTCACCTCTTTTTTGCCACCTTATGTGTAGACTGACTTTTACTATTCTGTTTTACTCTCTCTATTGGTTTGGAAATTACATGCTCACTATTACTCCTTCGGTGGTTGCCTTTGAAATTACAGCCTGCGAGTCTCAGTTACCCGCGTGTGACAATAAACTGTGCTTCACGCTCTCCTGATTTCGCTGGCTTTATTTACTGTTCGTTTTTCCTGCTTATATCTCTGAGCATTCTGGGTCTGCCCCGCACTGAATTCTTCCAGTTTTATTTATTTTTTCTAAAACTGCCTTAACTCCTTTGCATCCTTTAAGAAGTTTTTTACTATTTATGAAAACCTAGACGGGCAGTTCTTTGAGCACATTAAATATGTTACTTCGTTGTTTTCGAATTGTCTTTGAATTTGCTGTTGCTTAGAGTTTGTTCTTTTTTTTTTTTTTTTACACTTCTGGCTGCTTTTAATAGTCTCTCTTCATTACCAGTGTTTCACTATGAGATGCCTAGGGGCAATTTTCTTTTTATTTATGCTAAGCAGGCTTTGGTTTGGTTTTAACAAAAAGTCACATCTACACACAGAAAGCTGTACACTTGTATAAATTTCTAGGAACACGTGCATTCCTGTTTATGGATAGTGATTCACACCCCTCTGTAGTCTGCTATGGTCCGAAAGTTTGCATCCCCCCACCCCCATTCACACGCTGGAATCCTAACCCCCAAGGTGATGGTTGTGGGAGCCGGAGCCTCTGGGAAGACATTAGGTCATGAGGGTGGAGCCCTCGGGATTGGGGTTAGTGCCCTTATGAGGGAGACCCTGGAGATCTGGCTCCTTCCTTCCAACCTTGTGAGGACACAGCGGGAGACAGGCAACCGGCACCAGGAGGCGGGCCGAACTTGTTGCTGAGCGTGCTGATCGGACATCCAGAACCCTGCAGTGTGTTTCCACCCTTCAGAAGCCACCCAGTCTAGGTATTTTGTTAGGGTGGCCCCAATGGAGCGAGACAGCAGTCCATCCCTGACCACAAGTCAAGCCTTGGGCAGCCAAGCATCGGTTTTCTGTGCGTATAGTTTCATCTTTTCCAAAACATGTGCACGGAATCGTACTCGTAGTCTTTGATTCTTTTCTCACTGAGCGCAATGTGCCTGAGACTCACCCATTTCGTTGCATGTAAAGGTAGTGCCCCCCCTTTGTATTTTTGCACTGGTTATCCGTTTGCTGGTCATTCCGTAAAATGGCCCCAGGGAGCCCACCACGAGGCACTCACACCTTCAAGAGGACTAGAATTTTGGCCAACAGTTGAGCTGCCTCACAAGGGACCTTGAAACAAAGGTACTTAGCTCAGCCACAGCCAGACTCCTGACCCACAGAAGGTATGAAATCTCCGTCTTCTGTTGAATTAAGCCTCTAAGTTCTGGGGGCAGTGGGCGGGTGGTGGTAAATTTACGGAGCAGTAGATAACCAAGTTATCCCGTCACCTGTCCTAGGGTGTCCATTTTGGATGATGGTCAATGAGGGTGCAATAAACATTTGCACATGGGTCTCTGCATGGGTGCAGTCTTCCTGCTGCCCCTGTAACCTCTCTTCTTTCTCCAGAATTCCAGTAACTTTCTCACCACACCCTTCCTGCCTCTAAACCGTGTTCCGACATCCCCAGTCTTCTCTTGCTTCTTTGTGTTTCATTCTGTAATGTTCTTATGGATCTTCCACTTCCCCACGTTTTTTTTTTTTTTAATGACTGTGTCTAATTAACTTGAAACTCATCCTCTATTGTACTTAATTTTATGACTATTTCTCAATTTCAGAATTTCCATTTGACACGTTTTTATAGTTTCCCATTTCTGCTGATTCTCATTCTTTCATCTCCTTGGGCACAGTCAACACAGCTCAAAGCATGTGCTTCTGAACTCCAATCTTCTGGGCTTCTGGGTATGTGTTACAATGGACTGCTATTTCTGCTTGTTCATTTCTGATCTTGTCTTGTGTCATCATGTGTCTGGTGTTTGGACTGTGTGTTGAACACTGGATTTGAAAAATGCTTGTTACATCATTTTGAAGCCTCTGATGCTGTAGTTGTCCTTTGGGACACACACACATTCACACACATTTCCTCCCAGGTACTCGTGGGCCTTGTCAGTCCTGAAGGACATCCGTCCAATGTCAGGGGTTGAGACGATTCATAGCTGAGCTGTGGTTTCTAGATCAGGAACACCCAGCCCTTAGGAGGGACACTTCGAGGCTCCGAACCATGGCCTTAGTCTGTCCCCACGGTCCAGGAGGCTGTCAGAAGTCCAGTCCGGCTTCCGAGCTGGCTTCTGTGGACTGGGAGAGCACAGTGTCCCTTGGAGAAAAGCCTAGAATGTAGGCTTCCTTGCTTGGTCCTCACTGCATTCCAAACCCCCTTCCTCAGTCTCAGACCCTGGATCTCATGGTCGTAATAGTTTTCTAGTGCCTTTAATCAGATTAAACAACAATGAAAGTTTTGGCCAGCTTTTCTGGATGTCCTCAGGAAAATCAACCCAATAGCCATGGGCTGCTTTTATGTGTGAGAGAAATAAGTTATTGGTTTAAACCACTATTAGATGATTTTTGGATATACACAGTCTAACCAATTTCTAGAGGATACATTTCTTGATATACTCCAGTTAAATACTTAAGGCCAGTCTCGTGTTTACCATAACTTCAATATTATTTTCCCTCCCACTACTCAGGTATGAGAAGAAAAAGGTATTTTTTTTAAATGAAAAGTATCGTTAGAGCAACCCCATCTCCTCCTTCAGTTCTGTATAATCTCATTTTATATTGGTTCCCACGTATCAGACACTCCACAAGAATCTTTGAAAAGTCAACTAACACCGAACACAACTATAATTCTTTAACTTAACCAATAAAATGCTACAATATACCCTATAGTGAAGTTTATGATCTATGTTCCAGCTTTTAAGCCTACTTCATTTTTATGTTTCAAATCCATTCTCCCTAGAAAGTTGATAGAACTTAATACTTTCATCTATTTACTTCTGAGTTTCAAAAGCACTTACCATTTGCGACAGAATTCCCATTTTCAGCAGTGACAGCACTCGAGAGTGAATTAGAGAATTGAATTCCATGGTTATTTGCATTTCTGTCTTGAGTCTCAGATGCAATTTCTGATCTACCAGCATCATCTCGGCCAGTGAGGTTCATGTTAGTCTCAAAACCTAAAATAAGTTTTAGAAAGGATTACTCTTTTTAGATAAAATGGTACCAACTAATTTAATAAAACAGTAGAAGAAAATAATACAACTCATCAAATGAAACACTATGTTTGAAATAGTAAATCTATAATCATCCTTAATTAAATTTATGGCCTACAAAATCTCCACCAAATTTTGTCACTGCACTCTTAAACGGAATGGGGAATATTAAGTGGTGATAACGAATTACATAATTTATTATTTTCAAACAGATCTGTACAGAATTTTCGGTGTCAGAGTCTAATAACTTGTCACTAGAGCACCGTCTGTCTTGAGAACGCTGTTTCCTAACAGAAGCATGGAAATAAATTCACGTTTCACAAGTTTTTTCAATTATTAAATTAAGTAGAGCTGAGACAATCTCTGTAGGCTTGAAAATATAAGAAATATACTTACAGTATCTTACCAAATTTGTTATTATCCATTGAGGAGCATTAAACTTCAAAGCCCTACTTCTGCATTCGGAACACTAACATTACCTAATTGTTCACTGCGTGTCCCATATTGAGTGCTTGGGGATGGATGAACACAAAAGCCATCGTCCAAATTAGGCTGAAAAGCCAAATGAAGATTTTTTTTTTTAACTATGTAGCAATAATAAAGTAAAATGTAACAAATGCCAGGGTTTGGAGCAATGTCTACTGCATTATCCTCAGGCAGGGTCTACAAATGACCAGAGGGAGCAAAGGAAGCACAATTGTCCACCGCGGCGTCAGGTGTGGCCCCCGCCGCCCCGCCCCCTCCTCTCTTGGAGTCACGGTCCCTCTCTAGGGCTGGCCAGGGGTGCCCGGGACTGGCTCTTGCTTCCCCAGGGATGTTCTGGAGGATCTTTGTTCAATATGGAGGATGTGCACGCTGCTTCTGCTCTTTGGTGGTACACAGTGGATTCTGACTGCCCTTCGGTTAGGGCTTTCTGAAGTTTAAGGCTAACAGATTATTCAAAAGGGGTAAAAAGCATAATTCGCTTTATTATACTTTACATGTGGCAGAACGGTTCATCGCCAGTGATCCTAAAGGAGGAGGGTGGAGGAAGGAGGGGAAAGAATGGATGGTGGGAGGAAGAATGCATGGAGGAAGGAAGGAGGGAGGGAGGAAGGAGGAAGGAAGGAGGGAGGGAGGGAAGAAGAGGAAGGAGGAAGGAAGAATAGAGGGAGGGAGGGAAGGAAAAAAGGGAGAAGCCTGGCCCTCCAGAGCTTGTCTCTCCAGGTTGGTCTTGACACGCTCTTGCCTCTACGCTGACCTCCTCTTGCCCTTGAGCCTTACACTCAAACAGCACTGCAGGCGATGAGCACGGATCCGGATGCTCCATACTGACCCGTGTTTCCCTGCTTTGCCATAGGCACTCCCGCCAGCTAGCGGGCTCCCTGTCCCCGCCGGTGGGGCTCGAGGTCAGACGAGCCACAGGGACCTGTCACGAGTGGAGCGTGAAGCAGGTCTGCCCACGGGAAGCGATGCCGCTGTCTAGAGCGGGGGATGCCGGATGGAGAGAATGGAGGCAAAACGGACAGGGCTTTAAAACCACTTCAAAACAAGCAGAGAAGCTCTGGCTCAGCCAGCGTGCGGAAGAACAGTGACGAACCTGAGAACAGATGATCGGGAGGAACCATCGGAGTTCTCAGGCTGGTGCTGAAAGACTACCTGTTTCTTTCGGTTGATTCTAGTTTGCCTTTCAGAGAAATCTGCAGCTTAGTAACACGGTTGGCTTTAAAGCCCTCTCAGGACACAGATACTCATCAATCAGCCTCTCTTTGAGCTCTTTTTCTCGCTCTTTAATCCGGTTGTTTATTGAACGCCTACGATGTGTTGGGACTTTTCACGTGCTCCACGTGCAGTAATGACCATGACCGACGGACGGCCATCGCCGCAAGGAGCTGAGGTTCTATTCTCAGTGCAAAGGGAGCTTACCTACCCAAGGCTGGCAACCCAGGCATCCCTCCCTGGGTAAGTGGGGACGGTCCTCTTACCTCCGGCGAGACAAAACTCAATCCTCTGACACACTGCGTAGACTCTGGCTATAAACAAGATGCTAGCTTCCCTCCTAACCAATTTCCGGCTCCTAAACAATTTATGTATTTATAGTCAAAACCTCCAATTTTCCTATTAAGGTTTTAAAAATATTTCTCATCAGCAGGCTACACTGTAGCCAAGGACTGTTCTTAAATTTGTCACATGAGTTAGGCTGTGATTCTTACATGACCTCTAAAATTTTCTTTATGTTTTTATCTTAAGAGCGTAGGTCTATTCGGATGGCGCTGGATTGGAATAAGGAAAGAAGTCCTTCTTCAGGTAAAACGTAAGAATGGACGGCCAATCTAATGATAATTATGCCCCTGGTTCTGATGATAATCACCATGTCCCGAGTGGTTAGGACGTGCCAATCCCCCACTAGACATGACATCTGATTTTGCCCCGGTTTTCCTAGTTCTGAAGAGCTGTCCGTTTCAAACCCATTTTCGAGATGAGGTCACCGGGGCTCGGGGAGGTTAACCTCCGTGCAAACATCTCAGAATCAGCGGGAGCTTGCAGCCGGGTTCAGACCAAGGCACACGCGCTCCGCCATCCACCCACGCTCACCCCTACGCGGGGCCCTTCCGTGTAAAGTCTCCGACATTTCACCTGCTGATGGAAAGGACGAGGCAGTTTTCCGTGGCTTCATTGGATCCCTCGCTGGTAATGACCTGGGAACCGCAGGCTGAACGTTGAACTCGAGCCACTGAACTAGGGTTGCAACATCAACACAGACGTCTCCACTTTAGGGTCATCCTTCCTCATGAATATTAATTGTGGGGATGGTTCTTGGCTTCCTAAATTCCGTGTCAGCCTCTGCTCATAAACACCCTGGCTCGGAGGAAAATCCAGACAGGTCCGAGCGCCTGTGCCCCGACTTGCTAATGCCTAGTTTCAGCCACAAGCAGGAGCGAATGCAGAAACCCTCTGTGGTTGATTTTGCTCCAAAGGGTCGGGTGAGTGAGCGGCTGCCGTGTTCCTCGTGGAGAGCGTGCCCATGACCCTGGACTCGGGCGCCGAAGGAACCCGAGGACCCCGGTTTTGAGTGGGAGGCAGCCCCAATTATAAGGGAAGATACAAGAGATACTACTTCAGGGAGAGCCCTGCAAGGAACCGTCCAGAGCCAACACGTCGTGAGGCCTCGTCCTGCCTCCAAGCAGCAGCCACCAGGATCTTCAGGGTGAAGAAAAGTCAATCACAGTCACACCGAAAGAAAATATTTGAGGCTCTGAGTGGATCTAGGCAAACAGGGAGGGAGCGTGTGCTGTGAAATCCCGCAGAAAGACTGAAGGCAAGTCTGAGTCACTGTGTGTCCCCGCGTCTTGGGTAATCGCTGGTTTGTGGAGCTCGTTGGCCTCCTCCGCGTGGGTGCGCGACCGCCGAGTCCATCTGAATTCCCGGGCTGTTCCCTCTGAGCCTGTGAACAGGACTTCTCTGTGACCCCTGCCTGGGGGCTGTTTGCACAGGTACAGCAGAAATGAACCACCCTGGGATCCGACTCAAAGATAAAGCCTTGGCCTTGACCCTTGGAGACGACTGCTAAATACAAGTATGCAGTGTGGACACAGTTAGGTTGACTCTTAATCTAGTGGGAGAGTTCTAGCAAATCTCCAAACGCAGATACAGGAAACATTTCACCTTTGCTGTGTTCGTTTTGTTGTTGTTGTTTTGTTGTTTTGTTGTTTTTTGTTTTTTTGTTTTTGTTTTAATATATAATTCAAATATCACCCTGGTGGGTGTGATCCTTTGAAAGCTGGTTTTCAATAGAAGGTGATATCGTCCCCCCGGGGGACATTTGGCCATGACTGGAGACATTGCTAGTCCCCACCCCGGGGGAAGGGGTTGTTACTGGTATCCAGCGGGTAGAGGTGAGATGCTGTGAGGCCCCAGCCAAGGGCGGCCAGCCCCCGTGATGAGGAATTCCTGCCCAGGATGCCAATGGGCCTGAGGCTGACAACCTTGTTCTAAAACCTACATCAGGGGCGCCTGGGCGGCTCAGTGGGTTAAAGCCTCTGCCTTCGGCTCAGGTCATGATCTCAGGGTCCTGGGATCGAGCCCCGCATCGGGCTCTCTGCTCAGCAGGGAGCCTGCCTACCCCCCCTCTCTCTCTGCCTGCTTTTGTCTACTTGTGATCTCTCTCTGTCAAATAAATAAGTAAAATCTTTAAAAAAATAAAAAAAAATTAACCCTAAGTCAGATCAGGCTATGTGCCCACCCTAGTCTCTCCACTGGTTTCTATATCATTTAGGGAAAATAGAATAAATAGTAAATGAATTATCAGCACCAAACCGCTAGAGAAATTTTTGTTTTCCAGCAGGAAACTACATGTTTTGCAATGAAAATAGTTGACAAGTTTACTTATTACAGAATCCATGGGAATGATTGTGGAAATACCTCGGTAACCATTTGTCCTCATTCACACGAGATTACTGGAAACATGAAAGGACTTCCACTGCTAACATACTTTTGAGCTTCTAATCTCTACTTATTTAAAATTATGAGGTAAGGAAAATTTCACGTTGAGCGAGGTGGACATTTCCTATGTATTCAAAGGCCCAGAGCTGTTTGCTTTCCACCTGCGTGTTAATGTGAGGAGAAGAAAGGACTTTGGCATTCCTGAAATCTGTTCCTGACTCACTGATCAATATTTCCTCCTTGTCCCACTGATATGCAAGGTTCGTGCCTGCTCAGTCTTCAACAATCTTACTGCACATGGCTTTGCGACCTGTAATCTCAGAAAACTGCCAGAGATCACAAGTTTGACAAGTCTTGGCTCTGGCATCTTGGTGCCTAGAGATGGGCAGAGGTGGGTTGACCAGGAGTCTATGGAGTGATGGTCATGGACCTCACCCTCACCTGCCAAGGCCATGTCCAAGGCCAAGTGCCAGTCCGCCAGTCAGTGCATGCCCAGTTAATGTTGGCAGAAGACAACTTTGGTCAGCGTGTGCTTTGCTTATTTTCTCATTTTAAATAAATGCTCCATTCACTCCCTATATATTTGTCATTTTTATTCTCTCTCTTAAAGACACCCCACACCTGCGCCAAGGTATAAGCTCCAATGTTTGGAAAAATCAATAGTCTGGAAAGTCTTTCTGTTCAGAGAGGAGAGGGGAGGGGAGGAGAGGACAGAGAGGAGAGGAGGGGAAGGAAGAGAAGAGGGGACATGAGAGAGAAGGAGAGGAGGAGAGGGGAGAAGTGAGGGGAGGAGAGGAGGGGAAGGAAGAGGAGAGGAGGGGAGGGGAGAAGGGAGGGAAGGAGAGGAGAGGAAGAAAGAGGAGAAGAGGGGAGGTGAGAGAGGAGGAGAGGAGGGGAGGAAAGAAGAGAGGAGAGGGGAGTCTGGTTCTGCACACTCTGTGGGCACATTTGCAACTTACGCACCGTCACAGAGCGGGGGGCCAGCCAATACTTAGGTAAGGGCATAACATAAAGACCGCATTTTTAAAATGTTATTACTCTAGCAAAAATGTGTCCAGCTGGATGGGACTGGAGGACAGATCAGAGACAGGAGCCAGGAGCATTTAGACTCAGGAAGAGGCGGGGCTGGGTGGTCAGGGCGGTCCACATTACAAGTCTCTCGGAGCTGAGGGACCAGACTAAGTCAGCACCAGCAAGGTGCCTGGACACAGGACAAGTTTGGGGCTGTGCTGGTGACCTTCAAGTGACAGGCGCATGCCCAAGGGTGAAACTGAGTGGCAATTATTTGAGCCGTGGCATTTATTAGGACTGAAAAGAAAGTGTGCAGGAAAGACTCCAGCATCTCTTAGTAGGGAGATCTCTTGCAGGGGAGAGGGGCAGCGGAAGGCGAGGCCCGGTGAGAGGGGACACAAACAGGCAGGTGAGGGCTCGGAGGCGGGGTGGGGGGGCGGCGGAGGGCAGAGGGAGGCTGACAGCAACGCGTGCCACAGAAAGGTCGCAGAGAATGAGTAAGGAGTGAGCAACAGAGTGTTTCTTTAAGGAGAATGCTTAAACACATCATTTTTCTCTTGGTTACCTTAACTTGAGATAATTTTAGAGTGTATTTTGGAAACATGGGAGACAGGATCCAGGTTTCAGTAACGCAGGAGAAAAACAAACTATTGCTGTTTGACTGATTTAATACCGAGAGTGCTATGCAAGGCAGAAAAAATGTGCAAATACATTTTAAACTCCTTACTCATGCTGGCTCTAATTCATTCCGCAACTCTATAGGAAAATTCCTCTCCAGAAAGGCTACTGCACGGAGGGAATGCGCTTGTTTTTTCCTCCTTGGCATTAAGGAAAGGTACAGACACTGAGAGACGCAGCTGGCATAGTCCTTCTACTTCCCAAGTTCTTGTTCCTAAACCCTGGGAGTTACAGCTCGACTGTGCTTACGGATACACATAGATGGTGCATAATTCAATTTGGATGGGATCCCTGAGACCCCAGACTGGCATCTAGTGTGTGAGTTATAGGGGACAATGTCTCTTACATCTCTGATTTTTCTAAACTCGTCTATTATCGCAGGTGAGGAAGAACTACAAATAAGGATTTAGTACCCCCACGTTGCCCTGCATTCTGCTATCTCAAGCTTCTAGGAAGCGAATTAAACTTTTTAAGAAATACATGCTGGCATAACCCAAACATAGGGCCTACTGCCTCAGAGGAGGACAAATGTCAAGTGGAAGGATGCACCCGGACCCTGTCTGATCCTAACCTCAAATAAGCAGACAGAGCCCCCTCCCCTGCCCCCTGCGGTCTCATGCCACAGGACACGAAATGGGAGCGGAGCTGGTCTTCCTACAGTGGGTCCCCTCGCACGGAGGGCACACGCTGCGTCTCTGTATGTTTCATACAGCGCACGTCTAACGGACCCCAAGCCACATGAGCCGGACTTCGTCGTCCTTTTGCTGATAGTTGCAGAAATGTGTCAAGAGCGGGCTTCAGGGTCTAACAGGAAGGGGGGCCTGGGGACAGAACACCGGGCTTCCCTGCGATCACCCTTAGGACACAGCCACGCCCCACAATTCGCTTGCGTTTCTATAGGAACCCATTACTAAAGCAAAGGATGGATGGGTTGAGGAAACACAATTGCCCAGGGCTTACTGACCTTAAAAGGCTAGCGCCAGCCCCCCCCCCCCACCTTCCTACTTTTTTTTTTTTTTAAAGATTTTTATTTATTTGACAGAGAGAGATCACAAGTAAGCAGAGGCAGAGGGAGAAGCGGGCTCCCTGCTGAGCAGAGAGCCCGATGCGGGCTCGGTCCCAGGACCCTGAGATCATGACCTGAGCCGAAGGCAGAAGCTTTAACCCACTGAGCCCCCCAGGCGCCCCTCACCTTCCTACTTTTAATGACCCTTCAGAAATCGCCACTCTTGAGTAGATCAAAATTCCTCCGGAGTTGTGTTTTAGGCATTTCTTCTGCGGCAGAAAGTGCCACCCACACTCATCCTCCGGGTTAAGCGGGGTAGAATGGAAAGGCTTGCTTGTCCCCTACTCCTAACTCCTGCCACCCACTCCCCTGCCAAGTGCAAGGAGAGGGTTTGCGCTGGAAACACCAACTGAATCAGGAAATAGAGTGATATCTTCAACAACATATGTGCTGAGCAGGGGAAGAATGTATTGATAGTAAAGCTAAAAAATGACTGTCAGTATAAATAAGGTTTTTAGAACCCAAAAATGCACAGAAAATTATGTTGTGCCAATTTTCTTTTAAATTTAACTAACTGGATCCTTTCGTGCCCATCTCTTCTGTCCCTGCCGTAATGGGAAACAAATCACGCCGGTCCCTTCCCTCTCCGTGGACTCGGGTGGTTCGCCTGCCCTATAATTAGCTGAACGTGAACATCTAAACAGCAGGTCGGCCTGGCCCGGAGACCCATTCCTCATGTATAATTTCATAGGTCATGTGGTTATTTATATTGCTGTTATTTTTACATTTCCCGAGTGCCAGGTGGTAATGTAAATCCAGGAGTCGTGGAATGCAGCGCCTGCGAAGACAGCTCCGTTGGCCCGGGCAGCCTCGCTTTCTCCACCAAGGGGAAGAGGATAACCTTCCGCTCTTTGATCGGGAAGGTGTCGTACCTGGGACACCTGCGTGGTGTCACGGATGGCAAGCTAGTGAAACCCGGTATCTCAAGAGAACACAGAGGGGGCCCCGTGCACCTGCGCCAGCGCCCGCATCCCTTCTTACCGAATAACCAGCCCACCCCCCAGATCTTACAGAGCCTCAAAGAACATTTATTTATTTTTTTAATGAGAATTGTACGGAGTCTATTTTGTTTCTTGGCCTTTGGTCACTTCTCTATAGAGCTAGCAATTGAGTTCCTCTTAAGTGTTTAGTAGATGATCTGCTTTCAGAATAACTACTTTGGTCCTTGAGAAAAATTGAATCTATGTTGCCCCATTTCAGAGATATTAGCTTGCGTTCACCTTAACCACGATGTTCTAGTCCCTGCTGGCCAGCCCCGATCTCCTCCGCACATACACCTTCGCACGACCAGAGGCTGGCGGATTCATGGATGGGTCCCACGGGACGGGAACGTTCTAGCCGTGAACACTAATTTCACTGGTGTGGTTGCAGCAGGTGAGAGAGGACCAGTAAAATCGACAGCAGTTTAAAAAAATAGCAGTGATGTATGCGGAGTCTTTTCAAAATCCTTGTTCAAGAGGAATCGCACAATTTGCCCACCTCAAATACTAATAACCACAAGGGCACAGGCCGGGGCCAATGGACGAGGCTCCAACCATATACCTTAAGCCCGTTGTGCCAACATCTAACTGGGGAGAAACTGGGCAGGCCGGGGCCAGGACCCCCAGGTGAGGGGGCTGTACTCGGGAACCCGGCAGGCCCCGGATGGCAGTCACATCCAGCGGCTACAGAGACATTCAGTATTTTAACAATAGGATGGTCCCCTGCTCATTTCTCGAGGAGCAACCTCACCTGCCCACAGGAGCTGGTGATGAGCCAGCAGCTCTCAGGCCTTCAGGAATGAATTAAAAATATCTACATAGTGGTGCCTCAGTGGCTCAGTGGGTTGAGCATCTCACACTTGGTTTTGGCTTGGGTCACAATCTCAGGGTCATGGGTTCGAGTCCCGCATCAGGGTTCCTGTTCAGCATGGGGTCTGCTTGCCTCTCTCCCCCCATTCATGCTCTCTCTCTCTAAAAAATAAAGAAATCTTTTAAAAGAATAAAATAAGAAATAAAAATATCTATAGAGATTTAAATTCATGTCAAAATTCTTTTTTTTTTTAAATTTTATTTATTTATTTGACAGAGTGGGAGATCGATCACAAGCAGGCAGAGAGGCAGGCAGAGGGAGAGGGAGAAGCAGGCTCCCTGCCAAGCAGAGAGCCCAATGCAGGGCTTGATCCCAGGACCCTGAGATCATGACCCGAGCCGAAGACAGACGCTTAACCCACTGAGCCCCCCAGGTGCCCCATTTCTTGTCAAAATCCTTGATGAGCCACACAGACCGTGTTTTTGGTGGTTCCTAGGATTGCGTCCTTTACCAAAAGCAGGCTGGTTGGCGCTACTGGTTCCTCATGCCTCCAAATCACATGTGCACGTGAGCGCATTTCCCTTGAGCAGCTGCTGTGACATATCACAGAGCTGATGTCAGGCTCTTGGGAGGGAGGAGCACCCGGGACCCGGAGGGGTGAGGCTGAACCTGTGTCTCCAACGGAGTCTCATTTCATCCACTACAGAAGGAAGAAACCACCAAAGGGCCCGTCGGAAGGTGAGACTCCCCTTCCCATTTGCCCCACAACTAAGCATCTCTCATTAATTGTTAAAGCGTATGTTTCCATTTAAGTGAATATAGAAAAATCAAGGAGAGACATCAGTCCTTTCCACATACCCTAATGGAGTTACTCCAAAACACAACTCGATTAGGTCCCCATGCCTTGTGCAAAACCCTATAATTGTAGCGCAGGATTGGAGCACAAACTGGTCCCTAGTGTAGGGGCTGGGGTCCTCCTGCCCTGAGTCTTTCTCTCCTCGCGTTTGGTCTCAAATCCCTCCTGTCCCTCCATATAAATCCCACCTTCTAGACCAGTGTTCCAAAGGACATATTTACAGGCCGGGAAATCAATTTAGCGGGTCATGATAAGCATTTAAAGATGAAAGAGAATGGAACCAAATGAATAAAAACGCAGCATTTCACAAGCTTGGAGGGTAAGTAGTGTTTCGTGATGCCCAAATCGTGTCTTCACGCAAACTGTCTCCCACCACCTGGATGTGCTGGAGTTTTTGTGTTTCCCTGCCGTGAGCTGCTTCTGAACAGACCCCACATTTTATTTAAAAAAAAAATCCATACCACTTAGTACAACGCCTGGCACAAAACAGATTCCTTGATGCGTTTTTCGAATAAAAAAACAAAAAAAAAAAATGAGTGAAGCTTGCCCTTCTTACTTGATGATTTTTCCAAATCTCTTCAAAAACATCAGGCAAACGGCAGTACAAAATATGATTGCTAGTTGAACCGTCTTGCCTGGAGTTAACCTCTAATTTTTCTTAAGTCTTGAGAAGAACTGCACGTTTTGGGGTCGTGTCATAGAATGATTTTATTATCTGGAAAAACAAACAAACAAACAAACAAACAAACCCAGAACATTTCTCCTAAAGTCATTGCAACGGGTCCTAGGATGGATTCAATCCTCACAGCAGTGAAAATGATTTCTGACTGGCAGATGAACCACATTGCTGGGTTTTCTAATGGTCATCAGATCAGAAAGGCATTTTTTTAAGATCCCTCATCGCCAGACATGAGCTCAGTGCCTCTGTCCTGTGTCACTCCTCAGCCTCTGGAAATTAGACATGATTCCAAGGCTCCGTAAGTGAACAAAGGAGACCCCCTCCTTGCACACCACAGCTACGCCCGTGAATTAATGTTAACAATTCGAGTGTTACTGTCTTGTATGACACATAAGTGATTCAAGAAACCTCTAATTGTGCTCAGCGTATGCAGAGGAGATCCGGGGTGGCCAGAACGAACTAGAACAACATGGTAAGCATGGAATGCCAAGCTAATGTCCCCAAAATGGAGCAATGTAGATTATGTTTCAGAAGCTATTTTTAAAGCAACTTATCTATTAAAAATCCAAGGAGGACTCTCTTACTAGCTATATAGAAAGGCAGCTAAATACCAAGAAATGAAATAGAGTCCATCCAATTCTCATGAAAATAAAATACATCAATAAATACCCCTTTGCTCTAGAGGCTCTGAGACTGGGCACTGGTTGTATCCCTAAGAAAGGACGTGCCAGCCGGTAGAAGCATATGGGGAGAGGTCTCCCCAGCTTTAAGTCAAGTGTTTGTACTTTGATGTGTCCCCTCCATCCTGCTGTAAAGACGAGCCTGGCCCCATCGGCTGGTGACCTCACCTGACAACAGGTTAAGCAAATGTAGCTCCAGCAAATGGAGAGGACGTCAGAAGGTGATTTAAGAGCTGGGAGCTCTGGTTTGCTTTCGGTAACATGGAAATGCCTTTGTAGAGATCACAGCTTTCCCCCACTGCTTTGCCCACGTCTTCGCTCTCAAATTTACTTCTCTGTGGATTGTCCATCTTTCCACATCAAAGAATAATTAAACCAAAATCCCAAACGTGCACCTTTGCCTGGGAAACACCCTCATGGACCCAGTGTGCACATGTCAGTTCTTTCATTCTTTAAAAGGAAATTTTCCTTTGAAAATTTAGGTTTGCTGATGAGCCAGAGTCTTGGGTGTGAAGAAGCTCTCTCGCGGGTTTTTCGGCAATTCTGGGTAATGCACAAAGTCTCGGGCACTGCAGTACAGTGACAGTGAGTGTTTCGATGGAAATGTGTGTAATGTCAGATCTCACTCATGCCAGTGTTGTCTGGAGCCTGCACTTTTTAGGACTAGTCACCTGAGTGGGGAGCAAAAGGAACGAGGTTGTTGTTTACCGTCTTATTACAATGACCACGTACGACTGCAATAGGCCAGCAATCAATCACAGATGTACGGTGTGTGGGTACGAAAGTTGCAGATTTCAAGGAGAAACGAGAAAAAGATGGAAATAAAAGCCAGAGCAGAAAATAGGCTGTGAAGCTTTGCACGCACGTGGTGGCTAGACGACCTTCGCGGGCTCACGGAATGGAGCGCTGGGTAAAGCGGTACCGGGGAGAGCTAACGCTCAGGTAGACTGAGCTTTCCTAGGCTAATCTGAGGATGAATCAGAAAAATGACTCAAGTCGGCATAAAGGACCTGAACACCGGTAGGTGATTAAGAAATCGGTTTTCCTCCGCCGAGACTCTTAAGGAGAACGAGAACATGGCACCAATCCAGCCCATCTTTAGGGAAACTTTCCGCGCACCATGTCGCTTTTAAGCGTTTCTTCCCAAAAGGAAAGAAACCCCAGGATGTTGTATTATATGGCAATAATGAGATGCAGGTTGTCAGGAAGGTCTTTATTAACTTGCTGAAGGAGGGCGGCTGAGTGCCTCACAAGATAAAGCACCGGGCTCCTCTTTGGAGCCCCCCGTGGGAGTTTAATTCACAATCCGGCATACAGACCCACAATACACAATAGCTGCTTGCTTTAACGGGTTGATAGCATGAAAAATATTTACTGGTTATGAAAGATAACCCACTTCTGAAAAGACTGCCTCCTCTTTTTCCTTCTTCTTCAGAATCCCAGGTACAATAGTGTCTTCTCCCGCTGACGGCGCATTATACGGCATTCCAGTTGTGATGGCTTCTCGGCTGCATTTGGCTCCGTTCAGAAATGATGAGCTATTTGTGCGACATCCGTCTCTCTGGTAAGACTGGCGTGCTGGTGGCTACAGAGTCACAGCCAATAGGTTCAGGTAATTTCCCAAGTTAATTCACGCGACTCAAAGGTTACTTTTGGATCAGGATGATCGACATAGTCAATCGTCACCATCCTCGGCTTGGTTTTGCTCCTGGGTTTCAAAGGATCACAGAGCAGTGTGGTCCAGCGGATGTCCACGGTCATGAGACCTGTGGGCTGAATATTTTGCCCAACAAGTCTTGACTGAGGGGCAGGGACCGGGGGCCCGACACGAGTCTTTGGTCCAGACATGTTTCTACCTTCGCCATTACCTGCATCTCTGTTTCCAGGCTGACATGATTCAGAAACGAATGAATTGCTAGTGCTTGTTTTTGTTTTGCGTCTAGAACGTCACCAAGAGGCGAACGATGGAGGCTTTTTCGAATGTCTTTCTCCTATCCCAATCATGGGGGCTGTTGAAAATCACTGAAAAGGAAAAATAGGATGCCCTCTTCCCGTGTCTTTTCCTGGTCATGAGTTTACATTTAACTTCAGAAAGGGATGATTCCCTCAGGGCATTTGTATCAGTTAAAATGTTTGATTGTTTGTGGAGACTGCGAATGGCCTCACAGAACAGAAATAGACGTTTCTCCCGAGTTTCGGAGAAAGGAGCCGTGTCCGATTCCCGACTCCGGGACCGGTTAGTGCCCGTGACTATGGGAGAGTCACTTAATCCCTGGAACTCTCAGATTGCTCATCAGCAAATGGGGAGGCTAACACTTGCTTCACTCGCCTCGCACCGGGCCGAGGACGTGGGGGCCGGAGAGACATCTTCGCACTTGGCCAACAGGAAAGAACCATTCACAGACGCCGGCTATTAATATTATTAACAGAATACCATCCACAAAGGTTCCATCGCGTTTCCGAGTATTTTCCATTACGGGAGGTCACATGCGTATACCCAGAATGGCCCCTAGCCCTCTGGGCCCTCCCCCTCCTCGGGCTCTTTGCAGTCTTTGTGGGGAAGATCCGAAGAGTTCCTGCTGCCCGCCCACGTGCCGAGGAGACACAATGGAGCGCATTCAGACCCTGTCCCAGAGCTTCCAGGTAGAAAGCGCGTCCTGCCCTGATCCCACGCAGGGCAAGCAGTGCCCTCTGTTCTCTCGCCGCCTTTCCTGCAGCCTTCGCACGTGTGCTCCAACGGGCCCGTGGACCCCGAGCTCACATGTCGCCACGCACACGGGTTCTTCTGGCTGCCGTGCCCGTCGTCCTGCTTGTGCACCTGGGGAACTCCATCTCTCCTCGCCGGAGGCCCCTCGCCCTGCTCCCCGGGCAGCCCGGGCGGGAGGCTCCCCCACCGTCTCCGGCAGCCCCGCGCTAAGCGCACTGTGAACAGCACCCCCACCGCCGTGGACCCGTGCTTGTCCCCGGCCACGGACGCTTTGTGACAATCCGATGAAGTCCGGGATGCCTCTCCACCAAATCAGGAACACGCCGAGCACCGGGATTCACGGGCCACGTGGAGCTCGGTTACAGACCCTCCGGTGGTTTATGACTCCCAGGCTAAAAAGCCTCTGTCCTCCACTAGAATTTCACCCATCGAAACGAGTCGGGCCCGTCTGCCTCCTGCAGTGTGTGAGAGGGCAGGGACAACACGGATTTCTCCATTTCTGGATTCCCGGTAGCAAGCCCTGGGCTTCCCCTCAGTAAATGCGTTAGGGAATGAGCCCTGCAGGTTAACGCAAGTCCCTTACGGGCCGCCGGTTGCACAACTGCCCTGTGTGAATTCTTGGGCATTTCTAAAGAGAAGGTGCTACAAGTTTGGAGAAGAATGTCACAAACACTCACAACAAATACTAGACATTTAAAAAAGAAAACAACTGTCCGATTCACATCAAAGACAAAGAGCTTGGTGCTCTGAACACAGGTCAGTGTGGCTACGCGTCGATTTATCAGAATTGAAAGCTCATTTCTAAGTGGAGATGGGCTAAGTATGATTTGGGAAATCGGAAGCACCGCAAACACATCCCAAACACAGAGGCTCCCGGTTCCTGCAGAGGGGCCAACAGCTCGCTGAACCAAATCCTTTTCTCACAGATGTATCGTCTCCTTTTTTCAGAGCTTAGGCTCATTGGCCTGGGGAAAACCTAACAGCGCATCCTTGTCTCCTAGCCACTTAGGGGGAAATGGCGAACCTGCCTCTCTGGGATGCTAAGCTCATCGTTACTCATTTGGAAAATAAGGAACACTGAGTATTGACTCCAGATCATTCCAGAGTGCGGAGGAATGCCTTGTTTTCATGGGAGGCGGACTCTAACGTGAGGCAGGAAGGCAGACAGCAACACATCAGGGAACCATGTGTCTGTCTGTCCACACCCTTCATGATTTTCAAGATGCCTCAGGCCACCCCCCCACCCCATGCCCCCCCCCCCAAAATAAATCACGACGCAGAGAAACGGTGCAGGGAAGGAGGAAAAGACGACCAGCCCCACACAAGACAAAGTGCTAGAAGAACAGGACGAGAGGCACGAAGCCGCTGGGACGCCAGGCTCTGCATCCCCTTCTGGGAGGTCGAGATTTGCATGAGGCGGAGCAGTTTCTTCTGCTGCGATCTCATTAGAATGCGTCAGACATTGGATGGAGATGGTGTCCAAACGTGTGCTTCCAATGCAGGGAGAGAATGGCAACTTCCAGACGTCGCCCTCCGGCAAGTCAGACTTCCGCCAGTAATTTCACGACATTTCAGTGATTTTGAAGCACTCTTCTTGTTACTAAACAATGAATAAGTAACTACTTAATTTGGCATGGAGGCATCTAAACCTCATAAAATATTGATTTCAGAAGCGACTGTATGTTTTTTGGAATGTGGGTTTTTTACTCTCAGTTCTGTTTGGGTGTAATATTTAGAGATTCACCCTTTATAATTTTATTTTATCTTTCGTGGTGGTACAAGGGGCTGCTGGCGCCCGCGCCCACCTCACTGGTCTCAGCGTTCTTTCGGGAGAAAGCTCACCCCTGAGGATCATCTTGTCTCTGTTGTGAAAAATGATATCCTGGTTTCCAGAAGCAGGTTCCTCTCAGGAACATCAGGCTCACGTCAGGGAAGGCTGAAATGGATCCACTGGTCTGAACAGTGATGTTCATGTTGATGTTCATGTTGAAGTGATGCAAGAGTAAATCTATAGTTTTCAAAAGGACTTTTTAAATAATTTGTAAATATTTATCAATAAATTGATTCGACGTTGGCATGCGCTTCAAAGTAACCCGGGGGGGGGGGGAAGAAGGGGGCTGGGCAAGACTGGAGACAAGCAGGATTGGTCACAGAGAGAGTTCATCCATCCAGTCCCTTGACTTTTGCGAATGTTTGAAATTTTCCGTAAGGCCAACTTTAAAAAAAGAACTCTCTTTTAAGCAAATGGCCCTATGGGATGAAATATTAAACTGTGAAAACTCAGCGATAGAACACTGATTTAAAACTCAAAATAGTCTTATTCGAAATGTTTATGCAATAGAATAAGGTATTTGAAATGAACAGTGATTTCCATTTGGCTTAGGTGACTCTCTTTAAGTAAAAATGACTCAAGGGCTAGGTCCAGTAAATACGGTCCTATGTCAAGCTGCTTTTTTTTTTTTCAGGTAGGTTTTCATCAAAGAGGTATTTAATAAACACCTACTATATGCACAGAAATGCTGTACATTTTTTGTTGTCATTTACATCATTTTTAACCACCTACTTATATCTTATAAACTATGGATGCACAATATCAAAAGCCATAAGACAATTTTGGCAAAAATATTCTGCACATCAGACTTTTCCTTAATTCAGCCGGGCTCTCCTCCTTCCTTTTCCAGATCTCTGGGGTGTGCCGCGTTTTTATCAAAGTCCTGTCATCCTGGTCTTTTCAAGGAGTGGAGAATAACATGCTCATTTTATTTCATGTTCTAGATAAACTCAACCAGACTCTGGGATGCCGTTTGGAGCAATGGAGCACCCTAGTGGTCTACACGAGCCAATGAATCTCTCCTTCCCTTCGCATTAGGTCTCGTGATTTTCGAAACTAAGCAACTAGAAATCATTGGCATAATAATATTAGCCATATTATAATATCACATGAAAAACATTTTGTGAATGAATGGGATAATTGCCTCTGGAAAGGCATAGATAATTAAACATTTAGTCATTCTCAATGCTAAGGGCCAAGTGGCCCACGTGCGGTATTCCAAAACTGGATACGTATTCCAAAGCGGTCACGTACATGTTGGGCATTTTTAAATTTATGAAACTGTCTTCTCCATCCCAACTCTAGGACTCCAACGTGAACATTCTAACCCTTGCCCTCTGTCTCCTGCTGCCCGAGGCCCCACCGTGCAGGGAGACAAGTCACGGCGCTCGAGTCACGCGACGTCTTGCATGCTAGGATGGCACTGAGAGCACGGGGGTCTGTCTGGGCCTCACTTTTCCCATCTGTGAGATGGGGATAATAGTAGCAGATAGCTTCTTATCTGGAGAGAACTAAATGGGTCATGAAAATAGTAACTGTAAGCACTACAGCCATTGGCCGCCGCCATTATTCCTCCGGGGCTGCGGGCCCATCGCCATCCACAGCCTTCCATCTGC
Source organism: Potos flavus (assembly GCA_028534135.1). NCBI lineage: Eukaryota > Metazoa > Chordata > Mammalia > Carnivora > Procyonidae > Potos > Potos flavus. Next base: position 2,446,824 of record CM052883.1, read on the forward strand.
ACACCACGCATCCCGGACTCTTAGAATCTGAGTGACTGCATGTGCCTCAGGTCGCATGCCCTCAAGTCAACCTCAAATCGACCGTTTGGGGGAAGATAGTATTTGTGAAATCCTCTACCTAAGTCTGCAGAACAGTGAGGGAGCAGAATTACACACCCAAGGGCTACATTACTATACACAACTCATTGTCCTTTCTGTTTTAACCAGAAATGCCCCCAGCAGGATAATAGTGAGCAGTGCCATCTCCTCAAGGTCACTTTCCAAAGAAGCAAGGGGAATATTCTGAACGCTTCTGCAAAATTTGCGGAACAATTTCCCCAGACCACACGAAATGAGCTGTAATTAATTTAGATGCCCGGAGGGTGAGTTAGTCACCCACTGGATTATTTGGTAAGAAAGCCATTTCAGGTGAAAGTAAGATTATCTTTAAATATAAAGAGGGTAAAGTAGACGATTTAAAACCTTAAAGGGAAGAAATCCCAAGACTACACTAAATCATTAATAAGAGCCATTCAATTCATTCAGAAGAAAATGGATTACTGACTTTGGGATCCAACTGTGTAAACCTTAATCACCAGAGAGCAGCTCCAGTGATTAGCCTCAGCGTGAAGACCCTTTTTCTTCCACATCTTGTCTTTAGCCCCTCTTATTCTAGAGGAATAACCTGATGCGATCCCACGCGAACGTGACATGCAAACACGCAAACCTATTTCCCACATCGTGGACCATCAAGAATTACCCGGTTCTCAAAGGGAGTTGGAACTCCTGTAATCTGGTGTGCGGGGATGACCCGGTCTCCTACGGTTACATAGGAGTGTCTTTCCGTCAAGACAGCCACCGTGCTGGGGCAGAAGTTGCCAATTCATCTACTTATGAGAAAGCCGTAAGTGGCTCAAGCCAATTTTTTCAAATGAAGAGTGTTTTGTAAAAGCCCACGGTAGAAAAAGAGATAGTTTATAACTGCAGATGTGAACTAACAGTGTTGTACTCAACGTTTCGATATGTGTTCTCAAATACTGGCTAATGCCACCACAGGGAAATATAATTAGCAAATTCACGCCCCACGCCTGGAGGCCCCACTGTACTTCTCATCACACTGAGCCCTCAGCTCAGGGATTTCCAGATGATGAAGTGTGTCTAGAAATCCATTCACTTCACATTTCTGAATAGAGTCAAGAAGAATTCGCCCAATTCCTAACTACGGTAAAATGAGCTTTATGACATTTTAAGTAACTTTTAGTTCTAAAAGCAAATATTAATTTTCTCATTGTATGCTTTTCTCATAGATTCCATTTTGTTACTTCAAATATAACATATGACTCGTGAAATTCAAACATTCTTCTACTTACAAAGACGACTTCATTTATTAATGGATCTATACTTAAGAAATTAATAGCAAAACAAGCCATTAGCGTATTTGTCTGAAGAATAAATAGGGAGTAGGTTATTTATTCATTTGCTGAGAGTTCTTACCTTGATCTACTTTTCACTTATTCAGGTGGCTTTCTAGATTTTCTAGAGTTTTTGTAATTTTCCTAATCAGATGATGAAAGCTAACATGTTTATGTATTTTCTCTTGGAGACACAGCAGGTTAATATGTATATAAAAAGTTATATCACCAGGCAACATTGTACTCCCAATTCTACCACCTGACCTTGAGAAGGTCTTCACCTTGAAGTTTCCCATCTCAGCCTGTAAAGTGAGGATGGAGGGGTGGGTATGAATGGGATCAGGACTGGAGAGACCTGTTAGAACTTCCTTAAGGGGTTCAAATACTCCTTGGGTGGTACATGAACAGAAGAAAAATCACTCATCCAAAGCGATATGTAAAGGTGAACGGTACTAAGTACAAGGTAGTGATGGACAGGTCTTCACTCCAGATACCTGGCCTGGAGGTGAGACCGGCAGCCAGACAGGACACTCAGGCATTCACGGTGATCCCCGAATCAAAAGGGAATCGCCAGATAACCCCACAAAAATACCACTTCCGTGTTAGAAGGGAGCATTATCCGAGAAAAGGGCAGCTCAAATTTAATCTTGCTCGAATACTTGTAAGTCATGAAAACGTACTGAACGCAGCTTAAGTACTGTGTGTTTTTAGATCAGGAGCCTTTCAGTGCAAAATAGAAATAGGCATTCTTCCCTGCTTGACCACATGGGCTGCCTACCATTCTTTTAAGCTGCCGTCTGCTCGGAATGGCCACCCCGGGCCCGCAGCAGCGTATGTGTGTGTGTGTGTGTGTACGTGTGTGCGCACACACGCACCCGTGGAGGCGGAGACGGGGCCCACCTCAAGGCGCAGAGCGGTGCGCTGGTTCCCCTACCTTCGGGCTCCCTGATCCTCCTCCCCGCCGCGGACCTCCGGAGCACGCTCCTTCCAGAGCTGAAGAGGCTGGTCAGCTCGTCCAGGGGGCTGCCGAGAGCCCTGCAGTTCGGGGGGCTGTAGGGCACCGGGGAGGAGGGGCTGGCGCTGGCCTTCCTGTGCTCAGCCCGGACTGCCCTCCCCGGGGAGTAGGGGGCCTTGGAGAAGGAGCTGCACGGGCCCCCCGCGGGCGCTTTGGGCACGTCGGGGCTGGGGGCCGCTGCCCGGCCCGCATTCCCCAGGGGCTCCGGGGGGAAGGCGAAGTGCGTGGGCGGCCGGGGCGCCGGGGGTGCCGGCGGGGGAGGGGGCGTGGGGGGGGACCCGCTCGCTGCGGGCGGGCCGGGGGACGCAGGCCGTTCCCCGTCGCCTTTTTGGTTCTTGGCGTGCTGCGGAGACAGGGGGCTCGAGCCTTCGGCCTGCACCGGGTACTTGAGGTTGGTCTCCAGCACGGGCAGCTTCTTCACCTCCAGGGGCGTCAAGGGCGACTCGTCGGACGCCGGGGAGCAGGTGACCGGGGTCGGGGGGAACACCAGGAGCGGGGGACGGTGAGGGAGCAGGTTGGGGAAAGGGGCCGGGATGTCGCACGCGTCTTTGCAGGGCCCGGCGGCCTGGCCATCCCCGTCGCCATCCTCCCAGGTGACTGGGTTCCGAGTGTCACTCAGCAGAGGGGGCGACGCCGATGCCTCGGGGGGCGCGAAGTACTTCATCTCCTCGTACACGGCCTCCGCCTGCTCGGGGCTGCCGGCGCGGCCCAGCATCTCGATGTAGACGGGCTCGGGCTCGGGCTCGGGCTCCGGCAGGGCGCGCGCGGGGGGCGCAGGGGGCGCGGGGACCCCCGGCGCGCGCTGCTGGCACCCTCTGTGCCGCGCGCCCGCAATCTCCTCCGAGGAGCCGCTGAGCTTGGTGTGGGGGCTGCGCTTGGGTTTGCGAGGAGGAATCTTCTTCATGGTGCTGTAGTCGTCGCTGTAAGGTCGGGGCCGGGTGAGTCCTGCAGGGGGAACAGGGGAGGGGTGCCAGGGGTGAGCCAGACCCCCGGGGCCCCACCGAGAGCCCCGGGCCTGCCTCCTTCCGCCTTCCAGAGACCCTGGCTGCCAACGAGAAAACCTATTCGGATCTTGGAGCTGGAGGCCACAGCTAGCCGTTGAGGAAGGCGTCCTGTGGGCAGCGAGGGGGCCCGGCATTGCCAGCCACCTGCGAAGGGGGAAGGCCTGGTGGCGCCCTGGGAGGGGCCTTCCAGGTCTGCTGCTGGAGCCCACTACACCTGCACGCTTGCGGCCTGAGGCAGCTGTGAGGAAAGTGCTGGCTGAAATGATCCCCACGATTTTAGAGGCCAGAAGATAAAAACTGGGGCCGGCAAGCCCATGAGCTAGTTAGTGGCATATGGATGCTTCCTGAAGGAAATGCCTAAGCTCACTGTAAGGGTTATACAGGGAACAAAACACCAACAAAAACACCAACTGCATGGAGACATTGCTTTCTTAGAAAAGAACTTTATGAAACACGAGCTCAGGGTGAGTTTTACAATATATTTGAATCCTTAAGAGAAACACATATTTAACAGGGAAATCAAGAGGTCAGCGATTCACTGAGAACTTCTAAGGCAGAACGGTGCCTTAGAAGTTCTTAGATCAGTGGGTAGGGCCTGTGTGACTCTTGAGCTCAGGGTGGAGGCTTTGAGCCCCACCTTGGGGGCAGAGATTACTTAAAATAAAACAAAACAACAAAAAACTTCTAAGGCGGAAACTTTTTAAGCCGAAACAGGGGAGATACTCAGAAAAACAATGAAAGAGGGAGAAGAACCACTTAATCATGACTCTAAAACATTTATTTTGTTTTTCATTTTTTTATTGCATGACTCTAAAACATTTAATAAAGGTTACGTTAAAAAAATTCAAAAAAAATTCCAAAAGACTTATTTTTCTAATCTATTTTTACTCTAAATTGTCATAGTGTTCTTATTAACTATGATTTCTCTGGAAACTGAGATGTTCATTTCAGAAAACTGCATAAAGTTTTGCTGAAGTAGCAAAACCTCTCTAAAATTTTGAGCTGTTTTATTAATTTGGTATTTTACTAATCTGAAGGAAGGTATATAAGCGCAGCTAATTTTGCTGGGTTCCTGAGTTGTTTCAGGAAGCCAGGTTTTTCTGTCACTGTGCATGTATGACTGCGATCTCTGTCTCTCGTTGTGGGGTGCCCTGGGGTATCATGGCTAACAGTAAGGACTTTGGAGTCAGATCTGGATTCAGATCCCAGAGTGACCATTCACTTGTGCCATCATTCACTTAGTCGTGCATTCAAGCAGCATTCAACTGAGACACGTTTGTGAACACAGACAGAATGTTCCCTTCCTTCTTCTGCCCCAGTGGGAGGTGTCAGACAAAAGCAAGTAAATAAAGCAGATGAGTAAATTCTCTCGCGTGTTGGAATGTGATCCACGCCACGAGGACCAGGAACAGCAGGCCACGAGAAGGGGGTCCCGGGGCGGTGGCAGGGGGCAAAGTGGAACTTAAAAGAGGTCTTGGGAAAATCTCTCTAAGCTCCAGTATCGTCACACGCAAAATGGTGATAACGCTCATGATCTCAGAGGAATAAAGGGAGAGATACGGGAAAGTGCTCGGCTCCTACTCTGGTACCCTGTAAACATGAATCAAATGGGAGATATCCAAGAGAGAAAGGAAAAGAACAAAGCTAATTTTCTAAGCCACTGGACATCTTTGTAAGCCAGTGTCAGACAGGGTTCCCCAAAGCAGCCAACTTCTAAGAGCGGAAAATACCAAAAATGCACAATTCTATAACTTGTAAGCATTATTCCAAAGGCTTTCAATGTGCTAAAATACAGGAGCTCATAAGCTTCTGGAAAGTTAATGAACCACACTAATTTTTAACGTTAGTATTACAGAACCGTTCTGAAGATTTGAATCATTTAAAGGATTTGTGGCAGACTGTATTTTCCAAAACTGGCTTCAACAATGTTTTTCAATCCCACGTGCTCTTCCAGAACCTTGAAACCAGCAGGGCCTCCGTGACTGCACCCTGATGACTAAACTATGACAAAGGGGAAGCCACCTGCCTTTGGAGGCTGGATCGTGGGCAGCACGGCCTCTGTCTGGCTCTCGCTCCCCTGGGACATGTCCTGGGGGCCCTGATCTCTATGCACGAAGTCTGTCTACAATGGAGCAGCCCCGCTGTGGAGAACACGCGGAAAGGCCACGGCAGGGAGAGATGGCAGGCGACCCCATCTGCTCCAGGCCTCAGCTGTCCAGGTGTCCCCAGCCCAGACACCAGAAATACATAGTGAACAGAGTCTTCAATGATCCGGCACCAGCCACTGTCTGACCACAGCTGTGGCTCAGCCCAGCCAGCTGCTGGAACCGTGAGAGAGAGAGGATCATCGGCACTGTTCTTTTAAGCCAAGTTGGGAGAGGTTTGTTACACAGCGACACAGGACGAATGCCGATATCGGTGCCCGTGGAGGGCTGCGATCAAGTAACTTGAAAAGTACGGCAGCGGCTTTGGAAGATCGGAGGAGCCTTGAAGACAGTGTGAGCGGAAGCATGGTGATCCTCAAGAACGCTCGTGGGGAGGCTTCAAGGAAAGCGAGGAAGACGCTGGAAGCTGGAGGAAACGCGGCCCTTTGTATGCCACCGCAGAAGGGGTAGCGGGAGTGTCCCCCGGAGGGACATAGAAATAGAAATAGAAAACCATGGGAAATAGAAACCATGCTCAAGGGGCTGGAGGACCCAGCAAAGGAGGGCTGCAGGCAGAGTGCGAACGCTGCCTTCTCGATTATTCTAGCTGCCGCTAGTAAGATGTGAGAGTAAAGACATAAGCTAAAGAAAGAGCTAGGAACTATAAAGGAGCTATAACCCCTTTATAGTTATATTATAAAGTTTATTTAGAATTTATAAAGTTTATATAAAGTATATATTAGTTCATATAAAGTATATATACAAATTTATTTATTTATTAAATATATTTTATATTTTATTTATATTTTATATCACATATACAACTTATATATATTTATATATAAATATGTGTATATATAAATTTATATATATATGCTTTATATATTTATATAAAGTTTATATAAAGTATAAACTATAAAGGAGCTATAACTCCTTTATAACTATAAACTATAAAGGAATTTCTCTCTTTTTTTTTTTTTTGAAAAGAACATGGCTCCTCACTGCCGGGCTGTCCAGATAGCAGATAATTCTGAAGTAAAAATGTGACTTCCAGGCAGAGATGAAATCTGGGGCATTTCCCTGAAAACCTAGCTAAAGATGAAGCCAAGGTCATGATTTTGAAACCCTTTCTCAAGACCTCAAAAAGATCTGAAGTAGTGCCTCATGCACCCTTCCCAAGCAGCAACACCACAGGACTTCTAAGAATATCAAGATTATCACTCCAGAGAACTCCTGTAGAGAGCCCAGAGAAGACGTTGTCTCAAAAAGTTAGTGTCTGTGGCTTTTCACCACTGGAGTGCATTACAGATTGATTCACAAGAAACTCACAAAGCTTTTAAAGGAATTGTATCAGTGTGCACCGAAAAGGGGTAGAATCATTACCAAATGGCGAGGTTCTGGTGCCTCAGAATGTTATGAGCAGAAAGCAGGCTGAGAGATATTAGCCCCAAACAAGCTGCCTTTTGTGGATTAGGAATTGTAACTCAAAGGTGAGCCCAGATTGCAGAGCATGGGCCTAAGAGGCATGGAAAATCATTTCCAGGCACCAGGACTCAGTCCTACTCTAGGCCCAGGCAACCTGTGCCCAGGTGTCCTTCGGAACTGCTGTGTGCCTCCCAAGCTCCCCGTTTCCAGGCAAGGGCATCCGCACCCATCCCTGCAGGGTCTGCTCATTCCAAGGAGTAGAGAGCCTGTCCTTGGACAGAATGGGGCATTCTGGAAGAGCTGCCCACCTGGGCCGCCAGGAAGCGGGTCTGACCAAGACAACGAGATGGGGACCTTGGGTCTGGGCCTAGTAGGGTGAGGAGGGGAGGCTTTGGGGAGTTCGGAAGAGGAGGGACTGTATTTCATACATGGGAACGGTGTGCATTGTTTTTGTCCGATGGGTGGATTGGAATTGTATTTTCCAAAAACTGGCCACAAGAATATTTCTGGTCCTATTAAGAGGTGGCGTCTGTTTCTCCTTCTTAAGGCTGGATGCACCCTTGGGACCTCCTGACGGATGGGAGGGGGGTGGTGAAGGTGAGGCTGCCTAGTGTCCTCTCTCCCAGAGCACGTGCCTTTGACACATTGCTTCTCTGTGTATGAAGTCTGGCCCCCCCCAAAGCCGTCACACTGCATAAACCACGAGGAGGAAACATCTCGAGATAGAGACGCTCACGTCGTCCCAGTCCGCACACGGCCGAGGCACCAGCGTGCAAGACACCAGCCTTCGGGTGATTCCAATCACCGACCTGCAACCTCGTGGAGCACCCTGACTGAGGACCACCACCCGGAGCAGCCCACGACGACTGAATTCGAATCTTTGGGCATGAGAACTAGAAAGCTTCAGTCTTCATAAAATACGATTAGAAAACCACAGAATATTCAAGTCTCATTGGTTTTATGAATGTTTCTGTGTGTGTGTGTGTTAACACAAATACTAATAGTTCACCTGCAAATATGGATGGAAGGGCTATGAACAATGAACTTATATTAAGAAATTTCTTTAAAAAAAAAGAATTTTCTTAACAATGTCTTGAGTCCTAAGATTTGTGGGTAAAACAGCTGTGACTCGAACAGGATGGGGTCAGGCATTCATTTCCATGGTCACAGGACACCTGCGGGGCGAGGCCTGGTGTTGTGACAGTAGCAAAAGTGTTAAACCTCACGTTCTCAAACTTGACTCTTACCTGAGCTGCCGGCAATGGTCTAGGGAATTAACGTCACGTTGAGGTTCTGTTAGGAGATAAAAACGTTCTTCTACAGAATAGCTGCCCTTTGAAGTTTCCCTAAGGCGTGTCAGGTGGCTTTTAAGTCACCGTGTTGAGTAGAACACGAGTTATTTGGCCCTGTTCTCACTGAAAACCGGTACGTACATATTTAATCTCTGAGAAAAAATGAACGAGAAGCTTGTTCATGAAGAACATAGTTCTCTCTGTGCATGTACTTATCCATTGTACTCCAGTCCTTCCAGTGTGATTCTGCCTAGTTTCAGAGCAAACTTAACGCTTAGCATAGGACCTTGGACATAAAGGATGCTCAGATAAATGCCGGCTAGCTGGACGGTGGACCAGCCCCATACACGAGGGAATGCAGTATCGATGTACAACCAGCTGCAAATGGGAAAAAAGGGCTTCCACTGAGCCGTGCTCTATTGTGACCTTATAACATTTTTTTTGGGGGGGGGAGGAGTCCGTAAGTTTGCTGTTACCCCATCTATAGTCATTGGACTTTACCCCAGATGCATAAAGTCACTGAAATGTCCTTCCCCACCCCTCCCCAGGTTCCAACAAGGGTCAGACCCCTTGCCCTGTGTTCCACACCATCTCCTCTCTTTGCTGTTAGTCTGCTTATCTTATAATTTATTTGCCCGTTTCTCTCCCCCACCTGTTTCTGAGGCCCCTGGGGGAGGCAGACTCATGGAGTATTCTCAATTACTGTGTGTCAAAGGGACTCATGTATCAAAAGTTGTGAAACATGCAATCCTATACGCAGTAACATATTCTCAGGATGGTGTCCACGAATACTTAATTTCTGTCAAATTTCAGCTAATTGGAAAATATAATCAAGGGGCTTCCGTGAAAAAGGCACTAACGGGCCAAATCCAGCCAATCTCAAGGGCACATTTTAAACCTGGCCAAATTGTGGTCATTTTGATTTATCGATAAGAATTGAATTCCATGTGAATGGAAGTAGTACAAAGTAGTACAAAGAAATATATTTCTATAACATGCATTCGTTCCATAAATATTTACTGAGTGCCTACTATGTGCCAAGGGGTATTCTCGAGTAAAGATAAAAACCAGACAGTGAAGAAAGAAAAGAAATGGAATGTTATTTCCAAATTAAGCTACACAGATGAACTATTCTTGCATAAACATAAACTTATACATTTATATTTATATCATTTATAATCAATAAATAGTCTTATTGAGAATGGAATTACACAGCAAATTACTTTTAAAAATTACGGATTGCGCACGGTATTATTTCTAAGGAATGGGCTGCTGGAGTCTGAAGGGATGGAGGGGGAAGAGTGAAGGCTAGTGCTGCTCCAGCAAAACCATCCCTTGCTATCCCCCCATCCAGTTACCCCGTGTCTGGGAGCAAGTCTGCACCGTAGCCTTAGAGAATCAAGTCTCCAAAAGGGTGCACGAGCTGAGAGCAGGGAACCCCTAGAAAGGAGAAAGGGAAGCCCCATTCTTCCTGCCCTAGTCACTGTTGGCAAAGAGCAACCCCAGACTTTTAAAAATAGCATGGCGGACCCTTGAACGACGCAGGGGCTAGGGGTGCCTACCCCTCTTGCAGCTGAAATTCTGCCTGTACCTTTTGACTCTCCCCAAACTCTACTATTGACATAGCATGCTATTACGGAAGCCTCACTGATAACTTCGACAATCCACGAACACGTATTTTGCATATGTATTATATACTGTATCTTTACAATAAAGTAAGCTAGGGAAAAGAAAATGTTATTCAGAAAATCAGAGAAAATACATTTACGGTTTTGTCCTGTATGGAGAAACAATCCACATATAAGTGGACCTACGCAGTTCCAGCCTGTGCTATTCAAGGGTCAACTCTACTCTCAAATAGTTAGCCCTAGCTTGCTAATAGTTTGCACACAAGTGTCAAAATTAGTTGGCTCATAAAATTGCTTCGTGCTTCTCGGGCACAAAGGTGGTGGGGAAAAAAAAAAAAAGAGCTCTCTCCATTGCCTGTCTTTATTATGACTGAGTTTACTAGATGAAAACCTATGGGAAAGGCTTAATGTGACCTAATCTTTGGTTTCTCTAAGCTTCTTGGCTCTCCTCTAATCAGACCCCCTTCACTACATAACCTTCGGAGATGAATCGGCAGCTTTCCCTGCAAAAGAAGAGAATGTGAACTCGGTTTTTTAGGAAGCCAAAAGGAATCGATCAGGTAAGAAACCGACTGGGTTGCGGTCCTCGTTCTTATGAAACCAAGGCTGACACAGCATTTTAAATAGCAATCCGAGTTTCTTCCCATCTTCTGCAGAAGGACAGTTCTGTGACATTTTACGGGGTGCAAATACAAGCACGGAGAATCAGTCTGCCGGAGAGTTTCCTGTGATGTTTGGAGATTCCACTCCCCTGCGGTGTCACTAATGACTGAGGAACTGAGTTCTAAGTTTCACTTAATTTGAAGTTAAATGTCAATACCCAGACACGGCTAGTGGCTCTGTCCTGGACCCTTCTGCTCCTGTCACAAAGGCAGAAATGGGGCCGGAGCCCCTGTGCACAGCGGGCTTATCTCAGGAGGGTGTAGCCCCCTGGCAGGTATGGATTGCAAATCCACATGACCAGACCCTCTCTGGCCCCCCACTCCTGATGCTACAAAAACCAGTGGGTACACCTGCTTGATCGGATTAGCAGGTTTGAGGGAGGAGCTCATCTCCAGCGGCAGGAGATGGTGGGCATAGAGTCCGTGTGAGGAATCTTGTAAGAAAGGACATATGATGTAGATGGCAATCGAAACACCACCTTCGGGGCTGGCCTCCAAATTCTGAGTTCACGGGCTGCGATCCACGGGGGAGACCCCAACAGGCATCTCAGTCGCGAGCCAGCTGAAATGTGGTTCCAAGAACTTAAGTTTCTCCTGAAAGTCTTGCCGCTCTAATGGTATCCCATCATGTATTTTAAACAGCGGGACCGAGGAGCCTGGTGAGCCCTCACAGGAGTGGCAATGTCTTGTCATCTGCTTTTACACACATGTTTTCTCTCCTATGGTTCTCGCGTCACTTTTTCTTAATGGACGTGTTTTGACGTCATCCCCAATACTTTCTCCCCCTTCCCGAGGACGCGACTAGTTGGCCCCACCTGACTGTTCCAGAATCTCAAGTCTGGGGCAGACGGTTTTGGAATGGGCACACATGGGAGTTTTTAGATGTGACGGACAATTCTGGGGCCGACCTCCTCAACTCTACGGAGCCCGTGTGCAGTTGGAATCTGGACAGGGAGCCACCTTACGTAGGCTGTGATGGTCAGTCTTGTTTCGTGTTTTTCCAGCTTCTGATGCTATCCTAGATCTAGTGCACATTTTCTTCGTCGCATCAGTGTTCGCCTGTAGGATGCCATTCTTCCTCTTCCAACAAGCCCCAGGGACCTTCCTTCAGCACACTTTTTGGAGCTCCACACCACGAATGCTGGGCAGAGGTCCGGAAGTAGGGCTGGAAATGGGAGGTACCCCCCTTGCCCTGGGAGCGGGTTTATGGTCTGTTCAGACTACAGCCTCTTGGGGTTCGTGGGGTGCATGGGAGGAGGCCCTGTGTCTCCGCAGATCCGGCTCTAATGCTGGGTCTGTGCTCACATCGATGTCCCCTTGAGCCCGTGCTCCAGAGATTTCCCGGACACAACTTCCACCTTTCATAGCTGTTCTTGCTGCCGTGACCTCAAAAACATTTGCACGCTTCTCCCCAAACTCAGGAATTTCTCCTACATTTCCTACATCTCTGTATTATCATGACATGACTCACACATTACCATAGTAATGGCCTTTTTCTTTTTTTGCTAAATATTCTCTTAAAAATCCATTGTTTCCGAAAGTGACCAATAAGAAGCTGGGGCCTTCTCCTTGCTGGTGGCCTCGGAGCTGCGGTCTTTCCACTGTCCCCGTGGTGTCACCCATCTCCTCCCCTCCCCCCGGAGGAGCGCGTGGCTTTGCCACGATTTTGTATTCTTGGCTCATTTGCTTACGGAACGAATTCTGAGCCATCCCGTGTTTGGGCGGAAGTTTCTCTAGCGGGACCTGCACGCCATTCCACGTAGAGTTTCTCTGAAGCCGTGACCTGCTAAAATACTTTGTGTATGGACTTGTTTACCGCGCCGAGCACCTGTCTTCCCACACGAGAACGGAAACCCCACAAGGAAAGATGATCCTGTTTGTTTTAGGAATGATGTATCCTCCCGGGCTTACGGGGGGCCCCACCTGTGGGTAGGTGATACTGAACTCTGGGGTCAGCACCTGCCTTGCCCAACGCCCCGCCTCTGTTGTTCACTCTTTGAAAAATGAACAATTAAGCGGCGACAGTCACGCGAACTAGTCCTTGTGAGATTTTAGGCTTTCAATCAGTGAACATTTCCCCCGAGAAGGACAGACACCCTGGCTCTGGTCTGAGGCCCCTCGCCCACACTGACGATGCTGACGGGGGGAGGGACAGCAAGGAAACGATATGCAAGTAGCTTTTCCCTAACACCCTGGGAGAACTGAATACATAGGATTTATATTTAATGATTAAAGAGCTGCTGGCAAGCCAACAAGAGGACGTATTTCTATTAAAAATAGATTAGGGCAGCCATACTGCTGGGGGCATTCAGGCACCGGCAGTGAAGTGCCTGAAGTGCCTTCAGGTGAAGGCAGAGCATTGGGGGCCCCCGACCAGGCGCCCCCCCTCCTTCCCGCTGCTGACCTTCACCTGCGGACTCCCGCGCCGCCGCCCACAGGCAGGCGCTCACGGCCTCGTAGGAGGCGCTCAGCCGCGTGGTGGGGTCCCTCTTGGGCTTGGGCGGAGGCTGTTTCCGTGGTGAGGGGAGGCCACTGCCGTCATCCAGGCTGGACACCGAGTGCAGAGAAGGAGACCGGGTGGACGGGCCAGCCAGAGCCTGGATCAGGCTGTCCACCGCCAGGGGGACCGGGACGGAGCTGTAGTGGCAAGGCTTGGGTCCAGCCTTGTCTTCGGCTCTGGGGGGAACAGAACACAAACATCACCCCAGCGGGGGGAGCCCTGATGCATTATTCAGATGGTCACGATGAACCCGCTCAAGCAGACACAATCCCGGCTTTTTGGGGAACGGCCTTGCCCCGCCGTGGTCCGAGGAAGCGTGTTTAGCGCTCTGGAAACCCGCACGCCCAGGGAGCACTGCCCACCCTTCCCGGCCCCGCTGCTCGCTGGTGAATGAGCCCGGAGCGGGGTGGGGGGGGGACGCCCATCACGGCGACTCTAAGAATCTCACACCAACACAGCACCGCTTACAGAGACCCACATTTTCTTTCAGGCATTCACTGAATTTTTCACACTCTGATTATTAAGCAAATCAAAAAACCAGAATTTCAATCTGAATGATAATTTCTGGGAAATCCGTCTTAATAGAGAGTTACCGATGCATCAAATGCGGGGAGTTCATCACCGTCTCCCATTGCCAAAGAGCATGCACTTGACTTAAAACTACCAACGATTTACACTTCTCTCCCTCTTGCTCCCCCTTTCTCCTTACTATTGAAACTCCACGAGTAATTATTTAATGATGGGCAGAATTATTATTTTTGTTCGGTTACCCCATCTGGTTGCGCAATGCCAAGCGAACCGCTGGTATTCAATAAATAAATGGAGAAAGGCTTCTTCACTTAATTTTACACCAGGCAAAGTGAATACATAATCAAATTGGGAAATTGGGGTGGCTGTTGAATTCCCGCAGCGAAAATAATAAATATTATTCGGTAAGTCAGATAAAATTAATAGTTATCTGGTTTAAAAAAAGAGTCCCTTCTGGCTTCACACGTCAATGTAATCACGTACCAGTGAGATGCCAATGTGTTCGTTTCACAAGGAGTCTCTGAGCATTTGTGTTTGTAATTACATCTTTGTGTGACAGGTCATCAGCGGGGGTGGGGGAGCCACCACGAGGCAGAGCCAGACAGCCGTGTAGAAAATGAACTAGCCGGAGATGAAAGCAGGGCACTCAGTGAATAATTTGTTTTCCCTGTAATGTTTAATTACAGTTTTCCGTACAAAGGGAATTTTTTTCAGTATTTAATCACGGAGATATTTGAAGCTAATTAGCGAGAGACACATCGCCATTTCATCTTTAATAAAAAATCATTTGACACAGGCAGCCGAGGCGAAGGGGAGTCATTCTCCGTGAGAAACGACCAGCTAATGCCAAGTTTCTACGGAAAAACAAATACCTGCCTGACGCCGAGTGAGGACCCAGGGCCCTGCCCTCCCGGGAGGGGGATTGAGGATCAGGGATGTCCCCGTTCTTCACAGAGAGGCAAGACTGATAAGACAGAGAAGGACCAGGTCGCCTCCACACTTCTATCCCAAGGTCAGCATCCAAAGTGACCTTTACAATGAAAACCGTTTCCCCAAAATTTTCCTGTTGGCAAAGAAACTGTGACAAATTACTAAGGGAAATATAATACCCACAGAGAATTGACTTCACCACTCCTCTGTTTTCAGAGTGGCTTTTCCATTGTTTGGGTCAGATTTCCAGAAGTTTCTATGAGTCACCTTATATACATAATACTTGTATAAAGATGTCAGGAACCCAGCTGTATATTTTTGCTAAGACAGAAACATGAGCTGCCTTAAAACTTTGGCCTTGAGACAGTAAGCGATGCAGCATTGTAGGGGAAGTGATAACCGCTTCATATGGAGAAACTAACACAGGGCATCTATTGCGTGAAAAGAAAGCACGAGAAGGGACCCTTTTCGATTGCTCGGAGGTTTCAAATAGCAAGCCATACACACATCCATGCTCGTTCCCGTAACCTCTGTCATATTTGACGGAACCCTGCATTAAGGGCTATTGGGATTTTCTTGACTCCGCTGCATCAGTGACAAAGGTAATTAAAGTTGTATACGGTTGGCCTTTACCTTTTGGTTCCTTCCTCTGGCTTGGGTCTGGCCTCCACCTTCTCTTTATGGTAAGTAGCATTCATTTCGTTCCGCAGCCGGTCATTTTCACGTGCAATGTCAGAAGCGTTCTGAATGACCAGGGCATCGTAGGTCTTCAACCCCATGTCCTCTGTAATCTGCAGGAAGCTGTTGATGGACGTGACTTCTTGCTGCCTGATGCTCCGTTTCTGAAGCAAGTGCTGGCGTGCTAGAAATCCTCTCACGACTTCCATAAAAGAACACAATCAAGGGTCAGCGAGGGGAGCAGAAGCGAAAGCCAGACACACACAAACAGGCCACAACACACTGATGTCTCAGCAGCTACAACATGAGACGCATTTCACCCAGAATAAGAATTTATAAAACCTTCTAATCTCGTATCTGAAAAGGTATCTAAATTCAGCAATGATAACACCGAAGACGCAAAATTTGTAACCTAAGGAATAAGACATCCACACTTCTTTTCGTGACACAGGCGGGACATGACGGTCTGGACAAAAGAAGATCAGTGGGGAGGAGCCAGGTCTAAACCCCAGAGAATTCTGCAGCGTGCCTCCAGCTGGACCATTTTAGGACGCACTGCTCATCTCTCGTTATATCCGAGTAAAACAGAAATGGCTGAGGCTTGTGGAAGTCGTCTTCAAAAACATGCACATATTGTTAATAAGACTATGATTGAACTCCTAAAAAAAAAAGGAACAGTGCATTTAAGAGATTGGAAAGAGATTGTGTGTGAATTGAGGACATCCTTCCTGCTCTCCAGGGAAGGGGTGCTAGCTAGAAAACTGTGTAAGAATTGGGAGAAACAAGTGAGTGATCACACTTTGAGATCAATAATATGTCAGTAACGAATGGTAAGACTTGAAAACAGATAACAATGCCCACCATTTAAAGGCATTTCCATGTGTCAGGCCCTCTATCATTTCATACCAACACTCAAGGATGATTCATAAACCA
The DNA here is from genome assembly GCA_028534135.1 of Potos flavus. NCBI lineage: Eukaryota > Metazoa > Chordata > Mammalia > Carnivora > Procyonidae > Potos > Potos flavus. The sequence continues at coordinate 2,462,954 of CM052883.1, forward strand.
TCATCTCCATTTCGTACCCAGAGAAAGAGAAGCTTAGTGAAGCTAAGAAGATTCCTCCAGGTAAACACAACCAATGGGCGGTAGAGCCAGGTTTCGAATCTCCGTGCTTGGGCATCCAAACTCATTCCCTTTCCTCGGACCACCAAGACGCTGCTTTAGCTCCCCAGAGAGCAGGTCCCCAATGGCGAGTCCCAGGGAAGCATATTTGTCATCAACGTGAAGAACTTTCTAACAACGAGCAGGGTGCGCACACGGATCAGGCCGGCTCCTGAGAGAGGGAGTCAGCGTGTCCGAGGGGGGACACGGCCCCTTCTCCTGGGTGCCGTGACAGGTGCAAATTTCCAGCTGGGCCTTTTGACCTTAGGATGCTGCCCCTTCCAATTCCAAGTTTCTAAGGTTAGAGGGACTTGCTAGAATTCTAAGAAAAACTATAATCTCAGGGAAAAACCAATGTGCATAGCAAAGACATTTTGTTTTGTTTATAGTGGGTTTGGGCGAGGCCTGTCAAACATTAAATGCTTTAAAATATTCCCTGCCTATAGAAGAAAAAATATGCAGCTTATCTAGAATAGTCATTTTGATGCCTTTACTCGATTAGAAGGTGGAAAGCTGAACACAACTTTCCACAGTTGTGGCTCCAGAGACAAATAATATGCAGACATCTAAAATGCTTAAGGCTTTTTTTTCCCCCCCAAATGGCAATACTAAATGTTTAGTTACTTTGGAATGCAACTGTATTAAGTTCACGGTAAAACAGTCGTGCTGAACTCATCTAAAGGGGGAAAAGAATTCAACAGTGAAAGGTATGATCAGACTTCCAGGAATAAAAAATGCAGCGTAAAAGGCAGAAGTGTTAGCCCTGCGGTGGGCCACTGAGACAAAACAGAAGGGCTCAAACTGGTCTGTTTGCTCGCTCATTCCTATTACATTAAAAATAAAATCAAGACATTGACTTTTGGAAGGGTGAAGGTGAGGGTATGTTTGAGATGTTTAATCTTTCGGAATAAAGGGAAGATTACCGTGGCTATGGCAGACTTCTTGCGACCCCGTGAGACAGGAGCTATCCGCTGCTTGGCCATTCACCGGGGGCCCACTGTCCCACATCCGGGGACTCTGTCCCCTCACACTCCCCACTGGAAGCCTTTAAACACACTTTAAAAATGATACACCAGCTGCCAAAACTTGCTTTCCTCAATAAGAGGCAACTAGTAAAAATAAATTTGTCAAATCGATAACTGATACTTGTTACTTGTTCTCTTTCAGACAAGTTAAAAGTTGGCTTTCCTGACGCTTCCAGCATTGAGATTTTAAAGATAGTTTTCGTCCGGGACCAGATGAACATGTAGGGTCAGGAAGAAACTTCCATTAGGAGTCACTGAAGATTAAAATGCTTAAAGTTACGGCTTTCGCCCCACCCCCCAACATGTACAAGGGAAAAATGAGAACCCTTGAAAAACGGGAAATAACTCCAGATTGCATAAATGTTGAGTAAATTTCACACCATCAAAAAGTACTGAAGGGACTGTTCAGTTATTTAAAAATAAAATCAATAATTAATGCTTTGCATTTACGAGCATGTAGTTTTCAAGATACTTTTATATCCATTTTATATCCATTATTTCATTTATGCAATCTGAAATGATGGTTTTTATTGTGATGCCATTTTTTTAAGACCGGTCTCAATTTTAATCTTTCAACATGAAGGAATACCTAAAGTGTTCTTCAATTTCGGGTCAATAAGGTCAGCTGAATCTTTGCCATTAAATCGGGGAGACGTTTCTAGCAAGCATCCCCGAGCGAAGAAGGGGTACACGTTCTTCTCGTTGTATTGAAGGGAAATTTCCCGGAGAACTTGGCATCCCGTTCTATGTGCAGATAACGTGACGGTAAGTGGGATTCTCTTACTCTCTCTCCCCGAGCTCAGGGGTGAGGGCACTGGTCTTGGCGATGGGGTCCCCCATCCCAGGTCCAGCTGAGGCTGCAAGGGCAGACGCTGAATCTGGAGGTGGTGGGGGCCCGAGACTGCATTTCTAACCGGCTCCCACGTTCTCCTGATGCCGTAGGTGCTCACAGGGCACAGCAGGGGTGGGGCTGAGCCCACACACCGTTTTTAACATCAGAAAACGATGGGACCCCCTTGGCGATTTCACGCAGGGGCTCCATGGACAGGGGCTTGAACAGAATAAAACCGATTTCTGGATCCTACACGCTGTGCCTGTATTTAACATTTCCGGAGATATTGGAGAGCTGAGCTCATTACAACAGGCTCCCCCCAAACGAGCCTATCCTATCTCCTTTTACCATTCTTTAGATACCATATTTATGATATCTAATATAACCAAAGCACTAAGCAAATTAAAAAGTAATGTTATTAAGTGTATATATATTTTATGGGAGGCACAGTTAAGATTTTTTTAATGTACCCGTTTTCAACAGTCACTTGGGTTTTTACAGGGAAAAAATTCTACACGGGATCTCTCCCAACGTGAAAATGATGCGCTGTCTGCTATCAAAGATAACAGTCCGATATTATCGTCACTGCATAGAGGAAAGGTAAGAGTCAAGGATTTTCCCAAGGCACGTGGAGGGTTCCATAAAATCCCGAGTACCAGTGACGCCGAGGGAAACGGCTATATGTGGCTCTTAGCGGCACCTCAGTGCCTCGTTGGGGGGCGGGTCCCCACTGAGGATTCAGAGCTGTGTCTTCTCACCCTGTGCTTTCTGCACAGATCAACAACTGTGACTATTTGCGAGGTGGTGGCTGCGTTAATTATCAGGGACGAATATTCTGTCTTCCAAACTGTGAGTGCGGGGAACTTTGATATAAAATTTCAGGTGGAATGACTACCAGATACAGCGTGAGCCGAGGGGGCATTCACCGATTTACGGGAAGGGTTGGCTCAGCTCCCGGGCCCCGCCCGCACGTCGTGTCATTGCAAGGATGGAGGGACCCGCCGCGGCGTAGGTCCCCCCGACATTTCGACTCAGGGGTGCACGACATGACTCTCTATTTCACAACTCAGAGAGGCTCAGAAAGGTGAGGGCGTGATTGTTACCTTTTTGGCAGATGATAATTTTTCTCTGCAGCCGCAGGCACAGGTCATTGAGCTGGTCGGCGTGCCAGTATTTTAGGAATACTTTTCGGATTCCCATCTGAAACACAAACAGCAGGGAGACGTTAAACCGCATGAAGATGCCAACAATGATGATGGGAAAACAGTCGGGCAAGAGATTTTTCTAGAAGAGGATGAGAAGAAACACAGCTAACAAAATTAATTCCAGGACATTTTCCTTAATTTCTTTTGTAAACACTACTATGTCCACTCGCAATCCCGAAGGTTTTATTCTAATAAGTGTGTTTGCTGTGTGCACGCACCGTCATTAATGTTTGCAAATGCCCACACACGAGAGTTGTGGTGACCGCGCCACACAGGGCCAAGGAGAAACATGGGCCTCGACCCCACTGGAAGGTGAGACTATCCCCTTCTCCTCCCTCTGTGATTCTATTCTATCCTCAACTCAAAGCGGGGAGGTTGAACCTATGAGAAAGAAACCGATAAAACTAAGAGACCAACAGACCCCATGAAGTGGACACACAAAATTGTGTCATTTCCATCATTTTTTCCCCACTACACTGTGTGTAATTAAAAATTGAATGTTCATACAACCACAATTATAGAGCTGCAGCCCAAAAGTAAGTCTTTTTTATTTTTATTTTTTATTTTTTTTTAAAGATTTTATTTATTTATTTGACAGAGAGAGATCACAAGCAGGCAGAGAGGCAGGCAGAGAGAGAAGAGGAAGCAGGGTCCCCGCTAAGCAGAGAGCCCGATGCGGGGCTCAATCCCAGGACCCCGAGATCATGACCTGAGCCGAAGGCACCCCCCAAAAGTAAGAAGTCTTAACAAAGTCATCTGTGAGCAATAACCATCTAGATGATTGTGTAAACAGCAACACAATGAGCATTTCTCTGCAGCATTTTTTTAATTTTAATTTAATTTTATTTTATTTTATTTAATTTAATTTTATTTTTTTGCAGCATTTTTAAAAAGCGTGCTACGGAAGCAGCTTCTACAAAAGCTACAGTGGTGTGCGAGCTAGCCCAGATGCGCTGCCGCTGAGGAGACAGCTGCCAAAGGAAAGTCTTCAAGCCACAAAACAATAAACCATATCCATGCATTTGTAAAATAATTTTCTTGGGTGTTGTGCGTATTGTCTAAGAATTCCCAGAACTGGGGTAGGTGTGAGGAATGCCCTTCGCAGTGTAAGTTCTCACAGGCTCTGAGGGGAAGCAGGCGTAAATAATTGCAGGAAACCTGGTAAATACTAACATGTTGGAGGTGGTATTCTGCCAGGTTAAGAAAAAATACTGCTCAGGCAGCCCTCACGACATGTTCATGATCATCTTCTTAGCACTTGGGACAAATGCCACCACGACAAGAAGACTCACACGTGTGCTCCCAAGCATGAGCCAGGGATGTTAAGATGCGAACAGCCCTCCGCTCCAGCATACACGATGATGACACGCGTGGGCACACACCATCAGGCACCGGAAGGGTTTAGAGTTCAGACTTGTCTCCAGAATGCCTGGCCAGAGGTAGCTGACGAAGCTTTTCATTTGGAAACTGAGTTTAGTCCAGACCTATGTTGTCACTCCCCACCCTTCCATCTAGCTCCCCCTTCGCCATGATCTGCCGTCTTACTGAAACACACGGTTGTGCAAGAGCCTGGGGCCCGAGTCTTCCATGATGGCGGTCAGGGTGGTGAGTCGGGTCAATGGGGGAAATTCTCAGCAACTGGCCTGTCTCAGAGGCTCCTGCTGGACTAGAGGCTGTTCTTCGTGTAGTTTTCTTGTAGTTTGCTGAAATCTGAGACAGTCACCTGGGTGGGGGGCTACAAAGAGTTGTTACTTTTTCCCATTGTATTGCCATTCTCTCTCCCTAGTTATTTTCCATAATTCATAGTCTTTTTCTTCCCCCCCTTCCCAACTGCTGACTTATTTTGGCAGCCAAGAGGAAGAACAGTTGGTAGTGTCTGAGAGCGCTGCAGAACAAATCTGTGAGACAGGCACTGGGAAGGGGGGAGCATGGCGTCTTCGTGTTCATCGCTGACTGTCATATGCGACTCATTGTGGGAAACTGAATCCTGAAGGCAAAATGCATGCAAGCCTGTGTCCCCAAAATGCAAGTCCAGCAGAGTGACAGCCGGCAGTAGGACCTGATCAGTGGAGTCGGTGATGATCGCTAGGGGAACTCACCTGGGGGGGCGCTCAACATGGGGAAAAGACCTCCAGAATGGAACTAAGACAACTGGATTCCAGTTCCACTCTCTTAATTTAAGGAGGACCCTGGCTGGACGAGAAGGGAGTTGGACAGGACAACAAAGAGCTCCCAGAGTGACATTTCTAACAGCCATTCGAAACACTGAAGTAGGTAGATCTTGACAATTGTGCTAGATGCTGGGGATACAAAGGAGGACACTGTCCTCAAAGAGAAGCTTCCTGGGGAAGATCAGCAGCGAGCAAAAATGACAGAGTTATATCTAAGGGACACCACAGAGGAAGAAGTGATCAAGAGGGGGTTAGGTAGGATTCACTGAGAAGCAAGTTATCTGAGCCATGTAGTGTTGAAGGATGGGCAGGAATTCTCCAGGGTGTCTAGGGATAGAGGGAGAAGATGAATATGGGACAGAAAAAGCAGCCTGTGAACAGCAAGGGGCAGAAAACTCTGTTGGGGCCCAGCTGCATGAAGAGTGACGAGCAAAGAGGCCACACATGTAACCGGCGGCCACATCGCAAAGAGTATTCCAGGAAAATGTGGACATTCTTCTATGAGCAATGTGGATCCCCTGGAAGATTGAAAGAGGATCCTAGCTAAATTTCATAAAAATGACTTCTGAAATTGTATTTGAAATTTATAAAGTTCCCTCTTAAAACCGTCTGAAGAAGGGGTTGTTGGGCTTGGCTCTGGGAGGTACTTGGTGAAGTGGGACAATATCATGTCAGCAAAAATTGGATCTGGAAGATCCTGCCACTGTTGCTTGTGTGTTGGCCAACTCTTACTTACCCTTCGTTACTGGAATCAAGCCCCACTCCCATTATTAGATTTTTGAGAGCCATTTATCCACTTCTAGAAGGCCTTTGATGACTTTCACTTGTGTTCCCAGAACACCCTGTGAATGATTCCTTATTTCTCTTATTATATCGCATTGCATATTTGCCATTATGCACATACATTTACATCCCCTGAAGAATACGAAGATATATTCTTGAACTTCACAAGTGGTAGGGATGTGGGGAGGGTGGATTCAGATTAGAAACAGAACATAAGGAATTGTGAAGTCCTCCTATAAGAAGATGAGTCATCGCGATGGATGATAATGTCTTCGAGGATGAAAATAAGTTATGACGGTCAATGAAAACATAAGCTGGACCCGAAGTCATTCAGCAAACTGGAGAGAAGTCATGGCAGCCAGTAGGTGATAGAACAAATAATGGGGGCGAGAAAAGAAAAGTGGGGTGAAGATGGTCTACGAGTGGTAGAGACGTAAGACAGAAGGCTGGGGAGCAATGAGTCAGCTAGCCCCGCTCCCCCACTGAGACAAAGGAAGTGAGAAAAAGTGAAACTTCCTAACGGTATTTTCAGGAACGTCCAGTTTCCAGTTCGCATATGGAGGCTAAATTAGAAGGGGCGTAAATATGGAGGCAGTAGGGTTTTTTCACAGAGTCTTAGAGATTTCACAGCACCCGAATGTGGGTCTGAGTGCTTCGCACAGCAGATCTGCATGTCTTGCAGGAGGGATAAAAGGAGTCCTTCCTGAGATCCATGGATTGGGACAATGGCAAGGGAGGAGCTGGGCAGGAACGTGAGGCACAGGGCATGGGAGGGGAGGGTGCGGTGCTAGACAGGCGGACGGTCTACGGGGAGCCAGAGAGCTAGACCGGCTCCCAAGCCTCCTGCTGAGGCTCCGGTATGGTTGTGCCCACGAAAATTCTCCAGAGGTAAAACCAAAGGTTCTGTAAATGAGGGAAGCTTCTGGGCTTCCAGTTCAGTGGGAGGAGGAGGGGACAGAAGCCCGAATCTACATGACAAGTGTCCCGCTAAGGCACAGCCTAACACTTTGTGGGCATGGCTGGGTATTGTGCCGCCATCACATTCAGATGGGTTAAAAAATTTGTCATCCAGCTACTTGGGCACACTTTACGCTTATCCAATGGGCTGACCCATTCATTACTTCATTCACTCTTTACATATACATACATTTTACCATGTAACCTACTTGTGGATTGGCAATATTTGGAGATACGCATTGGAAATGTTAACACTTGTTTGACTTCGCTGGTCTTTTAGAGACGTCACGTTTAGAGTAAATGCTTCTTCTTTCCTTAAAGAATGAGATTCGTCATTTAGTAGTATTTTGGATTTCTTTGTCAGAAACTTTTTTGAATAACGCACTGGAGTCTTAAGTCCTCTGCTATCACTCAGGCTAAGGATTACTGGGACATAAATCTAGGAATCTTTTTTAACCAGGAAAAGCCAGACAAGATCACAAGGATTCTGTATATTTATTGTCTACTAACGACGTCGACGAGGAGAATAACATTGGCCATTTTAATTCTTTCTGTGGAATGAATTCACGTCAGGGTGACTCCATCATCCGTGCCTTGGTGTTCTATACCAAATCCAATAAATTAGGATTCATTTGGATCCAATCAAATGTTCCAGTCACCTATATTTTTTATTTTGGTTGCATTCTCTTATAAAATGATGTTTCTCACAACCAGAGAGAAGGAGAGGTTAAAACGTTCTCCAACTGAGCCCTCTCCCTGTGCACTCCCTAGATTCAGAGTGTTCTGATCTGAGATTAAAATGTTAATGTCATTCCGACTCCTATAAAAGTAAACCATCTGTGAATTATAGTCATCGCTATTTTTATTAGAAAACCATTAGCTTTTTTTTTTTTTGAAGTGACAGATTTTAAAGGATTAAACAAAATTGTCATTGATGACTTCGAAAGCTTCAATTCCTGCTACAGTTTCGGGGATCTTTTGGGTGGGGCTGGGGGAGCACAGACATCTGTTGGAGGGCACGTGGATGGCGCGTAGGTGGCCCGGAGGGAGCCCTAGACAGAGATCAAAGGGACCCGTGAAGACGCTCTTCTCCCTTCCCTCCTTTTCCTCCTCACCATCACTGAAGGCTGCCTCCAGTCACAGAGGTGCAGACAAAGAGGAAGGGGGGGCAAGCTGGCGGGCAGAGGTGGCCCTCCTGTGGAGGGGTGGAGGGATAGACACTCTGGGTTTCCATGGGTTTTCATGGCAACCCAAGGATTCCCGCAGGAGGAGTCTCTTACTGGCCTTGCCCTATTAGTCATGTCCACCATTCACTGACTGAGAGACGAGCAAACCCATCTTCAGGGTGATCTTTCTAAACATCAAATTCATGCTACTTTCCTGCCTAACATGATTTAATAGCGGGTCATTTTCAGGATAACATTTAAGCTCTTTGGAAATGTTTATTAGACTTTTTATAGTATGGCTTTATTCAATGCATTCAGACATATCTATTCTCAAACTGTATCATATTGCTTGCTATTCCAAAATGGAAGCTTGCTTTTCTTCTCTGGCTGAACATGTACTATATACCTTTCTCTAAACCATTCTACTGGTTTAGATAATAAGCTCCTATCCACCCTTTGAAACACAGAAGGCTTGGTGAACTCTGAGTCTAGTGTGTACCTTAAGATAATGAATTCATTTTAATAGCATACCATGTCGCTAATGCACCTTGTATATACCTTTAGAACGCCACTGAGTTCCTGTTTTTTTGTCATTATTTGTATACCCATCTGAATATTCAACTTGACTGTGAGATACACGTGGGCTAGTATGATGTTGGACAAATATAAAGATCTTAAGTTACATCTATTAAGGTGGAGGAGATAAAAGTAAATGGAACACTAAAATGAAGAAAGTAGAATTTCAAAGTGATTTTACTGGACACGAGCTATAACAAAAAATAGTTCACTTTAAATACATTTTAAAAACTAAATCTGTTTAAACTATTTGAACTCGGTCATTTTGTAAAAATGCATCTAATTAAAAGAGAAAGAAACAAAAATGTTAATGTTAACCTTGCATATTTCTGGGGCCACCAAATTTCCCATGTAAGATTATCGCAAGCCAAAATCTAGAATTTATTTCATCCTCCAATTCTTTACCTGCTTTTGACTTGCACATTGCCTCCAGTTTATTAGCCTTCAAGAGACCTTCAATGATTCCATACAGCCTAGCAGCTTAAATGTATAACTTTGGGTTTTGTATTCAAAGCCCTCCACAATATGAATTTTGTTAATCTCTGAAGAGCTCATATTTTTGACTCTTCTAAAATGGGTGTTATTTACTGTAGACACTATCAAAGGACTACAGCATTCTTATGCATGGAATTCATATCAAATAATGTTATTGTTGCTGTGAGTGTTATGTTAGATACTGCCCTTCTCTATCTATTATTATTGAAATATTTTTATTAATGATCACTATACATTTAATAATACTTTATGGTGAATGCTATTTTTTTGCTGCAAAAATGCTCTATTTTCCTTATCACTGACGAAGAATTAATCATTGAAAGTGTTAATATTCCTTACCTTAAAAACATTAGCATTATTCCAAGAAATACTTCTCATTTAAAGACAAGCTATCTTATGTTATAGTTGCATTGAAAATGGTCATCATTCACTGTAATATAAGCACTCCAAAAATACGCCCAGTATCTCTTAATGTGCCCTACCAAAGTAGGTCTGTTCCCAGTTTTAAAACAGCTTTCCTGACAAGATTCTGAACAATACACTCTTTCTTTGATGTGTTTTGATGTCTGCCTCACTCTCCCATCAGCCTTGTTTTCCTTCCTGCTGATCTGAGAATGTCATTGTGTTCCTTTAAAGCACAGTTCTTTCTGCTTTTACCATGCAAAGCACTTTCTGTGCCTACCAGGTAATCTCTTCCGAACAGAAACAGCTCCAAACCCCAACACTTCCATACGCTCCCCATGAACAGTCCTGCACTTATTCCTGGTTCTGTGTCATTTTCACATACTCTCGGGCGCATCATATCTTATAGCTTTCCTGATTTTCCTATCTCATATATATTCACCCATCTATCCTATCAGTGATCTGTCCTCTCCATCCATTTAATCACTCATCCATCCCTCCATCTACCCATCCACTCCTCCATCCATCCCCCCTCTATCCAATCACCCACCCATCCTTCCCTCTATTCTTCCACCCATCCACTAATTTATCCATCCATCCATCCATCCATCCATTTATCCAAACAACCATCCAACTGTTCATCCATCCATCCATCCATCCATCCCAACAGTTGCCAGAGGCTGATACCTGGCACCTTGCCAGGTTCTAGGACCATAAGGAAGAATAGAATATGGCCTATCCTTTCAAGAAGCTCAGTAAAATAACCATTCAACTAAAATTCATCTTCTTCAGGCTGAATTAACATCTTTCTTGTTTGCTTCTTTGATTCATTCCATTTTTAAGGATGGACATTATTTTATGGGTGTACATTTCATTATTAATATTTCGATACTTTACATTTTCATGGTAGCTTTGAAAAACTACCAAATGGAAATATTCTAATGTTCAGCCTGGCTCTAAATGTATTTTTAAACATCCTCAGAGGATACATTTATACTAAAATACAAGTTCTCCTTGTTATAAATAGACTATTCTTGAAGTTTAACTTCAACACAGAGAAGATAATTACAGCCACACACATTGAACAGAGTTCCACATCTTCAGGTATTTGAGGAAGGTGGTTTGGCTCGAATTACATATAATTACAGGTTAAGAAAATGAATTACTCTCACCTAGAACAGTATGACCCGTACAGCAAGCAGAGATGAACAAAAACTCCTATTCTGAGCTGACTGGGGAGTAACTCACTATGTGATCCTACACATTGCTTCATTCCAGAAATCATATCGATGTGGTCAAGAGCACTGACAAAAGCAAACCTCTTCAGCTCAAAGTCACACGTCGGGAAAAGCAAACCAAAGCCAGACCCTCACAAAGCTGATCGGCTTCAGAATCAGAGAGGAGAGCGCATCAGAGAAGTCGATGCATTCACTGAAGGAGCACCCTCGGTCTCTGTTTTTAACAAAATGGCCTTGATACTACGAATAATTACCTGCCTCGTGAAATGTGTACACTATAAATGGTTAACTACAGTGAACACACAATCACTGCCTGAGGCCTGCACACACATACACACACACACACACACTTACACGCACACACACGTGGGGGGCCCTCCCCACCAGCGTCCACCAAGTCACTGCCTCGTGGGTCTTCTGAGGTTTGCTTTGCTTCTAAAACTGAGAATACCCATGGTGCTTCATCCTGGCCCCGGCTCTTTTACCGTTTGTCCTGAATTTTTAGATTCAGGACGTTTAGATTTAGCATTTTTAGATATTAAAAAAAGATACATCGATTTCCTAATTTTGCAAATATCTGTTGCATGGTGTGTTCACGTCTTCTCTAGACTCATCTACATTTATTTTTATGAACCGTCTTCTGCTTTCGACTCCTAGCGAGCCAGGGCTTTGCATCGTCTCGAGATCCGCCCATATTTTATACGGCAAACTCACGCTTGTTAATAATGTAGATTTTAAAAGAGATTTCACTCTTCAAATGATTTAAGAGGCCCATCTACTGAAGGCCACTGTGGGTCATCTCCTGTCCCTTCCCTGCGCCGGCTGCCCTTGTCCCGCCTACGCCTGCTGCCGCATCCCGTGTTCACTGGCTTTCCGGCCCTGTTTTTGCTGTCTGGCAACACACTGGTTCATGCTTAAAGCATAAATCAGGTCATGTCACCACCGTCTTTGAAGCTTATCAATGGATTCATGGTGAACTTGAAACAGAACTTGGTGTTTTGATGCAACCAAGGTCCCCGGGGCTTGGACCCTGCTCACCGCTAAGCCTTGTTCTCAAGGTGGTGATTCGGGGTCCCCAAAGGGTGAACCTGGTTCCTGATTAGAAAAAAATCCTTCGCTATTACAAGGTTTGCGGCATACAATAGGTGCTTAATAAAGGCTTGCTGCAGGACTAAATGACCCTAGATCAATACACACGAGATGGAACACTGGATAAGGCTTGGGCAGAACCACCACTTTTTAGTAGCTGTCCAGTAATTGTTAATGTTCGTCCAGGAGGACTGAGCTTTGGAGGACCACAAGCCACTGACAGAGCGAAGACTTTTTTTGCTCTTTCCAGTAATCAACTTGTTAGTAACTTCTCTCATTAATTTTCCTCCCTAGTGCAACAGTAATGAAAGCATAAGGTTGAGAAACACTGCCCCATGGCACCATTCTCTCCCCTGTCTCCCGGTTCCTGGTGCTCCGGCCACCCCGCCCTCCCAGCCCTCAACTGAACTTATCTCGGGGGTTGGCACACTCGGCTCCCACCCCAGACCCTGCCTCCTGCTCCTCAACCTTCACATCTCAGCCCGCACGTGTTCATCGTAGAGATGCTCTTCATCACACCTGCCTCTCTAAACCAGGGTCCTGTGCGTTCCTTCCCAGCATGGATCCCAACCTGTCCTTCTCTATTAGTTGACTGTGGTTCTCCCTCCCCCTCTCGACCCCGCTAGTCTGCAAGCTTGCAGAAGAGGGCCATGGCCTTCTGCCTTTACATTGCACCGTATCGCTTGTGTAACTTCAGGGACATCGATGGTGCTCAAAAAATGCTTGTTGACTCCATCAACCAATAAGCCTGGAGCTAGAGGAAATGAACTAGACTTCTAAGAGATGAGAGCTGGATTAGGACTAGGCACAGCTACTTTTCCCATAGCAATTATTAAGTGCCAGGTATTACACTGAGCCCTTTGTGCAAGGAAGCTGAGAGGAATGATATGAAGAAGCTATCACACACGCCAGAAAGGCTCGATGGTGCATACCTTCATTTCCAAAGAAAAAATGTGGTAGTAAGTAGTTCATTCATTCTTTCAACAAAAACATGTTCAGTATCTACTATGTGTCAGATGCTATAGGGAATGTAATAGTGAAACACACACACACACACACACAAGAATATATCTATATCTATATCTATATCTATATCTATATCTATATCTATATCTATACCTATATCTATATCTACAAAGAAGCCGTGAGATTTTTCCTCAAGGGAGTTCAGAGTGAAAGAGGAGAGAGATACACTGACCAGGAATCAGACTTTGTAATATTATTTTTAAAAGCTGAGTCAGCGAATACACACCCAACCTTTGGAGTATTTATCTCTGAGTAGTTCAATGATGGGTGATCTGTATTTTCTTCTTTAATTTTCACGATTTTTCCAATTCTTCATCAAAAATAAACACTACTTTCATAACACAAATGTGTTCATATGTGTGTGTGTGTGTCTAGTACCAGAGAAAAAAGGAAATCAGTATATGTGCATGGGTATAGTAATTCTCAGTTCATAATGCACATAGTACCAAGAGATACTCTAAGATCCCTAACATTTATTATTTTCGACATTAATAATTCTAGAGAAAGGGAAGGGATGTGAGAGAAAGAATAATTTTATAGGCTATTTTCTAGTCTGTACTTACAGCTGATTTATGAAGTGCTCTTTGAGTAATAAAACAAAGGTTATAAACCATTAATTTATTGTGCTAATAAGAGCCAAGGGCTCTAATACCATTGTCTTGTCTTAGAAGATGTAAAAAAAGGGGGAAGGTGCTTAAAACTTTAACAGTTTCTTGCTCTTACTTTTATTATCTTTTCTCTACTGTACTATTTTAGATTAATGAAATAATAAATCCTTCATCCAACTGATTTTATTTAATGTTATGGTAAAATGTTAATCTTGCAATTCTCAGCACTGTAAGAGGGGCTCCTTCAAAGATCATATATTTTATGGAGACATGCCAGGAAATCTAGGCCATCCTGTGAAAATCACACTAGGAGATGATGGTAAAGAAAATAATTCTTGTAATTTTGTTGTTGGTGAACCAACACAAATAGGAAAAGTGTATTTCATTAGGATTTGGGGTTTGTCTTTTGTGAGAGCCCCTAGTTATTTCTTTCAGGATCTCTGTCCCTCTCTCCCTCTCTGTCTCTCTCTCTCACACTCGTGCCCACAGGCGTGAGAGTAACTTATCATACTGTGCGGCTAGTTGGGAGGAAACTGAAGCTCCCATTCTGTTTCTCACTTCCTGCGTTAGTCTAATCCTGACTAAGTCACCGGACGTCTTCCTGGGTCTGCCTTCTCATCCTGACGCCATGTCAAACTCTCTCAACTTCCCCTTCTATGGTTCCCAGCCACAGTTCCCATGAGCCCCTGCTTCGAGGGAGCCTCCCCTCACAGGACTCTCCTCTCTGCCTTCCCACAGAACTTTCCAAAGTCCTCAGAATCTGTCTGAAGGGACAGTGAAACTTCACCGCGAAAGCTCTCCCCCACGGGGGCCAGCCGTTCCCCAGCGTTGACTTTCCCTGCGCTCCGAGCCTCTGTGTTGGGAAATGGCGCCCCTGGCAGCGCCGGGACTGACTCTGACAGATTTGTTTCTCCCTTCGTCATCCCACCAGATGGCTTTAAAATGAATATAGCATTCAAATAACTACACAGAAAAAATCATCCTATAACCAGTTGATTCATATAAAATGTGTGAAAATCAGATTATACCATTTATTTTTCCACTTAGAATTAGTAGTTTCAAAAGTTTTCACTTTACATAAATGACATAACATAGCAAAACAAGCATGTTCCACATGGGCCTAAGTGCCTGCCAGTCACTTTTCTGTGGTGTGGGGAAATCAGGGCAGAAAGTGGTTGATTCAAGGTGCATGGTTTCAGAGGGATTATTTTCAAAGGCGTCTGAAAGTAGGACTGAAGTAAAAATGGACATATTTAGATAGAGCAGGTATCTGAATAATTGTGAAAAACAAACAACAGAAGGTTAATAACTCTCGGATCCACACAACTTGATTTCAATCTATGGCTTAATTCAAGCTCTTTGTATTTTTCCAATAAATGAAGTAATCTGAAGACTCTGTCTCATCAAGAAAATTATCTGGTGAGACACAGAAAACTGAGATCCTGGAAGAAAAAATGTGGGGCTCTCACAAAAGTACTGGAAGTCAGTCATACTGAGCCTACTCAGGTTACCTCTAGAACCTTCCACTCCTCCTCAAACAACTGGCGTAAATCCTCCATGAAATAAGGACAAGGCTCTGACTAGGCTGCCATATTTTTAAAAACGTATCATTTAGTTGTCTACACAAACAAGAAACCACCAGCAAGAAGGACTCCTTGGCAGCCACCACTACATCCTGATTATTTTTCACTTTTGTTGAAAACAAAAGCACCTGATGTGAAAGCCGCCATGTTGAGAATGTGAAGAGAACAGCACCACGAGCGGGTTTGCCAAAACCGGTGGTGACCGGTTGGAATCCTGTGACAGGAGGTGGAAGGCTCCTTCAAGAAGAGAGGTGGAAAACACACAACAGGTTACTTAGGATTTGAAGGCGAAAATGCTTTGGAGCAAAACAGAGTCAGTGCGATTAACACGTCTTTTTCATAAATGCTTAAGATAATTAATTTGACCCTACACAATATTCTATTTAAATTGTATTTATGGGGGGGTAACAAATTTTAAAAATAATTCTCAATTACATAAGTAATTTATGAACACATTTATCTTCTTTTTTTTTTTTTTTTCACATTTATCTTCTAATCATAGAGACAGGCTGCACTTGTGACTGTCATCTCAAAACAATGCCCTAGGTATTACCACTCTCTGGTTTTTGTGGTGAATTATTCCAGATTGTAAACAGTCTTGAATATCCGTGTATCCGTGTAAAATATATAGTATGGTTTGGCCGCTTCTTATGGGCCAAGATTTATCCGCTACCGTCTACCGTGCCTCCTCCCCCTTTGCCCCCTGTCCCGGGGACGCAGGCACAAACTCAACACACACAAATCCCCGGTGATGGAGAGACCATGAGGAACCTTATAGAAGAGGTGCGACCTGAGGGACGAGAAGAAAGCAGAGAGGAGGGAGCAAGTGTTCCGGAGAGCCGGGGAATGCGGGGAAGTCGGGACATGGCAGGGAGTGAAGCCTGGCATCCTGCAGACCAGGGATTTACTGAAACGGCTTACAACGACTATTCTCAACTTCGCTCGACTCCAACTTTGCTCGAGTCGAGAGCTGGAAGCCAGTGTCACCTTGACTCCATCTC
This sequence comes from Potos flavus, assembly GCA_028534135.1. Taxonomy (NCBI): domain Eukaryota; kingdom Metazoa; phylum Chordata; class Mammalia; order Carnivora; family Procyonidae; genus Potos; species Potos flavus. Next base: position 2,479,207 of record CM052883.1, read on the forward strand.
CAGAATCGTCTCCCCACTGGGGCTGCCTGGGGACAGCCGGAGCAGCGGCTCGGTCTACAACGGATTAGAGTCAAACCCTTCCTGAGAATCCTCACTCGATTCCAGCTCTTCCTCTCCATCTTCTCTGTTTTCTTGCTCTCCCTTTTCTCCTTCTCCTCCTTTTCTTCCCAAGATGCAGTTAGGAAGGGGAGTCCAACAGCACTGTGCTACTTAAGGGTCACTGGCTGATGGTTTGGGTAAGAAAGATCGGGATCAGAACCGGCCTGCAATGGGCCATAGTCAGCATGCCTCTCCTTCATCTACCAGCTGAATTACCAACATAAGAAGACACGAACTACAAGTAGCAATCTGCTCAGACTAATAAAGGAATCTATAAGTGCCTTTGATCAAAGCTCACACTATGATGCAGAATCTATGCCTTTCGAGTTGTGTAATCTGAATAAAAGGGCTTCCAGATGGTTACATTAAAAGATATAGATCGAGTTAAATGCGGTGGAAAGAATGCAGCCTAGCAGATATAGATGCCGGTCTCAGCAAAGTGGCCCTTCCCCTGAAACTAAACATTAACCACACCTGATACCTGGATCAGCACGCTGCTCTGCAAGGCTCCATTGCCCCATATCTCAAATGAGGTCATTACCGTTCACCCAGCCGACTTTCCTTTTTCCGCGTACCATTGTTATTAGCTTTAAATCAAATAAGCCCAAAGCTCTGAATAGTTGTAACACATTCTGTAGATGAGAGGAATCAACGTGCATAAAATATGATGATTTCGAGGGTCTCCCACACTGATTCCAGACCCACAACTGCACGGAGAATAGCGTGGATCGGTAAACAAACCCAACAGCACTGAAGGGGAGAGGTCTCTCTCCGCCTCCGAAACAGAAGGAGATGAGATGCTACAATGTACAAAAGGGGGAGAAGATGGGGGCTCGGACCCCCTGCTGACGCCTCCCAGGCTCCCCTGCGTCTGGGAGTCTGATTTATGTAAAGGAGCGCAGAAGCTCTCACCATGAGCACCTCCAAGACCCGTCGGAGCGACAATAAGAGGATCATCGTAGTTTTAGTTAAGAGAATTGAATTTCTAGCTAAGGCTCCATGCAGTTTCACACAGCAAAAGATGACTCCGATCCCTGCTGGCTCCTAGCACTGCGTTTAAAAATATGGGCAAGAATGACTATTAATTCCCGCTAACCATTCAGACCCAAGGATGAGCACTGACTGCTTAATAGAGGCATACATTGTGACTCTCAGCGATTCGGGAATCCTGCTCCAAAAACAGCAGCCATCCATTAGGACCTCACTGTTGCTCCAACAGCTCTGCATTGGATTTGTCCTGATTAACCACTCAGAGGAGAAACAGACCCACTCCTCCTGCAACGAAACACACGTTTTAAACACACGCTTTGCTTTTGAAACTGACGAGTCTGACTTTCCAGGTCAGGAATAAATGATGTTTTAAAAATTCTCTTGCTGGGTCGCCTGGGTGGCTCAGTGAGTTAAACATGTGGCTCTTGATTTTGGCTCAGGTCATGAGATCGAGCCCAGCCTGGGGCTCTGCGCTGGGCATGGAGTCTGTTGAAGATTCTCTCTCCCTCTCCTCTGCCCTTCTCTCTCTCTCTCTC
>CM052883.1:2481331-2613560 GCA_028534135.1 Potos flavus
CACCTCCGGGCGAGGGGCCAAGACACCAACGCCCTCATCTGCTCTCCGTTCGCTCCCTCAGAAAGCCTGAGTGACAGAGGGGACTGACACACGGGCCCACAACATGCTGCCTGAACTCCTCGTCCGTGCACCACGGAGGGAGCCCGTGGGCCCCCCCACGTGTCTGCCACCACGCCGCGACCACGGGGAAATCAGAAAGACCCGGGGCTCCCAGGCACCACGCCCAGTGGCTCGTCTCCAACACACCCCTGTTTTCGCCACGGAGGCTGCTGGCGCCCACGGGGACTCCGCTCGCTTGTTTGGATCCTGAGCCGCCCGGCCCGGTCGCTCGCTGGTCACTCACCTGCCAGCCTTGCAGTCTGCACCGCTGGAGAACAAGGCGACACTTCTCCTCGGCACACAGCGGCCGCTTCTCGCCCGGGAGCGTATCGGCCAGCGGCTTGTACCTGTGGAAAGCAGCAGGGACACGAGAGCCGTGACTGCGCGTGTCAAGCAAGAGCTTCTGTCCGGCAGGGTCGTCTCTGTCACACGGTTTCTTAAACCTTCCCCAGTCCCCATTTGATCCTCCGAGCCCCCAGATCTCCATCCACTGCGCACGTAACCTCGCCCAACCGCGAAATAACCCTCTTCTGCGACGTGAGGATGAGTTTTTAAAATGAGCCAAATATGAATTTCAACCCTTTAATGTAGGTTTAACACCATTATTCACGGACTGACGGACACCATTTAATAAAAGAAAACTGAAGGGACAGAAAACTCCTAGTTTTCATGGAAATATTTAGAATGCTCTTAAAAATATACCTTTTAAGAAATCTTAGAATTCCTTATGACCATTTGAAAGTGAATCTAGAAATCCATGGACCATTTGAAATCCATGGCAATATAGTGGTTTTCTATGGATTTGTTTTTTTTTTTTTTAATGTCTTTCAAAATTCTATCAGCCACTTAAAAAAATCTATGTAAAATTTCCTTTGCATACAGAGTATTTAACCTGGCATAGAGGTAACACTGTATTAGAAGACGGAAGAAGAAGAGAAGGAGGAACAGGAGGGGGAGGAGGAAGAGGGGGAGGAGGAGGAGGAGGAAGAACAGGAGGAAGAGGGCGACAAGGACCAGGAAGAACAGGAGGGACAGAAAAGAAGAAACAGGCAAGGATTTGTGTAATTGCATTTAGTTGTACTGTGTTTACGACTCCCACGCTGGGCTGCTCTGGGAATTTAATGCCCAAAGGTAAATCACTTAAGTTCTCTGTGACTTTCTGTAAAATATCTTCGCTTTCCATCTGAAGTTTGTTGCAGCAAATTTGGTGATTTCTAAAATGAGTTCTTTGCTTCCTTAGAGCAAGGGAGGAAGGAAGCGCATTGCCTCCCCATCTGTATGCACCGGGCTCCCTCCGAGCAGCCGGGAGAGGATGCCCCCCTGAGCGCCACACCAGAGCGGTCACCCCTCTAGGGTCCTGCCAGTGCCGCCCTGCAGGGATGTGCCCAGCACCGTGGGCACCGCCATAGTAACCATGGGTCTGGCGTAGAAAGCATGCCGAGAAAACACACCTATTTTGAATTTTTCAGTAGCAGACATTTATTTCCTTTTTTCATCCTTAGCATCATCTCTGAGCCCTCAGTCCATTAGTCGCCCTGGTCTGAGATCGATCCTAATCTCAGTAGCCACGTGTGAAATGAAATGCATCAACGTCAGCCACAGCCCTTCCTTCTCACACACAGATTTTTGCTCCCGTATCAGACTCAGGGCACAGGAGGGCATAAAAACAGCAGGGAGCAGAGCCTGAACGTGAACCTGAGAGTGCCCGAGGCAAGGACAGGACAAATCTCGCTCATCATTTTGATCACACCGAAAGGACCGAAATGATCTGTGAAATACAGAAGTATTCAGTAATTTTTCTTTTCTTTTTTTTTATAAGAGGCAAGAATGGGATTTCCTACCCAGTAGGCACTGGAGGTGGTGTCTATCTTGTCTACTGGTCTTCCTGTGTGGTTGTTGTGGGAGGGATAAGGGTATCTCCAGGTAGAAGAGAACAATGGGCACGATGGGGTGTGTGCGTGTGTGCGTGTGAGTGAAGGGCCGGGACTGGGAGTATCGTGTGCAGAGGGCAGTGGGCTGGGGCCCTCCAGAAGTGGGCGTGTGACACTCTGTGGTTCAAAGTGACAGGTGATGGACTTGCACAGCGGGTCCGAATCCGGGAGAAACCGCGTGGGGGACCTAAACACAGCCTTGGGGTCTAACTTTGCAGAGAATTGCTTCGAGCCCCTTGGTCGGCCACTTTGCAAGAAATCCCCCCTCTCAGTGCGCCCTACATGCATTTTCAGGATGTGCCACAAATTCTTTATTGTATCAGGAGCATGAGTCTAATTCCTATGGGACCTCAAAGTGGGTGAGCTTCCCCAGGGGACGGGCCATCTCTGTGCGTTCCATGGTCTGCTGGATTGCTTCTGCACGCAGCAAGTGCCAGTAAGTGATGGGAGACCCAGAAACCAGGTGGGGACGATGGGGGGCAAGGTGGGAAGGGACATCTCTCACGCACGGAACAGGAGCACGGGCTTTTCATGCTCCTCCCAGACGCAGGAAGGCTGCATGGAAATCTTTTGACAGTGAGAAAGCTCACGGTCACAGAAATTGATCAAGGCACTTGCCCAAGTTCACGCAGGTCATTTTATGGGTTGAATCGCATCCTCCCGAAAGATAAGTGGATGTGACTTTCTTTGAAAATAGAGTCCTTGCCGGTGTCATGCAGTTAAGATGAGCTTGTTAAGGTGGGGCCTGGTCCAATATGGTCAGTGTCCGTCTAGGACGAGGAGACTGCCACGGACAGACAGGGACACACAAGGACAACGCCGTGTGATGAGGGAGATGAGCCAAGGAGCACCAAGGGTGACCGACCACACTGGAAGCCGGACAGAGGCCCCGAAGGTCCCCGCTCAGAGTCTCAGGGGGCACCGTCTTGCTGATGGTTCATGGGGGACTCCCAGACTTAAGAACCATGAGAGAGTGCATTACTGTGGTTTTAAGCCCCCCAGTTTGTTAGGACAGGCCCGGGCCGCGGAGAGAGGTGGTTACGGCGGCTGAGCAGGGATTTGAACCCAGGACCACGTAACTCCCGAGGCGGTCTCTCGGCCATCACTGACATGGTTTAGGCAGGAAACAACAAGCCCCCAGCCCCAGATGGTTCTAGAGAGGAAAGGGAAGGGCTGGGGCATGAGAGACAGGAAAGGGTAACACTCAGCATCACCAGCAGCACACCGGACCTGCAGAGAAAAGAATTCCAGGTTTTCCGACCTTTGGGCGACTGCGTCTCTAACAGTAAACTCGAGCTCAGAATGAAATATAGACTCATTCAAGCGCTCAGGAAAGTCCCTACCATTTAGTCAGAGTTACACAATGAAATGAAATCACTCAAATTATCTTTTTATTCTCTTACAATTGTCTCATTCTGGAGCTCTGCTAATTATCACGGAGAACTGAACTGACATAATTCAAGTATCTGAATACAGCAGGAACAAGTCAGAACAAAGATCTTACACCGGGAGCTTTTTTCTCACTTTATATTGTTCTCACGACACTTAAAATGGTATGATTCTGACATTTCAACTGAAAAGACAAACACATCATCCAGACAGAGTGAGGTCCTCTATTTTAGGGTAATTAAAAACATCTTGCTATTTGGAATGTGCGTGTCATCTCTGGATGGTGTCCCAGGTCGATCACTGAGCTACAACAGGATCCCACAGAAACGCCAACCCGAGACCGAGGGGTAAGAGTGAGCCTGGGACAGTGCGTGGGCGCTGAGCACAGGTGTGACTGGACACGGGACTTCGGAGCTTCCACTCCCTACACCCTCTCAGCCTCTGCCATCCAAGACGAGGTCCCCTCGAGCCACCCAAGAGCTCTGTGTTCAGGCTGGTACCTGCCTGTGTTTGAGACAGACCAACTCAACTCACTCGAAGATGTCAACGTCAAGTTTCCTAAACAGTTCACTGTGGTCTCGCCCTGATTTGGGTTGGGGGGAATCATTGGGATCTAATTCTACGTCCAGAACCCGGGTCCCGGGGCTCATTCATTTGGGCTCATTCAATCAATCAACCAATACGAACAGCAATATTGACTGAGCACAAAATACGCACATGGAATGCAGCATAGGACAAGTGAGATGAAAATCCCTACATCCTAGGACAGAGACAGAAAGACTAGAAACATAAATGAGGGGGGATGTCAGATACGAGAGAGAGGAGAAAAACGGGGCAGGAAAGGTTTCACTGGGAGCAGGTACCTGCCGGCGGGGAAGGGAGCTGCGGAGCCCTCCGGGGAACGGGAACCCCAGTTGAGGGACCAGCAAACCCGCAAGCCCTGAGCGGGGTCGTGTGCGCCCGTGTGAACGATACCAGGGCAGCCAATGAGGTTGGAGCAGAGCAGGCAGAGGAAAGGTGCAGGGGACAGATTCATAGTAAGGAGGTGACCTCGTTGGTGACTCCAAGCACTCGGGCTTTGACTCCGAGAGCCCTGGGGAGCAGTGGTTTGAGCAGATGCGTCCTACCCTTGGACTCCAGGAGAGTCCCGAAGCTGCCGGCCTGGGCGCGGGCACGTGAAGTGGACAGCCCGAGGGGACTCTCAAGAGGCCCTTCCCGCAGCCCGGGAGGGGGCAGCATTAGTGGCAGGAGCCGGGTGCGTGCAGTCCAAGGTCAGCGGCAAGCACGGTAAAGTTTCCCAGTAGACGTATGTGGATGCGGGAGGGAGGGGAGAGGCCCCTGCAAAGCTGGAGGGCAGAAGTGACATCCGTGGAGACGGAGCGCCCCGGGGACAGCAGCTGCTTCAGACCGAAGGGCGGCGGTCCGCACCACGGGGGAGGACGGCAGAAAGAGTTCCGCTGCAGCTCCCCAAGGACGTGGGTCGCTGACGTCAGCCAACGCCCCGAGACAGAGTCCCTGCCTGCCTGCTGCCAGTCGCTCCACTGGGGTCCCTGTCACCTGTCACCAGCCGCTGCCTCCTGGCCAGGACAGCGCCCACCGTCCAGAAGACACCCTCGTGCTGGGTCCTCGTGTGTCCCCGAGCCCGAAACCGAACCCTGTGTCTGGCTTCCCTTGTGAACGCGCCTGCCGACTTTCGGCTTCCCTTCCCCCAGCCCGCCCACAGCCCAGATGGCCAACATCTGATGGAGGCTGCGGTTTCGTGGCGAGTCCTAGCACAGTTCTGAAAAATTCTCTAACCTGCACGCTAGTGCTTCAGTACTCTCCGGACATCAAGGATTCAAGTGCGAGCACTCTCCTCGACGCGCTCACACCACCGCGCATAGGATGACTGTGGAGTCGTAACAGACATCCCGGTCCCTGGCCACATCGTCGGGGGAAGGACCACATCGTCCGCCGTGTTCGCTGGGGGTCTCTGTGGTCTGAGAGGGACAGGTGGAAGTGGGAGAGAGAGCAAATGACTGAGACGTGTACAGGAGAACCTAAGGAATGTGATGAGATGAATATTTGTCTCTTCCAAAGGGATCGTTCCTTCTAGCTTTAAGGAGAACTTGGACGTGCTATTTCTTGTGAAATTAGAGATAAAATAGAGCTTATGGAGGGACCACAGAGGCCGGTTAAAGTAGAGATTCTCTAAGTAGAGACTGACTCTTTAAAGAAGCCCATGAAATAGTAGAATCACTTCCTTAGAAAAATACAAGGTATGTGTATCAAGCTAATGCTTACAAACAAAACAAAACAAAACCACCAAAGAAAAAACAAAAAAAATACCCAACTATCTCAGATGCAATTTCTCTGACATGGTTTGTTTGCTGAATATTGGTTTTGTCTCTTCACACTCAAGCAAAATTCTGTTGTGAAAGTTTTGGTCCCTAAACCCCTTAAAATTTAATTCTAGTCAGCAAATATTTATTGAACGCCAATTACAAGCAAGATACCCTACCAAGAAATGCATAGCTTACCAAGACGGGCAAAGCAACCTTCTCATACGACTGCCTATGCTCATGTGTGACCTTTTGGCCAAAATTATATCTTGGAAAAGATGTGGTTTTCTTATTTCAAGACCTCACGAAATTTTCTTATAATGGCCCCATTTTATTTAGTCAGGAACAACAAAATAAGGTTTGGGGAGCACTGTTAACCTCCTCTCTCAGGAACTGGACTGGATAATCCACAGAGAGAGAGAGGGGACATTGCTGGAGCTCTAGAGGGGAGGTTGGGGTGGGGGAGGCAGCCGGGAAGGGCAGAGGAGGGAGGGGAAGGGCAGGGGATGGCACCGAGACCTCCGCAGAGGGTGAGGGGCACAAGTGCGGGGCTCTGGTGGCTCACAGCATGAAGGAAGGAAAAGGTCAACAGCTCGTTTGGAGCGTTTTCTTCTCCAGGGTCAGGGGAAGAACCACAGAGCTTGTAGGGAACATTTATAGAAATATGCAAAGCCTACATTCGATTCATGCTTATTTGGGGGTACTGCTGTTTTTCTCCGGATTGTTTTGTTCCTTCTGTTCCTGTTTGGCTCTGATAGGACAAGGATGGGCTTTCTTCTAGAACCATTTCCTTGAGACTTCCCCGCAGGGCACCGTGGGGCTTCTCCACCTTGCCAGGAACGCAGCTTTCTCTCTACAGTGAAATAGGGATGCGTTTCACGGGTTCTCCCAACTTGCCGGGACTGCCCATTTTGCTCCTCCTATGCCTGCTCTCACAGCAAACACAGTGCAGGTGTGGAGGGCTGGTTTTCTAGCGATTTGGGGCTAATTTCCAGCATTCCGAATGCTGAGTGGTGGGCTGAGTGGGAAAGCTGCCTAGCAACGGGACTGACATACATCATGAAAATGGCGAGAAGTAGGAAGGAAAAGGAGCACAGAGTTCTTGGGGGAGAAATGAAATCTATTTCGACGCGGGGGGAGCGGAGAAGAAAGAGAAATGAGGCAGAGAGAGACAGGATTTGCAGAGGTGCTTTTCAACTCAAGAGGAGCACTTTTTTTTTCTTTTAAAGAAAAAATGCGAAAGCAAAGAGAGAAAGTTGCTAAAAATCATCATTCACGCAAAAATGCATTGTGTTCCTGAAATGGGCACATTCTCCTCGTCCCGTGACTTAGGAGACCCCATCTCCTGTGGCAGGCTTGTCCCGCGTTCGTCCCCTGAACTCTCCATCCTGCAGAGGGCCGGCTCTGCTCCCCACGATTGCCCGCCACGGACACGGCTCAGCCTCCCGTACACGACCTGCCCATCGCTCTGCCTGGTCTTCTCCCAGCTTCCCTCGGCTCCACGTCTGGCCTTCCCTCATTTCTTTGCACCTGCTGTGCCCTCTGCCTGGAGCTCGACAGCCTGATCCACGTCCCAGTGCATCTCCTGTGTCCACATACCCACGACTCCTGAGAATTTACTCGAAGGAGGGGGACGTTAGCTGTATGTTGCTACAGCTTTTGGGCCTCCTGGATGGTGCAGGCCTGGAATCTGGACTTGAGTTTATTTTCACATCTATTGGGATCCACATTAAGCTTCTCAGTGCTCACCAGCACTCGATGCATTGATTCGATTGAGGGAAAAAGGCACTAGGGCAATCCCGGGCCTCTTGCTTATGCCGCTGGTCAAGACTGACTTCCCTGCTCTTTCCAAATTACGGCAAATAGGCTGCCGTCATCTTAGAAACACGGATGCACCATTCAAAGACATGGTGGCACTGAAAAATAAAATAAAAGTATTTGGGGGAAAAAAAACAACAACAAACTATAACTCCCTTTTGAAAAATCTCAAAGCACAGTAGCATATTAAAGGTTTTAGAAAATTAAAAAAAACAAAAAACAAAAAAAAAAACCACAAAGACACGGTGGCATGTGTCTCCCAGTTCAAGAGCCCCAGGGAGGACAGTCCTCAGGAAGAGTGGGGAGGTGCTGGGAGGAGTGCCCCCAGCCCCCCTGCCCCACGACGTCACCCCACAGCCCACACCAGGCCATCTGCTGGCGGAGTGAGGGGCCAGGGGAGCGGAGAGACGGAGGGAAGGAGGGACATAACAAAGTGCCTATAAATTCCAGGTGTGATGCCAAGTTATTGCACATCGACACGGAATTCTCACAATCCCAGGACATTTGCCAAAGCTGCGTGACAACTTTAGGTCATTTATAGTAGAGCTAGGGGCTAATCTGGCTTCCATTAAGCCATGTGGGAGAGGAGATAAAATCAGACCCTTGCCCCTTTTGCTTCTCAAGCCCAAAGGGGATCATCATGCAGAATAAGATATAAATGAGGAATATTACTAACACACAACCTGGAAAAGCCAGACTCCACGGTCGTCCCTTACCTTCCACGTCTTCTGCATTGGGGTTATTCCCTTTCTCTCTCCTGCCCTCTCTCTCCCCTTTTCTCTCTTCCTTCCTCTCTCTCTCTCTCCCTCCCTCCTTCTCTCTCTCCCTCCCTCTCTCTTCCTTTTTCCCCACCTTCCGTCCCTCCCTCCTACTCTCTCCCTCCCACTCTCTCTCCCTCTCTCTCCCCCTCTTTCTCTCAATCTCTTCCTGGGGGTGAGTGCTGCTTCTGTTACTATTATTTTAATAACATTATGGTATGACTTCAATGTCCTCACAGCCATCATTGTTAGGCGTTTATCTGTTAAGACTCTAAAACACAGCATCCGACATTCACACTCGAAGTCTGGCTGGCACACCACTGCGGATAGAGACCCAGGAAGAGGAAGGAGGTGGCACGGACGGGGGAGGGAATCCTGGAGTTCCCTAGAGGCTTGGCAGAGCCCTTCCCAGTCACCGGGAAGTCCCCAGGCTGAGTGCAACTGGCCCGCTGTGAGCTCTAGGGAAGGTGAGCGGTTTGCTTTTGCTCCAGCTGCTGCTGTACCAGCTAGTGGGACGCCCGGCTGGCTGGCGGGCAAGGGTGGTGGGTGTGAGCGTGGTCGGGATTCGAGATCCACCCATTTCCTCGGTAGCCTCCCTCCCGGGGAGCATCTGGAGCCCAAGCCTGTGGCCCGGCAGCCCTCCCGCCCGGAGATGCAGCCTTATCCCATGGGACTCATTCACGCATCCGTGTCATCAAGCCAGGGGGTTCCCACCCCACACAATATGGGAGGTGAATAAAAAGAAAAAAAAAGAATGCTGGATTAGACCTCGGCTCCTGGGATTAGCCAGTACCGCTATGCTGATAAAAAATGAATTCAGAACATCTGCTAAGAATTTACATGACAATGCTCTCCAGTTCTCTCACTTCACGCCCCGTCCCTCCATTTCATTTTAATTGTGCGATGCGACAGCGTCCTATGTATTCGATAAAGGGATGAAAGGGAAACACCGAATGAGAAAAGTCCCGGTGTGAAATGTACACCGAGTTCCATTTCCTAAGCAGCCTTTGCAGCCCTACCATTTATCTCAGCCAGGTTTGGATTTGCTTCTGATAGAGCCCTTGGGTGTTTTCCTACACAGAAACCCCACCAGGGCATGCCCGGCACTCGGGAGCCATCTCCCGTGGGGGGCCATCGAAGACCGTGCCCTTTGCGGCACACGGAAGTTGTAATGGGGCTGAAACAACGGTTGCAGGCAGAGACCCGACTGCTGCTGCTCCTGGCCTCCTGACACGCGCCCGGAAGGTCGCTGAGTGCGCTCCGCCTGCACTGACCCGGACGGGCTTGCGTCCTTCCTCCTCCGGGCTTTGCAGGATTGACTGGCTGAGCTACAGCCTGTATTTATCAGGTACAAGAGCAGCTCGCTGAGTTAAACTGAAAAGAACAGATGTTCGTTGGTTGTTCAAGCCTTTAAATGAGAGATCTCTTTAAGCTATGCAGTTTGGGTAAAATTATCCCATTTCTAAAGCAATTTCCTCCTTAAGCAAAGACCCACCGGGGTCAGCGTGACCACCTATTTTTCGAGTAGGGATAGGAAACCAAGGCAGGTCAATTTATTGGCTAGAAATGTTTGTTATTCCATTGTTTTCTCTCCCTACCAAACAGAGGGCAATTCTTTTCCTTGGACACGGCTAAAACATTTTATGGAGATTGGTAGCTAACGCTAGTTTATTATTTCAATAAGTCCATGCCTATTTCAGATGTTGAATTGAGTTACTTACTACCATATGAACCTGCTGTTCAGAATGTCGTTGTCATTATGACTCGCTAGCCGATCACAAAGAAGAATGACTATGATCCTCACAGGAACAGTGTGGACCTGCACCACGATCATACCATCACAATCACAATGAAACTATCTTTGGAACATCCACTTTGAAAGTGGGTAACAGGCTTGAATGATGACTTAGAAATCAGTGTCTGCACCTGATTATGTGTGTTAATTTCAGAAAGGAGCACAGTGATCTCTGAACAACACGGGTTTGAACTGAGTGGGTCCACATACACACAGATTTTTTTACAGCACACCACTAAAAACGTGTTTCCTCTGCCTTCTTATTTTCTTAATGACATTTTCTTTTCTCTAGCTTGCGTCCTTCTAAGAATACAGTATATAATCCATATACAAAATCTGTGTGATCGACGCTTCATGGTATTGGTAAGGCTTGCAGTCAACAGTAGGCTGTCGGTAGTTAAGTATGGGGGAGTCGAAAGTTATACTCAGATTTTATACTGCATGGAGGTTCAGCGCCCCTAACCCCCACACTAAGCATGTTCAAGGGTCAACCGTAATTATATTTTTTAGAACCACTTTGCTGAGGTATGGTTGACGAAAAGCTGTACATTTTTACTGTATTTAACTGGATGAGCTTGGAAATAAGGATAAATCTGTGACCTCATCACCATGATCTATGCTGTAAACATACCCATCCCCTCTGAAAGTTCCTCCCACCCTCTTTAGTTTTGTTTGCTTATTTATTTGTGAATGGAATATGCAATATAAGACCCACCTCTTAGAAAACTTTTTAAGTATATAATATGGTATTGCCAGCTGTAGGCAAGATGATGTACAGATCTCTAGGACTTACTCATCTTGCAGAACTGAAACTTTGTGCCCTTTGACCTTCTCCTCCCCACTCCCTCTCCCCCCAGCAGCCCACTCTCTGTTTCTACGAGCTGGACTATTTTGGATTCCACACGGAAGTGAGCTCATACAGTATTTGCCTTTCTGCATTTGTCTTTTTGTGTTTCTGTGAACCTCCAGGTTCATCCGTGTTGTTACAAGGGGCAGAATTTCCTTCACTTTTAAGGCTGAAAAATATCCCATAGTATGTAAATACTGCACAGAAATTTTAATTTAATTTACCTATCACCGATAGGTACTAATATCTTTAATTAAATTTTTAATTAAAAAATTTATGTGATTGGGACACCTGGGTGGCTCAGTCGGTTAAGGGTCTGACTCTTGATTTCGGCTCAGGTCATGATCTCAGGGTGGTGAGGTCCGTGAGATCGAGCCCCACATTGGGCTCCGCGCTGGGTGTGGAGCCTGTTTTGGATTCTCCCTTGCCCTCTCCCTCTGCCCCTCCCCCACGCTGTGTGTGTGTATGCGCACACGCGCTCTCTCTCAAATAAATAAATAAAATCTTCAAAAAAGACATGATTAAAATTGGCGTCTCTTTATGTCCACTAACACACCACATGCCTCTGACATAGCACACCCTCAGAAATGCCGGTCTGTATGGTTTTCACCTCTTACATTACTTCCTTTGTGAATTATAGATTAAAATTAACACAATTATACCACACTTCAGAACCAGAAGCAATGATGAACAAGACATCATCTCGTTCTTGGGTGTCCTCTCCACTGAATGCTGGACATTGTCGAGTGGACCCTGGAAATTACTTCATAGAGGTGTGACGATTCATTGCTTTCGACTAAGCTATGTTACAGCTCTGGAGGGCTCGAACATAAGCCCCGGGAAACAGAACAACGCAGATAATTCCCGTCCAAAGCGATGCAAATGACGTTTGCCTTGGCAGTGCTCTTTGTCAGTAGAGAAGATAAATCTCTGTAAATCAGATTTTCACTTGAACCGGGTTTAACACCTGATTAGTTCCCTCTTTTCCTAAGGAGCTGAATAAAATCTTTGAGATGTCTTATCTTATACGAGAGTCCCGGTTTTACCTTTTTGAAAAATGATACTTAAGCGCAATCCGGTGCGTGGGTTGCGGATTTCGGCAGGGACGGGTTTGCGTTCCAGCCACAGTCGAAGCCAACTCACTTCTCTGTCCCAGGATGGTCTCCGACCATTGTTGGCAATTCAGGGTCTGTTTCCAGACACATCACTTTATCGAGACATCATGTGTCAAGATAGCTACCATTTTATACGTCAGATCCAATGACCGTATTTCAGGGTTTTTTCCTCCCGCTGCATTTTTCTGTTTTCATATAACCTGATCGCCTTACGCCGACTTCTCCCTCCTTGAAAAGGCTTCCCCCATGGTCCTGCCATCCCGAGGCGTCCCTCTCACCCACCCACCGCACCCCAGTCTCCCTTCCCAGCCAGCCCCTCCGTCCCGCTACTAAACGCGTGTGCTTTTTTGCACTGGCTTCGGGCTCTCCTGGAACGTCTTCCCTGACTGATCTCAGACGCACTCAAGGCTGCAGCTGGCATTTATGAACTAATGGTTGGGAACGCATGTGTCTCTAAAACACGATCAGCACCTGCCTGAACTGTACACCAGTACGGTGAATGGCCTGCCAGACGGCACAGGGTGGGTCTCCCGAGCACGCCGGAAGCCCCATGGGTTCCATGCCCCGCTCCTGCCACATGCTCCCCATTGATCCTGCGCCACGGGCCCCCCCATGTCCAGCTCTGACGTGAACGACTTCACCTTCATCTTGCTTAAATTCTCTCCATAAGGCCTCCCCTGCTTCTATCTCAGTTCCGTAGTCAGCAGTGACCTGAATACCCCCGCCTTGCCCTGTCCATTCAATTTTTCACACCGTTTCGCTCAACACCCTTCAGGGACTCCCCATCCTCAGCACACACGCTATGGGGTCCTTCGTGACGCACTCCTTACTTTGTCTTTTCCTGGTTAAACACCTCCCAGCCCTTAGGATCCCCCACTTTCGCCACACTAAAACGTATTAAACCCACCATTCCCTTCATTGTCGTGCTTCCCTACATGCTTGCATGGACAACTGCCCTTCGAGGTTCTTCTGGTGAATTCTCAGGGGTCTTCAAACCTCAGCTCGACGTCAACGACTCCAGGAAATCTTGGGGATCCCCTCCCTGGACACCTCCACTGCCTGGTCTAGATGCTGCCCACACCCCCATCCACCACACCGCTCCACATTGTCCTTTTTTATTTCCCTGGCTTCTGAGATGGAATGTTCTAGGCGTTCCATATTTTCATCCCTAAAGTAGCCCACAGTATCTGACATGTTGAAAACATCCAACAAGCTATCGCTGAGTGAGTAGGCAAAGGAAGGAGGAGAAGAAAAGAGAAATGAAGTGGGAGAAAATAAAATTTTTATGATTTTTTAACTATTATTTTATATATAAACATAATGAAATCTATCACAGTCATGGATAAGTAAGTATATTTGTTTACAAGGCAAATATAATTGAATATTTTAAAAAATATTTAATATTATTTATTTGTTTTTAAATATTTAAATTTTTTTTTAAAGATTTTATTTATTTATTTGACAGAGAGAGAGAGATCACAAGTAGGCAGAGAGGCAGGCAGAGAGAGGGAAGCAGGCTCCCTGCTGAGCAGAGAGCCCAATGCGGGGCTCGATCCCAGGACCCTGAGATCACGACCCGAGCTGAAGGCAGAGGCTTTAACCCACTGAGCCACCCAGGTGCTCCATATTATTTTAATAATAACTAAAGGATACTGCCTTTCCGGCGACCACCCCTTACACCAATGTACAAAAACCAGTGGCTGTACTATCACATAGCATATTTTATTAGTCACCAAGGTAAAGTGCAAAATTCCAGAGCCAGTCATCTCCCTATTTTTATTTCTAACATATTAAGGAGGAGTTTGACTCGTTTTGTCTACCTGGTTGCCCTCTCCAGCTGCCGGTGACCGGCGGGTTTCTCGCTGACCCCTGGAAAGGCAGGGAGGAGGCTGGACTGGGTTGGCGGTGGCCGCGGGGAGCGAAGGAGCAGGTGTGGTCCCAGGGAGGGGTCTGCCCTGCAGAGGGTCCTTCCCCAGGCCGCGGTCCCTGCTAGCTGTGCCCTCACAGCACTCTCTTCCTCTCCTTCCCTGCCTAGAAGTTTCTCAAGTACCCCCTTTTCCTCAGATGCTGCTGCTTCTACACGTTCAGACTGACTGGTATTAAAAGAAGTCTGTGGCCAATTTATTTAAAACCATTTTAAACTGTCTAAAAACAGGACTGCTGAGTAGATGAACTTCAGTGAAAGTGACAGAACAGACCAACTTGAAGCCTACGTTTCTATGTAATGTCTAAGATGTGTGCTGCTCGGAACGGTGGATCCGGCGCATGAGCACGGACTCGATTAGGGAAGGAAAAGATGCAGGCTACGGCCTCATGAATTCAATCCCGGACCCCCCACCTCTCCCACAGATGGATGCAAGTATTAGCTGCGATGCCAGTGGTCTTGGAAACCCTCTCCAGCTGCCAAAATCACCACCTACCAAGTGCGACGTCCATACACATGCAAGGTTCCTAGGAAACTCACCCTTGCAAAACATTGGAGCTAAGTGTCTTGCTCGCCTATCTGTTCTTGGCCATGGCTGTGGCCAGCTTTAAGTGGTGACTCTCCTTACAGCATTCCCTTGATGGCATGGAATGCCTGACCACAATCTCTTCTCTTCCCTCGTTTCATTCTATCTTTCGAAAGTTCTTCACTATCACGCACGCCTTGATCCACATGTTTCTTCTTCCCGGCACTCTCAGTGAGTCATTCCCCAATTTAGGGATGTGGCGGACGATCCGTACTCCGTATGTCTGGTTCTCTCTACTGCACGAACCCTTCTGGTCACAGTTCCCATAGGCTTCATATCCCTGTTGCTTTTCGGTGCTCTTTGGTTTTCACCTACAACCCTAGCTATCATCTACTGACTTCAATACACATATTCAATACCCATTAGCCATCAGTACCCCAACCCACTGCATCCAAACCAGCCTCCTTCTCATCCCTCCAGACTTACTTCCCCTCTGCTGTTACTCATCTCCCTTATGGGCACCATGACCCAGGCTGTACTGCAAGTTAGACCTCGGGAAGCCACCCTCAATCCTCACCTGTCCGAAGCCCCGTCTTCACAGTCACTAAGTGATACTGCTTTCATATTCAAAATACCTTGGTTTTCATTGCTGTCTTTTAGGTCTGTTCAATTTTCCAGTATTTTAACTTTTGCTCTGATCGTGTTCACTTTAAACCAAACTCCACTTAGCTGCTAGAAGTAGTTCTTAACCAGAGGTGAGTCTTCCCTCCCGGGGAAACTTTGGAGGGTCTGGGGACATTTCTCGATGTCATGACGGGGGATGGGGTTGGGGAGAGGGCTCCTGGACTCTGGTGGGTACAGCCCAGGTATGCTGTCACATTCTATAATGCGCAGGCCAGCCCGCCACACCAATACATGGTCCGGCCCCAAACGTCAAGGGGCAAGGTTGAGAAGCTCTATGCCAGAGAGATCTGGCTCAGGGGTTAGCAACCATTCTCTATAAAGAGCAGATAGTAAATGCTTAGGGTTTGTGGGCCATAAATTCTGCACCACAACTACTCCGCTTTGCCTTGGTTACACCAAAGTGGCCAAGGACAACGTGGTAACAAATAGATGTGCTTGGTGCCAGAGAAACTGTATTTAATCAACAGGCTGCTAACTGGGTTTGGTCCATGAGCCACAGTATGCTGTCCCCTGCTCTTACTTAAAGGAAACGAAAACTGCATTATTTTCCTGTTTCTAAACACTGAATGCTTATTGCGACAGGATAAAGTCCCTGTTTTGTATCTTAAAATACATAGGCCTTGCCTTTCTCCCTGCCATCATTTTCTTTGCTTCCTTTTTCTCTTCTTTGTTCGTTCTTAGGTTACTGCAGTCAGAATGTCTTTCCCTGTACCTTATGATGCTTCTCATCTCTTCCCTGTAATGATATTAATCTTACCCAGCCTGGGTCTCATTCTAAGTCTGAGGTTTCCCCTATCACCTCCTTCAATAACTTTATTTATCATCATTACTCAAGATTCCTCTAGGAATTCCTTATATTGCTTCCATCTGGTGAGGTAACAGGCTTTACTCCCAGGATCTGATGATGAACCACAATACGCTGGTGAGTCTATGTCTCCAACTCAACTGGGAGGTACTCTAGACCTGGGCAAGACTTTCCCTTCTTTGTATCCCCAACGCTCAGAATGGCCGCAGGGAGTCTACAGGAACTCAGTATCAAATCGAATGAATAACTTTTATAGGAATGTCTTTGAGCTTTCAAGCTTCTGGGTCTTTGGAGAATACTTGGGTAAGATTTAGGGCAGGAAATAAAATAACATTTTGAGGGAAATAAAGTACCTGCATTACATAACATTTTACTTTGTTAGATCTTATATATTATTTTCTTAATTTTAAATATTTCAATAAGTACATAAAGTGAGAGGATTCTGAGAATGTGTAAGAATCGTACATATAGTTCGTATCTTTCAAGGTCTGTCTTCATCAGGACATTTGTTTCTTTGAAACAGATAAATTATTGAAACATAGCTCTATATACATCTATACAACTATATCTATAATTTTCCTGACCACTGGAATGGGATGGCAATAAAATATCATAAAGGCCAGAGGTATTTGCTTAATCTTAATTTTCTGAGCCTTCTTCCTATACACGTCTGATAAATGGTTATAGAAGTATTTGCAGGTAATGGTTGCTATAAAGATTTCTGAGATAAAGGTACTTTTAAAAAAGCATATCCTCCTATTCTCATTACTTATTAATTTTTGGAATGTCTTAAGAATTTGTCGATGTCTCAGGGTTTACCTGCATAAAGCACTGGTCGATAATCAGTAAGAAATAGGAGATTTCCTGCTAAGTTTTGAAATTCTACTGTGGACCAAGCAGGTGGCACTTTTTTTTCTTGAGCCAAAGCATTTTTTGGCATGGGATGGGGGGCAGAATGTTCATAAGCCTGCTCAGAATCCTGTACATAAATATGCATTTCTGACCATTTTGGTCCTAGAGACGTCCAACCCATGAATTCCCTAAGAATAAGAATGAAAGTCATCAGCTTCCTGGACAATTTCTAACGTGCTTAATTTTAGCTTAATTAAAATCCCATGCACATTCAAACAAATATAGTATTCGCCTCCACTTCCTATCCAAAACTCTTGTCTAGCATCATCATTTTATAAAATACCAGCTGCTCTATGTTAATTTTTATACAGAAATACAAGTCTGTTTAGGAAAAATTAGTATACATAATATGAATAATCAAAGGAGAAAAGTGTACCATTATCTGAACTATCAAAATTATCTTAAATACACGTTTTCAAATAATACCATCATTTTCAGAAGTTCTCTGTTTTAAGGACAGATTATAGGTGTTCACAAGATAGCCCAGGAACAATCTAACAGATAAAGTATCCTTCTAGTAGGAAACCAATATTAAAAATAAATTCACAGATTTCTGTTTTCAAGACAAGATGGGGGAAGAGTGACTGGTCTTACCTTCCATCCTCAAACAACTTAAAACTGGACAACATATGTGAGGCAATGGTTCTCAGGGTATGCCCTGAACACCAGTCAGAGAAGGTAGTGATCCCTGAGAGGACACAAATGAGGTAAGTCCTAAAACCTCTCAGTTTCCTTCATGAGTGAAGATTCTAGACTGTGGCCCAAAGAGGGATCCCAAGTGAAGCCCAAGGCTTTTCCTGAGTTGAGAAGATGGCCCTGGAAGATGAGGGATGCCAAGGTAGCTTCAGTTCACAGAGAAGATAGTCTGAGAAAAGAGAGCCACACCAAGAAAAGATTCCAGAGACCTTCAGAGCCCCATTCAAGTCTCTAGTAGAATACTGTTACCACATGTGAATAAACTACCTGACTCCCAGAGAAGAACTACACAAATGGAGGAGAGAATACCATCCTAGGGCAAAGATAAGAAACAAGTAAGGCTGCTCCCATCAGCCAGAGTGAAAAATTCCACAATTTATGGGGCACTGGATAGAGGAGTCAATTATTCTGCATAATTGACATAATGAGCCCTAGACTACATACTGGTCTGGTTCTACCAAGAAAAACATGAGAGCAAAACGACAAACTGTTTCCAAGTGGTTTAATTGTTTTAGAGACCAAACTCAAAAATATTTATAGAAATAAAAAAATATATATTTTTTATAGAAATAAAAAAATATTTATAGAAATAAAAAAAAATAAAAAAAAAATATGTATCACTCATAATGTCTGGTATTGAATCAAAAATTACCAGGCATGCCAAGAAGCAGAACAATCTGATCTATAAGAAAGAGAAAAATTAATCAATCAACATTGGCCCAGAAATGGCAGATAGTGGAATTAGTGGACAGATACTAAAAGAAAGATAAAATGCTAAAGACATGAAGGAATTTTGAAAAGTCCAAACTGAACTAAAGACGAAAACTACAATATCTGAAGCAAAAGATGCACTGGGTTGGATTAAGTGTGGATTAGACATCTCAGAAGAAAAGATTAGTGAACCTGAAGACATAGTAATAGAAACTATCCAAAATGAAACAGAGAAACAAGGCTAAAAACTGATGAACATCTGTGATTTGCACTAATCAGTGATGAGAGTCTGTGGGACAGACCCACATATCTAATACACATGGAATTGTAGCAATTAACTTAGAGGAGATAAAAGGGTAGATAGAAAAAATACTTGATGAAATTACAGACAAAAATTTTCAGATTTTATGAAACCTGTAAACTCACAGGTCCAAGCAACCCATAGATCAAAGCAGCTTGATGAGCTCGAAGCATAAGCAACAAGAAAAAAAACACACCAAAGTGCATCATTCTCAAATTACTCAAAAGCAGTAAAAAAGGGAAAGTCGTAAAAGCACACAGGAAGGAAAAAGACAAATCTTACACAAAAGAGCAAAGAATGACAGCCAATTTCTTCTTGGAAAGCGTACAACCCAGAGAAGTAGTACCTTTAAAATACCAGCAGAAAAAACATGTCAACCTACGATATTTTACCTTATATAAATATCTTTCAGAAATGAAGGCGAGAATGCGCAACATCAGGAATGAACTGTATTGTAAACTACGGAAGATGCGTGATGATGAAGGGTCAATGCAGGTTCATCGACGTGACAATAAATGTGTAAATAAATCATCTTCACACTCATAGGAAGAATCCAGAGAGATTCAACAAAACTCTGCTGGGGGGTGTTGATGTGGGGGAGGCCGTGCACGTGTGGGGGCAGGGGGGTGGGGAGGATCTCTCTTTATCGTCCAGTTTTGCTGTGAAGTTAAAAGTGCTCTAAAATATGATACATAAAAAATAAAAAAAATTGAACTAAAAAAAAAAAGAAAGGTGAAATCAGCATATGATCCATACACATATAGCTTGGAGGTGAGCCATGGGTTCACATAAAGCTTTATTGTGCCACTTTCCAGAGCTCCTTCTTCTACCCAGGCTCACGAGAACTTTCATGCTACTCGGATGTCCCTTTCCTGTCCTTCAGCCTGAAGTCTCAGGCTTTATTTACCCCTCTTCTCTGCGTACTCCCGGGAATGTGTCTGCCTCTGGGGCTGAGCTGTAGGCTGCCACGAAAGGTAGGGGTTCGCCCCACCCTTTTGGGACCACTATTCTTCTGACTGGGGAGGACGGCTCCCCTTGCTCAGAGGAGAGGTGCCTGTGGGCCTCTGCCACAGGACTGCTCAGGATGGCATGTGAAAGAAGAGAGGAAATAAAAAACAGTGTATTTCCACACCCTCGGAGCTTTACGAGTTTTATGTCCTGCCTCTTGAGCCTGAAGGAGAGCTTCTTCTGGAGCTATTTCTGTTTGCACCAGTACTGACTTCTGGGTTTAGAGATGCTTGGATTCCAGGCTGGGGGATCCTGGAGAAAAATGGTAAACTCACCATCAGCTCAAAGGTTTTGTTTAAGTAAACAAAGGTGAGTTTATAATAATTGCTTATATTAGAAAAGAAATAAAGGCTTCCTGGAACTCCTAGGTGGCTCAGTCAGTTAAGCAGCTGCCTTTGGCTCAGGTCATGATCCCAGGGTCCTGGAATCCAGCCCCACATCTGGCTCCCTGCTCAGTAGGGAGCCTACTTCTCCCTCTCCTTCTCCCTCTCCCCCCACTCTTGCTCTCTTGCTTTCTCTGTCAAATAAATAAATAAATAATCCTAAAAAAAAAAAAAAAAAAAGAAGAAGAAGAAATAAAGTCTTCCTATTGTTAACCTAACCCCTAAGACTGGTAAAAGAGGAACGAAGTAAATCTAAAGCAAGTGGAAGGAAAGACATAATAAAAATAAGAATGGAAATCAATGAAATTATTTGGACATAAAACAATAGAGATAATCAAAATCAAAAGTTGGTTCTTTGAATAAATAAAATTGATAAAACTCTAGCAAAATTGATAAAACCCTAGACTGGTAAAGAAAAAAAAAAAGAAAACAGAAGACACAATTATCAGTAGCAGAAGCAAAGAAAGGATGTTGTCACTGACCCTGTAGATATGAAAAGTATAATAAGGGAAGGATATAAACAACCCCATATAGATAAATGTGTCAATTTGTACCTTTAAAATAACAATTTTCAAAAAACACGAATTACTAAAATCTAACCAAGAAAAAATAGGTAACATGGATATCCCTAGAACTATTTAAAAAATTGGATTTATACTTAAAGTCCCTCCAAATAAGAAATCTCCACACCCAAATAGTGTCACTTAAGCAAATCTACCAAATATTGAAAGAAAAATTAACACCAATTCTATACAATCTTTTCCACAGCATAGAGGACAAGCCACGGTCTTGGGAAAAATGTTTGCCAATTAAATATTTAATTCCATATGTGTCTCCAGAATCTACAGAGAACTCTAAAAAATAATAAACATGATGAAAAGTTAGGCAACATATGTGAACAGGAAATTCACCAAAAAAGACATACGGATGAGTCCGTGGAAGGACGCTCAACGTCATTAGTCATCAGAAAAAAGCAAAATAAAATCACCATGAGATACTAGCACACGTCCTATTAGAATGGCAAAAAGAAGATGGCTGATCAAACCAAGCATTGAAGATGGTGTGAATAACTGAGTTCTCCTACTCTACTGGTAGGAATACAGAACGGTATGCCCACTTTGGAAAGCAGTTTGGGAGTTTTTTGAAAAAGTTAAATGTATACCAGCCATATGTCTCAGCCATTCCACTCCTCTATTTTTACCTTTAACTCCACCCCCAAAATGAAACCATGTCCACGCGAAGACTTGCACATGAATGGTCATAGTGGCTCTACCTGTAATCACCAAATGCTGGGGACAACTAACGATCTGTCAACACGTGAGTAACATAGAAAAGGAGTACGACTCGGTGAACTCCTGAGACACACAGCTATACGTCTCAATGTCAACGTTACTGTGCTGAGTGAAAAAAGGCCAGACAAAACAAGTACATACTTGATGATTTCATTTGTATGGTATTTCAGAAAATGAAACTAATTTATGGTGAAAAAAAGCATACTGATGCTTGCTTCGGGACGGAGAAGGAGGGGTGGGCAAGAAGGTGGGAATACCGAGGGGTACGGGGAATCTTTAGTGGGATGACGGATACGTGCACCATCATGCTTTGTGGAATGGTTTCTAGGATGTAGGTTTCTTTCTTTTTTTTTTTTTTTAGGACGTAGGTTTCTATCAAAACTTGTCATTTTTTAAAACCAAAAAACAGATGCAGTTTATTGCATGTCAATTCTATTTTATTAAAGCTGTTAAAAATTTTAGCAATAAATTAAATTAACATTCATAAAGAGAATTCAGAGAAACTTCACAAAAAAATCTGTTCTGGATGCCTACAATAGAAACCAAAGTCCTCGCTCCTTCCGATGTTCAGCTTGCATGTTAAGTAAACACAGAGGAGTGTTTGCACCAGTATGGAGAACAGCAAGGAAAATGGATTCCCAGGAAGTGACTAGTCAGAGATGCTGATGAAAAGCCCACGTACCTCGTGTAACCGCTGGGAGATAAGAGTGCCTAACACCTATTCTGGTGGTGTCTGGTCAACAGCAAAACTGTCAAATGTCAGTCACCTGTATTTGGTGTTGCATTTTTGATGTCTAAGTGTACTTAATGGATAGGGATTATTCTCAATGGAATATACTGAAGGGTAGAAAAAATATGTTATTTTTTCATGTGTGTAGCTTTTTCAGTGTAATTTGGTCATAATATAGTTTTGTCAACTACTGAGAGTCTTAATGACCTATTCACATCCTCGATGGTCACATTTCTGTACATGCCTGAAGTTGTGTTGAAAGTATATGGAAATATACAACTGCATAAGAAAATATATATCTCCATATTTTTCTTTAGGGTAAAGTGGATAACCCTGTATCTTGGGACGATAGGACACAGGTTGAAATGTATGCTGAATTAAATAAATTTAATTTTTCTTAGTATTTTTGAGTAAATTGAGTAGAGATCACCAAATTTAGACATCATAGTATGATATAAAGATGTCCCATTCTTTTACCCAGTATTCTTACTCAAAATTTAGTAATCATTAATGGTAAAACAAATAGAAGATGGAAGCCTATCTTATATAAATAATAGATTTGAATACCCTCGTCTACAAGAATTGCAAAAGCCCTCAGTGAGGTCGTGCGGCTAAGAATTCCTTATATGCAGGAGACGATCTGGAACTTTCTAGAAGGAAAGGGTGTCAGAGCACAGAGAGAAGGAAAGGGGAGGAAAGAGAGAGGGCAGCGTTTAAAACACTGACCCCAGCAACGTCATGGCGTCCTTCAGAGGTCATCATTTTTGTCAATTTTCAACATTTGTTGTTTATCTGAAATTTTAATTTAACTGGGTATCCTGTATTGTACCTGGTAACCTTCCCTGCTGCCCAGGCCCCAACCCAGCTATCCATAACTTTTTTTTTAATGTTAGTCAGTCTACTTAGCCAATATGGGTGAGAGGCTCTGATTTAAAGAATTTGATCCTAAGAATGCCTGGGGTATGAGCTTTTGTGTGTGTGTGTGTGTGTGTGTGTGTGTGCACGCAAGCACACACGTACTGCGTGTTTAATAATAGGTTTTATAAACATTAACAGCGATGCAAAGAGTATGAGCATTCCCTGGAAAATTCCCAGTGATAGCTTGAATATTTCGTTAATTACTTCAAGAATGGTGACATGATTATTAGTCACCAACCTTGTATTGGGCCCTGTGTTAGGTGCTGGGGACAGAATCTAACGTAAAAGACTGGTACATAACACTAAGGCTGTGTATCTAGATAAAACTGCAAGACGATATTATGGTATAATGGGAAGAGAAAACTTTCTTTATTCCAAATCTTTCTATTCCAACAATAAAGAGCTAGAATGGGAAAAATGCTTTTGACACTCCATTTCCAAGGTACATTACAGGATGGCATGTTGAAATTAACCGTCCTCAGTGGCCTTGCATCAAGAGAGTATTGACGAAGAGCATCCAATCTGTACTATGAAGCTAGAGTGACCGTGACCCTGGAAACCGGACTGGAACACAGACCTTCAATCAACCGTCGCATAAGGGCACTGGACTGGGGCTGCGTGTCCTGCATCAGAATGTGTGTGCTTCATTTGCAGTAATGGTCAAAGCATAATAAAGAATTAGAAATCAACATATAAAAGTATCTAATTAAGCAGGGTTGAACTGTTTAATTCTGGTGTGGGAAGATGATTACGGCATTGATGTTGGTCTTGACATTGGAGCATACTGGGCATAGAAAACAGATTATCCTGTATCTACACTTGCTCCAAATATACCCTTCCCTGGGACAGGACCAGCAGATTTTTTAATAGCCCATGGTATTAATGATACCTTTTAAAAAGTTTTTTCCTGGGTGCCTGGGTGGCTCAGTCAGTTAAGCATCTGACTCTTGGTTTCAGCTCAGGTCATGATCTCAGGGTCATCAGACTGGGCCCTGCTGGGAGTGGAGTCCGCATAAGATTCTCTCTTTCTCTCTCTCTCTCTCCCTGTGCCCCTCCCCCGCTGCTCATGCATGCTCTCGCTCTAAATAAATAAATAAATAAAAAGGTTTTTGCTGGTAATTCTATAAAAGTCGATCTTAAAATGATGTATCTCTAATGCAAAATGTATGGATACAACTTTTGCTTTTTTCCTATCTTGTTAAATAATTGCTACTTTACTGAATCTAATGTATAAATGATGTCTTCCATTTCTTAGCTTTGTAGAGACCTACAAGAAGTTTCTTTAGAAAAGGGAGCGCATGAATATGATGAATGTCACATTCGGTGTTCGACGTCCTGAATGGGACTCTGATATTTTTGTGTCATGATGATCAGAACTGGAAAAAAGTCACACTGCCCTTATCTCTAACCATCTGCCAGTCGAGATAGTTCAAATTATTCCTATTAAAGTATTTTCCCCTGGAGTCCCTCACTACGTGCGTTGACAATTTTCAGGTCACTCTGTAGGATTCATTTTTGTGCAGATTTCATTGTTTTGAATATATTATAAGTTCCTGCCTAATATCAGGTATCCCATTTCTCCAGCTATAGGGAAAGTAGCTGAGGTCCTATACAGAAATATGTTCAGATTGAACCTTAAAAATATGTTATCATCACCATATTTTTAAAACTATGATTTTTTTAAAGTGATGGATTTCCCAACAATAAGACAAATGGCTTTTATTCTGAAGTTGAATACATTCTGCTCAATGTAGAATTCTTTATTTCATATAATACAAATATTTACTTGTTAAACTGCCAGAAAAGTAAGTTTTCAGGCTTTGTAATAGGGTTTTACAACAATATAGTTAGAGTAGAGGGTTCAAGTGAGCACATCGTAGGAAGACCACAAAGTGGGTCAGCTCTAACTGTAAATTACTTAGTTAAAAATAGTGTCTCCCCTAAACATAGATCATCAGTAGAGTCTACTGTGATTTGGTGTTTTTATTCCTAAATACATTTCTATTGCATAAATTGGTCCTCCATCTCTGCAGTATCGCAGAAACTGCCTTTAGTTAACAGAGCATTTCAAAGAACAGAGGAGAAAAATCATAAAATGAAGCTGTTTCTTAAACCAACATGGCAGTCTGTATCCAGGCACTGTTGGATAGTTATCATACGACTAGAAATTTCGGAGAATGACTCATGGTATTTTGGAGGGGCGTGAGAATATTATTAAACTGTGGCAAAGGCAAGCCTGGGACCATTGTCTTGTGCTCAAGTCTACAGGGATGTCCTAAAATGGAAATATCTTGGCATAATTAGAGCAAATATTTTAAGCTGGTTAGATACTGACAATTCTTTGGCCACTAATGAATCTTCTACAGGATATCAATGAATACTACATCTTGGACACCAAATTTAGAGCTCAGCTAAAAACTATACAGAAAATAAAACATTCCTAATTCATGCCTTAGTTCCTTCAACGAATACTGGCTAGCCACCTATTACGTGCACACAGCCGAAGGTTTTCCTTAAGAGAGCTTGTATCTACCGGGGATGGCAGAGATTAAAGATTCTTGACAATGTGCCAAGACTCACAAGCAGGTGGGGGCAGGGTGGGTAGGATGGCCAATGTCCTGGTTTGCCAGGGGCGGTCCCAGTTCTGGTTTGGTCAATATACTACAGAGTCGCCCTTGTCATTGGCAACAAAAAATATTAGATTCTAGAACAATTCTGCCGGCGGTATCCTGCTCTCTCTAGAGAGAAATCTACTAGGGATAGATTTCTACGTTTAGTGTGTATGATGAAGTTAGTGGGTGAATAACCTCACTTCCACTGTTCAGTCATCGGACTCTCAATGTGGAGGTGATGAGGGACACGGCACTGAGTCAACACAACACGCCACGTTGAATTAGTGGCACCCGGAAGGACGACTACAATGGACTGAATGTTTGTTGCCCCGCCCCCTGCCAAATTCATATTATGAAGCCCTGACACCCAGGATTTGGTGACTGAACTTGTCAATAGGGTCTTTCTTTAGGAGAAAATTCAGGTTACAGGAAGTCCTAAGGATGGAGTCCTAATTCAGTAGGATTTTGTGTGCATTCTTGCTCTGTCTCTCTGTCTGCTTCTCGGTCTCTGATCCTCACTCTCTCATTCTCCTGGTGCTCACGCTTCCTGGAAAGGCGACGGGAGCTCATGGCGGGAAAGCAGCCGTCTGCAGGCTAAGGGGAGGGCCCTCGGCAGACCCCAGCCCTGCTGGCATCTCGATCTTGGACTTTCAGTCTCCAGAACTGGGAGAAAATAAGTATCTGTTGTTTAAGCCACGAGTCCGTGGTGTTTTGTGACCAACAGTGACGGGTCGCTCGCACGGTCACACTAGGGTCCCCAGCTCAGCCAGGATACCTGGAACCTTTCTAGCTCATCTGAGCCGAGTGAGAAACCACACAGAATGATTCAGAAATAGAAATTTAACTTATGCGTATGGAATTCTGGACATTTAACTCAGCAAGGCAAGATAATCAGATTTGGGATTTCAATTCCTTTGGAATTGAATTATCTCTGGACTTCCATTTACAAGACGTATTAATCTTTGAACTTTCATTTCTCACGGGGAACTTAATAATGCAAGAAGATGTATAGTCAAATTTGGGAAATATCTAGCCTACTAGAATTTTATTATCTGAGTTCCTCTTTTGTTTTATTTGAATATTTTCATTTATTCAGGTTGCAGAACCTCTGATAGACCGAGTTGGACACTCTGTCTAGACAGGGTTTGCAAATGGCCATGAATACAGAGTGGCCTTGAAATCAATTAAAGTAATGCACTTTTGGGCCACTTCAGAGTCTTTGGGTGCAAAATCCGTATTGCTTGTCAGTGGCCCCAGAAGGTACATAAAGACGCGGTGGGGTACTCATGAAGGACGGAGTGTCCCCTCAGGAGACCAGCCACACCCCAAGGTTGTTGACAGGTTTACCGGAGTCGTCCAACGTCCCAGAACGCAAAACACCACGGAGATTCACCAACGATGCTTCCTCTTCTTTTCAGCTGTTTCTTTAGAGATGAAGGTGGGAGGACAACGTGTCCTCTCTAATCCCGCCCACTTCGGAAGGGAGGGTGTGGTAGCGGGCTAATCCGATTGGCAATTTTGGTGAGAAAACTACAGAGCCTTCTCAGCTGCTAATAATGAACAAATGCTCGTGGTTCACAGTTGGTTATTTTCCTCAGTTTCTCCAAGCTCCAAGCCCTCCCCGAACAGACTGCCTCATGGGAAAGTCTGCCTGGGTCCACGCTGTCTGCAACTGAAGGGTCAGGCTGACCAATCTTAGGGGTGGCTCTATCCGCAGGCACTTTTGGCTCTTACGCCAAGTGGTGTCTTTGAAAGGTGACATTTTGATCATTTTGTCTTCCCACTTTGGTCAAAAATTGAATAAGGAAAAAGATGCTATTGTTTAGGTCCCTTAGAAGATCCCAATGATGACCCAAGTCTCTTTGTAGACTCCTGAATTATTGAGATCATTCAGATAGAATCAATGAAAACTATCACATACTAAGGGTCACATTAAAAACCACTGTTGTTCTATAAACAGAATTAAATAATTTGTAAGTAATAAAACAAGTAACTTATGGGTATTTAAAGCTGGTTTGGCCCTAAAAGCAAGATCATTTGGTGATTATGTTTTGCCAAACATAACTTATAATTAAAAACATGATGATACAACAGTGGAGGGGGAGTGGGGAAGCTCAGATAAATCAAGTAATAAATAATAAGATTTGGAATTCTGGGATTGAATTTTTAATGTTCTTCTAAAACTGTTTTGGAAATATAATTGAATTATTAAAATACTGAATTCTTATAGCTTCTTGTTTATTTTCCTGGAACATCATAATCACCCTGATTTCATTGGTTTCATATTGGATGCTTACTGGAGTGGAATTATTCAGTAAATTATTTTAGACTGGTCAGTTTCCAAGGAACTGTTTGTTTCCAAGGAACTGTTAGAAAGTTCTCAAGCAGAGAAGATCATTTATCATATGGTTTCACTTACTTGTGGAACATAAGGAATAGCATGGAGGACATTAGGAGAAGGAAAGGAAAAGTGAAGCAAGGGGAATCGGAGGGGGAGACGAACCATGAGAGACTGTGGACTCTGAGAAACAAACTGAGGGTTTTAGAGGGGAGGGGGGTAGGGGTGGGTGCACCCGGTGATGGGTATTAAGGAGGGCACGGATTGCATGGAGCACTGGGTGTTATACGCAAATAATAAATCATGGAACACTGCATCAAAAACTAATGATGCATTGTAGGGTGACTAACATAACACAATAAAAAAAATAATAAAAAAGGAAAGTTGTAAAACATTTTTGTGTTCACTTTTTTGTTATTTTAAATGAAATCGTGCAGTTCTCCATCTGCAACGATCACTTTTCTTACTTGCTTGGAGCTCATTTTCCAGAAGTCACGATTCATCCGTGGACCTTCCATCAGCTGCCCCGTTGCCGCTGCGAGACCATGCGAGGTCGCTGGTGAGCCCGGGGACCCTGGTGGCCATGAACCCAATGAAACTAACTGGGTTGTTTTTCAGGAAGCAGAGCAAAGGAAATGCAGAGTGAAGGGCCCAGGGCTGCATCGGAGACGTCTGCAGGGATTTCTTTTCCCCACCGAGGTCAGGGTGCTGCTCTGGGGTTCCTGCGCCCCCAGCAGGAAGAGGACGGGGGAAGCGCGAGGACGTGGGAACAGGGCCACGGTCAAGACCACACCAGCATGGCCTATGGGGTAAAGACCCTCGGGGACGGGAGGTGTGAGCCGGTACCCAACTCCGTGGGACCTGAGCTTGCTGTGCCGGCAAACAGGATGCTGCGGTAACGCGAGTCCCCGGGGAAGTGAGGGAGGAATGAGTGACCCTTGGGGACAGCGCAGCACAGCGCCCGGCCTCAGCGTGCCGACGAATGCGCTCAGCGCATATTTAAGTCAAAGCTGGCAACTCGTAACGACATAAAAACTCCTATCTGGGTAATGAGAGTAGTTGTCGGAAAAGGTCATTCTGAGGACCGGAGTAAGGAGCCTACCGTACCGATCTGGGGCCTGACCCACGGTGGGCCTCCGCGCACGAGGGGAGGACTTCCCCTTGGAGCGACATCTGATTCAGCGGAATGCTCGACCAAGGGACGAGGGGGCCAGCACGTGAGGCAGAAATGGGCCAGGGATGCTGACCCCGGGGAGCAGACCGTGGATGGGGGCACGACAGGATCCGGCCAGCTCACGGAAACGCAGATGCAAACATCAGTCACCTTTCCTTCTCTGCCGCCTTTTCCAGACACGGTTCCCCAGCCCCCCCAGAAAGGGGGGATGGGCTTAGAGAAGGGGCCCAAACCACCTACACTCTCTTCCTGCGGGTCTTTCCTCCACGCACTGTCAGCGGCTGCACAGCGCCCCATGCGGAGCTGAGCGTGGGCAGCAGTGACCTCGCGGCCTGCAGCCGACGACAGTGACCATCTGGCCCTTTCTAGAAAAAGTTCACACATGGCCCGAGTAGATTATGGGGGAAATGATGTTTCACACCCCACTGAGCCCCACAACAGCTTCCCGATAAAGACAAACAGAATGATGTTTCAACTGAAATGGCTTCTACAACTTATGCCTGACCCTTCTCTTTCCTATTTCACATTTCACTGAAAAGTCACCGGTCCTCTCCTCCCAAATTTCATGAAACCAACCCTGCAGATCAGTTTTATTTTTTTTATTTTTTATTTTTTTAAGATTTTATTTGTTTCTTTGACAGAGAGAGAGAGATCACAAGTAGGCAGAGAGGCAGGCAGAGAGAGAGGGGGAAGCAGGCTCCCTGCTGAGCAGGGAGCCCGATGCGGGGCTCGATCCCAGGACCCTGAGATCATGACCTGAGCCGAAGGCAGAGGCTTTAACCCACTGAGCCACCCAGGCACCCCTGCAGATGAGTTTTAGCAGGAAGAACACGGTCAGCCTTGGCACAACCACCCCAAAGAAAATAGATCTTTTTGCCAATTAAAGCTTTCAGGACATTTAACAGCTCCTGAACTTACTAATTCACGTTTCTATTAAAGACGCATTGACAGCACCTGGCAGCCTGTCCATGCCACAAGGAAAACTTCTAGAAGATTCCAGCTCAGACCTATGGCTCTGGTGATGCTGATTCACTGGGCAGCTGCTTTCCCTGCAGGCTGAGTCCAAGAAACCGAAGTGTGGCTTCTTTCATCCATCTCTCCGCACCCGATTTAACATCAGGGCTGTGTGCTTTCACAGCCTGACCTTTCAGCAACAACTGTGTCATTGAAACAAGCTCAACGATTCAGACTATTTCTAAGAGGGACCTCATCCAGTGACAGCCTCAGAGGACAGATCATTCTCCCTCACCACGCCAAGCATAATACCAGTACCCGGGGCGCTTCTCGCGGGCAAGTCCTTCTGTCTTTTCCAAATAGAGTCGCCGCCCCAAAGGGTGAACCCTGGAGTGATGCTGTCCTACTCTCTCCTGCCAACCATAAGTAAGTCCATAGATGAACGGCGGGCATGAGCCCCAGGCTCGTCCCCCAGCATCCAGAGGTAGATTCCAAAAGATTTCCCTCTATTTTCTGGAAGAAGATAAAACATGAGGCTTATGCTCTGAGCAAAGCAGAGACTTACGGGACTGAGAGCTTCCATGGGCTGGCTTCCCCCCAGGAAGTGGCCTTCCTTACAATGTCACAAGCCCACAGGGCCTGAAAGAAAGTTCTGGAAAATGATGGTACTGTACCTTACAAGGTAAAATGCATGGTATCATGCTCTCTCTTTCTGTGTCAAATAAATAAAACCTTAAAAAAAAAAACAATATCCCTAGCATTGCCTCATATTATACTTCCTTCAATTCTAGAATTGGAAAAAAAACAAAAACAAAACCATGATGGTGTTATATCATTCAACACATTGAACTCATACGTACTTACTGGGGGGAGATGAAATAATAGCAATTCTCATGCACAGGCACGGCTATGGAAGATTTTTCTTATTGTTCCCAATTCCTTGCATGTTTTCCCTTCGAGGGGATATGGGAGCTGGTTCTGACATTGGCCACCATCCATTGCTTCTTCCGGGGGGTAGAACTGGGTTGGTCTGCAACTGTTTGACCAAGAAAATACGAGGGCAGCAATGATGGGCCAGTTCCAGGCCCAGCTTCCAGGATTGCAAGTTTCTCCTCTTGCCCCAGGAACTGGGAGCTGCCAGGCAAGAGTTCCAGACTATTCTTCTGGAGGAGAGCCAAGGCGCATGAGCAAAGAAGCCATCTTACACATCCAGCCCAGCTAACATGAGCGTCTTCTGCTATATGGCTGTAACTTTTGGAAGTCCCCAAGCAAGAACTGCCCAACTGAGCCCAGTTAACCCACAAAACTGGGAGAAATAATACATTGTTTTCTGCCATGAAGTTTTGGGGTGTCACAGCGACATATGAGTGGAGCCAGAAGTTGGCTGTGTGTTGTATAGCTTCTCTGAGGAGTCAGACATTTCCCCACCCTATTCATGTTGGCCTTGGCCAACCGATTGCCTTTAACCAATGGAATATAAGCAAATGACAAGTGCCACAGCTCAATAGAAATGGCATTCCGGCCATTCCTCCTCTCCCTCTGAAACAGAAAGGGCATGTCCCACCTTTTGGCTCTTCCTGGGGCCATCATGAAAAAGAGGCCCAGATCAGAGCGGGGCTGAGCTTTGCTGTACTACTTCTAAGTCACAGAAATGAGTG
This sequence comes from Potos flavus, assembly GCA_028534135.1. NCBI lineage: Eukaryota > Metazoa > Chordata > Mammalia > Carnivora > Procyonidae > Potos > Potos flavus. Next base: position 2,513,031 of record CM052883.1, read on the forward strand.
CAAGAGAGAAATAAAGTTTTGTTACTGCAAGTCACGGACATGGGATTTTATCTCCCCCAGAATCGACTGCTGAGAGTTGTCGTTTACAATGACATCTGAAAAATCCCACGCCCTGAAGAACCAGACCGACATTAGGGAAAGTTATTGAGACAGAAGAGCGTATGAGACCCATTCCGCTCAGTGTCACTGAGTTGGCTCGAGAAGCACGAAGGGTGACAGGCATTCTGCTGGAGTCCAGGCATGCAGTAAGCCCTGTCCCTCCTCCGAGCAGCCTATGGCCTCGTGCGGGGCAGCAAATACATTCTGGAAGGGGTCAGAGAGTCACCGTTTCAGGCTTTTGTATGCCAAGAGACAAGACTGAGGACATCATGAAGTATTTAAGTAACCATGTAAAATACAACAATTTAAAGATGTAAGTGACATTTTTAGCTCTCAGGCCATATGAAAGTAGGTGACAGGCCAGATCTCACCCATGGGCAGTGGTCTGCTAGCCTCTGGTCCAGTGGTGGAGACTGGCACGTAAAGGGCTATTTCCAGGGAGAATACAACAACTGTTTTGCACAAGCCTTCGAGAAGCATCGAGAAGAGACACCAAGCAATTTAGGAATCTAGGAAAGATTTTCCAAAGGAGGGAATGCCCGAGTGAATCTTGAATATCAAGTAAATACTACTGAGTATATGGATACAAGGGTAAAAAGGATGAGAGAGTTTTTGAAACCACAGGATGTGTGCACCTAAACTCTATTTCCTTCCATTAACACAAGAGCATTTCATAACAAGAACGAGCACCAAAAATTTCCCAACATAATTCATCCAGCTTGGCTACCCATGGACACCATGGAAACACATCCTACAAACGCAGGTATCCTCGCCAACCTCCGCTGCCGTCACAAAATACCACCGACTGGGCAGCTTAACAACAGAAGTTTATTTTCTCACAGTTCTGGAGCCTGGGAAGTCCCACATCAAGGTGCCAGCCAATTTAGTTTCTCCGGAGGTCTCCTCCTGCCTTGCGGACGGCCGCCTTCTCGCTGTGTCCTCATTAGCACAGAGAGAGCAAGCGAGCGCATGCTCTCTGATGACTCTTCTCATGAAGACACTAATGCTATCGGATCGGGGCTCCCCCCACGAGCTCATTCCATGTGGACTACGTCCCACAAGCCCGTCTCCATGTGGGGGCCAGGGCTTCAACCTATGAGTTTTGGGGAACACACGATTAATTCATAGCGACAGGAAATCCAGTTATGGATCGCGACGCTCCTTTACTTTCTCTCACACGTGCAAACCGGTGGAGTCTCTTGTCGTGGGAGACAGGACCTTACATCTTTATCATCCCTCTGGGAAGCTACTGATGCTATTAGGCAAACACTCAGCAAGCGCACCTCTCTACATTTAATCAAAATTGGATCCTCTAGACTAACGCGATTCTCTAGTCGCAGTTAGGAAGACTCAGAATGATCGACAGTTATTAAAGCCAAAATACCACAAAGCAAATTTGCAATATCATCACATCCACCTACGGATTCCACAGGAATGTCATTATCCTCACTTAGTGTCATGCTGGATTTTAGGAACTATAAATGCCATTCAAATAAGTAGCTGCTTGCTTCAAAACGGGACATCTTTAGCTTCCCCGTCTGATACACTTGCGGCAATCATATTCCTTTTTGTGTACTAAACAAAGTTATTTGTTTTCAAAGGGTTTTATTCTCTAACAATTAAGACAAGGTGGTAGGAAGAAAATACGTATTTTACATAGGAACAATACATTCTGTTATCTGTTATCAATGTAATAGAAAGTTTTGTTTGCCAAAACTTTGCATCTCTAATCTTTTTTTATACAACGGTGCTTGATTGCCTGGGGCAACGTCAAAGTTCTGATGAGCTTTCTGAATAAGTATTAAATTATAGCGGAATCACTATGTTGTACACCTGAAACTTAGGTATACCACTGTGTGTCAACTATACTCAAATACAAAAATTATGTTATTTCCTGACATGATAGTATGTGAATTATATTTTATTCAAGTTCTATAGAAACGGATCATCTCTGTATGGATCAGTGTTTTTTTGTGACAATGGCCCAGACTGGCATCCTTCATTTAAGGAAGATGGTGGCAAGATGCCTGGGTGGCTCAGTCGGTTAAGCGTCCAATTCTTGATTTCAGCTCAGTTCTTAATCTCAGGGTGGTGAGTTCAAGTCCCACATTGGGCTCCATGCTGGGCATGGAGCCTACTTAAAAAAAATATGGCAGCAAATTTCCACTGAAATAAATTAATAATTCCATCTCTATTGATATGCCACTGCAAATAAGGATAAGTAGAAATCATATCTCCTTTTAAGTAAGGGGCTGGTGAAAGAAATACAGATTTACCAAAAAATATCATTTCTCATCCCTGCTACTCTTTTAAACAAACCATAGCTATGGTCCCTGTTACGTAGAAATAGTGCTTTAAGTTGAATGACGAATAATCTGCAAGGCCAGGTTCATTCTGAAAGCACTGATTGAACACTTACAATGCACGGGCATTGTTACTGAGTAAGACACAGTCCCTGCCTAGAGGTCCTGGTAGACAAGAGATGCGTATATGTGAAACGCTGTACTTAATTTTAAAAGCCATTATCTTACATACTGTTTTCCTAGAGATAAGTCCTGGTTGAGTATATATGTCAAAGTAGACTTGGAAAAAAAAGCAAGGTAAAAAGCATTTTCTAATCATCGTGATATGTAATATAGATACACACACGTGCACACACAGCCACACAACCACTGTCTGCTGAGAGAATAGGGCAATTCAAATAACTTGTTTTCAGTTAGCAGCTTCCTCACGCCAGTGGCTCAAGGGAACTTCTGGTCAAACAAGAGTTAAATCTCTTTTCTTAAATGAACGGTTTGTCAAATAGATTTTCCATACTAGTTGTACAGTTAGTTTGAACCATAAATGTTAGATTTTATTCTTGTAATATTGATAGTATTTTATATCCATATTATTTTAAAACTTCACCTTCTTTTATATAGGATTTAGACTTTTTTCTTTCTTTTTTTTTTTTTTTTTGCTTACTTCCCTATTATTTTGTAATTGCCTGAGAACATTGTCATTATTTTCACCAGTGCCTGTGTTGCAATAAAACTTTATTTACAAAAATAGGTGGGGGGCTGGATTTGGCCATTGAGAGTAGTTTCTCTGATTTAGAAAAATATTTTGTTCACGGACATAGGGAGAAAATAATCATATATATACATTCTTTTATTTTTATTTATTTATTTTTTTGAGGGGGGAAGGAGCAGAGGGAGAGAGATAATCTTTTCTTTTTTTTATAGAGTGGGGAGGGGGAGACATGGACCCTTAGCAGGCTCCATGTCTAGTGTGGAGCCCGACATGGTGCTTGATCTCACAACCCTGAGATCATGACCTGAGCTGAAATCAGGAGTCAGATGTTCTACTGACTGAGGCAGCCAGGGGCCCCTCTGTTCTTTTAAATAAAAAATTTTAAGTAAACATTATATGCAATGATTTTAGAAACCTTTAAATCCAAGGAAATCTCACATAAAGTAACATGAAAATGGTTTCCAAGGTATCAAAGTTTAGTAACTTTTACAAAAAGCTTGCTCGGTGCATTTCATTGTTTCCCAGAGTATTTTGTTTACTCATCTTAGAAGAATATACTTGAATGTCGAATAAGACAGGTTTGAAATGCGCGGGTCCACTTACACAGAGATTGTTTTATATAAATATAGTACAGCATTGTAAATATATTTTCTCTCCCTTATGATTTTCATAATAACATCTTCTTTTCTCTGGCTTACTGTATTGTAAGAATACAGTATATAATATGTATAACCTACAAAATATGTGTTAATCCACTGTTTGTGTAATCAGTAGGGCTTTTGGTCAACAGTAGGTTGTTAGTAGTTAAGCTGTGGAGGGATCAAAAGTTACACATGGATTTCCAAGTATGTGTGGGGGGGTAGGCGCCCCTAACCTCCCCATTGTTCAAAGAGTCAACTGTATAAACGATAAAACCAATGCCTGAAACAAAGAACAGAACAGAAGACCCTTGCTAGCACATGGTCAGAATGCCACACTAAGCATGTACATGATGTTTTAAGAGCAGAATTTACCTTGACAGGAAATCCGAGAAGGAAAGGCGAACAGGGTATCCATATCGGATGATCTTCACCATGTCCAGGACCCCAATATATTGTAGCTGAGCAGACACGTAAAAATTATCAAAAGTATCTGGCAGCCTTGAGTTATTGGGCTTGATGCAATGAATAAAGTGTGGAGTCCGCTTCTGAAGTTTTCCGATAATATCCGTTAGAGATTTCTAAGGAGAGAAGCAAACCACAGCTGATTCTCCAAAGACGACACTGACTGCAAATATAAAGAGCTTTTCAATAGAAATGTTTATCTTTAATCCATAAGTCTTTTATTATGAATTCTCTGTGGTGTGTGTGTGTGTGTGTGCGCGCGCGCGTGTGCGCTGAGTGCTTGCTTTTATCTGAGGGTACTCAAGCGGTCAAAAGTGGGGAAAAATACACATAAATCCTCCACAGTTGATATAATCAAAATCTAACTTCTGGAAAACCACAAAATCCACTAACCCTGAGTTGAGATGCAATGGTGATGGGACCTCCCCGTTCCAGTCTTTGAAGAAATGTAGAAGTTCCTTTCTTCTTTAATAACTGTCATGAAAATAAAAAGAAACAAAGGGCAAGCAGATTTATTTATGTAAGTATGTAGTCATTTATTTTTAATTGAAGTATCGTTAACATTCGTAGTATTTTCCTAAAGTCCACGTAGAAGAAAAAAATTCAGCCTCCCATCCATGTAAATTCACTCACAGGACAACACAGATGTACAGCAGACTATAACAATCTGTACCAAATGATTCTCGGCGATAGTACTATAAATTAGGGAAACAGGCAGCTACTTGTTAAATAATACTATTACTGCCAACCTTTCCAGTACACAGAAGTTGCCACCCTGTATCCATCTGAATTTTGAGGCTCAGAGTTTGACTCACTTAGTGGGAAACAAGCTCATGCTGTGCCTGGTTGCTTCGCCATCATGCGTGTTTGTCGGGAAATGGTAGCTTCCTGCCAGGGAAACGGATACTCATGTATGTTACAAAGACCCGATGCTCTAACAATCACTGGTTTATTCCCTTAAGTTTAACCACAATCAATTTCTTCCCATTTTATTTTTCTTTCCCTTCCTCTTCTTTTTTTTTTAACTACTGAAAGGAGGTAGTAAATTACCTGTCTGAAAAATGGCAAGACTCTGTGTTTTCTTCAATAAGATACAGCTCTTAAAAGAAAAAAGAATTCATATGTAGCAAAGATTAAATGATAATGGAGATAAAAGAAGTCAGTGTAAATGAAGCCAATGGGGAAGAAAGAAAGGGAAGAAGGTAATTAATTAAATCCCACCAGGGGTTAAAAGGAACTCTGGCCACTAATATACTATTGCCTTTCACAAAATTGCACAGACTTAGACCAACATATCTATTGATCCAAAATCATTTATGTTACAATAAAGAGGTTTTGATAGGAGAAAAAATTGGATGAAACCCTCTTGTCAATACGGTGCTGCTAGCGTAGCAGCAGCCACTTCCTTCCATTAACATGAACCGTCAAGCTGAAATGATCGATTGTAACTGACAAGGGAATGTAAAAGGAAGCGATTGGTCCAAGATCAACTGGTTTTCTACAAACACAAAGCAAGTGTGATGCTCAGTTAAAGAGTGGGTAGAATCCCGTCCTGCTGAGCACAGACGTGGACATTCAGGGATGAGGGCAGTGTGCTCGGAAGGGAGAAATGAAACACTTAAGGAATAATTGTAATAAATAAATCTCCATCCCTTGAAATTGAACACTCAATTTCCCTTTCTGGGTGGAGGAACAACCGTGAATTATCTTCCTTTCGCAGTCCTTTAGGGAAAAGACTAATGGCCTCTATGCCTGGTAATGTTTAATAATTAAGGTTAAAAATTACAGTTTAGAGGTGTGTGGTGATTTTATGCTCTTGATTTCCAGGATGATTGAGAAAGGAAGGGCCAGGAGGTTCAGTGAAACTCTCAGGAACAGAGATCTTCCTTACGAAGGGTAACCCTTTGTCTTTTTTATGCAAAAAATGTCATTTTGTATGCAGTGAAATTGAATTCTTGTGATCAGACAGTCTAGGAATGACTCCATCAAAGGATCTCTAATTGTAGGGTCCACTGGCTAAACACACACACACATACACACACGAGCACGCATACTCATTTCTTTTTTTTATTTTATTTTATTTTATTTTTTCAGTGTTTCAAGATACTCACTCATTTCTAATATGTTATCTACATCTTGCCACTCTTCCAAAATAGAGCTGATTTTAATTATGCTTTTATTTTAATTGGTAAGCTCAAATGCATTCCAACAAGCTACAACAACTGAATTTCTAAAATTGATTGTCCTGGACACCTTCCCAAACATATTTCTCATCTCTGTAGTTTCAGTGGAGGCAGAGCAAACCAGGCTACCATCAGGCACCGAATTCTTAACGTTAACACATTTCCTACCTATTTCCTATCGGTTTGAGACAACTCCACTGAATTTGTAGTTCTAGTTTATAAATAGAACCTTTATGTTTTAAGTATAACCACACTTGGATCGGACAAGTACACATTAAAACTAGTCTAATACAAAAGTAAGCTTAAAATCCACACATTACCCAGTAAAAATAATTCCAGCCCCGGAAACATACACACTGTCTGTAAGAGAAACTACAATTTATTGTTTAGAGACCTAAAACCTCTGAAGTGATTAATGTCGACAGAATAAGGTGGCGAAGTTTATTCCCTGGAAGGCTACTGTCCCTACAGTTACTTCCCATTCATCAAAAGGACAGTCACCGAGACAAGGCACAAATAGGATGTTGCAGAGACAACCAATAAAATTACTAATGTCCCATTTGCTATCGAATTTTCACTCTACCACACTCTCCTCTACTGTCCCCTCTCTCTTAAGGAGATACTTCAGCCAGGATCCTTTTCGTTAATTTTTTAAATTAAAATATCAATTTGTTTCCATCAGTTTTCAGAATTGCACTTAAAAAAAAAAAAAAAAAGAAGTAAATGTACTAAGCAGACTTAAGAACAACCAAACAAGAATCAAAGAAACTCCTACCTTACTGAGTTCTAGATAATTTCTGTTTTCTCCAATAATTGAAGAAGCTGCCGTTTTCTTACTGAGCAGGGCGGATTTCTGTCCTCTGAACTTAAAAGAAGGATAGGAGGACACGAGGGATCCTGTCTGTGACAGTTTCGACTGGAACAAATGATGGATCACGACATTTTCACTAGCTAGGAAAGAAATAAAGGGATATTGTGAGTGGCGTTCAAATCGTTATGTCTCCAAGCTTTAAACACACTCCTCATTCCAGGGCCGTAAGCACTAGATATTCTCAGTGAGAGATGTTAAGTGAGAGGTCCATCTTTCCCTTTGCCCCTAATCTGTTTTCCCCGCCATTCATCCTACCGCTTGATGAATTCCAACCTTCCCTGTCCTTGGCCAGGAGTCCTAATCCATGTCCCCTGTCTTCCACCTGAGCCCTGGCCCTTGGCTCTCTAAGTAGCACCTGCTACTCTCTGAGCCGTGGGAACCAGATCTCACCTGCTTGGGTCTATGGGCCTTCAGTGCCCTTGGCCAAGTCATGAGGACCCGTGGTTTCTGCCAGCAACTTCCCACCCCAGAAACACATGTCCCAGGATCTAACCCATCTCTGGGCGTGTGTAAACACCTGCGGGGGACCCTGTCTCATTTGCTTGTACCAGTTGTTAGGGGAAACGGTCCAGCTACAAAGGTAAAAAGCCAACGGATTTTACATGTGAGGTTACACAAATTCCATTAAATTTTGGTGACAAGTTGGAATAACGTCGTGAAAACCGTGCACGGCAGTTAGGGCTCTGTAAGACACCTTTCACACGTTACCTACATCTGTATGTAGACAATCCTCACACTTCAGTTTCCTTTTCTACAAAATGACCATGACATACCTAGTTTGAGCAAGATACAGGATTAGAACGTTAAGTCGCGCACACATTATTTAGGGTCCTGGGGCTCCATCAGCTAGTTAGCTGTGTTCAGCAGCGAAGCCATTTTTCTACCTTTTCCACACCCAGATTACTTTGCTTGCTCAGACTAACATATTTAGTAACGAGGCATAAAAACGAAAGTCGCTACATAATAAACAAACAAGGGAGAAGTATCAGAGAAGGGACGGACAATTAGGGAACGCAGGAAGGCAAAACGGAGCCCTGTGGTGTTGGATCCAACTTAGGGCTAGCAGGATAAATTCATGATTTTTCATATAGAGCTACATACCTATATATTATCTACATATCTTTAATTGTCTAGTTCTGAGGGGCCTCAAAGTGAGGACAACCCAGTAGAAATGAGCTCATCAAGCCCCAGACCTCAGTGTTTTTTTTTTTTTTTTGACCTCAGTGTTTCTTTTTTTTTCTTTTTTTTCTTTTTTTTTTAAGATTTTATTTATTTACTTAAGAGGATGAGAGAGAGTGAGCCGGAGTCGGGGGGGAAGGTCAGAGGGAGAAGCAGACTCCCCGCTGAGCAGGGAGCCCGATGCGGGACTCGATCCCAGGACTCCAGGATCATGACCTGAGCCGAAGGCAGTTGCTTAACCAACTGAGCCACCCAGGCGCCCCGATCTCAGTGTTTCTTAATACCATTCTTCTCTAAAATAAATCTAGGCTTCTTGGGCACAGGGCTGACTCGGAAGCATAGCAGATAATCCCAGAACATTCTGGAAGGCCGGACTATAAAGAAGTGCTAAACAAGATCATGAGAACCTGAAAAAGAACCGAGAAGCTGGCGTGAAGGGATTCTCACTGGCCGTATCCTGAGCAACATGAGCATCAAAACAATGATAGTAATAGATTGTGAGTCATTTAATAAAATAAGAATCTATGAGCCCACGCTGAAAATAATTTAATTAGTTAATTAATGAGAAAGGGGAGTTCTTACATTTGAATGTCACAATTGATGGGAAAACAGGGGGGAGAGGGGTAGAAAATCATGATTTTGCAACCATCAGAGAAATCGTTGCTTCGGTCAAGAATCATTCACATATGCGAGCCGGCAGGTGAAAGTCTGATGTTCAAGAGAATATTGACTTGCCCTACCTTCCTTACACACTACTTGTCAGTGACAGAGTAAAACAGCAGCTTTCGATTTTGGAAACCTAAAGGGTGTCACCTTACCAAGGCTCTGTCACCAGTGGTGTTTCAAACAGTCGGTGTGTCCTATGAACGGGTTGGGTAAGGACCCTCGAGCTCCTCTGTGGGGTTCCCGCCAAGAAGGGGCGCGTGGACGCCAAAGGGAGAAAACAGCAAATAAGCCCAGATTGAGGGACAGTCTTCAAAATAACTGGCCTTGAGGTTTTAAAATGTCAGTCATGAAAGAAAAAGATAAGCAGAGAGAACGTCCCAAATTAAAGAAGAGTGAAGAGAAATGACAGCTAAATGCAGCGACTGGCCCTGAATTGGGGGGATATCATTATGAAAGCCATTGCTGGATGGAGTGAGTGGCAAAGGGACAGGAGTCGGGTCTAGACATTAGCGCCGTGTCAATGTTCAATACTCTGACCGCTGTTTTGTAAGATAATGTCCTTTAGCTTAGGATGTATATCGAAGATGCCTGTGCATTCTCAAATGGTTCAGAAAATATATGTCACGCACACACACACACGCACACACATGTATGTACATACGCATGTGGACATGTACACTTGCACACAGAGGGAAGGATGGTAGGGAGTGGAAGACAGGGTGAGTGGGACAGAGAAGATAGATAAAAGAAGGGAAATGAGGAAAATGAATTGGGAAAAGGGCTTATGAGCGTTCCTGGTATGAATTTTGTAACTTTAAACTTGAAATCATTTCTAGGTCAACAGTTCATGTTGACGTTGAAATGGGAAGCATCTCCCGCAGGGGGTCTATACACACTTCATCCAGTGTCTTCCTGCCAGTCCATCAGGATAAGCGCACTTAGATGCACGGTTTACGAGCAGGTGCGCAGAGGCACTTGGAGACAATAATAGACTCGAGAGCTGTTCACCTTATCGACAGTAAATATTAAATTTTCTTACTCAAAAATTTTTTTAAAAATCTATAAATTACACTCGCTTTTAACAATGATGTACAGCATCAAAACATTACACAAATTCATAGAATACTGTCACAACCATGCATCTTTTTCCTATATGATAGAATGGGTGAGCAACTATGGCCTGTGGGCCAAATTCGGCCCACTGCCTGTTTCTGTAAATAAAGTTTTATTGGAACACAGACATGTCCATTTGTATCGTCCACACCTGCTCTCTCATAACAGCAGAGTGGAGAAGCTGCAACAGACACCTTATGGCTTGTAAAGCTTGAAGTGTTTATTCTCTGGTCCTTTTTAGAAAACACCTGCCACTTCCTGTACACACATAAAGAATGCATTGTAAATTTGGTCCGCTTGCTCAGATGCCAAATGCATTTAGAATAAAACAAGACTCACTTGTGTGCTCTTGGAACTTAATAGCAAGTATGCACAAAAGAATGACTTTAAAATAAAGGGACTCGTTAAGGTAAGGAGAATGACAATATCACTAGTCATCACATTCTCTTTCTAAATAAATATTCTATCACCTGAAATACAAAAATAAAGAAAAAGGCATTGCGCCAACTTCAAAACCACGCTTCATATTAGATCTTCAAACAAGGTATGACTTCGATGGCAGTACACTCTCGATGGAAGGTCAAACAATTGAAAACTAGAAGGAAGATATTTCCAATGATAATCAACAGGGTCAATTATTTCCGTTCTTTTCTCCTAAATGCTATCATTCCAATCCCACGCTCCTCCCACTAGTCTCAGTTTTAAGAGAACTCAATCACTGTAAGTTCTGAGAGACGAGCTGAGTAAGTCCCTCTGGAAAATGATCTATGGCATCTGTACTGCTTCATTTAAGGTAAATACGGTCCTCAAGCCAGCGGTGATTATTTCCAGCTCGGAGCCCTCCAACTATCTCATGAAGGGCTATCATAGGCTTCTTTTTCTAGGAAAGATAAATGACTCAGCTCATGGCGAGCAACTTAAAGCATCAAAGCTGATACATTTTAATTCACTGAAAAGGTTGTTAGGGAAATGAGAACCAAGGGCTACAGAACCGCTATCAAAAATGACTAGAATAGGCAGAAATATACATATTGATACATACAAATGCACCATATATAAGTGTAGTATAGAAATAGGTACATGCACATAAAGGGCTAAGATTCACTAAGTAGATGCCGTGTATCAATTGATATATACATATAAGCATGTGTGCGTGTACATATAAATTTGTGCACTCTCTGTACCACCGAGGCATTAATTCTTTATAACAGAAAGTACGTGAGAATAAAATACCACCCTTAGGTATGCTCCAGACTTCAACTTCAGTAATGAAATTCACCCTGCTGTGGCCTAAATAATTTTGGAAGCTGTATTAATCTTCATTAGTCTTCACAAAAGAGCTTTTTTATATTCATACCACTAGAGTGGTGAAGGTATTTTATATTTCTATCTGCTAAAAGCTTAGTTAAATTATGGTTTCTACTAGACTCCAAATTAAATTGTAGCCAATGTACAGTGTGGCAAGATCCATTCTTTATTATTCCGGGCTTTAGAATGCAAAAGATATTTCAATTCCCCTGTCGCTGGTGGCATATTGCAGAGGACAATGTTCAGAGATGGGGAAAGAAGGAGTGTGTGGCATTTTAACCATAGGGGAAAAAAACTTACTTTTCATTACAAATAGAAGATTCTGTGAGAGCGTGTCTTTATTTTTTTCAATTGCTCCAACAACTTCATACATTACCTATAATAAAAGAAAATGGCATGGTTACTAATGTTTAAACATGGCCACAAAATTAGTTTCCTTTACAGAATAATCTGACTCTGAGGAAGTTTTCGATTATTCACCAGAGAGGCATTTCAGGTCTTTGGAGTTCATGTGACACCCAAGTTCAAAGCCCCTTTCTGCACATCAGACAAGGGACACCTCTCCTGTTCTAATTTTCCAAGTCCCCCTCTGACTGTGCGTTTAAGAGAAAATGGTAGTGACTCACATTCATGCAGCCCCCCTTTATTCTCGAGGACCTTTGCCTGCCCAGAAAACTCGCTAAACCACATAGGGGGACTCCGCCACGCCTGGCATGATCACAAGATCATGCTTTGGAGCTCATGCTTTTTGGATCGTGCCTTGGAAAGTTCTCATGAATGGCACCCGTACCGGGCGACGTGGAGAAAAAACTAAAGATCTCCCACTGAAACTCAAGTCCAGACCTTCCCAGCAGGAGACCCCAGTCAGTCAAGTACCTAGGAAACCGCATCTCGCACACACGTCCAAGTGCAAATGCTCAAGTAGGGCAGTTGGATGCTTGCAGGAAGCATGGAGCTCAGCACACGTTTCTACTTCGTATCGAATTAACAAATCTTGAAGAATGCGAGCTTAATTATTTTTGTGATAATGGGCAAACTACGATACTCTCTCTCACGTGTTAAATAATAGTCTGAAGGGCGCTCCAAGTCTGAGAGCGTCTGACCTTACAAGATGCAATGGCCCCAGTATTGACAGGATTTGAGTTCATAGCTCAATACAACTTTTAGACACTGCCCACAACACTTAGTTACGGTATCATCACAATATGATAATGCAAATGACTGAGAACACGTTACATAAAATTGGCATTAGTGGACTGTTAACACATGGTTCCAAAGAGTACTTTTTTTTCCTGGCCCCAAATCTGGAATGAAGTCTTTCCTCAAAGAAGTTCTTGCATTCTTGAGGGGAAAATAAAAATGAGAGACCAGCCCCCACCCCGGGGCCCTAAAAGGTACACACAGCACATTGTTGGTGGGCTAATCAATATTTAGAGTTTTCAGGGGATGGAGCCAAGAAATACACAACACATACCAAACACATATGTGAGGGGTTTTAATTTTTTTTTTCATTTTAAAGATAAAATAGAATCTGATTCCAAATTTGGTCTTTGAACCATGACAATTTCTTCCAAGACAGTGAAGTTTAATATTGGCCTCATCAAAGGCAATTTAAACATCGAAATACATGATATCCACTCATGTCCATTTATTACGTCTATCTATAACCTGCTACCATCGCCTTAAAATATTTCTGAATTAAGCTTTTGATTTTGAGATCACTGCAGATTCACCAGCGATTGAATACTACAGACAGATCCTGCGGACCCTTGACCCAGTTCCCTCCAATGGTAACGTCCTGCAGAACGACCATAACCAGAGTACAGACATTAATTCAATGGAGATTCAGGACACTCACCTGCACACAGATCCCGCACGCTGCCCAGTGACGGACTCACTCACCTCCCTGACATCAGTGAACCTACTGGTAAGAGTCTGCTTCTGCGCTCTTCACTCTGTTCCATGATCTGTCCCCTCACCTCTGTCTTGATTACTGAAGCCTTACAATATGACATTAAATTAAACGGATGACTTCTTCCCACATTCTTCTTCTTTATAAAAATTGTTTTGGGCGCCTGGGTGGCGTCCGACTCTTGGTTTCAGCTCAGGTCGTGAACAAGCCCCACGTCGGGCTCCACCCTCAGCAGGGAACCTGCTTGAGATTCTGTTTCCCTCTGCCCTCCCCCTCCTAAAATAAATAAATAAATCTTTTAAAAAATTGTTTTAACTATTCTAATTTATTCGCTATTCCATATAAATTTTAGAGCAATGTCACCTATCTATAGCTCTATATCTAAACAAATTTTTGCTATGATTCTGATAGGAATTGCATTAAACCTGCATAGCAGTTTGGGGAGAATATTACTACACTGATTGTCAGTGAGATTATTGACCATGCTGTGTTCTTACCCACGAACGTGACGTGTCTCCTAAGCAGCTCTCTGCCTGCTTTCCTTGTGGTTTTGCGGGTTTCAGCATACAGATCCTCCCCATTTTTGTTAGACTTATATCTATCAGCACTTTTTATGAGCGATTGTAAATGGTATTGTATTTTTAATTTTGATGCCCTTTACTAGTATATAGAAATACAGTTGATTGTTTTACATTTATGTTGTATCCTGTGACCTTGCTGAACTCATTTATTAGTTCTATGAGGTTTTTTCCTCTTCCTTTTTTTTTTTAAGTAGATTCCTTGGGATTTTACACATAATCAATCACATCATCTACAAAAGGATCAATTTTGTTTCTTCCTTTCCGATATATCTGGCTTTAATTTCATTCCTTGTCTTACTGCACTTGCTAGAACTTCTAGAACTTCTACTGCACTTCTAGAACTTACTGCACTTCTAGAACTTCCAGCATTATGTTTAATAACAATGGTGAGAACAGACATCCTTGCCTTTTTTCTGATCTCGTGAGCAAACACTCAGTCTTTCACCAGTAAATATTATGTTAACCGTAGGATTTTTGTCAATGCTCTTTACCAAATTGAGGACATCTCCTCTAACCATATTTTTCTGAGTGTTTTCATCATGAATGAATGTTGAATTATCAAATGCTTTTTCTGCATCAGTTGATATGATGGTGTGATTTTTTTCTTGTTTAGCCTCTTAACATGGTGGATTAATCTCGACTGATTTTCAAATTATTGTACCAGCTTTGCATCTCCAGAAAAAAAAGAAAAACAAATTATTCATGGTACATAGTTCTTTTTACATATTGTGAAATTATAGTTCCTATTATTAAAAGTCTTTTTGCGTCTTCATTCATGAGGGATACTGATCTTCAGTTCTGTGTGTATGTGCATGTGTGCACGTGCATGTGTGTGCGTGTGTATGTGTGTGTGCATGCATGTGTGCATGTGTATGTGCGTGTGTGTGTGTGTGTGTGTGCGTACTGTGTCTGGTTTTCACACTGGGTAATACCAGCTTCGTGAAATGAAGTGGGAAGTGTTCTCACCTCTATTTCCTAGATAAGATTTTGTGAGTTTAATGTTAATTTTCTTTTAAACATTTAATAGAATTCTCCAGTGAAACCACTGGGAACTGGAACTTTCCTTTTGGGGAGATTTAAATTCTAAGTTCATTTCCTTGATGGTTATAGAGATATTCAGTTATGTATTTCATTGGGTAAATTGAGGCAGTTTGTGTTTTTTGAGAAATTGGTTCATTTCATCTAAGTTGGTGTTTGGGACAGTTGGTTATAATATTCCTCTCCATCTTTCTGGTGTCTGCACGGTCTATGGTGAAACTTCCTGTTTTATTCCTGATGGATGGCAGTTTGTGTCTTTTCTCTTTTTTGTCCTTCTTTCTACAGGTTTGTCATTTTTGGGTTATCTTCAAACAACCAGCCCTCTGTTTCATTGATTTTCTTTCCTTTTTTCAACGTCACTGATTTCTGTTTGCTTGCTTTGGTTTTATTTTGCTCTCCTTTTTCCAGGTTCTTGAGGTAGGAACTTAGATCATCGACTGAGACCTTCCTCTTTGCTCACATACACGTTTAGTGATAGACATTTTCCCCTCTGCACTGTTTTCGCTGGGTCTCACAAATTCAATATGCGCTATTTCATTTTCACTCATTTCAACATATCTTTCTAATTACGCTGAGACTTCCTTTTTGATCCATGGAATACATAGAAGGGCATTGTTTAGTTTCCAAGTATTTGGAAATCCGCCTGCCATCTTTCCAGTATTGAGTTTTTCGTCTGGTTGCATCGTGGGAGGTAAGCCCACTCTACAGAATTCCAATCTTTCTGATTGGATCTTCAGTTTTGGTTTATGCCCAGCAGGTGGTCTTTCTTGATACATGTTGGGCTGGGACTCAAGAAGTATGCATATTCTGTTTTCACTGGTTTAAGCGTTCTGTGAGTCGGTCCTACTGGTCAGCAGTATCGTAGAGTTCTAATATATCCTTGTGGAGATCCCTACAGATGTCCCATCACGTGTCCAGAGCAGGGTGTCAACGTCTCCAGAGTCAACTTCTGTTTCAGCCGGCTTCCTCTGACGCCACTCAGCAGGACAAGGGAGGCCCAGCCTCGTTTCTGCCGGTGGGAGAAGCCAGGCTCCCCACTCAACCATCTCTGACGTAGAAGAGGGCACTCTTGTCCCTGCTTGGCAGAGAGGCATTCTGGCCTCCTGTGCCCTCTGTCATATGGCCCTGGCTGTGGGGTGAGCAGGGGGAAGGGGCTGGCATGCGTCTTCACGGCTTCCTACAAGGCCGCTACTGAGGGGGTGTGGGGAGGCGGGAGTGTGGCCGGGTTACCTCTAGGGGTGACCAAAGTCCCGGCCCCCCACTAGGCCTCCCCTGACATTCTCTGCTGCAACGAGGAGGTGGGGGGACAATACAAATTCAGAAACTGAGCACAAAAATCTGAAATAGGCCTATCCAATTCAAAATTGCTCTCCCTAAGAGGAAAACTGTCTTTTAAACTGTATTTAAGTGTACCTAAAAGGTTGTGTTTGCTTTTGCTTTAAAAAAAGGATAGAAAACAAGGTGGCCACAGCTAAAAAATGTAATCTAGACTAAAATAACACATGTTTACATTTTTATCCAAAAAGTACACAAGATCTTGAAGTTAATTTCGAGAAAAAGATGGAAGTGAGAGCACTCCCATCGGATCCCTGATAAGTCTTCGCCTACAGAACGGTGACCACACGGTCCTTCCACACGGGGCACGTTTGCACCCTACCTTCCTCCTCCCTTCCTGCCACTGCGGCCCAATCCCTCCCTTGACGGCCACCCTGCCTTCGCTTTTAGCACCTCCCACCTCCTCCAGCTGCCAAGGGGGGCCTGCTCTGCAGACCCCGTGCTCCGGGGGGCCCGAAGCTGCAGGGGGAGAAGCAGCAGCTGGGTGGGGGGCGGGGGGACACCTTCTGGGCTCCCGCTTCAACAAGTCACGGAGCCTGGTGGGAAACACATCAAGATGCTCTGCCTTCTCGTCTCCCGAGCAGGGGAGGGCAGGTCAGCCTCTCTCTGTCTCTCTCCACTCTGTCTGTCTGTCTGCCTCTCCCAAGGGGATTCTGGACATCAGTGGACAAGGCGATTAGCACTCGGCTCTGCACAGTGCCTGCTTGTCTAGTCAATGCCCCATACCTGCTTCTGATGCTCGCCTCTACCTTCTTCTCGGACCTGTTCCAGAACTTTTTCACAGCACCGACCTTAGAAGGGCTCACGACGTCCTCTAGGTCCTCCGTGAGGAGGCGGCCCGTAAGGCTGCCCATCTTGCAGCTGTGACTGCATCGGTCAGAATCCTGTGTCTCTCTCCGAAGGAACCACTTCCAAACAGAGTGAGTCTCCCGGGAGGGGTAAGCACCTGAAGCTCGCTGCCCTCTCCCCCTTGGCATCATCGGAACCTCGCCGACAGCAACGGCCTCGAGGAGGCAGAGGGGCAACGACTGCATAGAAAAGAAGCCACAAAACTCAGTAGGGCGAACGTCCCTGGTTCCCGGGCATCCAAAGGAAGGTGAGCCTCAAAGCCTAGTGGAATGGACAGAGAACTTTCTATGGAAGGGAAACAACCAAGGAGAGGCTCAATGTACCCTAGAAATCGCGCCTGGCTTTGTGAGTCTGTGCCGTCAGGGGGACAGAGCCCGGTCTGTCCTCTCAGCCGCGCCCCCCGAGGAAGACGGACTGATGGACAGGCACGGTGGGAGCAGCAGGAAGCAGGGGGGAGGTAGAGGCCTTTCTCGGTCCCTCAGGTCAGCTCGCTCGCTGCCCTGCCTTGCCTGTCCTTGCTGGTTTCTTATTTGGGGATGAAAGGAGAAAAACACAAAAGTAGCAAAAGATAGAGGCCAGTCTATGCTTTCAACTACCTTTTTCCTCTTTTCCCTCTGCCTTTACATAACTGGACCTCAGATTTTATTTATTTTTTTCCTCTTCGGGACTGAAAGATAGGATTCATGCGTTAAGGGCAAGGTCCCTCAGGCACATAATGGAGACATCTATATGCATACAACCCAGTGCCAATGTTTAAGGAAGCTGTCTACGCAGACTCCTCTGGAATGAGTCTCTTCAATGAGAAGACTCCAAAGGGAACTTAGCATTTTGCTTGTGTTTCAGCAGTTAGCAAGACTCACGCCAATGCTTCGGCCTGGGGGTCCATGGAGGAGGAGGGCTGTGGGTGACCCAGGGAGTGGGGTGGAGGGGTGCTGTTTTCCCGGAAGTCCTCGCTCTAACAGCCCGGGACGTCAGGACACACAATCAAAAGACAGACTAGGTTAGCTAGATATGGAAAAGGGAGACTCGAGCTTTCCCCATGGCTATGAATCACACCTCATCAAGCTGCCTCGTTTCCTGGGTCCACAAAGCAAAGTTACGAAATGCCAGCCACATGCATTCTCCTCTGCACTGCAGGCTGTCAAGCTCGGGCTTGGTTGACCACCGAGGAAACGGAAGCCAGAGGTGAGAGAGTTTCCTCTGCCGTCGCCGGCTGTCTCTCTCTGAGCGGAGAGCGAGAGCAGGTGGCTTACCGCCCTTTGATAAGGAAGGTGCCGAGGTTGCCGAGCTGGGCTCTGTGGGCTCTTTCCACCCGCAGCGCAGTCCCCCTGCGGGTGCCTGGCCATGCGAGCTGGTGGAGTGTGTGCTCACTTGAGCACCTACTGCGTGCTAATACCGTCAGCGTTTCTGAAAACAGGCTTCACAGTTTACCTACAGGAGCGCATTCTCTGGGGCTTAGCACGCACCCGCACACTTCAGACCTCCCCCGGACCTCTTCGACCATCATTTACGGGAGTGGAACCAAGGAACCTGCATTTCTAACTGGCTCCCCAGTTGATCCTGGTGCACACGCAAGGATGAGAATCGTGGCTCTAGGTGCCAGTGGAGTAGGCTGCTCGGAGAATTCGGTCCTCCCCGGGGATGCTGGCAGTGAGCAAGGGAGCTCAGCCACGGGGTTTGCAGAGAAATGTCTCCTGGGCATTTTAGATACAGTGCAATGACCAGAGGAGATAGCAGCTTAGTTAAAAGGTGCTGATAAGTTTAGATGAGACAACACTATAATTGTACTCATTGCCAACCTTTTTCATTTGGAGAGTTAGCATTTCTAAAAAGCTGTTCAGAAAGGATTTTCAAATATTTTTATCTGAGACAGCAGCAAGAGAACCCAGTATTTTTCATACAACCCTGATTGCTGGGGCATCATGAGTAAGCCATGAATAGTGCTGGCAGTTTGGGGACAGAAAACGAATAAAAGTGTGCTGCAGTAGAAGGGAAATGCACCCAGGGCTCTAAAGAAGAGTTCTTCTAGTTTCCACCTGCCAACCGAAAACACACTTACGGGACGTGGACTGTGACTGTGGGCATGACATCATCGGCTTCTCTGGAAGTCAGTTTCTTGTTTATTCAGGGTAAAGTTCCCTGAGGTCAGTTCCCACTGAAGTCTGGTGACTTTGCCCGCACAGCCCGAGAGACAGAAGGTTATTTTAAGGGAATGAGATGGGGCGCCTGGGTGGCTCAGTGGGTTAAAGCCTCTGCCTTCGGCTCAGGTCATGATCTCAGGGTCCTGGGATCGAGCCCCGCATCGGGCTCTCTGCTCAGCGGGGAGCCTGCTTCCCCCTCTCCCTCTGCCTGCCTCTCTGCCTGCTTGTGATCTCTCTCTCTCTGTCAAATAAAATAAAATTAAAAAAAAAATAAGGGAATGGGAACAGGCTACATATGAACACAGTAAATGGACACAGAGGGGTATCATCTGCTTACACCTGCCAGCTGCCTCTGATGTGGCTCAGAGCCAAGGTTACCGAATATCATCTTCATCAGATTGGGGGGCACCATCAGGGCTCAAAGGTTATATCCGGAAAAAAAAAAAATCAAGGAAAATAGCTAGGGCAAGTCTTTTTATAATCTTTTATACTTTATAGACACCTTATAAAATATAATACACGTGTATTTATAAAATTAGGAAAACAATAAAAGTAATAAAGTAAAAACTACTTGTAATTCCTTTTCTCAGAGATAGCCAATAATAATCTATCTATCATCTGTCAAATCTATCTTTGTCTAAACACGCGCTTTAAAATAAAAGAAAGGACTGGCCACACATTGGGTTTAGCAATGTCCTGTCCTATTTACGCGCTCTGTCTGCTGGCTGGACGGTCCCTCCCCTTGTCTGCCCCTCGGTGCTCGGACCCAGCCCTCCAGCTGGACTGCGGCAGGGACCACGAGCAGAAGACCAGAGGGGAGGACCCTTGGAGACTCCTTCCCTCCCCAACACATGGGTTCCATTCTCACCCAGAACTACCTCCTCTTCCCTTCCCTTCTCCAGCCTCAGAGGAGGTGGGCGCTTCCACTGGGACACGTCTCTGGGTCACTTCGATGTCCCCGTCTGTGTCCTCAACTTCTCCTGGGGAGCCCATTCCCTGTACTCCTCTCCTCCTCCTTGAAAATCTGGCTTCCTTTCCAGTCTGCATCCTGACCAACCTCCACCGTTCCCAGTTGCCTGCTTTGTCTCTTCCTGTCTCGGTCCTGACAGCTCGGGGGAGGACAGGGAGAGACACCACGCTCGTCACGGTTCAAAACACCCGAAGAAAGCGAGGGAAGCTCTCGAAGGTAAGGAGGGAAGAAAGCACAGAGAATGATGCGGGGCCTGGAAGGGGCTGACGGAGGGCGGCCGGCGGAGCGACGAGAAGCCGTCATTCTAGAAGGAGCGAGTGTGATAGGAGAGCGCATCTATGCCCATAAGATGAGTCAGGTGGAGCGAGCAGAATGGGTCTCAGCACACGGGCAGCGATGCCCGGCCTCACAGGCTAGAGCGGGGAGACAGGAGGACAGCAGAGCCCCGCAGGGCGGGCTGGAAACGCCACAAGGACGACTCTCCGTCTTCCCCCGGGCAGAGTCGGGACGTGAACAGAGAAGGACCAGAGGGCCAAACCACGGTGGAGTCGTCTCCGGGGGCTTTTTACGGCCTCGCTCAGAGATTCGCTCCTTAGACTGCAAATGCCTTCACTTCCCTCCGTTCTCACGCTTACCGAGCTTCTCCGGAGACCGTCCACACTACAAACACCGCAGCAGGACGGGGGGCTTCTCAACAGCGCACACGGTCTGCCTCATTCGGCGGGGAGTTAAGGACAAACCGAATTGTTAATTACATTACCACATAAACAGTGTGTTTTTAACACAGAAATCTGTATTTCCACACAGGTGAAGCACTCAAAGTCGAAGTTTCTACAAGGGATCCACCTTGGGGGGGCGCCTGGGGGGCTCAGTCGCTGAAGCGTCTGCCTTCAGCTCGGGTCATGATCCTGGGGTCCTGGGATCGAGCCCCATGTCAGGCTCCCTGGTCATCAGGAGCCCATTCTCTCTGAGAAGTCTCCCATTCTCTCTGCCTGCTGCTCCCCCTGCTTGTGTGCTCTCTCTCTGTGTCAAATAAATAAAATCGTAAAAAAAAAATAATAATAATAATAAGGGAGCCACCTTCAACGACAATTCAGGCATTTTAGGATCTCCCAGATGATAAGATGGATAGCTTTCATGAGTTTCTGGCAGCATGGTGTGTGTGTGTGTGTGTGTGTGTGTGTGTGTGTGTGTTTACTTTACTGTAATTGAAATCTCTATCAATGTCTACCTCTAGGGGTCTACTGCTCTCATACCCAGTTTGAGTGCACAATATGCAAATATGGCTATAAATGCTTTTCCACAGCTTCTCTCCTCCATCCCCTAAGCCAACAGGGAGGGGGCTTCATGGGACCCCACTCACACGCTGACATTGCCCCACCACTCAGGGAGATGTGGCAAGCTGGCTAACTCCACCGAGAAGCACAAAACCAGAAGTGGGCAGGCAATGGGGTGTCGGGACAGGACCAGCCCGTGCTGCAGGGGGACGGACGCTCCTGTCAGCACCTGAACAGAGCACAGAACATCTAAGGTTTCTAATGAACTACAAAGGCCGTGGTGAGGTCCCCTTATGTGGTCCCCAAGCCCGAGTTCTGTGACGTCCTGGCCAAGAGGGTGGGAGCCGGGGCCGGCAGGGACGGAGCCCAGTGCAGAAAGTCTGTGTGAATGAACCCGGCCACCAGGGCCATGGGGGGCAGCCGGCCCGAAGGCTCAGCACCCACCCAGGCAGGGGACACACAAGGACACCCAGAGCGAGTCCTGAACGCTGAAAGGCATCATTTGTGGGAAACCAACCGCTGAGACACAGTGGGACCACGCCGCTCAAGAAAAGAGAGAAAACAGGACTCCCGAGGTCGCTGTACAGAAAGCATCCTCTGCGGTGAAGGCAGGAGGGGCCTCACCTTTCAGTTACATTTGTAACGACGATTATTAACAAGGACTAGAAGTTCCTCATTATGGAACTGAGTCTGTGAGCGGCAACGAAAGCAAATGAAGGACGTCCTATTACTGGACAGAGACCAGAACTACCACCGGAGCTGCCTGCGTTTTTATCTGGTTCCAAGGAAAGGACTGTCTCTGCTGAACATATTTTAAAAAGCAGTGTGAGCCAAAAATAAAATTGAATCTGATTACATCCCCCGTGTTGCTTGTTCAACTCCCAGGTACACAAAGAATAGGAGTGCGAGAACGATCTGGAAGATCTGGTCTTTCGAAGGGAAAGGGAATTTTATTCTTCTATTGGGGAGACAGAGGTTGGTGGCAAAATTGCTTAAAAAGGCGTTTACGAGCCACTGACAAGGACAGCAACCTTCATGGCCACAAGCGTGTCCGTAATTAACAAGCACAAAAAGGATAATCACCTTTAACTTTGAACAGTGTTACTGGAGAAACAGAAAGATCAATGGACCAAAGGCAGTTCATATGCTTTTAAGGGTCCCGGGACAGGAAGGGAGCATTTGGATTCAGGAGTAAGGAGGGGAGAGGGGCTGGTATTTGCAAATTAACTGGGTTTCTGATTTTACCATGAGTTGAAAAGTGGGACAAATATGGGAAATCAGTTTCACTGCTTTACTTTTTTGAAGTGAGTGGAGGGGGCGAGAGAGAGCGTGGGAGGTGGTTTGGGAATTAAATGCAGTTCGCTTCTGGATCTGCTGAGAGCCGAAGACGCCAGCCAAGGAGAGGTCTTAACAAGCACATATGCAGGCGTGAAGCCCGCAGACAAATAGAGGAGTTTCAGGACTCATGTCATGCAGGAAAGGGAATCTTGCGGGTATATAAAGTCCTAGCAGGAGACATAAAATGCTCTCTGGGGACACATCGGTATTTATGGAATGGAAGTAAATTCACTTATCAGTCAAATTTATCGTCCCTTTCACATGATGCAAAATGTGATCTCTAGAAAAGAGGTGGCTGGGATTATCAGGTGATAAAAACTCAAAACTTTGGAATATCCTCTTGAATACATCACATCGGAATGTAGGGAAAGGCTGGATTTTAGGAAAAGAAATGAAAGATCATTTTCAGGCAAATACAAATGGGTCTGATAATTTTTCATGCGTGGTTTTAGCTTTCTATCTGAGGTTTGCTAAAAAGAGTCTCAATTTCATGTATAGTGGTAAATTGATCGCTCTATAGTCATCAATATTTATAGGTAGAAGCTTCTACTTTTTACTTTTCCATTACGCGATTCTATCTAACAGGATTGCTTGCTTTCATTCTCATTCACTTTATGTTATAAATACTAAGAAACAGAGAAAGTTAGGAGCACATAGTATTATTGTTAAGGGTCCTTATCTAGCATTTGAATATAGACATTGCCTTGAAATTGCCATGTCTGAAATTTATGAATACGCCTCGTTAGTTCCTTTTAAGGGAAAAAAAACACAATCAACTAACAATAAGATATCAATATTCTAGGAAACCTAAAGTTCCTTATTTACAACTTTCTGTCAGTCCACGAAGATAACAGAACCTATTAAATCCCCAAAGAAACAGTAAGATTCCCTGAATGAGAGCCTGCATTTTCTCTTCCAAACGAAACCCCGGATAAGGAAACATTTATCAGGTCTCCCACAGAAATTTGCGCCAGAGGCAAAGTTGATACGAACAACAGAGCACCAGGGGCCTTGTGAAGTTAATTTTTATTTTTCCAGGAGTCTGCCCAAGAAGTCAGCAAATACAGATGTAAATTAAGCTCATTCTGTGTGGGTCAAGATATCTTTGTCAAATAACCTTTAATGGTATCCATTTGGCCTAGACCAGACAGATTTCATTGTTATGTCTGGGGATTCTGCCTGGAGAAAAGAAAGAGAAATAAATGCAAGGCTCTCTATTGATTAGTTCATCTCCTTTTTCTTTTGATTTCGAGGTTCACTTTCTGAGTCATCTTGGGCACATCATGTCTCCCACAGGTCCCCGGGGTGAAGGCCAGTCCACGAGCTACAAAAGGCACTGCTGGGGCGGGTGGGATTGGGAAACGGAACAGGCCACCATGCACGTGCGTAATGTAAATACGTTTGAGGGGCAAAGAGGCCTGCAGTCATCGGTGCATCACCTAGAATCTTCTGCAACATCTCTACGTCTCAAATCTGAGTAACAGCACCAATCCCAACTGATGTATCTCAAACTTAGCTTATCCAGCGACAGGGGTAGATCTGGTTCAAGGAGGAGGGAAATAAAATCAGATGTTTTATAGACCGGCCACAAATCAGTAACATCATTCTTCCCCCACATGGCTTCTATCAGCGATGTTTTCGTAATATGGTCCTCATAAAGGACTGTGGACATCGGGGACACTAAGGACCAAGACTTACGTGTCTGGGATTACAGTGTGCTCTGCGGGGATGCAGTTTAGGGGACGGAGAAAGGAATCCTGGTGAAAACAATCAAAATCCACCCACTGAAAGACACATCTAAAGCGCATTAAATAAAGGGGTTCTACATTTTCAAGCTGTCATAAAATTACATCTCACAATATGTAGTATAGAAATTGCAGAGAATGCGGGGCGCCTGGGTGGCTCAGTGGGTTAAAGCCTCTGCGTTCGGCTCCGGTCATGTTCTCAGGGTCCTGGGATCGAGCCCCGCATCGGGCTCTCTGCTCAGCAGGAAGCCTGCTTCCCTGCCTCTCTCTGCCTGCCTCTCTGCCTACTTGTGATCTCTCTCTCTGTCTGTCAAATAAATAAAATAAAAAATCTTTAAAAAAAAAAAAAGAAATTGCAGAGAATGCTTTCATTTCCTTGAGGCTAACCGTAATGGAAAGGATCTAAAATCTGCAGTAAAATTTCACACACCTCTTTGCGCCATTAAAAGAGTAGTCACAAGGCTAAATGGCAAAGAACATAATTTTTCAAAAAAATTCTCTTAGATCAAGGTAGAGCTACTCACATGAAAACAATCTGTATATTTAGTGATAAACATTAACCTAAGTCAGGGGCGCCTGGGTGGCTCAGTGGGTTAAAGCCTCTGCCTTCAGCTCAGGTCATGATCTCAGGGTCCTGGGATCGAGCCCCGCATCGGGCTCTCTGCTCAGCAGGGAGCCTGCTTCCCTCTCTCTCTCTGCCTGCCTCTCTGCCTACTTGTGATCTCTCTCTCTCTGTCAAATAAATAAATAAAATCTAAAAAAAAACAAAACGTAAGTTAAAACATTATGTAAATGTTTTCTCTTCTATTATTACAATTTTCACAGATAGAAAAATATCTCTATTTCTGCACCTTCCACTGAAGTTTTCCAAGCATGATAAGAAGAAAATACTAGATATAACTTCGGTGGTTACATTTTCCCTATCACCTGCTGAAGTGATATTAATTATACTACGAGAAATAAAAATAAACTTTCTAACGTGACTTAAAAGTTTTGCTTCAGGCACTGAGCACAGTAATAAGACATAAAGATTAACAAACCTATTTTTTAACTAATGATGGACATAGTATCACTAACTTAATTTGAGCGAGTCAATTGGGCCCTTAATATTCTCGCCTAAAAATATAGCCAGTTGATAGATGATCCCGGAAATATTTTTTAGTCATCAATACTTGTTATTGATGAGCTCAAATCCTGCCAAAGACACTGGTACTTCTGCATGGACAGACCTTCAGCTATTTTCGGGGAAATATGACTCGGATTTGATGGAACATCTCCAAAGAATCAGCCGTGACTTGATTTCTTGCCCAACGTGTGACCTTCAGGACAAGTTTATGAGGTACACAATTATCTTCCCCTGAATTGCAAACTTTATGGATGTGCCCACTGAGGGTCAGTGTCCCCCTCAACGTCCTGGTGATGGAGTCCCCGTGGGCCCTGTAGAGCTTCCCTGCCATACCACGTGGGTTCTGCGACTGTAGACAACAAACGCTTGAAGAATTCCACACACAACATGGTGGAGATGGGGAAATACGTGGTCCTCGAAATGGAAAGTGAAATACGGTATCGTGACCCGCCACCCTACGGTGGGTTCAGTAGTGCACCCTCAAATTCCACGTGCACCCAGAAACACAGAATGTGACCTTATTTGGAAATAAGATCTTTCAAAGATGTCACGATATAAGATGAGGTCATAGTGGAGAGAGTGGGCCCTAAATCCAATCTGATGTCTTCAAAGAAGAGGAGGGGACAGAGGGCTGTGAAGACAGAGGCAGAGATCAGGAGTGGCGTCTACAAGCCAAGTGACGTGGACGGCTGGCAACCACCGGAAGCCAGGCGAGAAGCTTGGGACAGAGTTCTCTCAGATGCCGCTGAACGAGCCAACCCTGCTGACACCTGATTTTGGATTCTGGCCTCTGGAAATGGGGGGATAAATTTCTGCTGTTTCAAGCCGGCCAGTGTGTGGAACTTCGTTGCGTTCCCCCGGGGACTCATGCATAGCTGTGCCATCTTTGACGAACCATTGACCTTCCCCAAGGCTGACTTGACTGGAGCACTGATACATCATCGTTTACACACGAGGCCTCAGAAGCACTTTGTGTCAGAAAATGCCACACCAGCCTCAGACATCTCTACTAATTCGGGAAGGGAGAGATCAGTGAAATGTGGATTAGGCCAAGAACCGACTCCTAAGACGGATAAGGTCTGGAAAGACAGGAAAATGGTATTTCAGGTGAAGAAAACCAATAGAGGTGGAGAAATGTCAGAGTCCCTTTCGAACGAATCAAATGTGGTAAAGAAATTCCATAATGTTATGGGTTAAAACCACTCCCATCTCTTCTAATCCGTGAATGTTGAGCCAATGGGCACGTGTATTAGTCCTGGGGGTTGTTGTAACAAATGACCACAAACCGGTTGGCTCAGAACAAGAGAAATGTGTTCTTTCACAGTTCTGGAGGCCAGAGCTCTGACATTGGGCATCTTTACATGCCTGGAGGGGACACGCTCTAGGGGACACGCCTTCCTGCCTTTTCTAGCTTCTGGGGGCCCTAGAGCACCTCGCCCCATGGCTGCACCTCTCCGGTCCCTGCTCCTTGCTCACGTGGTCTCCCCTTCTCTCCCGAATCTCCCTCTGCTGCCTTCTCAGAGGGATACCTGTCCTTGGATTTAGAGCGCCCCGATCATCCAGGGTAATGTCCTCAGCTCGAGGTCCTGGACTTCATTACATAAGCAAAGACCCCTTTTCCCAATAAGATTCCATTCTGAGGGTCTGGGGATGAGCACATGGCCATACCTTTTGGGGGGGGGGGCACGATTCAGTCCACTGTAATATTTAAGGGTTTGGGGAGAGAACGAGGCTGAAACACAGACACATCATCTCAGGCAAGAACAATATCACCAACCTGATTTCTATAAACCAGGCCGGTCATACAGGACACTCATCTGGGATCCAAAGAGCATCACTTTGTGTTAAAACAAACGATCGCAATAAACAACTTTCAAACACAGACCTTATGAGCAGACAACAAGGTCGGATAGGCAAGTATCATATATTTTATAACCATTACTTTGACCTGTATTTTCATTAATTTCATTTTTATTACTTCAGATCGCTTTCGTGTCTCCTAATCTATTCACTTTTCTCACATTAAAATTTAGGACCTTCAAAATACTATTTCCTATTAGAGTTAGCTCAGAACCACCTTAATGGAAATTCAAATTTCCTGAGAGCCAATGTCTTTTTCCAAATCATAATTCTTCTTTCTTTCAAGATTCTCAATTTTAAAAGCCAATAAAATTAGACACACTTCTGGATTTAATGCATATCCATCATTTAAATCACCACCGGAAGTTTAAGAGTAATTCCTAAAACAGCTAATCCATATATGATTTAAAATTTGCTAAAACAAATAACAACAACAAAAAAACCCCCTCAGCCTTCTTTAATTCAGATCCGCGCTCATTAATGAGACCCTGTTAATATTTCATGCGCGGCCTCTTCCCATTTACTTTAAAATATTTCCGTAATGGAGATTGGAAAATACACCAGGCTCCTATGAGTAATGAAAAATTCAAATGTGTTTAGGAAAGATCTTCAGCTATAATTCAAATACTGTTGCTTAAACATTTCAAAAAGGACCTAGGAGCCTCTGCTCCAAAGCAGATTCAGAAGCACGGCGGGGTCTCGTAAGTCAGAGCAGAATGGTCCCTCCTGGTGGGCTGGATGTCGGTGGGCCACAGAGGTCATCCCTTCTGGGAGAGGGGAGTTTTCACTCGCAAAGCCAGGTAACCCCATCACAGAAGAGCCCGTGGTGATCCGAGCGACACTCTAGCCCATCCATCGGGCCAAAGAGGCCGCAAAGCAACCCAGGAACCCCAGAGCCACCGAGCTCCATCCCTGGGATCAGCAAAGGCTCTTCAGGGATGCGCACACGACTGTCCAAAAGAGATCGTGCGTGCTGTTTCTCAACCAATCGGCTCTCTGCTATGTCTCCTGGTTTATAAAATGCAGAATATGCTGCTTTCCTTGAAAATGCAGTAGCTCAAAATTAAATATATGTAGCTACATCCAATGATTAGAAAGGCATATGGCTTGACATATTGCCACAAATTACATATAATCTATACTGTAACATGTGAATGAGTCCTTCGGGAGTCCTTGGGCTAAGACTCATTAGTGGATCTCAGGGAAATGCAAGATTTTTGTAAAACCACAAAATTGACTCCAATTATGGAAAATCCTGCTTAAAACATAAAGGCACTTTTTCAGAAAAATTCATAATTCCATGGGGCTTGGCTCTGTGGCAGCTAATCAATGGACTGCCTCTGCTCTGCTTTCCTGCTATCAGATCTCCGTGAAATAATTGTATTTATTCAAACTGTTTGTTGTTCTTCCTCAAATTTAAAAAAAAAGAAAAAAAAACACAAAAACAACTGAAATTGAAATTCTATTAAATGGTTGTGGAATAATTTTTAGAAGCAAACAGAAAATAATTAGCAAACAAAACATTGTTCCAAAGCTTGGTCCCATTCCATTTAACACAATTAGCATTTATTGAACAATCTGACACTGCTCCGAGATTCAATACAGACGTTCGAGGCGGGTCAGGTAGAGATGGGCTTAAGGTAGCTTCCAGGAAACTTAAAGGGGGATAGGAAAGTAGTTTTCCAAAATCACTACTTAGGTCTTAACTGTAAGATTTCAACTAAGTCCTATGAATTCATAATTCCTCAATGTGAGCAAAATATAGATTAAAAATGTGAATACAGGACTGGTTGGCTACATTTTAAAAAATTTTAAAGGCTAAATCTCTCCTGTGTAAAAGGTAGTGAGTGTGTGTGTTTGTGTGTCTGTGTGTGTGTGTGAAATCTCGCACTGAGGCCCTCTCCACAGCCTTTCACCGCTCAGTTCATCCAATGGCGCCATGATACCACAACATCTCCCCAGGACGCTCCTGGCCCACCTCTTCCATTCAGGGGTACCTCCTGCTGACCCCTTCCTCCTTCTTTTCTCTTGGCTTTCATGATTCTCTCTCCTACTCCTTTTCTCAATCTTCCCCATGCTCTTCGTGAGTGAAATTATCAAGATACACACTTTCACAAATATGCCTATGTTCCTAAAAACAACCAACCCCTTTTATTTGTCATATCCTATTGAAGTTTCTATTAAAAATCTCCAATTCAAAACATCTACACTGAATATCTTTCCTTCCAGACTGCCTCTTCTCCAGGATTCCTCTCGTGGTTGGCACTGGAACCATCCATCCATCGTGGGGAGAGAGACTCCTGTCATGTCATGTCATGTCACAGCCCCTCCCCTGTTTGGGACATGCCGTCCATCAGCACGGCAGACTCGTCTTGAGAACACCACCTCTGCGATCTTCTGCTATGATCCAAAGGCAGTTCTCCTTTGAGTGTTCCTATTACCCCTATCCACTTTCCCCCAATCCATTCCCTACTGCGTCCTTGTTTTCCTTACTTCATCCTCCGCACTGTCTGAAAATACGTGGGGAGTTCACACCGTCGAGAGGACAAAGTCCTGAGTAGTCCATGTATATTTATTCATGCTTTGGTCCAAAAAGCTTTTTTTAAGTCTTGTCTCCAGCCAATCTCTAGAGCCTTAACTGTACTTCTTGTACCATTTCCCAAATGCAGGGTGGGTGGACACGGCAGAAGGGCCCACGGCACTCTCAGGAACAGCCGCCTTCTTGCCGCGCACACGTCAGAAGTGGGAAAACTCCCAGGCCTCCTTGCAGCTAGCGTCTGATTGTTCTTCAGCTTCCATCGGTCTGGCACCACTGCTCAAGATCCCGAAGGCAGGCGTGGGGGAGCTTCTGCCGCGTCTCCTGGGAGTCTCAGAGGCATGTCATGAAGACACCGTGCCTTCTCTGGCAATGGAGACCTCCCGACCTGGTCACTGGCTCACTGACTTCTCCATGCTGATGGTCAGGGCATGGGCGCCTTTCTGGTGTCAGCAGTGGGTGGCGGGAACTGAGAGTCACCACCTGAAGCGGCAGCTTCTCCATCTGCCTGGAAGTTTCTGGATCAAAGACGAGGCCATGGCTATGTTGGAAGCCCTATCCTTTGGTGTGCTTTTGAGTCATTCCGGAATATTCAACGTAGAGTCTCCTGATAATTCCCTATACCAAATTATTTTTCACTTGAACAGCGAAAGTCGATTCTGTCCCATGCAACGGAGTCCTGGGGGTTGGACATGCCATTCAAAAGTCCCTGTCTCCACCAGAACGCTCCTTCGTTTTATCCTTACTGAGCTCTAACTCGTCCCCAGAGGCCTGGGCCGCATCTGACCTCCTCTAGAAAATATTTCTACGCTTTCTTTGGGAGCTCAATGATTGTTTCCTTCTCCAAGGTAATGCAGAACTTTGTTAATATTACCCATGATATTATAAGAAAATTATATCATAATTATTGTTAATTTGCCTTTTCCTTATTTGTTGACAGCGACATATTTGAGGACAAGGAATATGGCTTCTTCATCTTTGTTTCTCTAATGCTCTGGGTTTGGCATCTAGTAGAGTCTCAGTGAACACGGACTGAAATGACCTGAAACACGCAGATTGGAGGTTTCACCCTCTGATAGGTAACTGCTGCTAAGGGCCAAAGGGGGGGAAACCCAGGGGTCACAAATTCAAAGGTGGAAGGCGGTAACCACAGAAGGGCCTGGATGGAAGGTAAGTGGAACGTGGATTCGAGTATTAAAAAATGGAGACAATGTGACCTTGTGAAGAAGAGGAGGGTATTTTAAGCTTGAGCGGGAGGAGTGGGAGCCCCGAGGGGTGTGGAACGCAGGAGACAGTGAGTGGATTAGAAGAGTCACCTGAGCTGAAGTTTTGCCCAGTGGGGGTTGCGACACAGAAGTCATCCCTAAAACGACTGGCATCAGCTCGGAGAAGTCTGGGATATTCGCCCAGCCTAAGGGGTGTGAGGTTTTTGTAGACAGTTAAGAGGAGGTCCTTGAAGGTATTTAAGGAAGAAGCACGTTTTACTAAGCTGGTTAGGGAACTGAGAGAGGGTGGAGAGTAGCTCTCTTTACTCAGCTTGACATGCTCTAAGAAAAATAATTAAATACTAAAAACTACATTGATGGCAAGTCGAGCCAGAAGGCCAATACTGGTTTGGCTAATGAAGGGATCCCAAAGTTCGGAGCAGAGTTGTCCCTATTAAAGCCAAGGCCCTTTTGCTCACATGATGTTATAATCTGGGGAACGTTATGGAAGGTTCTGACCACCTGCTTCATCACCCACATTCTGAAGATGCAAAGTCCTTCTCAGGTTAAAATAAAAGAGCTTAGGAAAGTAAAATTGCATGGGTTGCTCACCCAACTTCCATTCATTAAAATAATCAACTCTAAAATATCCAAAACTTGAAAGCTTGTCCTGAAGAGGTTTGGTCCCTCAGCATACGTGCTATACCATACCGCTCTTTTGACTTACCCTTCCTGCGTAGTGCATGGTAGTGAACGCCATGCCCTGGTCTTTGAGCGCCATGTTCCCGTTCCCATCCTTCATGGGGGAATAGACTGCATTTGTGTTTGACGATTCAAGGAGACTTTGTAGCTTTTTGGGAAGATTTGGTTCCATCGACCAAATCATCTGACTTTCTTCATCCAATAAAGAGAGAAATCCAGATGGCTTCTGAAAATCAAGAAGAGATGGCATTTTTCTTCCATTACTCAGTTTGATGGCTTTGTTATTCTTGTACATGTATGCTCATTTGTATTTTCGTTATGTTCATACAAGCAAAAATTCAAATCAAATCAAATTCATAATCAAAAAATGAATTAGTCTACTTTTAATACACATCTAGTTTTGCTCACTACCGTATCCCAAACACCTAGCAAAACTCTGATGTAATGTAGGGCTCAAACAGTATTGGTTGATTAATAATTGATAATGAATAAACAACTTAAAGAGTGGTTTTAATGTCATTCAAACGCTGGAGATATTAAGAAGTATATTCTCATCTCTAAAAGAAAAATAAAATTTCCAACTAAAGGAGAAGTATAATTTTTCTTCGCCTCTAACCCGTATCAAACTCTTTATAGTTATGGTGGGTCAAGTAACTTCTCCGAAAACAGAACCTACAATCACGTTGAGTCATAAAAATTGTAGAAAAACCCTATTCGGCAGGAAGTAGAAGTGACTATAATATTCCAATATTAAGAACTAGAAAAAATACAGTTGGAAGCTATAACTTGTAAAATTCAAATTAGAAGTCTGATAGTTTATAGCTGTCAAACATGGAAGCTGAAGTCATATATAAGCACTTAAAAATTAATCTCACGTGAAGGAAACCGCTGCTTGAAAGAACTCCTCAGTTTGCCCTCATAGTTCGTTCCCCGGACACAGAACACCACTGTGCCCACGTGGTTTACACACCAGCTGAGTAACACCCACTGCGGGTCTGTTTATCTTTTCTTCCCTAGGAAAGTTCTTCTGTTGACATGTCAAATCTACCTTTAAAAATCAGGTACTTTATATTATTTATTTACCTCATTCTGTCATATATCTGAATTCTTCACATCAACCCAGTGTGCTTTTGGAAGTGTGAATACCATAAAATAATTCTTCTCAGGAAGTGAAGAGATTTATATTGACCCCTCTAGCGACTCAGTTGTATTTTGGCCCGAGGTCACCAAACCCACCACCACAGGCCTTTCATCTTATTCGTTTGGCCAGCAGAAAGTTGTCTCTTTGCGGCTGAAATATTTCAGTTGTTTTAAGCCTTTTGGGGTTTCCTGTTCATGGTAAAGAAAATGCAAAGACTATATACAGTTGTCTCGGGGCTGCAAAAGTTGAGATCCTTCCAGTGCCACCCGTAGAGAAGAAAGGTTGAAAGTGGCAGCCAGGGTAAGGACCTATGCCTGGTGGGGGCTCATGTACCAGGGGGAGACCTTTGGGAGACATTTGGCATCTGAAGGAGCATCTTTGGAATGAGCAGACAGCCTCCCTAGGAAGGAAGGAGAAGAAAGGTGGATAATGGGGGAAGGAGCACTAGGAAGGAATTGGGTAGGCCTGCAAGAAGCAAGTTGACCCACCTCAGCAAATGACCTCAGTCACTATCACCTCCAGAGACTTGTGTTACCATCAAAGAAATGTATCTGATAAGAGGATGTGGAAAAGGAAGTCCACTGGATGGTACATTCTCAGATAACCAGGGACCCTATAAAGAGCCAGAGGTGAAAAACTAAAGTGTAGGTAAACACAATGGATGGAGAGAGGCCCTGAAAGAAAAATCAATGAGGAGTTGGAAGAGGGCTGGTCTAGCCGGGGAAGTGTTGAAAGAACAGATTCTTCATTTGAATGAGTAGCAACCTATTTGCCAAAGAGTAAGCTATTGATACATAAGATCAGCAGTAGCTTCTTTACCTGAGCCTTTGAGCATCACGCCATGACACTCCTCCATATCCTGTTACACTTACCTCCCCACACACACACGTGAGCACACACAGACATGCAGTAGAAGGGTGAATGGGCTAGTTAAAGATGTTGCAAATGCATCCATGTTTTGGGGGCAGTGAAAGACCTCTTTAGAGGCTAGAATTTAGAGCTTTAATGGGTGTTTCAGTAACTCAAAGTCAAGGCCCTAAGTAGTATAAGGAAAGGGATCACTTCCAAAATAACCAAACTGCTCTACTCCAAAAGCAAGATGATGTTTTCCAAGGACAGGGTGGTTGGAAACTAACAAGATATATTTTTTTTAAAGCATTGTAATTTGTATTGTCTCCAAAAGATTTTAAATTTATACATATTATGTTTTCTGGATGTTGGATAGAAAACCATGGAAGAATGGTGGTAATCAAACTTAGAGACTTGGAAACTTGCTGAAGTGTCTGAAGAAGAAAATAGAACATGGAGAAGTCATAAAAAATGGTCTTCAATTCCTTCAGAAGTGAGGGTTTAGGAGAGACTCAATTGTTCAATGAAATGTGTATCATTTCACCTTGACGGCAGGAAGCACTGAGGACTGACAGGGTAACAAAGTGCATTAGACACATGGAGAGTCAGGTAAGAATCTGGATCCACCCCCTCTGTTCATGGACATAAGACAAATACATGTTCGTTGAATTATGAATGTGGCTTAAGCAAAAATCACAGATGTTTGTGAGCAGTAGAGGATTATGGGTACTAGGAAGGAAACAATAAGCTTCCTTTGTACTGTAGGGTATGCCTGTCTGGTAAACAGACCTGCAGATTTGTAGGTAAACACCCAAGCTTTACCCTGTACTTGGTACATCTTTTCATTTTTATGGGTATCAAAGAGAAGTAGCAGTCAGAAACACCCACTCTCATTTCCAACTCATCCTCATGAGGGTCCTCCTATTGAAATAATCATGACTCCGTGGTGAAATCTCAAGGATGGCCATAAAAGAGAGAGAAAGAACATCATGGCCATCGAAGAGATAGAAAGAATGTCATGGCCATCAAAGACCTAGAAAGACATCACGGCCATTGAAGACATAGAACATCATGGCCATCGAAGATACAGAAAGAACGTCATTTGGCTGGCCATAGGCTGGCAGTCAGAGATACAGCAGCAAGGGAGGACAGCAGGTATCTGAGGCTTCCCAAACATAGTTCACTGTATATTACTGTCAGTTTGAAGACATCTTTAAGCCTTATATAGAGACATTATATGCCATGTGTGTCATGATGAGGGAGGGCTTTCTGGAGGAAGAAGGCTTTTTCTGTCATTAAAATAAAGAAGGTTGACAAGTTGGTAAGAGGAACAAGAACATTTTACATACCAGGTAAAGGTATAAAATAAATTTACAAGTCTACATTTATAGAAATAAAGGGTAGAAAGTTACAGCCTATGTTCTCCAGTAGCTGAAAGGTATCAATTTTAAACAATGTTCAAGTATTTTAAACATATTATCGATAGATGTATATCATGTCTTTCTACATTAGCACAGAGGGATTGCTGTTTGTATGGTAGATTTTTGTTTTTATGATAGAGATATTGAGGCAAAGATTCTTGCATTATAAGGTAGAAATAATAAAGGTAAGGATCGACACCAGCAGATGTCCTGATTATATGTATATAAACATATTTTTTCTGTCAAAGGTTTTCCATATTTCAATTTACAAACTTTGAAGATAAATTAAAAAGATCTTGTTGAATTTGTTCTATGAGCTTGTTATTATTGTTTTATAAAATATTAATTTTGTACACTGAGCCTATGCCAAAGGAGAGTTTTATTGACATAACCAATGTTGAATATTTTTATAACAAAATGATCTGGTATTTCTAGTCCTTTCAATGAATATTGATGATCTTTCAAATGCCCCTGCAGGACAAGGATAATTTGTGCTCCTGAATCGACTCCGAAAAAAATAAATTTCTGAAAAAATGAATATGGTGAAGTCTCAGATATAAAGCCATCTCGAAATTAAGGCCCCTTGAAAGAAAATTCTTTGTCTCCAGTATATTTAAATCCTGTAAAGTATCTAATTATATTATATGAATACCTGGAAAAAAAAATCCAAAACTCCAGTCTGGTTACCAGGAGAATAAGCTGTTTCCATGGTAACTCCCTCTTGTATACATTCTGTTTGCTCCTGTAGAAAAAGCACTTCATTGATGTAGTGGTGCATCTTCTCATTGGTCATGTTGACACAAAGCTATTGCGGGGGAGAAAGAAAAACAATTCACAAGGTAATTATGGCCATGCAGATCCACTCATTCTATGACCATTTCAGATGGGTGACATATTGACTCAAGAACATTCCACACCAATTAGTCTATTGAGATAAAGCACTACAGTATTGCTTGAGAAGTCGAATGGAAGAGTTTCACCTGATATTGTTGACTTCGTTTGGTCTGGTTATTCGATTTAAAGTGAGTATGTTAAAAACAAGAAGTATAATTACAACATTAACTCACAAAGTTGGGGTTTATAATATAGTTGAATAATTAAAAACATTTCCAAAAGGAAATTATATCTGGGCTTTGTCAACAACTGAGGATAAAAGGTGGGTTTGCCATGAAAGCCCAGAGACAGAAGAAACATGTTCTGCCTCCTCACTTGTGTTACGTACCCATGATGGGCAAGACAACTTGGGTTTCTTTCAGAAAGAATAACTGCTTTAAGCATTCTCTTGTAGAAATTGTTTAATCAGAAAATTTTTTATATTCCTCCACCTGTCAACTTTTCTCTTCCCATCGGGAAACAAATATGTTATTTCTTAATCTTAAAAATTATCTTAAAATACTAAATATCAATAAAATAACCCAAATCTAGCAAAAATGAAGTCTTACTTCCTCTATAGGCTATCCTCTCACTTTCCTGCTTTTTTTCTAACAAGAAAATCTCAAAGGAGTTGTCTTTCCTTATTAGCTCAAATTTTTCTCCTCTCCAATGTCGAAGCCGCTCCAATAAACTTTTGCCGCCCCCCTCCAATGTTCCACCAGAATCACTTTGGTGGGAGTTGCCAATGACATGTGCATTCCTAAACCCAGTGTTGAACACTTGGTGTTCCTTTTCCTTGACCTCCCAGCACTATCTCATGGTGATTCCTCTGCTTTCCTGGAGAGCTGCCCCCACTGTCTTCCAGGACACCATGCCCTCATGGCCTCCTGCTTCACGGGCCTCTCCGTCTACACCCACGTCCTTCATGAGCTCACTCAGTCTCACAGACCATGCGCACGCAAGCCGCTATATTACACCAGGTAAAATCCAGAAATTGCTTAAAAATACTTAGAATTCAGTAACTCACTGAAAATACTTAAAGATGAACAATGTATGTAAATCAAAATAACTAATAAAAAAAGCTTTTCAAAGAACACCAGATCCCGTCTGCAAAGGAAACAATATCTAGGATTATATGTAATATGAATGTGCTATAGTTAGACAATGAAAACGCCAAAGATTTTGTCAATCACATGGACTGAAAGAGTCACTGGAGAAAAGAATCACCCTAGGTTTCTCTTTTGCACATATCCAAATTCTTCTCCACGTCTGGTGTCCTTGGAGCCCCTGCTAAGTGGGAGCTCTTCCTAGACATTCCTGTCCCTCTCCTGGGAGCTCATGGTTTCTCCCTTGGATATATAAGAGGACCCCTTCATGTTCCACCTTCCGATCAGCAGGCCAAGCCACTTTTGTAAATGACCAACACCAGGAATGCCTTAATTCTCCATAGAGGTGTCACTGCCTGCACATAAGGGTGGGCCTATTCATGGTTTAAGAATAACATGCACATAGAAAGAAAGAAGTATTTTCTTATAGATCCCGCTACATGGGAGGATGGGAGTTCATGGGATTCTACAGACATGAAGTCTCAGAGGGACAGGTTTCAGGGAAGAAAGAAACTTATCAGCACAGGGCACTGGTCAGAACACAGAGTTTGTGCTGAGACCGATGGTGTAATGTCAGGTTCCATTCTTCTTACCAGGACCAGAATTCTGTGAGTAGACACAGCTCAAATGTCTTCAGAAACGGTGACATGGTGACAGGACTGTGGGCATGGGGCTACCTTGATCAAAGCATGATTGGAGAGCTGAAAAGGTAGAGGCTCAGATGACCTAATCCAGTCAAGTTATTTCGACGATGCATGCACATCGATATTTTGTTATTAATGCAATAGACGGAGAATATTTGATAGAGAAATATGCCAAACATGCTTAAATAATAACTATATTCAAAATAAGACCTGACTATCCTATCTGGACAAAGAATAACAAAAGAAATTCTTATTAGTTCCAGGTCAGAAAATGATAATCTGGGGCTATTTGCCCTATCTCCAATAGTTGTTTTTGTATCTCCGACTCACAGTAAAAAAAAAAAAAAATTTAAAATCGTTCTTGTAAATCTGGTGATAAAATGAATGTAAGACTGAAAAAGCTTTCCTATTACATTCTATTGCAAAATAAGATCTAAGTTAAAACTAAAATAAGAACTCTGCCACATTGCTGCTATCTTGGAAATTAACTTTAAAACCTAAAGAACGGGAGACAATTCATTTAAACTTAGAATCGCTCTTTGCCTCATCTCCTTCCTCCTGCTACTCCAGCCGTGGTCGCTGGGATTTCTTGAATTTTTTTCCTTCTATCTGATTTGGGCCAGTAGTTGCTAGAACTTCTCCCCTCTGCCCCTTGACAACCTGAGTTCATGAGATAGAGGCAAAACTGGACGTTCTTAGTATTTAAACTAAAAGTTTCTTAGACAAACTCTCACTTTCACTCATCTATTCTCTGAATATAAAAATACTACAATCCCAGTCACTTCAGGTGACAACACGCCTCGTGAGACATTTAACTTGACACGCTTGGTCGTTATGGCAAAAACAACCTGAATACGGACACAGACCAATAAGGTCGTCACATTACAGCCGGCAAAGAAAGAGATGGAACTCACTATTGAAATATCACACGAAAAAGACTTCCTTTCTTGCGACTGATACAGCCTAGCTTCACATCCATCCGCTTGCTTTGTTCTGTCGACACTAAGTGAGACCAGCCGACCAAGATCTCTGCTTTTCTTATTCTCTAGAGTATAAATTTCCAGAAGTGATTCTGGAAAGATAAACCCTTTCTATAAAACGGTGTCACTTCTGTCCACAGGAGCAGGCCCACCAAGAAAGTAATACATTTACTTATTGCTCTCATTTTATCATAAACAAAAAACAGAAATGTCTGAAAATTGTTATTGGGGAAGAAAAATGGAAATATTAAAAATTATTTCACTTTGTTTAAAAAAATCGTATTTTGAGATGGTCCCCTAATCTAGTCAGTTGTCACACTCCTTTAATACCAAAGTAATTTTGTTACTAAAGATGAATCAACACTACAAAAGACTGTTAAAATTTGGGGTGAAATATTTATGGTAAATGAACAGAAAATGAATGACCCCATTATGGAATGAAACTGCTGGAAAATACTCTCTTTAATTATATGACACACACGACTGTCATTTTTCCAACTTTTTTTTGACGTTAAAAATACATTAAATCATTTAAGAAAACATAAACAGATTCTATATCTCAGCAGTCGAGTTTCTACCAAAGAAGTGGTTTAAAAGTGGTTACAGAGCACGCGCCTACATGTAACGTATTTTAGGAAATGGATTGCACAGGAGATAAAGGTGGAAGCCATAAAAATAAGGAGATGTCTGATACTCTGTAACATCTGATGCGTTACTGTCGGTTACCACGTTACTACCTGATGAAGCGTTCCAAAATGAGAACATCCCTGGCTAATTCTCTATTGTACAAGAAATACCCGAATTACAGGGCATGGATCTGTCCCCTCGGTGTGAGATCCTCTAATGGAAGATACTTAGATGTTGATGTCTCAAACACACTGAATAGAATTTTCTTATCCTTTCACATTCACAATAGATGGCAGGTCTGTCGTTGCAAAAATTACTTTCCATGACAACCTGCCTGAATCCTCTTGCCCTTGACTGCCTCAGAGCTGAGCATCTCTCTATACCCCTGGCTGGTCTGACCGACTTAGGCTTTTTTTTATAATACAAACAGACAATTCAATTGTTACTGTTTAATATTTTATTGAGCCGAGTCTTGGCTTTACTGAATTGATCCACTGTTTCAGGCAAAATGGTGGTACCAAGTGGGAATGTGGTCAAAGCCACAGTAAAATTAGAAAGAGCTGGAGGGGGTCAGAGTACATCTTTTTGTGTCCCCCACTCCCCCACTTTTTACCCCCTAGGAAGACCTGAAATAATCTGCCAAACTTTGGCTAACAGGAAAAGGATCTCGCCTGTGCTTCCGGATCCAACAACTTGATTTCTTACTCTCCTGGTCAAGATGATTCATAAAACATCCAGCTTCTCTACTGAGCCTTGACATTTTAAGCTGCAACACTGGATGGTATTTTGTGACATGGGGTGATCGGAACCTTGTATTGCACATCATGTTCTTTGTATTTGGAGGGGGAAAAAAAAAGAAGTCATTTATTAAAATCCCATAGGGAAAATTCCAGCTTGATGGGTAACAGTGAGTAGGCTGGGGCGTGGTTTTTGACTTGCAGCCTTTGTTACTCTGGAGCCCTCTGAAATTGAAGTGTTTTTGTGTTTCTAACAGAGGAGACCAGTGCTGGGTGGTAAAGGAAATCGCTGGGAGCAAATACGTTCAAAGCAGAACGGTTTTCAGACTCATGTTGAAATAACGTGTACATTTCAATTTTCTACCAAAACAGTTTGCCTTTCCCTATTCTAGATGGTTTGCAGCACCCACTCTTTGACCCAAAGTTAAAATCTGAGATTTTTTTTTTTGACAGAGAGAGAGAGATCACAAGTAGGCAGAGAGGCAGGCAGAGGGAGAGGGGGAAGCAGGCTCCCTGCTGAGCAGAGAGCCCGAGGCGGGGCTCGATCCCAGGACTCTGAGATCATGACCTGAGCTGAAGGCAGAGGCTTTAACCCACTGAGCCCACCCAGGAGCCCCAAAGTTAAAATCTAAAAAGAGCACTGCAGCATGAACTTCAAAACTGCCAGTAAACGTGGCTAAGAGAGCTAATATGAATACATCAGCCTATGTCAGATACCTAGCCGAAAATGGAAAAAAAAATGGATCCCACCACCAAAATGATGGCCCCCCTCATGGCCAGAACCTGCTTATTCCTGATTCGGCTTCACGGCT
This sequence comes from Potos flavus, assembly GCA_028534135.1. NCBI lineage: Eukaryota > Metazoa > Chordata > Mammalia > Carnivora > Procyonidae > Potos > Potos flavus. The sequence continues at coordinate 2,554,370 of CM052883.1, forward strand.
GTGTTGCGGGTGCATACGTGGGTGTGAATTAAACACAACGAGAGAAAGATACAGTGAAACGTGTTCCCAGGCAAATTAATTTACGTATCTAGAAGCATCGATCTGTATGAAAACTGAGAATATGATTGACTTCACTGCAAAGCAATCGTTTTTGCTTTTTGACATCATCCATCAGAATCATAACTGGGTTCCACTAAATCTCTGGGTATTCCTCCGAGCAGCCTGAATGTGAGTGAAGGTGAGTATTCACAGATGAAAATGAGCCATTATTAAGTACTGCTTAATTAGCACGCGCCCTTCTCTGATTAAAATACAAGCTTTGTACATTAAGTGCCGTTGCTAACTGGTTTAATAATAAAAATGATGCACCCCTTGGAAACACTCTTTAGTAACAGAACATTATTGCTTATCCAGATGGCCTATCATTTGTATTAATGACAAACTTAATTTCTTGAGTAAATTTTCACCAACTGTTCTCCCTTTATTTTTATTACTCAGTGAAATATCTCCAAAGCAAAAATATAATAGAGCATGACATTTACATCACAGAATTAAAGGAGGAGGTTAATTAAAGCTGACTCCAGTTGAAGGCAGAGCCCCAGGCGTTAGACCATGATTCGCTTTCCTCCTTCGCCCTGGAAATGCCTTGGAGCTCTTACAAAATGCTGATGTCTCGGCCTGACCCCAAACCAATCAAGTCAGAGTGAGGCCCAGACATTGATAGATTTTAAAAGCTTTCCAAGTGATTTTAATATGGAGACATGGCAAACACACCGAAACATAGCACAGAGCATACACAATCCATTAACTGATTTGTTTCTCAATGAATACCAATATGTGTCTATAATACACTAACGGAATATTGCTAGATTGTGCAGGAATGATGTCAGATTTCAGACAGTCTGTATTTCCCGCATGTGTTTAGCAGAACATTAATTGAATGAGATGTCAACTGATACTGCCTAAAAACAAGCAAGCAAACAAAAACAAACAAACAAAAAAACCACACTGCAAGAGAACCCCACTGGAGAAACACTGAACTAAGCTAAGTTAATGGACTTCTCTGCAGGACTTCTCAGGGCCTTTCCTGTGCTGAATATCCTGTGAATCTCCACCTTACTTTTTCAAAGCATGCCTCGGGGCTTGCCAGATTGCTCCATGTTCTTTCCCCAACAAATCAATCATTCCCAATTTTGACACATTATCTATAAAACAGCAGGTGCAGGGGCTGGTGAGGAAATGGCACCTCTCTGATTTGTTTCAGCTTTTAAATCCTCTAATTTATTTTGCCTTCTTTGAATGTCCTATTATGGCAGAGGCCTTTCTTCTCTCAGTCCTTGTTTGGGGAGGCCTGTTTACTTTCTCTTAGCACCATCTGTCTTGACCTGATAGACAGACTGCAGTCCTTCTGCCAACACCCTGATGTCATGTACAACTGGAGGCTTAGGGTGCCGTGTAGACGCCGTGCTGGGCCTCTTCCCCCCGGAGCCTTGGTCAGCAGGTAGCCACTGAGCGCCCACCCACGCCAGGCCCCCCGCTGCTGCTTTGGTGTCTTCCTTGGATTTGCTCGGTTTTCACCCCTTCCCATCTCCCTGACCTTCCACTCCTCTTTGGTGGATACTCTTTCCTAAACAAACCGAATGTCCTCGCATCTGTCCTCTGGGCTCCCTTTGAAATTTCAAAATCAAACCCTGCACAACAGGTTTTAAGCAAATGTAGTTGGAAGTTACTTCGCAGGCATAAAAACATTATTTCCACTCAGGGGCACTGGCTGGCTCCATCAGTTGAATGGCCAACTCTTGGTTTCAGGTCATGATCTCAGGGTCGTGGGATCGATCCCCGAGTTGGGTTCCCCCCTCCACTCACAGCAAGGAGTCTGTTTCAGATTTTCTCTCTCCCTCTGTTCATCCCCCTGCTCACACTCTCAATAAATAAATAAATCTTTAAAAAAGAATTGTTTTTATTCAAGCAAAAACACGTTCTCAACATTTCTCTTACTGATTCTCTTATTTAGAGCAACACAGGCTCATGAAATAAATTCAACATTCCAACGGGCCTAATTTATACCTGTGTTCTCCTTTAATAAGGAGTAATCACTACTCTGGGATTTAAGGGATTGACTGAAGGGATCAGCCAACAAGAAGCCCATTGCTAAGTGGATCATCATATTATATATAATAATCTACTAACATCAGAATTGGAAACTACAAATAAAAAAAAAGTATTTTTAGATATTTTGTATGATATCTTGTCCATAAAATATATCCTTCCATTTACAGAGAAGCCATGCCCAGTTGTTGGAAACATAACTTTTGGTCGAAATTCTCATATTTTAAAGCTTCGGACACTATACTTTTCATCAGTTTTCAACAAAAAATAAGTGTGTGTGTGTGTGTATGTGTGTGTGTGTTCAACAACAAATCTCAGCTTAATCAATATGCCTTCTCTTCTCACTTTGACTTGTTAATGTAGGTCTAAAAACAATAATATATGATTTCTGCTGAAATAGTTGTTCTTTTTAAAATAGTTGTCATTACCCAGCATGAGATGCAAAGCTAAGAAGTACTGAATAAATTACTAGGCTCTTCAGGATGGTGGTCTCAAGTTGGCAAAGAGAGGGACACAGCAAGCACTCGGAGGGCTGGCCATGGGGCCAGATGGTCACGTATCCACGTTCCCTGCTTGGCTGGCCAAGCCTTCCCCAGAGGGTTGCTGTGGGAGTCGCAGATCGTCCAGAAAAAGCATCTGGGTCATAGTAGGGGCTCGAGCACTTGTAGCCGTTATTGATTATTAGCAGAAAACTACATGAATTCTATTCCCGGTTAGCACATTTGGGCTTTTGATGTGCACAGTCACCACTACAGATGTAGGTTTTTCCTTGGTTAGTCATCACTACAAGAACTCAATTCACTCCTGTCTAAAGTGACCCGATGTATATTTGAATCCATTCATTCTTCTTTTGATGTCCTGTAACATTTCCTTTTAATCATTCCGGCATTCTATAATAACGAAGATACACCTGCATTCTCTTATTTATACATAGTAAAAGGATTTGGTGGAAAACTCCACGATGGGGGGAAAAAATGATGTCAAATAAAATTTATTAAGTTATTTATTCCTACATTTAATAGAATAAATAATGTTGTGTTCTAAGAGAAATACAAATATCATCACAGGCAGGCAGCAGTTTAGAAAATGTATTGTAATAATCCACATGTAAGTCTAGCTTCAAAGCACCTTCAGAACCACAGAGAGATCACAAATCATCCTGAATTCAGAGCCTCGTGCTGGGTCCTTCTGTGACTTACTTAAATTATCTGGGCCTTGCTTTCCTTAACACCAAAATGGTGATTTTTTTTTTAAGTTATACACTTTGGAGGGGAAAATGTCATTAGATGTACAGTTAAAATTGCCCTGGCTTATTTTTTTCTTTCTTTACAATTAGCTTTTCAAAAACCGTTACCTGAAGACTTCTTTTTTGTTAGTTTTTTCTTATATTTATGTATATATATATGTATGTATGTATTTTTTAATAGGCTCTACATCCAACATGCGGCTTGAACTCACGACCTTGAGATCGAGTTGCACACTCTACTGACTGAGCCTGCGAGGCATCCCACCCTCCCCAAGAAGACTTTTAGCCATACTGTTTTTTAGAACGAGAACCCAATATTATTGCAAGAAGTACATTAAAATAGCATCTCATTATTTAATTACTGTTTCTCTATAGCACCTGGGTAGCACTTTGCTGGCGTTCTGCTATGTAAAGAAACTAAATTTTTCATTCAAATTTTTCTTAAACTGAGTTGGATATTTAATGTATGTACAATTTTGGAATCTAAATATGAGGTGACTTAACAATAAAATATTTTTGTTTTCATAGCTTGATTGAGTGGTAAGCAGATCAATATTGAAATCTATTTTTTCTTCTAAGTAGGCTCCACTCCTGGTGTGGAGCCCAATGCGGGGCTTGAACTCATGACCCTGAGATCAGCAGTTGGACGCTTAACCCACGGAGCCACCCAGGTACCCGGATAAATACTGAAACCTAATAAGTGTCAGGACATTAATTATGATGAAAATAGCATGGGTCCTACCATCCTTGGAGCTAAAATGGCCATGTTTTCCTCATGAAGGCTTCCCAGTCCTTCTCCCACGGTGTCTGATTAGAACTGGTCCTCCTTCCATTTGCACCCTACAGACCACACCACAATGCCTGTGCATTTCTTGGTGCCTGGAACGGGGCCCAGAACGTCGTACATATGCAAATAATGTTTGCTGAATGACGCACAGTAGACTGCCTTGATGCAAACAAACGAGCTGGAAAAGCACATCCTTCCAGTACTGACAATAAGACTTTCTGTCCCAGCGCAGAGACTGTAGCCCTCAGTTTTCCCACCTGTAAAATGGGCTACTCCACGTGAAGGGTGATGATTGACCTTTATATCGTTTCTAGGACAGCGATTTCACAACTAAGGATTTTATGGTATTATTTTTTTTTTTGAGGTTGAGGTTGCCAAAATATATGATCTCATCTCATAAAATCTGAGAAGTCAAGGTATCTGGCTTTTTAGTGTTCAAACACTTAGTTCAAGCCTGATTGAATTACTGTTCATCTCCACTTTCCAGTAAATCTCACTTTTTAGAATAGAGTTTGTAAGCAGGGAAACATTTCAAATCCTTGACAACCCTTCCAAAATCAGCTTAGATGAAGCCTGGCTTGAAGAGAGATCATGTATCACAAGTTTATCTTCTGCAACAGAAGCTTTAAGTTTGAACAAATGTAGTCTCTCTTGAAACTCTCTATATTCTTACAGTAGGTCGTTGATATGCAAGTTTACTAGACTCTGTCGCTCCAAGCATTTCATTATACATAGCTGCATTTTATGTGTGTAATGGGAAATTTAGGAAAATTATTGAATGTTAAATCATTAGTTTCCATGACTTTGTTCTTTGTGCCTTTGGTAAAGATTTGCAGCACGTAGGGCTTTGCAATCCCATTGGTTAGGTGTGGAAATATTTCAGCAATTATTAAAATAATATTTATGTAATCTCAAAATATTCTCATTTACTTAAAATTGTATATTAAAGACAGTTTTAAGCATGTTCCACAGTGAACAACGTAATGAACCCTCACCTGCCATCAACAAACCTAAAGAATTATCAACTCACGGCAAATTCTCCTTTACCCACTTTCCTGCTCCCCTCAACACTAGACTCAGCTGAAGTAATTCGCAGGCACTGTGTCATTTACTTAGCAAGTATTTTAGCATAATTCTCTAAGATACGAGGACTTGGAAAACACATCCACAGTACCTTTGACACCATAATTTCTATCAACAGTAATTCCTTCACTTCATCAAATATCTAGATTTTACATTACATTAGTTTACTCATAGATTTTATACTTAGACAATTAAGGATCTACACAATGCCCATATATTTAACTGACTTCTGCGGGCTGGGTTTTACCGAGAGCATCCTCGTGGTTTCTTGCATTGTGTGCCCCTGTCCTCAGTCCTGTTACCTAGTAGTTAGCTCAGGAAACTTCATTATATTCAGGTGTTCTCTCTTCCTTCCTTCCCTTCCTCCCCACCCTTCTTTGCGTGTCTCTGTTTGTAATGTTAGCAGTTGCCGATGCTCCGCCTTGATTCTGTCCTTATCGGGAGCAGCAGGATGGAGTGGCTCTAAGTCTGCTATCCGTTCTTTGGTTATTTGTAGCGGGACTGCCCCAGGAGACCCGCGTCGCGGCTTAGGGAGGACGGGCATCTCCAGACCCCGAGCCCTTCTGTCTAAGTGCGTGACTTGCGGGAGCCCTGTACACAGGCCCTCGCTGAGGCTATCTACTTCGTATTGACCAAGTCAGTCTGTCTTCTCATGCCTCTGACATGCTGTTTTTTAAACTCTAGAGGAGTCCCTGCTTTTGTGTGCTCGGGCCACAATCAGCTTCCCTCTCAAGACCTCTCGTCATTTGCCGTGATGTCTCATTCACTCTTCTCACTTTTCCAAGTACATCATCACATCTGGAACTAGAAATATCTTTACCTCTCTCTCCCACTTCCTGAGGCCTCGGATCACTTTCTCCTTTCTGGCATCACTGGCGCTGTGATGTGTAAGGGATACCCCGTCTGGTTCACTATCTTTCTGCTTCCTGAGCATTACGAACTTGGAATTCACTGCCTGCCTGATGCCTGAGGGCCGGCTGGAGAGGCTTCTCCCTCGATGCCTTAGGAGATATCTTTACAGAGCTAGAGATAAACTTTGCGTGATGAAGGAAATAGGGTTCATAAAATGCAGGTACTACGTAACAGAGGGAGCTGGTAATAATGTAATTATTTACATAATGAGGGTGGTAGATTCAGAGCCTTCCATATTAGACTCTAGGACTCCAATTACTTAGGATGACCCTCTGCCCCCCCAGTGAACCATCCAACTACTACTGATATATATATATATATATATATATGTATCTATATATAGTTGTATATATATGGTTATATATTTTACTCTAAATATGGTCTTTATTATAAGATGTAAAATAGCTTTAAATAGAAACAAATCATTAAAAGTCGATGAAAACAGGATTAGCATTTCCTCTTTGCTGAAATAAATTCTTACCTAAAGAACTGCAGAGGCCCATCTAATCTTTTTAGAGCTACTTGGGGACACTGAGGTTGGAGATGCTGAGGTTTTGAAGTGCTTCTTAGTATCTCTTCCCACTGTCCCCGCTCTAAACATTTTGTCAGGCTTCCTATGCAGGGACAGTTGAAACACATACGTTTATTCCTGAGCAAGGAAATCACGAGGAGATCCACTACGAAGATGTTTTCTTATGAATCCATTCTCAAGCTTTCAAATGAAACTGTATTTGAGCTTCTATTATATACAAAATGCTGTACCAGACACAGTTCAACACTGTAGGAGTTGCCAATCCAGCAACGAGCTGATAGATGGGTCAAAGAGCTCAAAACAGAACAAAATAAATACTTATGAAGGCACGAATATTCTCCTGGGTTTGATTCAGAACACAGAATTGATTTGTTAAACATTTTGTCAAAAGTTTGCAGTGGAATGTAAAATGAAGAAGTTCACATTCTGTGAGTGAGTCCAGAATCTAGAATGCAACATTCAAACCAAAGCCTTTGTGATAAGTTCACACGCAAATTTAGAAATTTGCTAAATCCACTGCAAGCTAAGATTTGGATTCATCACAAAGAAAATAATTTCATTCTTCTAAATGGCTCCTAGTTACCATTGTATACAACAGTCAAACAAACCTAAGAAGAAGGTACCGGTTTTTTTACGATATTTTTTTTTCATCACTTAAAACTAAGAATTAAAAACAAACGAACAAACAAAAAAAACCTAAGAATTGATCTTGAGATCAATTACCAATTTAGACACTTATATGGAAGTATCTAAAACTACCTTTCGGTATTTAATAGAGACTCATTCTTTAGATCTGAAAACATGCCATTCCTTGTTCTGGGCAACTCTCAGCCTGTGAATATATTCTAAAATATATAATGCAAATATTTAGCCGAAAGAAAGAAGGAGGGCTATAGGTAATTGCAGTAAAAGAAGTAAGTTTTAATAAATAAATATTATTTAATTACTAAATAATATTTAATGATATTAATATTAAATTAATAATAATTTAATATATTTAAAAGAAGAAGTTTTCATAAGGAAACAACACACAGGATTTGTCCATCCCAGGCATGTGCCTGGGCTGGACGGATCGGGGAGTGGGGTGGGGAACAGGTGTTGGGAGTCTGGCTTTGGAGAGGTCGTGACAGGCCCCCACTGCGCCTGCGGTTGCTACACGTCGCTCACCAGGAGATGGAGAAACCAGGGAGTCTCGTCAGGGACAGGAGAGCCTGTGTGTTTCTAAGCAAACATGTCGGCGATCAATACTGCTGGCCAGACGACCTTCAAGTTCTCGTGGGAGAGCTGCATCTCGGTCAAGGCCAGCAGACCTACATCTGTTGGTACCATTTCACCAGTCAGTCTCCTAACCACCCTCTGCCTCTGTTCCCCCACTTAGAGTAGGTGATGAATAAATAAAACCACAGTCCTCCTCCTCCTCCCACTCGCCCACAGATAGAGAAATCTGAAAGGAGCAGAACTCTGCGGTACTCCTCGTCTGATTTCATAGCAGACTTTTCAAAAGTTTTGTAAAGAACATGATTCACGATGACTCACCCTGGATTAGGTGAGTCAACATGATTTAGGATCTACTCACAAGATGCTGCACCACTTTTTAAGTAAAAAAAAAAAAAAAAAAGGCTGAATTTTAAAAGGTTTTCGAGTGTCCTCATTGACAACAGCGGCGGTGGCTCGCCACTACTCCTGACACGTGGACGGGAGCTAGATAATGACACCGGAACCCTTAGGACAGGCATCTTGTTAAATCCCACAGCTCTGCAAGTCTCTCAGGGTCCCGATTTTATAGACTAGGAAACCCAGGATCATTAGGGATGTTTGCTGCTGCTCGCGAAAGTCACAGGACTGGGTTTCAAACCCCCTCTGCTGTCATTCACCACCACGCTATCTCCCTTAAAAAAGCAAAGCCGAACAAGTGATGTCATTATTAAGAGTGTTCCCTAACCAGGGGCGCGGTTGGGACTCTTCCTATGCTGTAACACAACCTGGTTTTCTCTCCGCCCGCAACCCCCATCTCTGCATAGGCTTGCCTCCCCTTCTCTGCCGGCTGGGACAAGTTCTATTTCTACTCTCTTCTTCAACACTTAATTTTTAGATATACTTACTTCGATTAAATGATTCATACATTACTATGGAGATCCTCAAAAAAAGAACTAGCATTTTTCAGAGTGCCCTAAACTGTAAATAGATTAAAAATAATCAGTGCCTCTTGAATCTATTTTTACAAGTTTCCGATAATCACACGCATGAAGGTCACATAGACACGATCTTACAAATAACAGTCTTTAGCATAACGGAGCGTTTCCATTTTGATTTGTGGCCAACGTTTCTGAAGACCTTTGCCCTGATTTCACACAGCAATGCCTTCCGTCTCTCTGACCTGGTTGAAATAGTATCCTCTATCTTTTAAAACAAGTGCTTCTGATTAAAAAAAAAATAAATGACTATGCCCGTTATTTACAGATGCCGTAATAAGGATGAATATATCCATGAACCAGGGGTACAAATTTTAAAACAGGATAGCAAAATACTTAATTCGGTATTTGCAAGTAATTATGCAAATAGTCTCTATTGAATTAAAGAGTTCACTTATTAGTTGAAAAAAAATTAGAACTTATAATAAAGTTTCCCCAAAAACCCACTCACTTGTTCAAATTCATTCTTTTGAAATTCCTCAAAACCGAAGATGTCCAGTATTCCAATATCCAAACTCTGCGGGCTGAAAGGAAACAAAGTATCAGTGAGTCAGCGTACTTGGACCTGTGAAAATGACGTCACGACCTTCCTAAGGAAATTCTTATAAATACAGAATGAAGAACGCAATACTTGGGTGTCGACTTGGAAGCCAGCAATGGGAGTACCTCGTGATACTCCTGCTTTCCATGTAAACGACCTCTCCTGCCCTCTGCGGCCGCCTTGGGAGGTCCGGCCACAGACGTGGACCCTCAGGGCGAGTGAGGAAAGGGGGCGGAAAACCTGGAGGGTGGCGGAGCCCCGACAGCCTGGATGCTGCGGGGAGAGGGGGCAGCACGCGCGGGGAGAGGGCATGAGGAGGCTTCTTACAAAGAAAGCCCCAGATGATTCTGGAATGCTGGTGCCCTGGAAGGCACACACCCAGCCCTCCCACATCGCAGCTCTAGAGCCCCAGCGGGACCTGACTGCTGTCCCGATTTTCTGCAGGTGGGGGTGATGGTCCATCGTCACCGTGGACTGTTTCGATACCACTAGCCTGGGCGGTGCAGACACTTCCGTGGTTTGCTCCCCCCTCGTTTGGTCCAAACTGTGCAACTGACAATGAACTCTCTTTTTGTACCTGTATTTGGGGTTCCCTAGCAGTGTCCAACCGTGATATTCTAGGGTCTGAATATGTCACTTAAATGACCGGTTTCTTTTAAAGAAAAAGTAATGATTCTATGATATCCTGTCTCTAAGATTACTTCTTGTAGATGGTACAAGCATGAGCTTCCTGAGCAGGAAGGAGAGCATTTCAGAAACCCTTCTTAGACATTTCGCACGCAGAGAATACGAAGCAGCAGGGTCATCGAGGTAATTGATTTAATTTTCTAGACAAAAAAATAGTGAGCTTTGTACCTCTCCCCTGTGTGCCCACATAAACCCGACACAGATCCCAGAGATAAAATGTTGGCATGAGAAACTATAAAAATGTACAAGAAAACAAATGTCATTTTTTCCTGCTTTCGGTTCTGAGAAAAATCAAAAGAAAATGTTGCAAAGTCCGATGACACAGACACCAAATTCTTGGTGGAATTAAGTTGTATAAATAAAACTAAACACTACTAGAGGCGAGTATTATTTTAAAATGTGTTTTTGCATTCATTTGTCATAGATTTTTTTTTTTTCCAATCTATTGGCCCACGTGTGCCTCCTTCGTCCCTGGTGACTTCACAAGGTGCCCAAGACGGTGCCGGGCTGATGTTCGTCACTCAGTGGTGACGGGGATGAGGTGTTTAGGGTGTGTGTGTGTGTGTGTGTGTGTGTGTGTGTGTGTTTTTTCCACGTAATGAGCTACGCTGTGTCCCTTGTAGGAGCTTGGTGACAAAGCTTGTCAGGTTTTGGAGCTGCACAGTCTCAGGGTAGGAATCCCGGTTCAGACACTTTTGAGGTGGACAACTTTGGGCAAGTTACTTCAATTTTCTGCACTGCAGTTTCCTCATCTATACACCCGAGACAGCAAGTAATATTTGTCCCCCTGGATGGCTGTTACAATTAGAAGGGATGCAACTACAGGGCTAGGACAATCGCTGGTAGACAGTTGCTTCTCTTTCTCCTAAAGATTTTTATTTATTTACTTATTTTAGAGGAGGGAAGGGGCAGAGGGAGAGAAAGAATCTCCTGCACACTCGCACTGAACGCAGAGCCTGACGGGGGGCTCGAGCCCACGACCCTGAGACCAGGAGCTGAGCCGAAATGAAGAGTCAGACACTCGACGGACTGAGCCCCCCAGGCACCCCTGCAAGTTGTTTGGGCAGATTATAAATGTCAACCTGATTACAGTTACTAAAGAAATAAAATTTTAAAAATTAGGATGAGAAAGATATTCTTTTTTTTTTTTTTAAGATTTTATTTATTTATTTGACAGAGAGAGAGAGATCACAAGTAGGCAGAGAGGCAGGCAGAGAGAGAGGAGGAAGCAGGCTCCCCATTGAGCAGAGAGCCCGATGCGGGGCTCGATCCCAGGACCCCGAGATCAGGACCTGAGCTGAAGGCAGAGGCTTTAACCCACTGAGCCACCCAGGTGCCCGGAGAAAGATATCCTTATACACTTAAGTTGGGAGTTTAAACTGGAAGAGTCTCATGGCACCTGGCTGGCTCAGTCAGTCAAGCATGTGACTCTTAATCTCAGGTCATGAGTTCGAGCCCCATGCTAGGGTGGTAGAGTTTATGTAATAAATAAATAAATAAATAAATAAATTTAAAAAATTGGTAGAGTCTTCTTAAAAAACAATTTGCTTATGCAGCATAAAGCTTTGAAAAGTTCGTATCATTTGAACCAGTATTTTCATATACAGGAATCTATACTAAAACAATGATCAGAAATGCAATTAAAGACTTACAAACAAGGATGTTCATCCTTACCTTAATTATAGTAACAACGACAAAAAAAAATAGCAGACACCCCACACTAAAGACATGGTTAATTAAATAGCATTCATTCTATGGTGGATAAATTTAGCGAATCTATGAAGTTAATAGAATGCAATATATAAGTTCTATATAAAGAAAAACCCCAATTACATATTCAAAAGACCTCAAAAGGAGTATAGTCAGCCCAAGAAAAGGAAATAGAAATGCTTTTGTTTACTTCTTTTTACTGTTCTGCTTTTTCTAAGGTTTCTGTATTTTATAACCAGTATTTAATTGATGTTGATGAAGAAACTATGACGGCATGGGAAAGGTTCTTGAACAACCAAAACCAAAAAATGAAGCTGGAAACAGCATTTATACCACTTGTATAGTTAGGGTTACATAGTATAATTGCACCCATGTTAAAAAATAAACTCATGGCACAGAAAAAATAAAGCACATCTTGGCAGGAGAGGCCTTGAATGGTAGATCTAGAGGTGATTTCTTAATTTTAAAATGTTCTATCCTAGGTATTATAATACTCTTTACCATTAACATTTATTTAAAAATAAATATATATATATGAGGGAACACCTGGGCATTTTCTGAGTTGGTGGAGAAAGGTACAACGAGGACCTCAGGGCAGAGAGAGGAAAGTGGGCCCAGCAGGGAGGGGAGAGAAGGGTGTCTGGTTTTCCAGGAATGGGCGGAGCAGCAGGGACCCTGGGGCTGGGGGCAGAGAGCAGGGCTGTGGCCGGAAGGCCACGTGGTGGTGGCAAATAGGGATGTTTCCTGTCAACTTGTACCAGAACCTCCCACTCGGACCCTGACTCCTTGCCTGACTCCCCCATGGCCCGGGCAACAGTGGCCCCACATCATGTGGCAGGAAGTTAGAAAAAAGGCCAAGAGTGATGGGTGACACGATGTCACACTACCCGTGTCCTTCCCCTTCCCATGTGGATGGTGACTTGGAGCCGGCAAGCAGAGGAAGGACGCCAGGCCCCCCAGGCATGTCTGGGCGAGCAGCGGTTCAAGATTCCAGTTCCGACTGGGGCAAGTTGATGATGAATGGGCAATTCAGAATAGCATAAATGTGGTTGAAGGATCACTCTTTTTTAATGATTTTCCCCCATATTTCCCAGATGCTGGATTCCAAACTATATTTGGTTACAAAATAAAAACGTTATTAAAGAAGAAGGAGGGGAAAAAATGTCAGGGGAAAATGAATGCATTTTAAGGATTAATTTTGCAACTATCGGCAGACCTAACGTGCTCATTTTTTTTCAATAATCTTTCGGCATCCAGGATTGAATGAAACTCGTGTCTGTTATTACAACAGCTGGGCCGGCAGGACGGTCACACAGACTCAGCCAGCAGAATGCCCACGCTGCATGGCACTCAGTATCGCTGGCATCTCTCTTAGTGAGAGCTCGACTCGCATCACACAGCCCTTTAACCCAACATCCAATTTCTAGCAAGGAGGAGCAGACAGAGGTCATCTGATCCACTGGGATTCAATCCCATAGGCAAAATTAACATATTAATGAGATGGTCTGCTCATATTCGGCCTTGGAATTCCACTGAGGGCTTTCCTGATGGTTCACAAAACTGGCTCACTTGCATTTACTTATCAGTAAAATGCAACACTTTTTATATCAGACAAAACATTAAATGATGGCAATTGTCTGGTTTTGTTTTTGCCTTCGATGGGTGTTAGAATGCGAAGGGAGGAAGGTCCCAATGAAAGAGAGTGTCTATCCTGAAACGCGATGTGCTAATTCTACGGGGGCGGAGAAATCCGCTGAGATGTGCGTGTCAGCTTTTGTCCTCGATCATCCCTAGGCAAGGAGAGAACTAACTGAGAGCTGCCTAAATATTTGGTCAGTTTAGGGAACAGTCGACACCCCAGGCTTAGACTGAGCTAGACGTGAATCGGTCTCTCTGGTTGACGGTGACCCGCCGGAGCCCAGACAGGGTAAGACTGAAATATGAAGGCACAGCGGACTAGAGCGATCCTGCCATCCAGACACCCTGCCCTCAGGGTCAGAGGCACTGTCACGGAGGGAGCTGGAAGTCCCTGGAGACGCTGGCCCCGGGACGGCCTCCACCAAGTCCAGCACCAACGTGCTGAAAAATTTACTTAACGTCATCGGCAAGGTGCCGCATCGTAAGGGCTGATTCCGCCAGCGCAGTAGCTAATCTGAATCTTGCGGGGGTTTCTCGAGACTGAGAAGACGCAGAGGGGGGATTCCAGTGTGCATAGTTTTGGGAGTTCCTCCCTTTTAGTGTTTGGTCAAAGAAAAGTACGAAAAAGCCAAGACCTCTTGAGGTGAAAACTGCAGTTAATTAGTCTGGGTACACAATAAAGTCTTGGGGTGAGGGGAAAACTCGGGGCTACCGTCTTATGGATGCCAAGCACCATTAGAACATCTGAAATGCCTTATTTCATGTAGGCTTAACAACACCCCATGAGGTACGTGCCATGATTCCCCCCCCCATTTTACAGAGGGGAATACTGAGCCGGGACAGTGAAGGTTTAAGTCGCCCAAGGGCACACATCGGCATTAGACGGACCCAGGACTGGAAGGCAGGCTAACACCGGCCCCGTGGATCATCCCCTAAACCTACTGTCAGCAGCTGGTCCTCTAAGCAAGTCTAATTCCAGCCTCTGGGAGCCAGGAAAGGAACCCTCCCCAAGTGTGATAAGCGTAGAAATAATACAACCCTCCTTCTCGGCGAAAGCTACCACTTAGAGCTGGAAAGCATCAACACTTACTACTGTTAATGAACATAGGTCCTTCTTTATAAGCTGCATTTGTCACGGTGACATAGAAGTTTCGTTACCAGAAGCATCGTTCGAAACACAAATCAACCTCCCCTATAATTTACTTACGACCATACGTAATATTCAGCTCATAGGAACTCTCACGTTCCTAGTCTGAAACAACCCTCGCATCAAAACAGCAGCAGACGATTTAAGCAAATTATGGCTTCGCTGTTCCCAGTATTCAACAGTTCTTAAAAGGTTAGGAAAAAGAGATAGAAATATGGATAGATAGTCATCGTAATGAAAAGAGCCAGATAAAAACGATGCGGATTGACTACGGAGCAAGTAGGATCCTCAGACATGGCTGGGGTAGCTTACGTTTGAAACTCGGAACGTGGTTTGGCTTCATCTATTAAAGCTAAACACAAGCCCATTGAATGAGCCACAAGTCCCCCCGTGGATGCGTATCGGGGGGACGAGGGCATGTGCCCACTTAAAGACTTGTGGAGAATATTCGTGGCTGCTTTATTCGTAGAGTCAAAAGCTAGAGACACTCCAAGTGCCCACCAACCATAGAACAAATCAGTCACGAGCACTGTCCACACACGTGTTTCCAGAGAAATACTCCTCAGGGATAGGAGAAGGAGGCACCACCGCGGCACTCAACATCGAGGATGCCCCTTCTCCCACCTGACATTGAGGAGAAAATAAAACAAAACGAAACAGAAAAAGGGCACGACAGACGCCTGCCAGAGTGCCGCAGAGACCCTGCCCACCCATCCGTGGGGAGGTCGCATAGACACGGCGCAGGAGTCCAATCTACCGAGCTGTATCTGGAATGTGGGCCCTTCGGCTAGGTTCCACTTCAGTAGGACAGGCGAGAAGTGTGTGCACGAGGATCGAGACTATGTGTGAGGACAGAGAGATTACCAGGTGGATGTCTGTCAAGCCAGTAGTGTTCAAAATGTATATTTTCTTCGGTCCCGCCGGGGCTAATGCGAAGTTAGAACAGTGCCCCTTCTCCTGGCCAACTGGCTGCTCCAAGGAGGCTCAGGTCCCGTTTGTTAGTATAAAGACATCGGTGGGAAGATAATTACAAAGGCTTGAGTGGCCCAGAGGTTAAGGAGGAGATGGAAATATGTTCTCCAAGCCGTTGAATATAATTAGTCATATTTATCCCATTATTGTTTTCATTTACATTTGAGATTCGTATCTATCTTCCTCTCTTACCTGCTGACTCTTTGGGCAACGACCTAGTGCTCTTTGAAAGCTGAGCTGCATTTCTTGGGGATGCTTTCAGACCGGTGACTTTAGCCCCTCCAACAAAAATACCGATGATGTGAATAACTGAGTCAGAAAGCATCTCAGCTCCTCATGGCTGATGCATGTTGGTATAAGGAGAGGTGATGGATTTCCTTCAGCGCACGCATCCACCAGGGGCGCACGCCACGCCTGAAAGCTTTTGGAAAAAGCAAAACGAAACAACTAAAGATGAAATCAACACAGCTGTAGGTTCCTTGGGTTTATCCTTGTGCCCTCAGAGTCACTGAACAAGGACATCATCATCTACGCCTACAATGACAAGAAGTGTTACAGCCGTTTGATCTAAACTGGGCTCCCTTATCACCGGATGTGGACCATCTTTTGTCAATTGGCAGGTGGCAAAGTCAAAACCTGCTGGAGGATGCAGACGTTCTGTAGCTGATTTGTCTTCTCAAGGCGATGTTTCCTCCAGTCTTACAACAAGAAGACGGATACCTCTCCTTCCCTTTCCGTCTGCGTCGGCTGGTTGGAGATTGACAGCCAGTGGGCTCGGGAGACGCACACCACGTGCATCGGAGACAGGACAGGCTTGGAAGGAGAGCGAGCTCGGAACGTGTGTTTGCAGCACTCAGGTTGGCTTTTGACAAGCCTGAGGTTTACAGGGTCGACAATGAGTCAGATACATGCCCAAGGTCAGTCAGAGTGCCTGGGACAAAAGGCAGGGAAACTCAAGAGGTGTGCGACCCCATTAGGTGAGTCTGGTCTGGAAGGCAGAGTCAAGTCAGGACTCCCCGTAGGGGTGGGTGATCCAGGGAGGTCGGGTGAGAGTAGCTCCAGACACCATCAAACTCTTTCATCTTCAGCGATTGTGATCTTCAGAGAAGAGGTAGGATGACTAATTGTGGGAAAGGGGTCCCTCCGCGTGTGAACTGTCCTACGTGAATGGATGAACAAGGGCTAGCAGGTGCACTCCGTGAGTCTAGACTGTCGGTGGGGACCTAGCCCTTCTCTGGAGCTTGGACTTGTTAGGGTAGCGCCCCTGGGAGAGGTGAGCTAGCCAAGGTCAGGAGCGTGCGTGTTTACAGGTGCAAGCGATCTGCAGCTTTTCAATTTCAGCTCTCGATGATGGTACTATCGGTTCTAGTGAGACTCAAGGATCCACCGAATTTGACGCATTTTAGCCTCATTTGTGTAGGGGAGGGCCAACTCCGAGCTCGCCCACCATGGTGCCAAGCAGTGAAAGTGCAAATGCAGGGGACAGCGTCCATGATTAAGCATCACATGAGACCCTGCAGAGCCACCGACTAAGCCTGAAGAACGGGCCATTCAACTTCGTGGGTATTTAGGAGAATTCCTAGCCCTCTGGCTGATGCGCCCTACTCTCCTTTCTCTTGACATTAGATCAGCGCAGTGAGAATGCTCTAGGCAGTTGTGTCAACTCTTGGCAATGAGAGGCGACGAAGGACTCGCAACACCGCTTGGCGAGTCGAAGGAGAGGTCTGAGGCTAGCTCCTCGCGATTTCAGTCTGTAACTGGACCGTGTGTGCGCCAGCCTGCCCGCCATCAGGGATGGGAGACACGACGGCGTGGACTTGGGGAGCAAGGGGTTGGGAGAGGGCAGTCTCCATTATAGGAACACTGAGTTCTTGGCGTACGAATGCCTGTAGAAGACCAGCATCTGTGCAGACAGGTAGCTTTGCGCTCTTGGGCTCCTTCGCTTTTTTGAATTGGCTACTGATGAGTTTCTTGGGTGTGTCCTCTGTCCTATGGTCACTGAACCCGGATACCCTTCGCTCCGGCCCAAAGCTCCTCAGAACACCGTGCTCGGTGCCTCTCCAAGAGAACGCACGACCCTTCCCGACCACATAAAAACCCTTTCTGGAAAACCTCCTATTTGTTTTACGGGCTTCTTGGATCACTATTCTGCAGAACATTCTCTGGGAAACACCACCCTAGTGGGAATTTCCTGATTCCTTCTGTGGTTCTGATCTAAGGCTCAGGTAGAGACAGAAGATAGAGGGACAAGGGGGACGAGGAGGAGAGAGGGGAGAATGGAGAAAACAAGTCAACAGCATATTTTGTGTTTGTTTCCATACTTCAAACCGGGTTGAGTAATGATAATTATATTTATATTTTTATAATATAAAATATAATTTTATATTTTAATTATATAATTATAATTGTTCTGATTTACTCTTTGGCCTTGAGACGTATCTATTTTTGATTAAAGAAATGCATTTATTAGTGGTAATAGAAAAGGTTTTTTTATTTTAATTTGTCAAAACAAAAATCAAATAACATGTGGTCTGTATATACAATGGAATATCACTCAGCCATCGGAAAGGATGAATACCCAACTTTTGTATCAACGTGGATGGGACTGGAGGAGATTATGCTGAGTGAAATAAGTCAAGCAGAGAGAGTCAAGTATCATATGGTTTCACTTACATGTGGAGCATAAGGAAAAACATGGAGGACATCGTGAGAAGGAAGGGAGTGGTGAATTGGAGGAAATCGGAGGGGTGAAGATACATGAGAGACTGTGGACTCTGAGAAACAAACTGAGGGTTTGGAGGGGACGAGGGTGGGGGGTTGGCTGAGCCTGGTGGTGGGCATTGAGGAGGGCACGGATTGCACAGAGCACTGGGTGTGGTGCATAACCAATGAATCTTGGAACACTGGAAAAATAAAACAAACAAACAAAAAACGTGACATAAAATCATTTTGACGTTAGCCACCCCAACCAGAAAACTGTGTCCTGCAACTTACCAATAGGTCCAATCTATCCAGCAAAATATATTCTAAGAGCTACCAAATATTTGGTATCACTGTTGTTTCCCCACTTACCCTGACCGGGAATCAGAGCCTCCTAGGTCTTGAAGCCAGAGACATGCGAAGGCCATGCCTCCATTTGCTGGCATGTGAAATGGGGTCATTACGATTTTAGGGATTGATAAAATTAAGTTTCACAAGACATAACGGTTTTACCAAAGATTTCTTCAATGTTAAGTGTCAGGCTCAGAATAGGAATGCAGATATCTTGCTTCCTATTACACGTTTAAAAAAAGTTAAAGCCCAGACAAACAATAAAGTCACTATAACCGACGTAGCATTTCAACCCACTGGCTAGAGACCACAGGACAAAGTCCTGCTCCACTTTCTCCTTACCGAGCTTTTCCATTTTCCCCATCTACACCAAGATGTAACAGACCCACAGCATGGGGGGCTCAACGGGGCCCACGTGCTCATCTGACACCCGTGGGCAACAGGACGTGTCCTTTTCTCCCTTCCCAGTGATTTCTCGGCACCCCTACCCTCCTCCTTATGAGGTTCTGGACACTTAGGGTTACAAAGAGCACTTCGGGATGTTTTTGCAATGTAACAGGAAGTTCTGAGAAACAGAAGTCTTTCTTACCCAAAGGTTAGGGATTTCGGGGCCAAGAAGATGAAGGGACCGAGCGTTTGGGAACCCGGGGAAGTGGGAGTATCTCAGCATCTCTCCAGTCACCCCTGAGATGGAGAGCTGTCTTCCCACAACTTCCCTCCAGTGTGTGTCCTCACAGTCTGAGGTTCAAAAGAGGAGCTCTAACAATTAAATTAATTAGACAGTGATTTGTAGCAAGCAGATGTTGCTGGATAATCGACTGTCCCAAAACTCAGTGACTAAAACCAGCAAGTATGTATTCTGATCGCCGAGACCTTCCAACAGGTGTGGGATGACCTCCCCCAAGGGCCTGGGGTCGGCCGGCCCCTGGCTGGGTCACAGAGTGTCCCACACCGCAAGCCCAGACTTAGGCCCACAGTGGGGACCTGGATCTGAGAACACAGATTCGCTTCAGGGCTCAGAATCGGTGCACTGTCATTTTTACTGTGTTCTCTGGGCTAGAGCAAGTCACAAGTGGAGCTCAAAGTCAAAGGGAGGGGAAATAGATTTAACCCTGGATAAGAGAAGGGTTGAAAGTCAGGGACGCAGAGAAGAATAAAGAACGGGGACCGTCTTTGCAATCTACCAAAGTCTCTTCTCTCGAGAGTGGCTTCTAATTCATTTATTAGTTCATTCACTTTTCAGTGAATATAGACACAACACTTTGTTTTGCAAAGCATTGTGTGAGATTCTAAAAGCCCAGATACAAAAAAGGAGAGAACAGCCTGCCTCTTGGGAGCATGTCCATACATAGATATTTTAAACTTCCATAATTTTATTAGAAATAAAGAAATCATCTATATTTCAAAAGGTTAATTTAAAAATTAAGTTTTAAAACCATGCTTTCTTATCACTCTTCTGACAGTCTTCAATGTGGGAGACCTTTTGGAAAAAACTCAGGTTTCGATCGTGACATACTAGAGTTCATACATCAAGTCCATCATTCCCGGCTGTGTGACGAAGGACACTTACTAAACCTCTCTGATCCAGTTTCTTTACCTAAACCAGGGAGACCAACCTACCTACCTCATGGCTAATGTCAATATGGACTGCAATAATCCTCAGCTTGAAGCCCAGCTCATTTATAGGTAGTAGCCAATAAATGATCACCTCGATAACTGTGTCTTTTCTTTTTTTAGTAAGTGCACCTTTATCACATATCACATCCGCACCGAAGCCGGGCTTGGAAGTGTATTTTTAATAAGATGGTATGTGAAGCAAGAAAAGTTAAAAGCACGGAGCTGACAAAAACTAAAAATGTCGAAATGCATATCCTCCTCAATTCGAAAATCGTAACAGAAAAAGGCCAGCGATATTTACATGGTGGTGCCGACATCTCCCTGGTGTTTCCTGCAGGGAGAGGCCGGGGCGCCGGGAGCCAGAATGGGACGTTCTACTGTCATTTCCAAACACGGCAGCAGCATTTATTCGGGCAGAACTGCCACGATGCTCAAATGACAGGCACGGAGGAGAACAATAAGTACAGATTTGGTTAACTCTATTCGGCAGGGCAGGTTATCAGAGGGCTGAAAAGAGGCCACGTGCATTTCCCCAGTTAGAAATGAAACAAGAGAGCGGGCATGGCCAGCGATGCAATGAATTTTATCCTTTGTATAACATATACAAGCTTTAGCCTCTGCAATCCGGGCTCGAGAAAGAGCTCAAGAGGTAGAATGCTGGAAGGTTTTTTTATTAGCCTTATAAATCACTGAATTTCTTACACATTTTGTGGAATCTATTTGGGTCTCCAATAATATTTGCAAATTGTACGATAGTCATTATCGAAAAGGAAAATCCTGTTTGATACTAAAAATGTCATATTCTCGTAGTTATGACAAATCTCTTTTTTCTTCCACCTCCTGAAAACATGTACTTAAGGGAAAAGTACATAGTTATTTATTGGTTCAATAAGCTGCACTGTTCTTGAAGCAGTTTATCACATTATCATGATTAATATTTAAATTCAACCATTATTGTGTCCGTAGTATATGGTAATTTTTATAACAAGGGTGGTAAAATTTTAACCGCTATTTTGTATTTATTATGTGGTAATTTACAATTATTTTCTGAGCATTATAATATACATGATGCCTTGGTAAAACTTGAATATTTTTCATTCTTCTTGATCCTTCTATTTGAAAAAAAAATGGATCTCAAAAAATAATGAAAAACAAATGTACAATTACAGAGAAAAGGTTCTTAGCTCTTCAGGAAATCATTATACATATGTGTGTTTTGGTAAGGAAATGGAGCAGAAGGAGAATTATTTAGAAAGCAGGTTTGTCTCAGATATTTTGCTAAATTGTGTAGTTTCGGTTGTCATGGCAATAGCACCATGATTTAAATAAGTCTACACAGAAATAGAAGTCACTCATACTATATTCATAAGAATCAAAGAAATCTCATTATTTAATGGGAAAAAAAACTTCCCAGTTTGGATGAGGGAGGGAAAAACATGGTGTGTCAAATTTATTTTTCTGACAAACTGTTTGTTATTTTATCTGTGAAACAGCATAAAGACAAAATATTTAGAACTAAACAACAAAGGGAGTATTATATGGTAAGCATCTGGAAGGTACTAGGTCCTTGGGGGCACTTTATAGACTCAGGGTCAGCAAAATCATTGAAAGATAAGAGACATACATTCCACTCAGGAAGTCAGGAAAAAAAATAAAGAGCAAAATTCTAAGAAAGTTGATATAGGGATATACGGAAACTTCAGGACCTAGTAAAAGGAATAACATTAACATGAGAAACGAAAAAAAAATTGATTTTTTTAAGATAAATAATTCTTACAGGCAAGTTTCAAACAAGATTCATCAGTGATACTGGGGCAAAGACATAAATATCAGGAACATCAAAATTGTCAAACTACAGCTATAGGAGAGACTGAAGGATTATAAAACAAAGCTATGATTTAGTTGGTAAATACATTTAAAATATTAAAGTGGACAATTTTCTAGAAAAGATAAATGACTCAAAAAAGAAACAAAACAATCCAATTAGACCTATAAACTTTAAAATAATTAGTATTCAAAAGGCAATCCACCCTCTACCTCCCCAAAAGATTTTAGAAAGACTTGCACCAGACATTCAAGGTGCCTATCATTCTCATTTAGCACAAACCATTTTAGAGGGGAGGAGTCAGAGGAAGCTACCCAATTTACTCTTTCATGTAAACTTGACAGCAAAGGATTGTATAAGAAGGAAAAAAAAAAAGAATCTCTTCTCACTAGTGAAAGTAAATGCAAACATTCTTAATAAAGACTAAAAAATTGAATCTAGGACATCATGACCAAACAGAGTTCACATTATAAATGGATTATTCAACATAAAAAAATACACATCACTTTAATTGCCACATGAGCAAATAACAGGAGAGAGTTATAGTAATCTTAATCTGTAGAGGAAAAAATGTATAAAACTTAGCATCCTTGATGGAAAACAATCAGGAAAGATTATCTCCTGGAACTTGAAGTGAGCAGATTACCTAATGGAAAATATTTAGAGATATTACATCAATTTGGAAACAAGAGAAGAATATCCACTATCACCACAGATTATCAATGTTGTATGGCAGTGCTAGCCAAAGCAATAAAGGAAGAAGAAGAAATAAGAGACATGAGAGACAAGAGAAAAAAAAAGGTAATTATGATCATTTACTTTAGAAAATAGTAAGATATTCCACAGGAAAATTATTAGAACTAATAAGAAAAGTCAGCAGGGTTTCTGGATAGAAGATCAACATATGAAACACAAGATTGAGAGTCCCAATAAACAAATTAAAATGTAATAGAAAAATAACAACAAAAAGTACAAAGTACATAAGAAAAATCAAATAAAGATGTTCAAGAAATTGATAAAAAAATGCAAACATTATTTAAGAAAAAAACATGAATAGGAATATAGATCATATTTATGGAAGGAAAGAATCAATAATCTAAAGAAACCAATTCTCCTCATATTAATCTATAAATGTATTTCTAGTCAAAATCCCCAAAGAACTTTTTTATGGACTGAGTCAAAATGATTATAAAATTCATATGCAAAAATAAAGATCCAGTGATAACCAGAACACATAAGAAAATAAAAAGTTATTATGAGAACTTACTTATTAAAACAATATATTATTGATACAGTTTCAGTGAAATAGATTAAAAAGCAGGAGGGGTGAAAAAACATTTCTAATAATTGGGGATAACTGGGGGTAGGAACCATGGAATATTTGACTAAAAACATAACATTATATCAGTGCTTCCTATAAACAAGTTCCTGATGTATTGAAACTGAAGGGTTTTATGAAAAAAGAGTAAGAGGACTTTGAATTAGGAGAAGGACGTCTGTGATAGGGCCCTAAAGTCAGACAACTGAGCATCCCTGAACAAATCTCACTGCACATCTTGTCGGGTACGTCACCGGGGGACAGAGCAGAACCTGCCACGTTCGGCCTCACGCGTAGTCATGGAAATGCAAATTAATGCTCTCCCTACAATCCTGCCACTAAATATATACACCGAGGAAAATACTAAACATGTATCTCAGGAGACACATATAAGGATTCAACACTGTGTATAATTGAGGAAAAAAAAAAGTGAAAAGATACTTAAGTGTCCCTTAAAAAGCGATGAGAATATTGTGGTTTTTTTCATGGAAGGGAATTAATGCGGCAGTTAAAAAGACTAAATTAGCTCTTTATGTATCAATACAAATAACTCTCAGCATAAACGTACTGTATGATAGCATTTCCTCAATTCTTAATGGCTCACGATGTTATGGATTTGTAATAAAAAACCAACATCTAAACAAATAAAAAAAAAACAAATTGTGGGAAATTTACATGGAATTGATGACATCGTCGTCCCTGGGGTGGGAGGGGAGGAGTGGATCTATGTTGGTAAACAGAGGGAACTTCCGCTTTTAGCGGCAATTTCCTCTTTCTTCTGTGTTAATAAAAATCTGAAACAGAAGTGGCAAGTGTTAGCAGTGTTAATTCTAGATAATAGGTAAGTGAGTGACTTACTATACCCCTCTGTACTTTTCTTGATTAGTACATCTGCCCCATCTCCAAAAAAAGACCATTAATGAAGAAAGATATCATATGTTAAGTGGGAAAAAAAACAAAACAAAACAGGATGAGTCTATTTTCATTTTCCCACAAATGCACAGCAGGTGTTTGAGTATTTCTGTGAGACATCTGGGAATTAATAATATAAGTTCATTTTTAAGAATTAAATACTTTACATTATAATTGATAAAAGTAATGTACAAAATATCATCATACTAACTCTTAATTACTGAGGAACCAATGGTCTAGAATTTTAGATTATCTTTCTTGCAGATATCTTTTTGATTTGTAATATCCATCAAAGACTTTAAATCTTTATAATCATTTCAATAAATTGTTAAGGAAGAAAACTGAAACTAATAAGTAAACATTTGGTTTTTAATTGACTCATTTACACCTGTAATCCTTACTTCAGAAGCAAGTTTCATTTTGTTCCCAGTTTCGTGTCCGTAAAGGAGGACAGCTAATCTCTTTGACCTTTTTTGAACTTTTAACAGGAATTTATAAACTAAATAAGAAATGAAAGAGAGAGAAAGAGAGAGAATGAGATTTTACTTAGGATTCTCAAGTGAGTTTCAACAGATCATATGGTCAGATGTTTTCTTGGGGAAATGACCAATTTATCAAAATAACAGTGAAAAAACATTTACTTTCTAGACATTTTCTTCTTACTCCACTTTTCTATCACCATGTAGATTGCTTCTTCACTTATTTCAGCCTCAGAAAAAAAAAAAAAACCCACAAAAACCCAACAAAACAAAACAACAGAGGGGCATTTCAAACTTTCCCTATGATTCCTTGAAGGTTATGGGGAAGATATATGTGGTTTGGCAAAGAGATTTAAATTATTTTTAATACTTCTTTGCTCTGCAATGGTCACTGAGCCCTGTCCCACCCGACACTGCTGAGAATCACTACAGATCATCTGGTCAGTGATGGGGGTAGTCCCAAAGAGCAGAAAACATTTAAATCTGGATTAAATCTGGAGTCAGGTGATAATTGTACGAGTTCTCTTCCACACTTGTGGGAGGCGGTGCAGATATTCTGAAAAATCTGTCCCTTGTTTTCAATCAAATCTTTCCTACTCATCGGACTCAGGAAGGAGGAAAGCACAGCCTAGTGTAAGCGTCTAGTTGGAGGGAATGATGGCAAGACCTGAGCTAGAGCAGAAAAGAGCTTTCTGTAGGTAGCACGGCATGGCCGTGACCCTGTTGGAGCTTTTGGAGATTTTCAGGTCCTAGGGATGGACAATTCTCATCGCCCGGGATGCTCCCAATGGCTGTCACTCTGAGAAGACTAATCTTGCAGCTTGTAGCTCAAAGACTCACCCTCCCCAAACTGACCTTGTTTCCTTGCAAAAGAGAAAACAAATTAAACTTCCCTAAGAACCACTGATAAATATTATGGCTACGTCCCATAGCCTTTTAAAAGTCCTTTTAAAAAGTCATAGGTTGCACCTGACATTTAAAGGAAAAAAAAAAAGGCTTCTGGTTACATAATTTAAGAACAAGGTACAATAATATAATCACACACACCCCTGATTGGAATTTAAGTTTATGCCTCGTGTGGCTCAGAGGGAGGAGGTGCGGCAGTCATGACAAATCCCCCTCACAGCAGGCAAACAAACAACCTAGAGACGGGATTTGGAACTGTCATAGGACAGTAGGTAAAGTAGAGATATCCGGGCAAACCGTGCAGGCATGAAC
The DNA here is from genome assembly GCA_028534135.1 of Potos flavus. NCBI lineage: Eukaryota > Metazoa > Chordata > Mammalia > Carnivora > Procyonidae > Potos > Potos flavus. The sequence continues at coordinate 2,580,346 of CM052883.1, forward strand.
TGTAATCCAGAAGAAATTTTCAACAGCTGGTCTGCAATGCAGCGGAAAGACACTCTGCCCTCAGCCGCATTCAGGCCCCCTACCTCCTTATAAACCGCCTCTCTGACTCCCTGTCCCTGATGGATGAGAGATCTTTGACAAATTCGCGGTTACAGTGAAACATTGACTCTGTGATGTCTAATCTTCCAGAAGAGTCACGTGCTTACTGCCATATTAGTGTTTTAAAAATTGCTACTCATCTATTAGAAGGTACCTCAGGGTATATTTGTTAAAAAAAAATCACACATTTCATCTAAAATCTTAAAAGATAATTTTTAGTTAAAAAAAAAAATCTCAACTAAATCATTACCCTCAGGGGAACCTGGGTGGCTCAGTGGGTTAAAGCCTCTGCCTTTGGCTTGGGTCGTGACCTCAGGGTCCTGGGATCGAGCCCCACATTGGGCTCTCTGCTCAGCAGGGAGCCTGCTTCTCCCTCTCCCTCTGCCTGCCTGTCTGCCTAATTGCGATCTCTGTCTGTCAAATAAATAAATAAAATCTTAAAAAAAAAATCATTACCCCCAAAAATTGGACTTAAAAATCCTCAAAAACTCCTAGGAGACTGGGAACTACACTGAAGGTATGAATTGAGAATTTTTTCATTTCCTTAATCCACAAATTAAGGAATTATTCCAGCCCAGGCACATGGATTTTGTTTTGCTGGGTGTGGTCTATTAATCACCAGAAATTACGTGAGGGACTCTGGGCGTGTGTGTATGTGTGTTTACACCAGTCACCGGATTCTCAAATGAGACTCTGACCTCAAAAAAGGCACTATAACATTTCATAAGTACATTAAGTGCTACCTGATTGCATCAGAGAGATAAATGGGTAATCACAACAAACTTGCCTACAAATTCTATACAAACAGGAAAAACATTACTTTCTACTTAAAATCCTTGGAAATCCAACAAACATGCATATGCACCAATAAATATTCAAAATTAATAGTAAATGAACTGAATTCTTAGCAGAATAAAACTAAGGAGAAAGGAGAATCCCCAAATAAACTGAAGCCCTATATCCAGTTGACCCCATTAATCCACCATATTTTCATTTCAGAGCATGAAGGTAGAGATCGGCCTTCTCTGCCATTCACTGAGACAGTCTTCCGACCCAATACAGATTATCCAAAATGCTGAAATGGGTTTCTTTTTTAAACCAGCCTGCAGAACTCTCCAAAGCTATAATTATATTTTCCCTACAGGAAATATTTGTTCTCTCTAATTAAGGAAGAATAGCACGTCTCATCTAATGAAGGAGTGCGATTTTTCTGAAGATGAACATTAACTCGTTTGTTATGATCTTACTGCAGATTTTCTATGTTCATTTAGATGCTCACATCCTTTCCGATGTCGTCAGAGGCTGGAGCGGAATGGACGTGCCTGGCATACTGACAGCACCCTAAATTTTTGTCCTACTGGACCTGCGCCTCTCTTATTTCAGAGAATGTGTCGTCAGCGGTGACACTCAGGGAAGCCATCCCCACAAGGGACACCGGCGTCCTCTGCAGTGACCCCAGGCAGACTGCTGGGGAGCACACGGGCCATTTGGTGATGGTGCCAATGGAAATCTTTCTGGACATCTAGCATGTTCCATGCTGACTTACAAAATGATTTTTCCTTACTATCCAAATGTGTGAATATAGAAGCAGGGTGAGATGCAGAAAACATCCTACTGATGATTTCAGGAACCAAACCATTGAATTGATATGTGAATGCAAAGGGAAAAAAAAAAAAAGAATGCCTAAAGAAAACTTCAACTTCTCTCTAAAACAGTCTGGCTTCCTTTCTCACTGGTGTATCTGGGCAATTCCTCCGTCTGTTATTCAAACGCACACTACGCGTACCCTGGGTGGGAGAGGAGACATTTAATAGTGTGAGAAATTTCCCAACTGATTCCTTCTCAACAGCCTTCTTTTCTCTTTCCATACTCAATCTATGCATGGAGGGACAGACTCTGGACTTTTCCTGGGGTGGTGACCCCTTACCTCTCACTGAAAGACAAGATGGCTTTCATATTTAAAGCCTGAAGCCTTCATTCCAATTTGACCCTATTCCCCCACCTGTCCGCTGTTGCCCCCCCCCCCATCGAGAGCACCAGCTCCCCACTCACCAATGCCTCCTGCACCTCACAGCCAGAACCCGTCCAGGCACCGCACACTCCCCTGTCCATGGAGCTGGCGCCCTGCCATTTTTGTTTTTCCTCAAGGAACCCCGACTTCCTGGGAAATACGGTGTCTAAGCCACGGGGACCTCACTTTTGCAACCATCAGGGAGCACACACTGCACTCTCGACTAGTTGGGCTCTCTGCAAGCGAGTCACGGATGTGTCAGCACAGAAAGGGACAGAGGATGGAAACCGATTGATGCGAATCCACTGTCACCCACTTATTAAAGAGCCTCTGAGCAAACAGAAAACCCCTCTCGGGTCCGGGAGCGTACGTGAGCAGTAACATTCCTATTTGTAAAGAACAACGTATTTCCTCTATTTGCCACTCTCCAGAACACACAAGGTTGCCGAACCAAAACTCAACAAAAGAGACTGGGCCATATCCCGGCTTCCCAGCATGCTATCTGTCCATTTGCATCTCTCCGGAACTCCCCGTCTCCACAGACAAATCGCCATCAGCCAGGAAGCCTTCTTTCCAGCCACACCCACCGGGGTTTGGGGGATTTTAGCCAAGCAGCCATTCCTGCTGTGTCAGGAGCTGCACGGACAACCTGGTGTCCTCTCGTTATCCTCAGACGACCCTGGACACCAACTGATGCTCCTGGAGGAACCAGGAGGAACAAGCTTGGATACCCGAGGACTCAGGATGAAAATGAGTTCAGTGTTGGTTTGGGTGTCTGAAGACATTTGGGGAGAACCCTTCCGAAGTTTCTGTAAGTCATTGAAGCCGAATGTAACTAATCATAAAGTCTTTAAATGTTTATGTTTAGCTCAACTAAAATATTGTAAGAATGTAACACAGCATAAGCATATTTAAGAAACTGAAGGCTCGGTACAAACCCCCAAATCTCCATATGTATGCATGAAACTCTGTTTATTTACCGCATATATTTGCATGCCAAATCGTGCTGCCCACAAGTGTGGATTTCAGAACCAGCGGACGTAAATGAATGAATGAACAAACGGATGAAGGCATGAACAAATAAATAAGTAGGTAAATAAATAAAATGTACCGTCCACACCACCCCACGGCCTGGCCTCTTTACCTCCACCTGCTAACCTTCTTTAACTCTCCATCTGTTTATTCTCAGGGTGTGTCTAACGGTAAAAAGGAATATGGTCCGCAGGATCTAGTTCTCCATTGGCCTCAGGAATGTAAACCATTGCATTCAGAAGGCACGATGAAACGAGTGAAATAAACTGCAGGTTTCAGCATCCAAGACATTTGGGGAACCGTCGTCCCAGAGCTCCCCCAGCCTCTCTGCTGCTCAAGAAAGTCTGTAGGCAGCCAAGTCTGCACCAAAACTCTGATGAAGAAGCCACTTTAGGAACAAACAGTCACTGTAAATGTAACATTGCCAATTCGATCTTAAGTGCTGCATTATGAAACAGGTCCAAGTTTAGGAGCTGCAAAAATTATTTTATCATTTTTTTTAAATCAAGGTATTTATTATTCATTCTACTTTAGGTAGAATCGCCAACATTTCGCCCATTTTGTAATCACACAGATGATATCCTTTACAGAAGGTAAGTGCTGTTTAGAGCCTGTGTTTTGTTTAAGGATTATAGAAAGTTAGTAATAGAAAATGTATGCAAGTCCTCAAGGCAAGTCCATTCTCGAGTCCTTCTCTGCTCTCAACCCAGAGAAATCCTGCCCAAGAATCACATCTGGGAAGCTGTGGGGACCAGCGCGCTGTGCGGGGAACCTGTGTCGAAGGGACTGGCCCAGGCATGGGTGACGCGTGGGGAATGAACGAACGAATACCCTCCTCACCCCCCAAGGACTGCGGCAGGAGAGGTCCAGCATGGGAATCTGTGAGGGCCAGAGAGGGTTAGGGACAACCATCCTCCAGCTACGAGAAAGCCAAGCCATCCCTCACTTCCTTGTCCCTGCCCCCATCTCCCATGCCGCCTCACACCCTTCCTGGAAGGCGGCCCACTGCCACCACCGGCCCGGCGGCAAGAGAGAGGACTCCCATCTTGAGACACTTTTAATTTCTGTTCCAAGTGGGTATTTGGGGACTTCGAGGATTCGCACAACTGTAACTCGTGAGCAGAAATGTCTTGGGACCTCCCGCTGTTTTTTCCCAGGGCCATAACGTATTCTCCTCATACGATACTCTCTAAGGGAATGTGGGGCATGAGAAGGACCCGTGTTTTCATGACATCACAAATCGCCCTTCTTAATAGGGTTGTTACACCAAAATAAGTAATAATACTGCAGGTCTGAAAAGCTGGGGACAATCTCACTTATGTTGACACAATAAAAGAAACACTTTCTTGTGGGCGAACATAACACCCTCCATAACGTGGCCTTTTCAGGTGAAAGATAAATTTAATGTGTCTCCCTACTATCTTTTTCAAAAGGTTTGTGATTTTATTAAGTAAAGGAACAGCAGATACTTAAGAGCAAGGCTTTCCTTTTGGAATGTTCCACTAAAAACAGCCAACCCGTATCGCAAACTAGAGAAGGCTTTCTACAATGACGAGGCAAAATAATTCATGGGAGTAGGGAAGTATTAAGGAAGTTTATCCGGAACCCTCTCTATGTCCCACAGGCAGTGCTCGAGGCGGTATTCTGGGACACAGCGGGTGGACCCTGGAAAGGAGCCTACGCAGAGCTTTAGGAAGACTCACAGACAGAAACACAGGAGGTGACAGTCCCCAAGGGTTCGCCCATCACAGCTGCCCCACAGGGCAGACGGGGCCTGGAGCACACTTGGGCAGCAGGGGAATCAGAAAGCTGCAGGATACTGTGGTTTCCTGATCAGGGAAGCGAACTCCCGGGGGAAAAGGCACCCTGGGAATCATCTCAAGACCTCCTGAGAAGAATAAGCGGAAGGATTTCTCACTGTAATTAATGACGCGTCCGAGGGAAGACTTCTCTTTGGGGAGGAGAAGGGCTGTACCCCCGGGAAGGGAGCTCACCACACGGCTCTGGATGGCCAGGAAAGAATGGAATTGAAGGCCAGCGTTTCCTGTGTTCTTGGCGGTTGCCAGTTTTCTACATATGAGGTTATGAGAATCTCCATATGGACCTCCGCGTGGCTCAAACATGGAATCTCTTTACGCCAACACTGGTCATGGGGTGTCAGCTGACGATGGGAGTTGAGGCCAAGGACTACTAGACCACAAGGGTCTCCTGCACATCTAGTGGCCACATCCTGAGGACTGCTGAAGGGGAGGACTGTCACACCATAAGACAGATGGGTTCAGCTGTATCCTTTTGAAAATACCAGGGAAAAAAGACACGAACCACTCACCACAGGAGTCCCAGAGCCTACCTGCTTTCTTGCATCAGATGGGCCTTGGGTCTTTCAAGCCAATCCACTCTTTTTTTGTTTTCCTTTAAGATTTTACTTTTTTATTCAACAGAGAGAGAGGAGAGAGCCCAAGCAGGGGGAGCAGCAGAGGGAGAGCCTGAGCAAGGAGCCCGACGCGGGGCTCGATCCTGGGATCATGACCTGAGCTGAAGGCGGACGCCCAACCGACTGAGCCACCCAGGAGCCCAATGAACACTAAAGTTTTAAACAAATAAAGGTATTAAATTATTATATCACATATCACATACATTATTATATGCTATGTATATTATATATTACATATACATTATTATTATATATGTACATGTATATGATATAATCTCTATTATTATATATAAAATTATATTGTATATTATATATTATATATGTATATAATATGTATATATGACATGTTATATATTATATATTACTATATATTACATATTATAATATGTATCATGATATTCTACATTTTACATATAAGGTGTGTACATAAGGTGTGTACATATATTATGTATTATATTATATATAGGATTACGATATATGATGTAGTAATATACATGACATATAATACATTATATATAATAATGCATGTGATACAACACATTGTGCATATTGGTTTTGTTGCTACTTTCATCAATATTCCTTTTTGCTTACTTGGACCAAATCATTGTCAACTGAGCCTAATAAATATAGTTTTAGCGTGTTTCGATTTCCAGAGTACCCTGACCACAAAGTGTGTCCCCTGAATGAGAGCTGCCCCAGCCTGATGGGTCCCCAGCCTGTCACAGCCGGTGCACACAGCCTGCACAGGCATTAAGCCCACGGCGGGCCACAGGCTGGGGGACATCCACACGGCAATCCTACTGGCTCGATTCTGGCCAAGCAAACACTGCAAATGCTTTGGTTCATCGTAATTAACTACTCTTCACCATCTCCCGCGATATGCCTCAGGATTTTAACTCAGAAGCAACCCTATTTAGAATCTAGGTAGAGAAAGTAACATCTTTTGAAGTGTATAACATTACTGATATTGTACCTATTTTGCTGTAATCCAGGAAATGAGTCCAGCATTCCAAGAACAAACATTTCATCTGATTCAACTTCACTTGTTTTCTTTTAATAACTTGTTAGAGTACATCTTATTTATAGTTATTCTCTCTTGCAAAATTTACCAAAAACAAAAAAAACACATGTAGTGTGAAAAATACTCCCCATCAACATCAAGAGTGCTCGCCAACTTGAACCATGGGGATACACATTTTTATATAATGGTTTTGACACGATTACACATTTCAAAAACATGGAAGATTCATAAATAGTCAAAGCCTAAGTTTACCCAAATTTCGAGACCTCTCTGAGACTTAGGAAACGAGTCCGTAAATCTACAAATCCTTCAGCTTTCCATGAATCTCAATGAGTTAGAAACACTACAAACATAACCTTTCTTTGCAGTATTTTGAGACTTAAATTTAGGTTTGGGTGACCCGGGGGAGAAATGAGAGAAAAACATGGGAATTATGACTCATCTGAGAATACTGTGTCTTCTAAGTTAAACTTCTAATACATTAAATCATTACTAATTTCCCACTAATCCCTGTCCTTATTCATTTGCTTAGTAAAGAATTTTAAAAGACAGCACTAACACCATAAATTTACATATTGACAGAGTGGCAATATTCCCACTGAAAGGGAAATAATATGCTTTCCAAGGTTTGTATTTGTATATTTTTCTCTATGTGTGTGGTCAAACATTGAGGCTATGTATAAGTTTTTCCAATTATAAAAAATTAAGGCTCTGCAAAATTTAAATGCCAAAAGAAGGGGTGCCTGGTGACTCAGTAGGCTGAGCATCCGACTTTTTGATTTCAGCTCAGGTCATGATCTCAGGGTCATGAGATCAAGCAAGCCCAGCTTTGGGCCTTGTGCCTAGCATGGAGTCTGCTTAAAATTCTCTCTCTCCCCCTGGCCCTTCCCCCTACCCCTGACCATGGGCTCTCTCTCTCTGTATCTCTAAAATAAATAAATACATCTTTGAAAAGAAATAAATGTCAAATGGAAATTTTCTAAAAGTTTCTATGTGCAGCTGGATTTATAACATTATTTTTTTCAATGTCAATTTCAGCAGCACAGCCAATAATTTTACACAAGATTAATTTGCAAGACTTAGCATATTAATGTTATTCTGTGGGTTATCTTCATATTTAAAGGAAAATGACAAATTCACTGATAATAAATAATTATAAACCCAAGAATCTTCACCATAACAAACTCTAAAGTATATCTGCTAAAATATTGATAATACTATACCTAGATCCCAAATCCCGGACCGTATTGTGAGTGTGCTATGAGATTGATACGTGCACATTTTAATGAGGTAGGTCTTTAGTATCCCTTTGCCCTTGAAGTCTTCTGAGATGTCCACATTTCTTAAAGAACTGTCCCATTAAGACATGTTACTTCTAGTGTTTTCCAAGAAACCTCCAAAGGCAGCAATTTTTAGGAATTTAGTGAAGAACTCTATATGGACAACAAAGAAATTCTCAAAAGGTTTCATTCAAAGACAAGCATACGTGTGAAGACTTCTGGATGCGTTTCTGTTTTCAATGACCCGCTCAAGGTCATTATCAGTGACAAGAATATTAACACAGTTTTCCATTGACAAGACGCCATGGAGGTCTGTAATTTTTAGATCATCAAATAATCCTGAAAAGCTACTGCTTTAAAGGTGATTAAGGCTATGAGTCTAAATGATTCCCATAGAGACCTTTCGTCCAATAATCTACAAGTAAGTGAAGAAAACAGGAAGACTTCCTAACCAGAAACACATCACCCAACTGGCCCTAAGAGAGGCATGGACTCCTCAACAAACATTAAGTGCTTTAGCCATTCTTTAACAGTCTTCTTCCCAGATTTATAATTTTTTTTTTACATTTCTTGGTGCTCAGCAGGTCATACATACCCTCAGTCCAGAGAGAGTGCACGAGATACGATTTGATTAATTCATCAGTGTATGGGGGTGGGGAAGCGGGGGGTTAAATCTCTACGGAAGAGTCCATCAAACCCATTACGTAAAATCACTTGTTAAAATGAGATGTTTTCATGATAGCATAAGTTACGTGTCGCTTTGGATGACAAGCACCTGTAGGAGGGGAGCCCATTAAGTCAGCTCCCGCAGGAATAATGTTACAGACCAGTGTCCGCCAGTCCTACCTGCTGGGCTCATCTGGACTGTGGAGGCAGCAGTTCATGGTATTCACCAAGAAGCTAAACAGACGACCGAACAGGGACTTGGCCAAGAGATCCCGGTAAAATTCAGCCATCTCCACAGTATGTCGCCGTATGACTGTGTCCCCTGAAACAGCAGAGAGAAGGGAGAACGAGGCTTCCATCACGTAGAAGCAAACAAGACCGTGCACAGCCGGTCTATCCCTCACCCGCCCCCTACGCCAGAAGATGTCACAGCGACGCAACAATGCTGAGAAATGAGGTCTCTGCCAGCCGTTACTTAAAATGTTTCCCAAAATGATGGCCACGTACGCTGCAGTTTCACTTGCTCCCAGCACTGAGCACAGCTTCGGGTCTCGAGGCAGACTGTGTGATTTCTCCTCCATCAGGGAACCAGCTGCGGCCGGGGGGACCCTCTTAACCAGCTTTCCCATAACCGCTCGCTGGCTTGACTGCAAAGTGTCCCCAAGGCCCTTGGAAACCCGGCCACCCGGAAAATTAGTCATACTTTAAATATTTCCAAAGACATGGTCTGGCTAACCAAAATGGGGGTGTGGGGTTTGGGAACAGGTTGGGACCTTCAGGTAGAGAGCTTTATGTCATTCTCTAAGGGATGGCAATTGAGATCTTGAGTGATAAAATAAAAGACTAGAGAAGAAACCAAGGGCAGGGGAAAGACAGGTGTGGATGATTTGGAGCTGAGCCTGTGATAGTTTTGACGCTAGAGACGGAAGGGGGAGGGAGTCTAGCCGTCATACTGTGTCACGTGGCCAGCCAGCTAACCTGGGCCACGCGGCCGAGCGGGGGGGTTAAGTAATGGATGACGACCATGTGAAATCATGGCTGAGTGAGCTGTCGGTCGGTGGAGGAGAACTTCTTCTGAGATAAGCAGAGATAAAAGAAAAAAAAAAACAGCAAGTAAGGAAGACTCAGAGACCTACAAGTTCAAGGCCATGGAGATCAACAAACAAGGTGGCCGTGAATGCAGGTGTGCCATTTACGACATTGTAGAATTAAGGTCTCCAGAGTCATCACTATGGAGGGTGTCAATGGGTCACCAACATGGCGGGCGAGTAAGGACACGAGGACGGTGTAAGCAGAAAAACGTGCATATAGGAAATTCTAGATATTAATGGTGAGTTCAAACTTTCTTTAAAAAGTCGTGAGACATGATGATTTTGGAGAAGTTCAAGAAACGATATAATTAGATGCAAGGGCTCAGAATAAAGCATAAAATGGCTCAGAATAAAGCATAAAAGTGAGGCCGGTCTGAACAGTAAAGGGTGTGCTGGGCTATCCCAGAGGGATGAGGTTTACTCAGAAAGGGCTGGAGGCATCTTTGAAAGGCCACTGTCCACAGATGAAAATCGTACCTGCAGAACGTGATTCAGAAAGACTATTCCCGAAGCAGTGGAGAAGGGAGACAATACAAGATAAGGCCAGATAAAAGATTAAAGAGGACGTTGTTCTGTGATGGATGGAAGGAATCACACCTTACAGCAGTGGTGGCAGAAAGGAAGAGAAGGCAGTGAGAATGAGAGAGAGTCGTGGAGTGTAGCTGACACGCGTCTAGTCTAGTCCACGGAGAAGGAGGAGGAGGAGGCATCCAAATGACTTTTGCACAACTGCCTGGATAATGGGGAGATTCATAACGTTCTGGAACATGGAGGGGAACCCTCTAGAGCTTGGAGGCAGAAATGATAAGCCATGTACCTAAACGTCTGCAAGTAGGTAAGAGGAGCAGCAGGTAAGGACAGTGGTGATTTAGAGAAAAAAGATCAGAGGAATGGCGAGTCCTCAAACTTTCACTAAGAGGAAGCGATTTCCAGGGACCCGCCGGGGCACACGTGGGAAAACCACTGTCCTCGCCCACTGCACAGAGAGATGTACATGGTGTGTGGAGAGTCGTGGCGGGAGTCGGACAGCATTAGATTCTAGTTCCAAACACGCCTCTGCTAGTGGTCTGATGTGCAAAGTTACTTAGTCTATAAATCTTCGTTCTCTCATCTCATGAAAAGAAAACGTGATGCCCACTTTCCAGGGATTTGTGAGAATGTTAAAATTCCAGCATTTCCAGCACTTGGCACAGTGCCTGTCGGCTCGTAAGTGCCCAGGAAATGGCAGCTCTTCTTCCGACTTAGGCCCTAGAGGGGAGAAGATGCTCCCCATTGACAAGGGGGGCACAGGCCCACACGAAAGGTTCCAATTATTTAACTGAATACGTCCTCTTGGATTGATGACTTGATCGGCCTAAAATGACGGATGAGCGAGAAAAGGTGACTAGTTCATCAGAATGGTCCCTCAAGAGCTTCGAGGGTTTCCAACACAGAGTCCTATCAAGTGACCCGATGGGCTCATAATGCTTCTCTTCGTTTGGCACTCAGTTCATAGAAACAGTTACACGGGGCAGGGAAAGGAAGGTTGCGTTTGCTCTCCATATCTCGAAAAGACCACAAACTGCACAAAGGCCAACATCACCGTCTAGTAAAACTTGCCTTTAAAATACTGGATATCGGTTGTTAGAGCAGACATCAGTTCATCGGTTGAAACTTGCAACAGTCCAGCCACTAAAAGTAAAGCAGCATTAAAAACATAAGGTTAGTATGTATTTTTGGATGGCGAGAACACGATACGCTATGGTTGTTATTGGCAAGTTTATGATGTAGACCCATTAGGAACTGTGTGGATTCCAGAACTCTGAACTCCCGCTTTAATTATCAAAGTAAACTAGAGAAACCGCTTCTAGTAATCACAATGGTAATGAGCTGGTGGACCCCTGCCTGAAATCGCTACTCGTCTTTTCCCTCCTTGCCCTCACAGATGGCCCTGGATGTTTTTCCCAGCCCCCCATTAAATTACTTGGATAGGAGGTGAAGATGGGACGCTCATTGACAATCTGTGGCTTGAAGGTATTTTGAAAAAAATCTGGGAGTAACTAACAAGGCAACTTCAAAGGGGAGAGAGAGGCTTTTGGCAAGACCTTTGAAGGGAAGTAATTATATTGCTTAAAATGTTTGGCTAATAACATGCCCCCAAAATACACTGGGTGGCAGGGGTGGGTGGGGATGGGGGATAGTTAGAACGACATAAATAAACCCAAGTACGTGCCTAAGAATCAACTCTGTAAATGTGGGAAGCACGAGAACATCACGTCCATACTGCTATTCACTATTCATCCCCCAAAACCATTCAAAAGAAAGAAGAACAAAGTGGATACAGCTCTCTTATTGTTATTTTTATTATTAATAATATTTTTTTTACCCCTCTGAATTCTACTCTGGAAGAAAGGGCTTCTTCCCAGGCTTTTCTGTAATCTGTCTCCATCTACTGGCAGGTCTGCAAAACTGCATGCCCACAAGGTTAATGAGAGCTCTGTTCCACTGACCTTGTTCCAGAAGCTGGAGGTCAGAGACAAATGCAGAGCTGGCCTCGGTCAGAGCAGTGAATCGAATGTCTCCAATGTGTAATATTGCTGCCAGGATCACAAACAGATTCTCTACCTCCTATCCGTTGTACAAAGACAGAAAACGAATAGAGTTGCTTAGAAGAAAGACGAAAAGGCAAGTCCTTTAAAAACCTAACAGCATGGGGCGCCTGGGTGGCTCAGTGGGTTAAGCCTCTGCCTTCAGCTCAGGTCATGATCTCAGGGTCCTGGGATCGAGCCCCGCATCGGGCTCTCTGCTCAGCAGGGAGCCTGCTTCCCCCTCTCTCTCTGCCTGCCTCTCTGCCTACTTGTCATCTCTCTCTCTCTCTCTGTCAAATAAATAAATAAAATCTCTAAAAACCTAATAGCTTAAAAAAACTGACGTGGCCCATGTTGGTGGGACTGTGACCTTTCCGATCCGGAGTGCCTGGTCCGAGAACGACCCATCTCTGGCTCAAAAACAAAACCACTTGGAGTGTACATTTCCTCTAAATCAATGTCTCTGCTCCTTAAAAGAGGGTGAGGAAGTGACGCTTTGACATAAACGGACAGTTTCTAGATAAATCTCGTACAGAAACACGGATCACTGCGTCCTGATGGGTCGCACCCTACCCCCCGGGCTGACGTGGGGCCCCACGCCCAGGCTGCCCCCCGAGAGAGGCCTTGGGCGCTGATGTCTACCTCCCCGGTCTGTCCCTTCTGAGCTAAACTGATGGTATGATTATAGGACTTCTCACTTCTGCTGGGAAATTCAGGAAGGCACGAAACAAACATCTATGCCTAGATTAAAAAAATGCTAATTGTTTTTTAAAGGTATTTTAAGGAAAAGAGAAAGACATGGGTGTTGGCAAGAGCTGTCTTTGAGCAGAAGGGAGAAGGAAATAAGAGAGTGTCTGCTGCAGGAGGAGATCTGAGAATCTGGAACTCTGCATAAAGAAAGAAATGAGACCTTAAATTTGGTTTATGGACAGTCATTTTGTGGCGACAATGAAAAATCAAGAAAAAGCTAGAAGCCAAGAAATACACTTCTCTAGAACAAATATTTCGTATTTCGAATTCCCATGATGTCGATAGTGACACCAGTAAAATTCCACACCGGGCAAGTGACATAGTCTTTTAAATTCTCATTTCCCTAATCTGTAATTTTTGAAATAAAAAGCTGCTGCCTGTGACAATTTACTAAGAGCAACTCGTACTTCCTTTATAAATATATAAGTGGAGTAATGTAGCTCTGAATCTCCTCTAGAATTTCTAGTTTTCACCACAAAGTATAACTCTATCATCTTCAAAATGAGAACACTGACAAGGACGGTCTCTAAGTAATTTTTAGGTCTAATACTCTAGGACTGTGGCATTACCTACAAATGGCTTGGGTGCCCCGCCCATCACAGGTTATGGTTTCAAATTGTAGTCAGTTATGCTGGTTTGAATAACCGTTTCCTCCTCACGCTCCCTGGCAACTGCTCTCCCCCCTTTGTAATAAATTCGGTCACTCCTCAGTAGATTTTTCCAGTGCTCTGTGAGGCAGGCACTCTAGAGACACGGTCACGAAGGCTGTGCTGTGACCTCAAGGGTCTCCGAGTTTAGCGGTGGAGACAGAGTATGACCACTGGCCACGCTACAAATCACGGTGTGCTGAATATTATGCCCTGTGAGACGAGGGCTGCCACCCTATGTCTGTGGACGGTGTTGCCCGCCGTCCCTCTGGGCACAGGTGGAGGCACCTCGATGAGCAAATCTTCTTCGAGGGCCTTCCCAGCCCAGAAATACCTTCCCTCTAGTCTTCCTGGACATGAGCCATCCCTCCTAAGTGCACTGAAATGTCACCATACCCATCACCCTCAAGCATCACAAGGGAAATGATTACCTTCATGTCTTTTGTTAAAACGCACATATTTCTTTTACCAAAAAGGTTGTTCAATTCTCTTATTAGCTACCTTGGGGGAAAGCATATTTTGGTGGCCCTGCCTTGGAGAATCAATCATGGATTTTTAAAGCCCTGTTTCCAGGCAACGGGTACTTGGGTAGAATGATTCCTTACCCGTCTCTATATCCCAGTTTCCTAGAAGGAAGCAGAAATTTTAGGCACAGAAGAAGGGAAAAAAATAACAAAAAAGTATGACAGTCGCACATGCAAGGACAGAAAAGTGCAAATGGGTAGGAGCCACTAAAAGAAATGTAGCGATTGGATCATTAGAGAGAGAGAAAGAAAAAACAAGCTACCATATGATTGTATGTCCCCAGAATTCCCATCTCCGAGTGGGGTGAGGGTGAAGTGCCCAGAGCTATTTCATTTAGGGTGAGTCCCGATCTCCCCACCCTTCCCACACCTTGCTGCCTGTGAGCTGTATCTTTGTGAACTAGGGAAAAATACGAAATAAAAACAAAGACCCAAATACATCGACTTACTGTAAGAAAAAGAAGGTATATAAATCTATGGCTGAATCTGGGTTGCTAAACTAGGGGCATTCCACCCAATGTGTAAGGGGAAGAGAAATTTGAGGGGATGGTGAGGGGTCTCTGGGCTTAGCTCATTTCAGATCTCTCGTCCACTAGACCTGTGCTTTCTGATTCATTAACCTCTGACCACACAAGGCTACTTAAATTTAAATTGATTAAAACTAAGAAAAATTAAAAATCCATGTCCTTATTTGCACTGGCCACATTTTAAGCACCTGCTAGCAACGCATGGACCTACCCTATTGTGAAGCCAAGATCCAGAACATTCCTGCAATTACAGAACTTTCCACTGCAGAGCAGTGGTTTAAATATTTTAAATCGTATTTTTCCACCTCATGATGCCTGCAGGTATTTGGTAATTCTCGAAGAATAAAAAGCAGCTTCATGGTGCACAGAAAGATACTGTAAGAAGTCATTGGGTGACTCTTCAAAGCGATTCTTGGCAGCAAACCGTACCTTCAGATTTGCCAGTTTTCTCTGGAGTCGGTCAATGCACAGTTCTTTCAGCTGTTTGCTCACACGGTTCATTTGGCGGGAGGTCTCCCTGACCACCCTCTTAAAAAGAGATGCCCCTCCTCTGGTCATTATTGGTCTTCACAGGACCCGTGAGCCCGGGCCCCACGTTGCCTAACTCCCCCATAGGAACGTAAACTCCAGGAGGCAGAGACTGTCGGGCTTACCCTCTGCGAAATCACCCGTATTCCCACCAATATCCAGAACAGGAGAGGGACTCGGTAAATGCTGTTGAATGAATGACTTTTGTCCATGAGTAGAAGGTTGGTTTTCTCAGTGAAATAGTTACGGTATGACTCACCAAGTGACTGAAGCCAATTACATTCAGGGCTTGTTTCAAAAGAGCGAATTTTTCCCTGTTCAGAGAAAGCTCTGCTGTGGAGACATCTTCTGGTAGGGTCTGGTTCAAATACCTGCGGGGACAGAAAGCACACAGCCTTACGGCTTGGCTCGTGGTCAGACTCCGGCGGTTAAAAGTCACTTCCGCCATCTTTGGTCTCCGGAATAATGGCAACCACCTGGACATTGTGTACCCTGTGTTTACAAGGCTTTGATACATAATAGCATATGATGTTTCAGGAAGGAAAAAAAAAAAGTTCTTGTTGTACCAGAACCTATTTACCCTGTTTCACTCCGTTCTCACCTGAGCTGTACCCTTCCTAGCTAAAGGAGAAGGTCACGGATGTCTTATGTAGTTCACGTAGGAATCTGCTGGGTCCTGTCCTATGCTTTGTAATTAATACTTTTATTAAAGATTTTTAATTTAGAGTAACTTATTATTTCTTCTTGTCCATATCCCTTAATTATGTGACGGTTGATTAATCTGTTGATTTGTTCCTCTCGTGCAATAATCACGTCGGAATCACTTCCCAAACATAGAGTACTAGCCGCTGAGGTTTAAAAGAAAAAAGGCTCATCCCACGAATGTAGAGCAATCTACAGCAGAGTATGGAAGTCGGATAGCAGAGATGGATGAGAGGGGTTTGTAAGTATTCGGGGAGGGGACCAAACCCAGAGTGGATGATGAGAAAAGCCTCTGGGACAGGACAAGCCTTCCCTTCCAAGAGCAGACACTTGAATAAGAATTTTCCAAGCAAATCCAGGACTTAAGGGTGCCCCAGAAGACTCAGCAACATACACAAGGACACATGGCCTTGACCATGCGTGATGTACACAGGGATGCAGGTATTTCGGCGAAATTGGAGCCTACAGTGAGAGAAGCCGAACTTGATGAGGGTGGAGAAGTCGTCAGAGTTTTGTCTCTCTTGCAAAAGAGCTTCCATTATGTCTTAGAAACAAAGGGCAGTCCCAAGGGTCTTGAAACAAAGAAAGGGCAGGATGAGATTGGTGTGTGAAAAAGAGTATTCCGAGAGGCCAGCGGAAGATTACCCAGAACGGGCAGGGCTACTAAGAGCTGGGAAGCCAGGGAGACCAGCGGTGCTGAAGGAAAGAGGAGGGACAGAGGTCGTGGAGGCAGACCTGGCAGGATGAGGGGACAGACTGGATGGAGGGGAAGGAGAAGGGAGAGGCATCAATGACGCTTTTCAAGATGGCATCTCGGGGAACAGGCTGCAGGGTGGGCTCATCGACCACAGCCTTTTCAGAAGGAGGGGTATGTTGTTGAGAGAGAAAGTCTTCTCTTCCGGATTAGTCATGTTGACTTTGAACTACTCGAGTAGTTCGAGCAGAATTCCAAAAAATAATTGGCTGGAAGGACCCAAAATTCAGAAAAACCTAGAAAACAAGATCTGGAAGTCATCAACGTGCAGACGACTAAACCCATGTGACCGGGTGAGCTCACCCCAAAGAAGACGCGCACATTCTAGGGATGGGGAAAGAACCGAATGTTCAGGAAGGGAGGAGGAACATCACAAGAAGCCAGAGTCATCCAAACCAAAGGCTAACATGTTTTTAAGACTGTTGGATGGGGACAGAAAGGAGACGACAGAAACAAGGAAATGCGTGGTGGTGTGGGGAGGGCACAGACCGGGCTTGGGGTAGAGCAGGTGGGGCTGTGAGCACGTCTCCTCCCTCAGCCCCAGCTCCGAAGCCTACAAGTGACACAGTCCTGCCTCTGGGGTGGGGACCGGAGGGCCTTGGGAACAGTTAACGTGCTGAGTTGGAAGCACACGGAGCCCGGATAAAAGGCTGACAGGAAGGGAGCTGTGGGGGTTTTGAGGAGGAAAGTCGTGAGGAGGGAAGAAGGTCTGGACCGGGGCACAGTGCAGGGTGTGCCTCGCACTGTGGGAGGGACACGGTCTCTCCAACCTGCCGGGGAAGGTGACAAACATGGTCCGGAGGCGGCCAGCATCTCAGAGCAGGCCCTCTGAGGCTGAAGGGCTTCTAGGCATCAGAAGTTGGATTATGAGTTGGGTCGATGGGCAGTGGAACCAAAGGAAAAGGTCAAGGGCAGCAGTATCAGTGAGAACCTGGGTCATGGTGGTCATTCTGCCTAAAATTTACAAAATTTTAGTGACTCAAAAGTCTTAAAGATAGGAAATTGCAACCTCTCTCAATTCTCCTGGTTCCCACAGCAGTTTTCCCGACTCCCTGATGCTGTCTTTTCTTTCCCACTTACTCGTTGCCCATTGCCTCGGTCAGTATCCCATCAAGAGACGTCACCGAACCCCTTGCAAAGGACAAGGGCCTCCTGTGAACGTTGCAGAGTCACACATGCAAAATACCCCAGTTTCTTTTACAATAATAAAAAGTCCTCAATTAAGAAGCCTTTAACTGATTGGCCATTTCAAATAGTTCAGCATCCCCATCCCCCATGTCTTGTGTCCTTACGGTGGAGAATTTCCAGCAGCTATGACCCGCGGCATTGTCGCTTCTGTTACATTCCGGATGGAGGAAACCATGTGAAATTAACCCTAGGGGTTGTGGACGGGGTTGTTAAGTATGAAATGGTCCAGGAGAAACCCAATCACAATCGAGGCTTTCAGAGGGCAGTCTGCCTGATGGAGGAACGATGTTGAAGATTGGGTGTATTCTCCTCTGTGGCCAGAAAACTTGTTGGCATGAAAATGACCCCCCTCCCCAAATAGAATTCAATATCTTCCACGTAAATTTAAACTTTCTCCCACTATTCAATAATGTTTAAAATGATCACTAGAAGTAAAGTTCTTTGCTATCTGCAAAATTGTATCCTAAAATGGAAAGGTTAGTATCAGAAAAAAAAAAAAAATTAAAAGTTTATTTTTTGGAGATCGAAAGTACTCATTTTCCCTTTGACATTATTTATTAATGAAACCACACACAAGGACAGGGACATACTTGAAAAATATGCCCAGAAAATATTACAACCAGGGATCTGGAGACTTAGAGTCAAGTCTGATTTGACCCTTACTGATGACATTTTAAGCCTTTATTTTCTTATCTGTAAAACAGAGTGTAAGTAGATTAAAAATTGACTAAAAAATTCTCCACTTCTGGTTCACGATGGTTTTAGGAGAATCAAATAAGATATGATGTGGGGTATGGTTTCTACACTCCGACTGCAGTGAGCGTGGAGAGTGGGTTTCTTGGAAATACTGTATCTTGCACACACGGGCAGCTTTTAGTCAGCGTGCTCTGTCATTAACGAAGCTCTTAATCAAATAAATAACTAATTCAAATCAAGGAACATTTTGAGAAATTATAACAAATGTTATTGACAATACAGAATATTTTAAGCTCTAAAAGACGCTTTTCGGTTCTTGTACAGATCAAATAGATGAAAAGGACAGATTGTGCTTCTCACTTCTTGGCGATTTTTTCATGATAAATTAAGCAGAATGCAAGGTTAATGGCCACATATGCAATATTACCGTGGTATTTCCAGATGTTTCTAACACTTGGAAAAAGCTCTCGACGATTGTGGGTTGCGGGTTACCGACTCCCCCGTGGAAGGCATACCCCACTGAGCTCTTCCCATCATCTCAACACAGTGGCTGAAAACCACCCAAGATGAATTTGTGCAAGTGTTTCATCTGACTGTTTCCAACTTGTCACCTAACAATTAATGGTCCCGCAATTCCCAGTACTGGAATCTCAGAACTCAATGTGTTTTACATCGTCTCTTTTATGACTCGAAAGAATACACTTACTACTCAAACAATCTTTTTTTAAATCCTCTCTCTAGCTCATCCATAACTTGGAACAGGAATGTTGGGCCACATACAGATATCTCAGAGTCTGGTGTCAGAAGCATCAGAGATTGTCATTTGTTGAACCAAGAATCTTTGCTATTTTGTTTTGACCAGCTTGGCAAATCAAGGGAATGTTCTAGATGAAGCTTCAACTAGGGAGCAGAAGAGGAACATGTGGGATGTATAATGTTAAAAACTGTAGATGGATTAATTCTGTTCGACTAATTCTACTCCAAGGGAAAGGCGGTGGGAACTAATCATTCTCGACTGTATTTTTTAGAAGGACTGCTTCCGTTCATCTTCATGTTGGCCTTGAAGAGAGGACCTATCATTGCACTCATGTAAGGTATAAGGGAGCTGAAGGTTCTGGAAAATGCCTCCCAGCCAAGTGGCGACCAGCACGCACTGGGTCCAGAGCCCCCAGGACTCTCCGAGCTCATCCTACAGGGAAGACCAGTCCTAAGCTGGCACCGTGGGCCAGACACGGAGTAGCTCCCAGCTCAGGGGAGCATCTGGGAAGTGCTGCTGGGGACATGCTATCTCTGTCTAGGAGTCTCTGCCCCTGTGGGGGGGGGGCTCCAGGGAACGGCCCCAGCTGAAGCATCTTTGATGTTATAATGGAATTCAGGGGTGGTGAAGATTAAGGGAAAGGCACTGCCTTGGGTGGCGAGGTGAGGTAAGGTAAGGAATTCCAACAGTCTAGGTCAGAAAGACCCAAACATACATCTTAACCCAAAATTCACACCACACTACTAAGACAGGCTTAGCATGAGTGAGTAAAATCCCAAGGATTTAGTCGCTGCAAACAGTAATCTGACTAAAGGCAATATGTGAATTGAGGCTACATTAATGGTAAGTCTATAGATACTGTCATTGTCATCAGCCTATCATCATCAATATTAGTTTTTAATTAGAATTTGCTATATAATAGGGTTTTTACATAAATCCAAATGTGCGATGAGAACCTAGAAGGAAGCAGGTTTCCATGCAACATCAGAAATTATTTTCTAATAAACAAACTTCCTGGACAGCCATGCACTGCTTTTGAGGTAGTAAGCTCCCTGTCATTAGTAGGTAAGTCGAGGCTCTGTACCCATTTGGCTGGGTTTGCCAAAAAAGAGATTCAAGGATCAGAAGATAGGTTGTGTTAGATGACCTTTATTGCTGCTGGATGGCGATATTCATGCTCCCAGCTACGTCACTGTAGTAAAACATTGCATCATTTTGCACCAAGAAATCTCTAAGTGTGCGATTAAACTCTTTCTGCTTCTACTCCAGGCACGTCGTGCAGACACACTCGCATATTTGACACACACGTGCATGGGCCTAAGCAATATTTAACTTGACTTTATGAAACATCATTAGGACATATTAAAACTCTGTAGTCATAACAACACATTTAGCTCTCAATAGGACTGCGGATAATTCTATTTACGGTCCTATCAAGAAGCAAATAATCTGCATCGAAGTAAATTAAATGATGCAAAGTCAGAGATTTATTTCAATACAAATCTTGACTGAGTGTAATTGCATGCTGGTTCCTCTGTTCAACGGTGGAGGAAATACGTGAAATGAGATATTCAGTGAGGAAGATGAGTATACCCTTGCTTTTTATCATGGGCTTAAATGTGGATTATTTATCACATAACTCCATTGGCAGGGAAACAGGTAAGGACAAGCTGATTTAGGAGGTCAAGTACATCAAAAAGTAGAAAATAAAGTTCTATGGTGGGAAAGTTAGGTCCGTCCTGATTCCTGGAAACAGGAGAACTATTCTAGGAATGGGCCCAACTACCCACGTTATTCTGAAGAAGCACTGGACATCGTGCTGTCCTTCCTCTAAAAAAGTCAGTCTTGACTAAAGTCTCTTAGGTTTTGTTAACACAAAATGGGCAAAGACACTGGAAATTAGGGAGTCCGATTTTGTAGAAATTTTGATAACACTGCTATCAACTATATAAAGTTATATTTTTAAAGAGTGAAGACTCTTGATCGTAAGTGTTGCCCGAATTGGTCACCCAAAGGAGACTTGCTAAATATTACTGCTCAGCCGACCTGATCTCTCCCAGGTCATCATGGCCCGGTTCATTTCTTCTCTCCAAATGTTGAGCATGGTCAATACTTCTGGAGGCAAATTCTAGGAAAAGTAAGTTTCTACATTCCTAAATTGATGAATCACTCTGAATAGATGTGAAATGCGTTACTTAATAGTGTTTCCACTAAACAAGTAATTAAAAGCAGGGACAAATACACAGACTTGGGACAGAGAACCGACCAACCCCCAGCCTCCGTCGTCACAGGGCTCAGCATCCAGACCCCCGCACCATCACTCGCGCAGCAACTCCCATGACTATCGCGTAATTTTACTTTCCCTTGGATAACTTTGAATCACAAAGCTGTGCTATTTTCTCTCTCTCTCCACGGAGGAGTTCAAAAAGTTTCAGGAAATCAAAGTGGGAAGACAGAGAGCTAGATGGCCGATTGGAGGTAGATTTCTCCTTCTTCTTCTTCTTTTTTTTTTTTTTCCATATTCTCTAATTTTCCAAGAATCAATGAGTACTATGTATCACCAGTAAAAAAAAAATCTCTATAAAACTATGAATTTCAGTGTGCTGTGTGTCTCAGTAACTTTCTTCATCTTATTGTTGAGTAGCATTCCCCAGTACAAATGTACCACGGTTCATCCTCCTATGGGGTCACTGGAGGAACATCTAGGTTGTTTCTAGTTTGGGACTATTATGAATAAAGCTGCCACGGGCATCTGTACGCAGGTTTTTGGGTAAAGGGAAGTCTTTGTTTTTCTAGGATAAATGCCAAGGGGTGCAAGAGCTCGGTCATATGGCAGCTTTGTCTTTAGATTGATATAAAAAACTGTCGATGGCATCGCTCTGACATGAGGGCTGGGAATTCGAGGTAGTGGTGATATGATCTGAATATCAAACACAAACAATGACTGTTTGCAAAAAAAACTCCACCGTGGAATTTCAAGGGCCTATGTCCCCTCCGGGTGCTAGTAGCCCCTGTCTCCCAGCAATACCAAGAACCTTAAAATAGCAGACGGGCCACTAGCAAATAAATACATTCTGGAGATGCGAGGCACAGCATAGTGAATATAGTCAACATAGCTTAAAAACTTCACAGTTGCTAAGAGACTAGATGTTCATTGTTCTCACCATGAAAAAATAATAATTATGTGACGGACAGAAGTATGACAATATACACATGTACGTATCAAACCAACACGTCATACGCCTTAAACTTAACCCAATGTTATATGTCAATTACATCCCGACATAAAATTAGTTAAAGAACACACAAAAATCAGCTTCCCCGCGGGTGCTCACTGGGCAGCACCATTCACCAGACCCAAACCAACCCCGTGCCCAGGACACACTGGAACCAAGGCTCGAACACAAAGAAAAGATATTACTAATTAAAGCCTCGTGTATGGCCCATTCACCAAGTCAGACGCTCACAGACTATAAACATGACGCACCTCACAGGGTTCTGTCTGCCCCTCATAAATACAAAAGAACAATGTCTTCTCTATTGTGGGCAAAGCTGCCTTCTACTTGGGGATGTTTAATATGTAAACAGAAACCAGATAAGGCGAAAGCAAACAGTTGGCATCAACACAGAGAGCACTGTTTACTAGTTTACTGAGGAAGGTGGTTAACTGTCCCCTTCTTGCCCAGCCACCCCCACCTTGCCCCTAAAAAGAAAATTCCTTTCTTTATTGTTTTTAAACTCTCTGGAAAGTATTAACGAATTTTAAATCCCTCCCCCCAACGGGATATGAATAAGGTTTTTATTAACCGCAGGTTCAGATACATAAATCTCCACCAATGAAAATATTAATATATTAGCCGCCAACTATTTTGTTTGGAAAGAGGAAAACCCTGCCAGTGGTCTTCAGGGAAAAAAAACAGACTCCGTTTAATAAATTATGCATTCAGAAAGACTTTGGGTCTTGTGACATTCCCAGAATAGTTTGTCCATATTTTTTTCATCAGTCAGAATATTTCTTCAAAACATCTGGTGAAACAAATTCTAAATTCTTACCATCTTTCAAATAGTGAGTGCTTACGGTCAGTTAACTGGTTTCCTGAAAACGTCTGATTCCAAGATCTGGCGGTGGAGATCCAAGAACGCAGCGGATGCGTCTTAGCACAAAGACCTAGGGCCAGTGTCTGGGGGCCCGAACCCCAGGCTGCAACCACGCCCCTAGCCCTGTGTCCAGCATGGGCCCCCTTCTCCCAGAGGAAGGGGCCCCTTCCCTTTCCTTTTCACAGAGGCACCCCCAGAGAACGTTCAATATTTCAACGAATGCAACGGGGAGGGGGAGAAGTTTTTGCTCAGAACGTGTGGCTCGGTGTGGCCTTCATGCACCTGTCTAACGAGCCACGGTCAGAGGGGCCATATTTGCAGGGGTGGAGGAAGAGCTCGCAGTAGTTCATCCCGAGTCACCCCGAGCCCGGCCCCAGCTCTGGGCACGGGGAGAGGCGGTACGTAGATATAGGTAAATATATAAATACGTTCCGGGCAAGGTTGACAGGTACCGAAATCCTCCCCGGGGAAGATCGTTAATGAAAAAGCGTTGTGCAAGGTCATGTCCAGAATGCTGTTGTGAAGGACGAAATTCATCACCCCCTAAGGTTTAATCCTGGGGTAGACACGTGCACTGGGACTCTTGTAATACGTAAATACGACAGAAGATGCGATGCAGACCCGGACCATCCACCACCATCTCCTGGGGAGCCCGCTGTGTCCTGCTCTCCTCTGGGACCTGCCGTGGACTCAGGAACTGGCCCCAAGCGTTTCTGCGGGGCTCACTCGGTGGTCGGTTGTCGTAAAAGGGACTTCTACTTTCATGTCAAACGGCTGATTTCTATGACCCGCCCGACTTCACTCTCCCAGTCTGACCGATGAGAACATTCCCGGCAGCCACACTTGTTTCTCCTCCGACACTGAATCCAAGAGGTGGGCCTGCCTGCACGTTCCCGCGGCCACCAGCCTCTCAGCGGGCTCCCAGGGACTGTTGGGTCTGCCCTGAGCGCTGCAGGAACCCGTTCCTGCTCACCCCCAATCTAGCTTCTGCACTACAGGCGAAGTTCTCTTTTCAGAACGTAAATCGAGTGAACTCACTTGCCAGGTTCTGACCCCTTCGATCCTAACTGCCCAGCGGGTTCATCACAGGCCCGCACGACCAGGGGCCGTAAGTTCTGTCCCTCCAGCCTCTCCGTGTCCTCTGAGCTTGTGCGACACAGAACTTCCCTCGGTCCCTCAGACAGACCTCGCTCTCGTCCACCTCTGGGCCCTCACTCATCCTGCTTTCTCCACTGGGAACATAACCCACACATACCCAAGCCCCACAGAACATTCTAGAGAAGTTCCATCGTTCTCAGCAGCCCACTTTCTCTGGGAAGTCTCATCGGTGTGGATGTCCTTTGTACGAACTCCCCCCAACGGTGCCTTTCCCCCACAGTAGTGCTTTATCAGACTGGATGCAAATCGCCTGGCCACGATCCCCAGGAGAAAGCAAGGCCAGCCTTGACAGGTACGGGTCATTCCGGAGTGAAGAAAATGAGTGCGTGCACAAGCCTCTATCAGATTAATCTTCCCAAAACATACCGCCCTCACGTCCGTGGTCGACTTACAGACATTTTGCCTACATCATAAATTCTCCATGTTTTCCAAGACGCCTCCCAACACGGCTCTCCCATCAGACTGTTGTTATTTTGTTGTACTTTGCACACACCGTCCACACGTCTCCCCACTGCACTTGGCCACCAGGTGACTTCGTGTTGACCTACCCTGCTCTTTGCCACTTTCTCACCAGGATTCTCTTCCTGACCAGCCAGATCCAGGCGCCGGG
Organism: Potos flavus; assembly: GCA_028534135.1. Taxonomy (NCBI): domain Eukaryota; kingdom Metazoa; phylum Chordata; class Mammalia; order Carnivora; family Procyonidae; genus Potos; species Potos flavus. The sequence goes on from CM052883.1 coordinate 2,605,486, forward strand.
CCAGAAGCTCTCCTGTCTCCAGCTCGTGGACTGCAGATCCTGGGAGCTCTCAGTCACCATAATCCCGTGAGCCAATTCTGTATACGCACGTGGATATTTACACCTGTATCTGTGGTTCTCTATCCCTCCTATTGGTTTTCTCCCGAGAATCTTAACCAATACACTCTCCTTTACCCACTTCCTTTATTCACATGTTAAAATATCTAACAGTTCTTATTTAATATATAGACATTCAATGTCACCCATGTGATTGCTTTGGAAAGAAAGCATGTCTTCAAGGCTCTGGTGGATTCTCACAGAATCTAAGCCGTTACTGAGCGCGTGGTAGGTTTTATAAACACCTGAAAGCTTCTGCACGTATCTTGAAGTTTCCATAGACACCTGGTCAGTTCCGTAGAGAGCTGGTAGGTTCTCAGTAGACCTGGAAAGTGCTAAATGTAGCTGGTTGATTTGGAAGCAGTGAGCACAAGCTCTACTTGTTCAAAGACCGGCGAAAGTAGATGAAAAGTTAATGTCATAAAATTCAATCATGCTTTGGCAAAGTAAACGATAACCCATAACTACTACAATGAGGAATTTAGTGAAGAAAGGTTAGTATAAAGCGACAAACATGCAGTAAATTATCAGAGGTATAAAACTGCCCTATATCTTTACAGAAGTCGTAGGAAAGAAGGAGGAAAAGATGGAAGGGAGACAGGAGTGAGGAAATAATAAAACAGCTTTAAAGAAGAAATAGAAATAGTTCACTTAGTTTGATGGCCTTTCCTGATAAGATAAATAGTCAGACAGTAAACTTAACCTTGAGCAAAAACTCGGCATGTCCACACCCTCTGCAAAGACGCACACCCCACGAACAAAAGTTTAAGGCCCCACCTCCTTCCAGCACCCAAAATTATGCTAAAATGTTTCCATTGTGTGAATAAGAAACATCAGCACCTCCATTTCAACAAATGGCAATTTTCATAGAGAACTTGAGATGATTAAAATAAAACTGTACTATATAATTTTTAAAAGATTTTAAAAATAAATTAAGGAAAATCTCTGCAACCACAAGACCTTATTAAAATGTAGATTGTCCCTCATCAAGTAATCTAGCCCAAGACCATGCATCCAATGTGATGATGTCAGAAATGGAACGTAAGAACTGGTTATTTCAGGGTAAATTCATAAATTAAAGTAAATGCCTTACTTCTCCTTTTGCTAAATACCTATTCTTGTTTAAAACCTAAATAAAATGATTATGTTAGCACATACAAAAACACTTCTTTGCCCATAATTGATCCTAATAAAATCAAGAAGAAAGGGATGGAACATGTGGGCTCTATGCCAAGACCTTCTATCTACTGTACCTCTTTTCACTCCCATTTCTTAATAATTTCTAATAAGTAGGGCCATGGACTTGCCATTGTCATTCTGAATACACTACCTATGTTCAATAAAATTATATATCATACAGGTGCCTGGGAGGTTCAGTCAATTAAGTGGCCAACTCTTGATTTTGGTTGGGGCCCCATGGTTGGGGCCATGGGATCAAGCCCTCCCATCGGGTTCCACACTCTGCGGGGAGTCTGCTTGCAATTCTCTCTCCTTCCGTCCCTCCCCCCAACTTGGGCTTGCTCACACGCTCTCCCTCTCTCTAAAATAAATATATAAATCTTTAAGAAAACTCAAAACACAGGGCTCCTGGGTGGTTTAGTTGGTTCAACCTCTAACTTTTGATTTCAGCTCGGGTCACGATCTCAGGGTCATGAGATCAAGCCCTGCGTCAGGCTTTGTGCTGGGAGCAAACCTGCTTGAGATTCTCTCTCGCCCTCTCTCTCTGACCCTCCCTGCTCGCCCACCCCACCCGCCTGTGGGCACGCACTCTCTCTCTCAAAAAAAACTATATATCATACAAAAATATCATCCATAGGTGATATTACAATGCAGAATTCTTAAAAACAGAGCCAAAGTAATCTGAAAGAGAAACAATGAAAGTCATTAACACTCAAAATAAGCTCTATTTCTTCTTGGTTTGGTTCAGAACTTTAAACTACTCCGGGATCCACACCTGGATTGGAATCTACTCCAGGATTCCACGCTGAAGTTAAGCTACTTATAATAACAAGAAACAGGCCACCCTTTACCGGCATTACTGCTATTATTGCAACATTATTCCATACAGAAATAACTTTGTAGCTTTCCTAAGCCAATTACAGTTACTAGAAATGTTTACAAAATAAAATTATAAGGATAAATATAATGATGCTCAGAAGCATCTCCACTGTCAAAAAAAATAAATTTAAATGGATTTTTTATTTTATTTTATTTTATTTATTTATTTTTTTCGTGCTGTGGGTTCCTTGAACTTTATAGAAATCCCTCTGGTAGCTTCTTTTAGCACAATCTGCTGCTTCTAGTAACTTCGGTATTTACATTTAAGGTATGAAAGCCTTTAAAGAGTTAACCCCGAATCTCAACTTGGATGAAAATGCAAGCTCCTAAAATGAGAAAGATTAAAACCGCTAGGTATTTCCTTCTGATTTGTTAGGGAATCCGAAGCTCAGAACTAAATAATACAAATAAACTGATAAAGTTAAAAACCGCAGTCATTATAAAAAAAAAAAGGACGGCTCGCGCCCTATTTCCTTTTCCTTTCCGGCATGGCTCAGGTATATGATAGTATCGGGGAAACTCAGGACAGTTTTATTTCAGAGTGGGGGGAAAGGAGGGGGACAGGTGGGGGGGCGGCTCCTTGCATGTCTCTGGCATGGTGTTTTCACTGGGAGCACTGGTGCCAAAGGACCTCTGTGTGCTCGCGGGGGAGGGAGCAGAGACCCAGAGCAGGAGGGGCCCAGAGAAGGAAAGCAGCCAGTATTAGAGGGCATCGTTGGTTACCCAGGCTCAGTCCACGCAGCTGATTTCCCAGCACCAGCCACTCCAAATGCCCTTTTCCACCGCCTCGGATTTCCGTTTTTACCCAGGAAATCTCTTCCTGCTGAAGCTGAAAATATCTACTGAACGGAATCAATCACACATCTTAGCCAGAGAAAAAAACAAGACCCATTTTATCAATTTTTTTTTTATAAGATCCATTGTAAAATGTCAGATAATGTAGGGCACTTCAAAGGTGCCCAGTCTTACATTTAAACACCCGTACGACATCTCTATCAGGTTCTAGATCTGGAAAATTGCTGTAGGGTTTCCTATGTTCGTTATTCCGCATTTCAGCAACCGCCCCGATGTGAACCTAGTAAATAATATTCTTGTCGGTAAAGCAGATACTGAAGGAAACACTGTAGCAATCACCGTTTGCCAGGTGCAGGGGGCTCAAGTTTGTGAGCTCGCGTTTGAACCAGGGGTACTCACAAACATGTTTTTGTATTTTTCCTCTTTGGGGCCAGAATATTCATTTTTTTTCATTGAACGTTCTTCTCCTCACAGCAAAATCAAGCAAGTGTCCTTCATTAATCGATTCCTTCACTGCATCTCAAAATGTTTAATGTCAACCATGCTTCCCCACACGGGCCCCAGGCTTCGATAAAGCAGGGTTCCCACCCTCTCATTACTCATGAATAGGGAAGATTTTAAACAAAAATATAGACTATGAAAATGGTTCCGAGAGATGTGACAATGTCACACTAGGTCCACGCTGTCTGAGTGACTCAGAGAAGCTATATAGAAACAGATTTGAACAAACTGTATGCTCGTGATAGAAGGCACATCACGTTTTTTTTTTTTTTTTTATCAACTGCTAATGTAAGATAGGGAGGCTTCAGTCAGATCAACGAAATACTGAGTTTCTACATGTGCCAAGAATTGTGATTGCCGAGGGTTCAAAGACGAACAAGACACAAGATTTATCCAGAGGAGACAGACGTGTTAAGACAAAATTATAGTAATATGATAACTCGTTCTATTACATATTGCATAGAACGCTAATATATATTATAGCACCGAATATTGAATTATTAATTCTGAGAAAGCAAACTGATATTTTAAAAGGTCAATTTGTTTTTTAAATACTAAAATGCCGGTGCCTGTTTCAGTCAACTGGCTTCAGCAGGAACTCCCGATGTGCATTTCAAGGAGTCACAGAATAAAATGTTAACAATTCCCTAAATGCACTCACTCTCATCAGCATATTGTCTAAGAGGCTTTATGATCTTGGGGATTCTTCAAACATCACACAAATCCCTGTCCAAGGGAGATGAACTCAGAAGTAATGCAGATACTTAGAGGAAATGTGCCCGTAATAATAATGACAGTATGCAAGACAGAGAAACATAATCAAATAGCAGAGTTACTGTTTGAAACAATAAATTAGAATTTAAAAACCCAAACTCTAATCAATAAAGTACCTTCCATGAAAGGCAGACCCTTTCTGGTATTCTGGGGAAGTACAGAACTGGGTAAAGCACTAACTCGAAACATAGTGGATTTATGCCAATTAAGCCACAAAATAGAGGGTTGTAAGTATGCACGATTAAACCAACTTCCAGATCTTTCGAAATAGTCGAAGCTAATGAAACAAAATTAATTTTCTTTGCAACAAGGAGGTGAATGTGCTTGTAGCGCCCAAAGTAGTAAAACATGACAATGTCAAATCCGGATTAATTTGAACTTCCCTTCCTGCAGTGAGCTTTTCCTACTGATACCAAAAGGAAAGGACATTTCTCTCCATGAATCAAAGTTGGGAGAACATTCTTTAAGAAGACAAAAGAACAAATGGCCCTTTCCTGCATTTCCCTAGTTCATCTTCTCAAGGTCATTCTACCTGGCAGGACCCTCTCTCCGGACTCTTTCTGAACTGGGAGAGACAGGAAGCAGGGATTCCAGCGGAGGGCGTGGTTTCAGCCCATCCCCGGCTGACCTCCCGCGCTGACTCCCAGTGGCCTCCCCTTCCTGGCTGCTTCTTACCGGCAATGGGCTCCCTTCTGCAGAACCCACCAGAAGCACTCACCGAGAACCGTCAGCAGGCTTGTCCAGAGCCTCTTCTCCCGGGACGCTGAGTGCTTCCAGCCCACCGTCCCCATCTCAGAAATGTGACAGGCAGGTGGCCCAACTTTAGCAAAACCTATGACGAGGACTCTTTCTTCTGAACGACAAGTTGAAGCAGTCTACTGGCATGCTGAGGCCCAAACCCCTGGGTTTATTTTATTAAGGGATTCCCTGCGAAGAGCGACTCTGTGGTATCAGAATCTTGTCACCTCAACTCCCCAGTCGCTTGTAGGTGTCCCCTGCTGCTCACGGGGTTTAGGGTCTCTTTGTATTATTAATGTATTTTGCAGAGGCTATCAGTCGTGGGGAGGGTTTATAGGTACAACATGTGGACTGTTTTAAGAAGCTAATGCATTTGGTGTAAGAGACAACTGAGAATTAAAATCATCATTGCCTGATGTTCTGTGTACCAGGAAATATTTAAAGAGGCAAGATATTGCAAGCTTGCCTAGGACAAACCATTCTGTACCTGGATATCCCTCTCCCCACCCCCCCCCTCTCTCACACACACACACACACACACATGCACGCACTATACTATGCATGACCCGACAGCTCATCAACAATAGCACAGCATCCCGATGTGTAATTATCACCCAGTACCTTCCACTGATATTGACATCCTGAGTATATTATTCCAGATAAAAGGGTTGGATTAATCTAACCTAAAAGCTAAGGCTCTGGATTAGCTCTCTCTAATGATATTCCCCAAATAAGTACAGAAGTGTTTAGAACTTGTCGAAATATCTAGCTGTAACCATACTTAGTGACATCCTTGTCCTGTGTGGATGCAGAGATGCTTAATTAGGGACACATGCACACATACACGTGTGCACACATGCCAACATGATCGAATCTACAGAGACAGGTAGCTGATGTATCTTAAAATGGCCTAAGACTGCTATTGACGCTGGATTTATAGTGAAGAGAAACAGAATCTCTTCGTTTCTTTAATCAGGAAATGTATCATTTGCGAAGAAGACGACCTTGCTTCATAAACTTCTGGGACCATGTGGACCATGCCTTTCAAAGGGAATGCTGAATCTCACTGCGTAAGGAACAGTCCCCAGGCCACCCAGAGGGGATTGTGATCTAAATCTCCGGGTTAGTGGGAACTCGGACGTATTCTATTAACCAAGGGGCTAAGGGCCACATGGGGGAAGGAGAACACCTCAATGGCCTAGAAACGGCATAAAGCCAGACGATCACAAGACTCCCAGCTCAGTGGGAGAAACACCACACAGTCCCAGCCTAGATAGACAGAGGCCACAAGGAAATTTATCTGGGCAGATTCTGGGTGGGCAAATGTCTCCCCTCAGAGAAATCATAATCATAGCCAGCCTCCCCTTGGTTTTAGAGGTTTAAATTTAGACTCCATGGGCCCTTAGGATATTTTAACTAAAGAATTAACATAAAAATGGTCCCAGGCTGGTCAAACTCCTGGAACATTTCACCAAAGCAGAAGGACGACAAATGTCTGCGTAGGGCTAACCCTCCATTCAGGCTACTCAAGATTGTCCCCACCTGGCCACTGCAGGACACCAAATCACACCCCCAAGGACAAAGACACAGAGAAATAGTCCCCTTTGGGCAGACATAAATGGCACTAGTAGAATCTCGAGACCTTCAGATAATGCAATGATTGGTTATGTATGGTATAATGAGCATGTTTAAAACAACTAAAAGAACTGGAAATATAACATGAGAGGACAACAAGGAATAATATTTAAGAAAAAGCAGATGTGAAAAAGAACAAAGAACTCTTGGAAATGGAAAAAAGGTCATTGAAATTACAATGCAATGCATGCGTTAAACATCACATTTATCACTGCTCAAAAACGGGTAAACTATAAGAAAGCAGTAGAGAAATCATAAAGAATGAACCACCGAGAGAGTGAGATGGAAAATATAAAAGAGAAGCTGGGGGAGGAAACAGAGAAGGAACAGCAGGCATCTAAACGAGTTCCGGAAAAAAAGAAAAGGGGATAAAAAAAAAAAAAAAAAAAAGGAAGAGGGAACATTCGCAGGGATGATGGCCAATAATTTTTCAAATAGTTTTTCAAGTTTGATAAAATAAATGTATCCGATGATTTACAAAGGAAAGTTTCAAATAGAATAATTGAAATGAAATTCACATGCATAATCACTGTAGCAAACTAGAAATCTATACACACATGCACAGGCGGGTTCACACATATAATGATGCTTATTGATTTATCCGTTTTATCCCACGACTCCTATGTGCTAGTGATGGTGCCAAGGTCTAGGGCATCAAGTTGATTGAGTCACGGTCTCAAATCTTCGGCTACGAGCTTTCTGAATGAAGACAGCATGCATAGAAACACTACCTGGGTCATGATGGATCCCACGGTAGAGGTGTGCACAGAGCCTCCTGCAGGTGGGGAGATGGAAAGGTTACCTACCCGTGACTACAAAGGACAGAAGTAGGAGTCAGGAAAAGCTTCAAAGGACTCTAAGACGAATGTTTGGAATGAAAATGTTTTCTAGGTGGAGGAGAATCCATGCAAAAGGAAGGGTGTGAAGGCGTTCATTCATTCTTTTACTTATTGAATGCGTTACCAGATTCATGACATGTGCTCTTACTGGAGGACAGAAGACTAGGTGGGAACAGGTAGCAGGTTGGCTTGGACTGGAGAAGCCAGACATATGGATCCGTAATTTTTAGGCAGGCTGGAATGCCTGAGAGCGATGGCTTTAGAGTTTTTTCCACCATGAAAACTCTGAATCTCAGGAATTCCAGTACGTAAAACAGGTAAAAGAGTGACGTGCCGGGAGCCAGAAATCCCTGCTCTCACAACTGCATCTTGCTCGTGGATGTCTTTGTTACGCCCATCTCAATGCACAGGTATTTCATACTGGAGCAGCATTGTTCAAAGATCAGTAGTGTCTCCATTTGTCTAAGTGGTTATGGCTGGTATATGTGTCATCTTTCTAATTTTCACATAATTTGTTTTGTAATTCAAAACTTTACTGAAATACACTATTAAAAAAACTACTTTGCTGTTGATTGATTGGATTTTCCAGGTGGACAGTCATCTGATGTATAAATAATGGTGATTTTGGGGCGCCTGGGT
>CM052883.1:2614060-2649115 GCA_028534135.1 Potos flavus
CTAGACAGTGATTTTTTTCCCGACCTGCTGATTTTAAGGAGGAAACTTGGAAGGGCCACTGATTTGTGAAAAGTTAGAAAGTTAGCAAGTTGCCATTTATATTGCCAACTGCAAACAAGCCAAACAATTTCAAAAATTACGGTCCTTAAGGCACATCATTACCCAATAAAGATTAGACCCCAACCCCAACTCATATATCAGACAAATATGAACTCAAGACTTGTCAGCACACTGTAAAGAGAGAGAAGACCCACACAGCACAAACCAGTGTGATTTAAATGCCTTGTAACTTGCAAAACAGCCTGTTTTATTATTAAAGGACATTATGCCTGTGGAATTCTCATTGTACAATATTCCAATTGATATTTTTATGAATCTGGGCTTGTGGTGCATATTTTTATTGAGGAATGTTGTTTTGTTCCCATTAGATATTTATAATACATTTTAATAAAATAACCTCTTTGTTCAAGGGACTTGAATGATTCATGATTTTGCAGAGTTCTTTCCTGTTGGAGTTTCTCACAAAGCAACCCCTGACTGTTTGACTTTCTAAACAGCCCGAGTCATTCCAAACTGTCTTTAGCAAAGAGAGATGAATGCTGGAACCGGACCTCAAGAAAGAAATGCTTGTTTTCTCCCCCACGCTCACACACTTGGAGAGACGGGTCCAAACCTCAGAACCAGAAGCTTGACTGTTTCTTTGCACCGTAGATTACAGGCTGGTCCTTTACTCTTCGGGGCTGGCGTCGGCAAGGCCAAGGGCACGTGTGGCGATGCACACACACACGCCCCCTAAACCAGTTATCTGCTATCAACGTGCAGTTGTTGCTTGGAAGCAAGATTCGGAACACAGAAATCCACGAAATCCCTGTGCCCCACCGTCAGTCCCACGGCACAGCAATGGCCACAATGGAGGCTGCCCCATTGCCCTCCACCCCGTTCCAGGAGCTCAGCGCCCTTGAGACCCCATCACCTCCCAAGACCCCTCATCTCTCACATTGGCATCTCCACCCTGCAGCCCCATAAACTCCTCTACCTTCACACCTCAACCAGCAAGACCCATCCTCCAGCCTCGCCCTTCCTCTCCAAGCATTCTTTCACTCTTGTCACAAGATTTCTCAAAAGATTATGAACACACACATCATTCTCCTTGAATTCAAAACCAACAAGATCCAATAAGCCACAAATCAGGGGGACACAGGTATCTGAAATGAACCCACATCTCTTTGGGAGCCCAGTGCCTCCGCCCAGCCATGGATTTACCAGCGAGCTTGGGTCAGCGTGCCCAGCGCCCTCCTGCTCCCTTCTCCCACCTGCTTTTCTCCTGAATGGGGCTACCTTTCCTCACTGTGTCCTTCTCATCATGATCCAAATCTGGACCAATCCTCACGGGGAGACGCATTGGATCGGACAGGTGGCAGAAACGTGCAGCACGCGAAGGCATTCCTCAGCCCACTCCCTTTGCGCCTCCCTCACCCCCATTCCATCCCATGACCAATGCACCTGCATTCTAGCCAATTCTTTCTGCCTCCGGAGCAGAAAATCATCTCTTCAGTTTATGTGTGTGGTTTGACTTTATCCATCCTGCAATTTCACCTGTTACTAATCAATAACGATTGCCAGATAATATTTCCCATTATGTCAAAAGACTACCAAAGGTTAGGAATGCATAACTCACATTATATCCAAAAGACTCGAAGGAATATAAAAGTTTAGACATGCACTAATTATTTAAATCTGATCTGATAACTAGGAAAATAGAAACATAACTTGATACATACACACAGATACGCGCCCAAGCCCCAACATTCACTAATAAACTGTTGCAATCTTGTTACACTGAAGGTTGTAACCTAAAGTACCCAATTATTCTCTTTGACTCACCACTTCCGCTCCAAAAAATAAGAAGAACCTTTAAGACTGCTAAAATGCCATCACTACTTGAAGACAGAATTACTACACAGAAAATACGCAGTCACTTACCGGTGTGCACGTAAATTATTCAGGTGAAGTCCGTATTTTTCTTCAGCAGATAACCCATCCATCAGCAAGTAGAAAATGAGAAAATTGCTCTGGCCAAGTGGTTGTGAAACCAGTCTGGATTTCTCGAGCATATATGTATAAATTCTGGCTGGTTAAGGAAAAAAAAAAAAAAAAAAGTGATCCCGTTAAATGGCATTACGAGTTCCGTTTCCGTACATTTACACAAACTAAGTAATTGCAAGAGATAATAAAGCAGCTGTTTTCAAATGCAGGCCTTTTGAAAAATATCAATAGGCTTTATTTTTTAGAGCAGTTTTTAGGTTTCCAGGAAAATTTAGCAGAGAATCCTGAGAGCTCCATCATGGCCACTCTCTCCGCCCCAAAGCACGGCTTCTCCTTTAGTAACATCTTGCATTAGTGTAGTAAATTTGTTAAAACCGGGGAGCCAATATTGATACCTCATTATTAACTAAAGTCTGTAAAAGTATGTTGGTGTTTGCTCTTTGCGTTGTATACTCTATGGGTTTTAAGAAATTCGTAATACCACGTATCCAATACAGAGTTATTTCGTTGCCCTAGAAATCCCATTCTCCACTATTTTTCCCTTCCTCCTCTCCTGACTCTGGACACCCACTGCTCTTTATTAATATCTCTATAGATTTACCTTTCCCGGAATGTTGTACATTTAGAATCATACAGTTACGTGTACTGTTCAGGTTGTCATCATTTCCGTTTCTTTCACTCAAGAATATACATTTAGTCTTCTTTGTCTTTTCACGGCTTGATAGTTTACTTCCTGCAGTCCATCATGTGAACACACTAAGGCTCATTTATCTACTCACCTATTAAAGGACATCCTGGTTGCTTACAGTCTTTGCAATTATGAATAAAGCTGCTATAAACATTTGTATCCACATTATGTGTGGACATAAGTTTTGCACTCGGTTGGGTAAATACCGAGGAGTGTGATTCCTGGATCGTATGGGAAGACTATGTTTAGCTTTATAAAATACCACCAAACTGTCTTCCAAAGTGGCTGCACCATTTTGCATTCCCACCAGGGTTCCTGTTGCTCCACATCCTTTGGCCAGTAGCTAGTGTCGTACGTGTTCTGAATTTCAGACATTCTAATACGTTTGCAGTGGGATTTCCTTTTTGTCTTAACTCGCGTTTCCTAGATGACCTATCAGGGGGGGCATCTTTTCACATGCTTATTTATGTTCCCTTTGTGTATCTTCTTTGGTGAAGTATCTAGATATTTTGATGGTTTTTTAAAAGTGGGCGGTTTGTTTTCCTATTGCTGAGTACACAGTACTTTATCAGACGTGTTTTTTGCCAATATTTTCTCCTTATCTGCAGTTCATCATTTCCTTCTCTTCATAGTGTCTTTCACAGAACAGTCGTTTTTAACTTGAATGAAGTCCAGCTTATCAATTATTTCTTTCATGGATTGTGTTTTTAGTGTTATATTAAAAGGTCACTGCCAAACACAAAGTCACCTAACAAAAATGTATCTTATATTATCTTTTAAAAAGTTTTACAGTTTTTTTTTTTTAATATTTTATTTATTTGACAGAGAGAGAGAGATCGCAAGTAGGCAGAGAGACAGGCAGAGAGAGAGGGGGAAGCAGGCTTCCTGCTTGAGCAGAGAGCCCGAAGCGGGGCTCGATCCCAGGACCCTGAGATCATGACCTGAGCCAAAGGCAGAGGCTTTAACCCACTGAGCCACCCAGGCACCCCTAAAAGTTTTACAGTTTTGTTTTTACATTTAGATCATTTAGATTTATGATCCATTTCAAGTCTTTTTTTGTTTGTTTGCATGTGGATGTCCTGCTGTTCTAGCATAAATTGTTGAAATGATTATCATTTCTCCATTGAATTACCTTTGTTCCTTTGTTAAAGACCAGTGAACTACATTTATATGGGTCTATTTCTGGGCTCTCTGTTCTGTCCCACTGATCTATTTGTCTGTTCTTTCACCAATACCGTGCTGTCCTAATCCTGCAGTTTTAGAGTAAGTCTTGAAATTGGGCAGCACCAGTATTCCAACTTTGTTCTTCTCTTTATTTTTTTAATTTAATTTTACTTTTTCGGTGTTCCCAGATTCATTGATTATGCGCCACACCCAGTGCTCCATGCAATACATGCCCTTCTTAATCCCCACCACCAGACTGTTCTTCTTTTTAAATTCAAGTTGCATTTCCTATTCTGGATCTTTTAACCCTCCACATAAACTTTATGTCAATATTCACAAAGGGATTTCTATTAGGATTGTGTTGAACCTATAGATCAAATTGAGAAAGACTGACATCTTAATGATATCGAGCCTTCCTATCCATTAACATTGACTATCTCTCCATCTATTTAGATCTTCTTTGATTTTTTTTAATCAGAGTTTTGTAGTTTTCCTCATAAAGGTCTATCAATATTTTGTTAGATTTATACCTAAGTAGTTCATTTTTTGGTGGTAGTGGAAATAATATTGTGTTTTTAATGTCAAATTCCAATTGTTCATTGCTGATATATAGGAAAGCAATTGACTTTTGCATATTAACCACGTATCCTGCAATGTTGGCTTACTAGTTCCAGGAGATTTTTGTGGTTTGAGTCTTTCCAAATTTCTACAGAGATAATCATGTCATCTGTGAACAAAGACAGCTTTATTTATTTCTTCCCAATCTGTATATATACATATATTTTTTTCTTCTTGTCTTACTGCATTAGCTAGGACTTCCAGTACAATGCTGAAAACAAGTGGTGAGAGGGGACAGTCTTACCTTGACCCAACATGGAACTTTTGTGTGCAAACATAATCTGACACAAAACACGTCCTTGGGTATAACAAAGGCACCCAAAAAAGTTTTAGAATTTTCTTCATTACTGTCTTACAATTTGAAAGCACAAGTCATATTGCTATGGTATGTATATATAGAGAAAGAGACATTGATTATAAAGTATTCTGCTGTAGACCCTAGCAAGTATTACTATCGACCAGATCAGAAGTGTATAGGGCCACACTATACAAAGGCCAAAAATATAGACAACAGTCTCTCACTGCTGCAAACACTGGAAGCAATCCACTGCAGGAAAGGCAAACATGACTTGAATTTATGCAGACACATTTAATATATAGAAAGTATATTAGGAAAATTTCAAGAGTTATACTGAAATCATAAAAAGGAGTCAAGTCATGGCTTATAGCCTGGTGGTAGATAATGAAACAGATGCTTTGATAAGATTTACATCCCAATTAAGGAGTAAGACAGGTGATGTGTTCATTTAATTTTTTTTTAAGATTTTATTTATTTATTTGAGAGAGAGAGAATGAGAGAGAGAGCATGAGAAGGGGGAGGGTCAGAGAGAGAAGCAGATTCCCTGCTGAGCAGGGAGCCTGATGCAGGACTCGATCCTGGGACTCCAGGATTGTGACCTGAGCCGAAGACAGTCACTTAACCAACTGAGCCACCCAGGTGCCTGGTGATGGGTTTATAAAGTAGCACAGGCCCAGGGTGAATACTGTCTAGCCATCTTGTGGTTTGTTATGAAGTCACATGTACAGCAGCAGAATACCTAATATTCATTATTTGAGGTTTCTGTCTTTAAACATTACAAAAATACTAACAAAAATAACCCATGCCATGAGAATGTGTTGTTGACATTTTATTTCATAGAAGCTGAACAATGACAAAAGGATATAGGATGGGAATCACAAGCCAGATTTTGCTTCCAAGATAGGACTGGCAAGACAGAAATTACTGTCAATCAACATTTATGGTAAAATGTTTGGCCGGCTGAAAATTCTAGTTTTTCCGGAGTATTTTTTTACTTGAATTTAGGTTTATTCTTATCATTATGAATGGCCAGTAAACAATTAAGCATCCCAATTTCAAATGCAACTGTGAATTACTGTAGTTTCCCACTCCAAAGTAGGGATCCATGGTCAATAAGTAAGTAATTTTTTATCAAAAGGCAGAAGTTCCTAGGAAGTCAAATGGATGAAATTATATCCTACATTCGAACTAGAAACATCATCTTGTGTAATGAGTCTGCTGGTAATTTTTCTAGAGTCCTGCCTCCAAAAGCAAAAATGTGAGGTCTCCTAGTGTTGATTTTATATAGCAAATCTACTAGAACAAATGCAACACTAATACGTGCTTTCCCTCTGGTGAAGTTCATTAAGTGGTCAATTCAGCCCGTCATAATGATTATCAGTGCAAAAAAAAAAAACCCAAAAAACCCAAAACGTCAAAATTAATACTATTAGGAAAAGTCGTCTTGTTAAAAACCTTTTAGAAAAGTTGTTGTAAATGCATAAACAAAGTCTCTTTCAAAATATCTTTAATTAGTTGCCCAAAGGTGATGCTAAAGTTAGAATGGGGTATTATAGTTTCTTTCCCATCTCTCCTTTAGTATTAAATCAGGTGATAATTTCAAGGAGAGCTCTTAATTACTACACTTTCTTTCCTTTCTTTTTTTCTTTCTTAAGCAAATTTTCCATGTAGCATTAATAACATAAACCCTGCTCAAGAGAATGTTTTCTAAAATCACATAGGAAATAAACTGCAATAGTTGTTCCTTCCCATTATTTTTCAGCTACCAACTACAGAAGCACTGAGAGGCAATGGAGAGTGGAACGATTGTCTCCTGACCACCACGCTTCTGTACTCAGAGAAAAGGCTGATCCCACGCCCATTTGTCCCAGCCAACGTCCAAGCTGCATTTAGAACAACATTCAAAACTAATCAAATTCCAGATCATAGAGTGACTTCAATACCTTTAATCTAAATTCAAAAACAGTGTAATTAGTAATCATCTCAGTCAGCTCGTCTCCCGCAGAGAATAAAATTGCTGTGGATTAGCGGGATTCCGATCAGTAGGATTTTGAAAAAAATAAAATATCTTAAAGGAGCTCTTAGCTAGAAGAAAACACAAAACAACCAAAAATTCAAATTTCTGTGAGACTCTAATATTCTTCCAAAGGGAGAAAATGTTAGCCTTCCTGTCGTGTCTGAAATGACACTGAAATAAAGGAAGGAAAATGATAGGTATGGAGTTAAGGAGGTTTGACTCATTCATGTAAATGTCCACACACAGAAGGAAACTGCTGGTTATTTTGTTGTTGTTGTTTTTTGACTTCTCCAGACCTGTATGTTTTAAAAGATGTTTTATTTCAGGAATATTCCTGACTAGAAATAGATCTGTGAACCTCTATCTTTCTGGAAATCTACATATGAATATGTTGCTCAGAAAGTTCTGGCCCTGTAAAGACATACGTGTTTGCAGATTATATAGGACATAATATGCAGTGAAAGTATTTCACAGACTTAAATTAATTTTTCTTCAATTATAAAAGAAGATGGAAGAAATCAATCTCCTCTCCTTCAAGAAAGACAACTAGGATCCCAAGGGTGGCTCCTGGTCCTGAATCTGACATTGCCGACTTCCACCTTCCTCTGAACTCTGATGTCCCCACACTAACGTGGAGATAAAGAGACAGAAAGGTCCCAGGCTTCCTCTGGCCTCCAAGAGGGACTACCATTCAACGTACCTGCGCTCTACCTGGCTTATCGCCCACTAAAAGATGCTGCTCCTCAAAGGAGATAAGATCAAATAAAGCACTGTGGAACTTCCAAAAAATGTCCGATCGAGAGTACAATACTAAGGATAATGGATGATGCTAATAATGAAGATAAAGATGATCATCTAAAAAGACCCACAAGCAAAAGCCCTAATAGATTTTCCATCCCATTTGCTGTAACTGTAAGGTTAAGTTTCCTAAGTAGATCACATAGCCTTGGCATATGCATTGGGAGACATTTCCGATTGCTAGTACATTTCAGTTTCCGCTTAAATAGACGTGGGTGTCTCTAGGCGCAGCTAAGTCAGGAGCCGAGCAGCCTGCACTTCCCACATGCGGGCTCTGTGCCCGCCTCCCTCTACCGACCCTTCCACACACGGCCACTTTACCAATCCCCACGGGACAGAGTGGGCACTAAGCACGCAGAAAAAGGCTCTATTCTTGCCATATACAAACTGTCATTATGAAGAGGAATTGGCTCTAATTTAAAAAAAAAAGTCCAGAGTTAAATATTGATAGCTTTCCTTATTTATTTACACTCTCAATAATATGTGTCCTTTGTGGAAATGAGTGAGTTCGTGATGGCTTTACACAGTTTCCTCCCCGATGTGAAGAATGGCGGCCTCATTTTACTGATGCTTTACGTGCATCCCTTAGCCTCATCGACCGAACAAATACTTAGCAAGGACCCGCTCCACTCTATGCCGGGCAGACCAGATCTGCACCACCAGCAGGCTTATATCCTGAAGGAGACACAGACAGCAACCGACCCGACAAATCATGAAAAGGGCACTTCCAGATTTTGACAAATGCTATAGAAGAAGTAAGTAAGGAGACAGATCTGGGGATCCAGGGTCACCTTAGAAAGAGTGGTTTGGGGAAGAAAGAGGGGGTTCTCTGAAGAAGTGACCTGTGCTGAACCCAGGCCAGTGAGAGCAGCCTGCCCACTCCAGGAGAAGAGGCAAGCCTCCTCCAGGCAGCGGAGCGCGAAAACCAAGCCTTGGCCTCATGGAAGCAAGGAACTTAAAAAGTCCGGTGAGGCTGGGGAACGTGGGCCGGGGGGGGCGGGGGGGCATGGGAGATCGGGGAGCACGCGGGTGCAGGGGGCTGTGAGGGCTGCAGTGTGAAAGAACAGGGAACCGGTCCCGGGCCTGACATTCTGATGAGGCCCGAGAAGGGCTCTGTGGATTGAGAGGGGGATAGTCGAGGCATAATCATAGCCTGACAGCAATGGCTGATTTCCATTTCCATCGAGCTACAAAGCGTGCTATCTTCTTAATTAACATTTATGAATGTAAATGAGGCAATGACTTAGGGAAAAAAAACACTAGTCTGAACACTACAAAATGGGCTCGGTTTGTCTTTTGGAAGGAAGGGTGTTCCAAACAGGCTAAATTCAGAAAACATGGGAACACAGGACCTCAGGGGGGCCTTCGAGGCCACAGGAGCTGGAGCGGAAGGGCTCTCCTCGGCTCACTCAGCCAGAGGACATTCTGACTGGGGAGCCAGCCAAGGCCTCCGATGCGGGACCACTGGGCAGTACCGCCGGGACCAGAGACACGGCCAGGAATCCCGAGGGGGGTGTCAGAAATGGGATGAACATCCACAATGTCACAATAGCCAAACTGTGGAAGGAGCCGAGATGTCCTCTAACAGACGAATGGATAAGGAAGATGTGGTCCATATACACAATGGAATATCACTCAGCCATCAGAAACGATGGCTACCCGCCATTTGCATTGACATGGATGGAACCGGGGGGATTATGCTGAGTGAAATAAGTCAAGCAGAGAAAGACAATGATCATATGGTTTCACTCATGCGTGGCACATAAGGAATAGCATGGAGGGAAAAGTGAATGGGAAGAATCAGAGAGGGAGACAAACCATGAGAGACTCTGGACTCCGAAAAACCAAACTGCGGGTTACAGAAGGGACGGGGGTGGGGGAGGGGGTGACTGGGTGATTGGTATTAAGGAGGGCACGTGTTGGGTTGAGCACTGAGTGTTATACACAACTACAATAGAAACTTATGATGTACTATATGCTGGCTAGCTGAACACTAAAAAAAAAAAAGAAAGAAAAGAAATGGGGTGAGGCAGGAAGGAGGCAGCATATCTGACTTGTCTTACAGCGACCAGCTGAGCCCACAGACCGGTGAGGCCTGGGAGAGCCCGGACACAACGCAACATGCAAACAGTCACGTTGCTTGATGCAGGGATGTAAATGAGCAGTGCCCGGACAGGGGAAGAGGGTGGGAACTATCGGCAAAGTGAGAAGTAGACTTTAAGGGAAACTGAAGTACATCAAAGCGAAACCAAACAATACATTGTAAAGAATATATTCATTTACGCGAACCATGCAGAAGAAAGCGTTAGAAGTATGTAAAAGCTTTTTTCAAAAGAAATCATAACAGAAAAATAATTTGACTTTGTGTCCATATAACAAAGATTAAAAAGTTTTAAAAAATAAAAAAAGAGGTTGCCTTTAGTCTGCAAAGACTTCAGGATAGCAGTTTCCAAATTTTGAACTTTTAGCTCAGTCCTCATATTAGACAGCCTGATACTTTCCAAAACCACAGCTTATTTTGTTAGTATTATGGGTGTACAATCCCACAATCAAGCCGTCAGGAAAATCATCATCAATGTCCCAGAAGCAGAGACAACGTTATGACCTAACAAAGTATGTGGTGGGGAGTTGGGTTTACCTTGGATCGGTGGAACGTTCTGGTTTTGAACGTCTCTTTGCCAAGTGAGGTCTGGGACTCCGGGCTGCGCCTCGCCGCGCCACCTGCAAGGGGCCACGTGCCCAGCCCGCTCGCTGAGCTGAGCGCAGGGGTGAGGGGTGAGAGCTCACACAAAGCCCGTGTGAGCATGGGCTCCCAACCACCCTCGCAGCTCTGCCCGCCCTCTCCGCGGTGAGGGGCAGCTACAGCAAACCCTTTGTAGCCTCCCCCGTAAGACTTCAGAAGAAGTTTCTCTCCAATTAAGTGAAACAAGGCTGAAAGGAACATACAAGAACATGGTCTGGTGTCAAATCTTCTAGCTGGGAGAAGAGGGTAGGGGATATTCGCCCAACGTCCATGCAGAGATCCAGCCTAGAAACCCCTTTGCGTTGCACCAAATGTCCTTGCTAAGAATGCTTTGTGACGGGACTTGTGGTTCCAAAGACTGCAGAGGTCTCTATCACGTATATTTGAAGATCTAGAAACAATACAATGGTCCTCTGGGGAAAAGACTGGAAAGGATACTCTATCGTATGTCAAAACATTGCGCATACTCTAAAATGAATGGCAACCTTATACTTTAAAGGACCTTAAAAAGACCAGATATGATCTTGACCACAAGAGAAAGAACTGGGAATATGGCATCCAATCTACTCCCCGCCATTAATTTCCTAAGTGCACTTGAACCCTGGAAACCTCTCTACATTCTTAGATGAAAAATATAAATCATTAGGGATTCGGATAGCTATGCCTACAAGTTACCTCAAGGTCCCAAGCAAAAGGTACTGGTGAGTGAAAACAAATCATCGTTGGCAGAGTTTTCCTACTATTTGTACACTATAACCTCACCTATGGGGTGATGGTAAGAGATTCTAGACGTCACTCCATCCTGAGAGCACTGGCATAGATATTAGGGAACTCAGAATAATTATATTGTTAAATAAGTAATCAGATGGGGGGAAATGTTGGGCTGAAAGCCAGACTAGAATGTTCTTTATTAATTAAATTTTCTTCAAAATAAAAAACACCCCCTACTTTTCTATAGCTGGTGTTTCATAAAACGGAGCCTCATATTTTCTATTATAATTCATGGCTACATCCCTGATTAGGGAGCTGGCATTAAGTTATAAATGTATGAGCAACAGCATCTATAAAGGAAACATGCAACCTCTCTCAACCTTAAAATCAGTAAGAGAATACTCCCTGACCGAGAAACCCATCATCACTATTTTAGAAAAGTGGATAATTTAAGAGAAACTCTAGACCACCATGAAGTACAAAATCAACCTGTAACCTACATTCACTTGACCTAGTTTGAGGTGTAAAAACCTTACTCAAGTTTGGGTTACTATTTTAGCGAACACTTAAAATTCAGAAGCCTTTTCCAGGGGACCCATTTGGATGACTCAGCTCTCTTGAAAATGTGTGTGAAGTCATTTAATGAATATCTCTTTTGTTTTTCCTTCAGAAAAGGAGCCTGGAGATCAGCTGAGATTATTAAAGGTATCGCACTGGCTTGTAGCCTCCTCTAGTGCCCGGTGCCTCTT
Source organism: Potos flavus (assembly GCA_028534135.1). Classification (NCBI taxonomy): domain Eukaryota; kingdom Metazoa; phylum Chordata; class Mammalia; order Carnivora; family Procyonidae; genus Potos; species Potos flavus. The sequence continues at coordinate 2,625,893 of CM052883.1, forward strand.
GTTTGGGGGTAACGATGAGGTTCCCAGACTGAAAATTAGTTTGAGACATCCAGATAATGCAACAGATCCCTCTTATTCTCTGCGGTGCCCCACGTTTGTGTCCCACGAATGACACGCCTAAGTGCCAACCCGAGGACCCGGGGACGTGACCGTGACCGAGCAGGGTACCGGCAGATGTACTCACATTCAGGGGAGGTCACGGCGTAGGGAGAGCTTCTAGATTGGCACGGTCCCCCCTATTCCGCACATCCTACTTCATCCATCCACTCAGTCCGCCCGGTCTCTGCAGGCTCCCCTTTCCATTTTACAGATCAGCCATCGTCCCCGTGGTTGGATCAAGGTCACGGGTGCACTGGTTGGGCCTCGGCCGCAGGAATTCTGGAGTCTGAGCTCCGTGTGGGATCTGACGTTCCTTTACAGTCCTACCTACTTCGTACCCTGTTAGAGCTACGCCCTCAGGCTCAGCTGGCCCTTTACTCATTTATGCACTTGACACTGGATGTTGACTCTGCCCGACATCGTGCTTGACCCTGACCTGCCCTCTGGTGATGAAGAGACCCGGACAGACCAGTCTCAGCTCCCCATCTGGCTTTTTTTAGAAAACATGAAGTCATGCTCAAGCAGGATCGGTCCTACTCCGATGTGACCGGTGTTTATAAGGAGGGAGACACAGGGACAGCCCCCGTGACAAGTGAGGCTGAGACCCGAGCACTACAGTGACCAGCCAACGAGCCCCAAGGCCCGGCAGCACCTGGCCGAGGCCACAAGAGGCCAGAAGGACCGTCCCCTGGGGACATCCTGGAGAGCGCCATCCCGCCGATCCCGACTTCTGCTCCAAGCCCCCGAGCCTGTGACGTTTTGTCAGAGTGGGTCTAACACGCTCTCACACTCTACAGAATTCCCACGCGGGGTCTTTCTTCTAGGGGCCAATCTGCGCCACCCAGTCCCTCCGCTGGGCATCCAGTCCCTCCGCTGGGCATCGGAACCCCGGTCACCAGTTACCAGGAGCTTCCTGCGGGGACTTGGGGAACGTGGGGCTTTTGGCGGCTTCTCCAGAACTACCCCGCAAAAGTCCCGTGGAGGCCGTTAGGGGCGCGCGAGGGGTCTGCGCCTTGGCCCCGCTGGGGCGCCCCCGGCCTGGGGAAAGGGCGCCGTGGGGGCCTCGCCAGGAAGTCGCTGGGAAGGCCCCCTGATCAGGGAGGATAGTTTCTCTCTGGAACATCTTTGCAGAGCTAACAAATAGATCTTCGTTCTCAAGTCCTTTCCACACAGTAGCGACTATCTGAAGACACTCGCCATGTGTCCCCGACGCTCTGCTTTTCCGTGTCCTTCACGCCGTGTCCTTGCACGTGCAGTCCGGTACGATCCGTCTCCTGGGCACTTTCTCTGCACACACGCCTCACCGTTCCCCTTCCCCACGGAAAGCAGAGCTCCCCGGGACCCTCTGGGGTTCCCCGCTCCCAGCAAGGGGGTCTCAATCAGCACTGGCCGGTTTGGTAATATGGGTTTTGCTCTTAAAATTAGAAAAAAAAAGAAGCTCAAGACCGTTCTCCTCTGAGGTCTTCCTAACACAGTGGACCTTCCAACTGGGCTCGCAGTCGTGGATTTTTAAAACATAACTTTCCTGTTGCAGAATTTAAGCCGCTAATTCCAACATCGAAAATTATCTTCTCTGACTCCTTTTCTGTATTTTTTTTCTTACCCAGTTTCATTTAGTAATAACGGATTTTGACAAACACTTACTGCAAAATACAAGCTTTTTGTTTCTAAATCATGGTCCAAGCTAACTTTTGTTTCCTGAAGAGCACTTGAAAACATCAAATAAGATTGATCTCTTTCTAAAATCATTCCACTTAGCAATTGTTTGTGTGCTAACAGCTGTTATTAAAGTCCCTGCAATACTTGATTCTTCCAAGTGCATGAGGCACCCCCTATAATTCTATTCAGATGACTACTTTGCATGGATAATCTGTTTTGATTAGAAAGATGTAAAATCCCAAGTGAATTCTAAATTAGTTGAATTTCAATTTTTTTAATTTTTTTAAAGACATATCTACTTATTTTAGAGAGAGAAAGAAAGAGAGGGAGGGAGAGAGCCTGAGCAGGGGGAGAGAGAGAGGGAGAGGGAGAGAGAAAATCTCCAGCAGACTCCCCACTGAGCAGAGCCCAACGCGGAGCTAGATCTCATGACCCTGAGATCATGACCTGAGCCGAAATCAAGAGTCAGAGGCTTAACCGACTGAGCTACGCGGGTGCCCCATAATTAGTTGAATTTTAAATAAGGGCTTTCCATAAAGTACATGTTAAATATTTAAACCAAAAAAAAAAAGTTCTGTTTGGCTTTAGTTGGGTGGTAATTTGTTGCTTTGATTTGTTTTAAGTCAATCATTTTAAAAACATAGATTCAGCTCTATTTAAAACAGATTTCAGTGTCTGTTGTATGAAGGAAATATGCCCTCAAGTTCTAATTTATTTTAACTGAGTATGTGAGTCATTTCTTCGTTCAATAATTAGGATTCATTTCAGCTATTTTTGGTATGGCTCCATATTATATCGTTAATACGACAATCATCTTGAAAAGGTTCACCCCATATTTCTGAATATTTTTCAATTCACAATAATTTTAGGAGTCCTAGCCTGGTATCTCAGGTGTGGATGCACACTCGCTCTCTCTCTCACACACACACACACACACACACACACACACACACACACGAGTGCACGCACACCCGTGGTCACGGTTGCCGCCATGTTTGGGGTTCCTCTGCCCTCTCCTGGCAGCTCTCGAGATCTGCCTTTGTTAATTTTATACTTACCTCCAGTTAAGTGTTTCTTCCTCTCACAGAACTGTAGTTCGAAATACTTTATGAAGCAACTGGACAGATCATTAAGCGTTGTCCTGGCGTGCCCAAAGGCTTCCAAGATGCACATGACCTGTAGCAAAATGGAAACATTTACTGAGCTCCTCATTTTTAAAAATAAAACCGGGGAATACTAGCCGAGATACAGAACTATCCCCTTATCCAGGAGGGTTTCTGTTGTTCGTATGACACCGTATTGGATTTTTACAGTCACTCTTTCTTCAACAGCAAACTCCTAGCATCCTCTGCCTCAAACTTAATAGGATAATGACACACAGAGGGTTTCACTTGGCTTTGCTATGTCTTCACAGAAACATAAACAACTCAACACATGTTATTTAGGCTTTTAAACTTAATAGGACAGTAGAAATGCTTTTGTGGTTTTGGAGGGAAGAACCAGGTTTCATAGAGGCAGTAGTGAGAATTTCTTTTGAAACAAACAAACCTAAACATTTGCTTCTAACCTTCTTTTGAACGGGACTGACACACTCTTTCAACCCTGAGCCCCTACATATGTCCTCTCCCGTTCTCTCCCACAGAAACAGGAATGAGGGTTCTAGATGAAGCTGTTTTACGTGGTGTGTCCCCCCACCAGTGTTCTCTTTCAGAGGCGGGGACTGGGGCTTCAACATGCTAGTAACAAAGATCTTCAGATCTAGCCTGGCATCTGAAATTCCTTCCTGACACGCTTCCTTAAACCCTGACTATAGAGAAAACACCATTTCTTATCACAGTCGACTGTGTCTGTGATGATGATGATGACCAAGCAATTCTCCAGAAAGTATGAAAACCTGGAAGTTTCAAAGGTATTTTTCTGTCTCTTTCAAGTCACGGATGCGAAATGCAGTTCCTGCATCAGCCACAAGGGGGAGCACACTAACCCATTACCTTATTGATAGAGTGGGTTCTTTATAATTTCTGGTGAGAGTAGATTTTGAGAATTTTATTCTAAATTAAAAAAAAAACTTGGGTGCTACTATTTAACTTTCTGGATATTGATCTATTAAGTCATTCAGTTCACCAGGAAGTATTTTATATCTTGAAAGATTACAAAACAATACTTTGATTCTAATCACAAATCCCAAGTGCTAAAAGTTGTGGTATTTGTAAAATATACCGTAAGATTGGTTTTTGAACTTCTGAACTTTTGGGAGAAACATGCTGAATCTTTACAGAAAGCTCAGGATTTAGGTCTCTTTGTAATAACCTAATTTTAAAGATCATAACAGTGAATTGACGGTAGTAGTGGTGGCAGAAATATATTCTGAAAAATAATTTGAAATAGTATTTGTAAAGATCCTGCTTTTTGCTTCCTCTCCAGTATTTCAACATTACATACATACATTGTGGAATTAATAGTGTAAGTAAATCACACTTTTGACATGTATATTACATTTAATAATCATTTAAAAATTTGTAACAAAGATTGGAATGAATATTTTTTAAGTATTCTGGCTTGGGGCGCCTGGGTGGCTCAGTGGGTTAAGCCTCTGCCTTCGGCTCAGGTCATGATCTCAGGGTCCTGGGATGGAGCCCCGCGTTGGGCTCTCTGCTCAGCGGGGAGCCTGCTTCCCACCCCACCCCCCCCCCCGCCTCTGCCTGCCTCTCTGCCTACCTCTCTGCCTACTTGTGATCTCTCTCTGTGTCAAATAAATAAATAAATAAAATCTTAAAAAAAAAAAAGAATGGTAGCAAAATGTATTTTGTGCCAAGCATTACTCTAAAGTTTTTTTTATATATAACAGATATAATATAAATGAAGTTATATATAAAATTATGTATACTCTATACACACGTAGCTATACATGGGTATGTACATTTACACATACTCCTTTTAATGCTCACAACTAGTGTCTCCGTTTTGTAGAAAAGGAAATTGAGAGATTACGTAACTTCCCCAAGGTTCAGAGCTTGTCAGTAGTGGGGCTGGGATTTGAACCCAGGCAATCTCTCTGCGAAATAGGGAGTGCTTCCTCGCTGTGTCATGGCCGTGACTGCTAGAACCACAATAAGGACCTAGAAGGCCTCCAACTATGGGAAGCTAAACCCATTGAACAAAAAGCCAGAGCTCATAGGGCGATCTTCCACTGTTCTCTGTTGGTCCATGATGCAAGAATTCAAGCTTCAGATTCGCGTTACCCCAAAGTTAACTTTTTTCATCTTTAATTATCTGCTTGGCCGATAGGTGGCACTAAACAAATGTCTTAAGAGAAATACCAAAAAAAAAAAAAAAGTGCAAAACTGATATTGTTCTATTGCTTACCTTAACTTTGAAAGAAAATAATGAGAATGTTGTACAAGATCCTAACTTTAAGTAAAAATGTAGGAAAAGGAAGTAAGTAAATATTTCCTGAGTAGTCCCTGATTCAAATTTTATTGGTAAGGTTTTTTTTTTCTATTTACAACTGTACTTTTTTTCCTCTAAAGTTTTCATAGCTGTCCCTCTAAAAGTTATGCACTCCTATTTTGGTAGTGGTTAACGTACAGTATTTTCTAAGAGCAAAAATCTGTGTCTTCCTCAATAAAAAACAATGGCTTAACCAAGCGGACCCCATCACTCCGTCTCTGTAAAAGCAGTTACTGGATAAATGTTTAGTTAAGCAATCTAAATGGAACTGAATGTTCCTGAAAGCTGACAGTCATCTGGGCCAGGATGAGTGTAAAGTCCCAGGCAGTTGTCCCTTCCCCCAACATGTGATTTTTAGGTTGCAATAAACCTACTGTCGCAGAAAATCCCCTGCTTCTCCAGTTTGAAATTCAAATTCGGGGATTAAAAACAACAGCCTTCTCCACTGATCTTAGCTGTTTTGAAATTGTACAGGGGAGCAAAAGCCGGTCATCATCTCTGCGGTGATGGAGTCCAAACCCCCTGAACTCGGAAGCCTATTGCAAGGGCGGAATGTAAACCTCTGTAGACTTTTAGGGCAGGACAACTGAAGTACAGGATCAAGATTCAGGGACATGACAGGGACATGACATGAGCGTCTCTTGATAACACGTGTGTGACCTGCATAAAAGTACCGCAGATCATGTCTGGTCTGAGGCTCAGAGCCTGGCTCCCTCTAGCCTTCCAGACCCCGCCCAGATCTGGCTCTTGCCCTCCGTGCCCTTGCGGAGAGAGCTGCTTAGGGGTCAGCAGGGATTACAACGGCCAACTTCCCCCCAAACCCCTTCACTTTGTTCTTTTGCTCCCAACGCTCCAGGTAATCATCTTTAATTAGGTGATTGAAGGAAACCACAAGGAAAAAGCTCTCTACTCTTCAATGTACATGATTGTCTGCTGACGGCCACGCCACTGTGCCCTTCCTTTCATGTCCCCACCCCTCCTTCACTCTCCTTCAGAAACTGCTGATCAGAATAACCTCTAATGACTGCTTTTCTCTCGCAGTATCCTAAGATCCAGGGCAAAACTGTGAGGGCTAGACGCAGCCAGCATCCCCAGTGGAGACATCCTGTGCGTGTCCGTCATGCACGAGCCCCATGGGCAGCATCGTGCACCGTGGCTGCTGGCCTGGAGTCTCAGAGCAATGTCGCACCATCGGGTCTGGCTGAACAGCTTTCCTGGTCGGCTCACCCACTTCTCTCCTTTTTGGGGTCACATAACAAAGATTCCACCCCCCACCCCCCATCCCCGTGCATTGAACTTCACCATCAAGGATGCTCTTATGCACTCATCTCCTTAATCAGACTTTTCTTTCATGCAGGAAATACGGGCCCATCTCTGGAATGTACAGAATTTCAGTAAACCCCTATGACATTACAAAGATTTCCAGTCAATTCAGAAGTTTAGCCAACATTTATATTTAATTCCCACACGTACACTTAGGTGCTGCGCCAAGACGGACTGGGTAATTTTCAGGAATGCTTTGGATACCAAACGATATCCATGTGGATTATAATTGAGAGAGAAACAAACAAAAAAAGAATAATTGACATGAATTTAAGCCATAGTCAACCCTGGGCAATAATATTTCATGAGACTAGAAAATCACTTATTTTATGACTTATGAATAAAACAAACACATGAATTGGAAATAGTTGTACTTGAAATTTGCATGGATATCATAATATTGATTCTCAGATGCTAACTGATTTGGAAGAGTTATAGCTATCTAAAGAAATGCAACTTAGTATGTATTCACTTAAGCTAAAATGCAAAACCAATTTACATAAAGTAATCTAGAATGCAGTTTAGGAATTACCCAGCCTGCTCTTTCACAAAGGACGATTTTAATAAATGATTGCTTTAGTCTATAATTTACATTGGAGCCTACGGTTCCAGTATGATTAGGCCAACAGATCCCATCATTCTATTAGTTAACCTAAGTCTATTTTATAACCATGTTGTTCTATAAATTCTCTAATTCTTATGTGTCAGTAGTAAGTATCTGACAACATCTGAACAAAGATAATTTATGCTATTCTACCCAACTCGACTGAAAATATTAAATTATTTTGAGCTGTGTGGTAGAATCACGTAGGTTCTCAGTATATAGTTTGAACTTAATAAATGGTTATGAATTAGTCATTAATGATCACATATGTCACCTGAGATACGCTGCAGAACTGATTTATTGTACATTCTTCCCAAAGAGAAAAACCTCCAGAATCAAACGTGGGTTTGGGAACCCAGAAGAGCAGATTTACTTTTTTAGGGACTTCTTTTTCAAAAATAGAAAATATGAGAATATTACATTGGTCTATCGATTAAATAGAAGTCCCTCTCATTCCTAAATGAGGAATCACACGCTAAAATGTCCAGAATATTCCCCTGTGAATATCACCATGGGAGAAATAGCTCTGGCCTGCAGCTACGGGTCAAAAGGGCAGGGGCAGAAAATCAAACACAAATAGCACAATTCTCTCAGGGAAAGGGGTTTCTAGATCTTCAACGTTTGAACATTCAGGGGGCACCATTTTAGGGAATAATCTAAGCTAACAGCAACTGTTTCTATTCCAATGTCATCAGACACTTTCAAGTATCAAATTGCCAAATGAAATGCAGGTGTCTTTCTCCAGATGTGTGCACAGCAAGCTTTATGTAGGAGAAGATTCTAGGGGGGGCAAGGCGTGCACCTGCCCAACCTCACCGTGACACGCACACTGAGACAGGGGGACCAGTGCAACCCGGCCGATGGTGTGCAACCTCACACACATGCAGCAAAATTTACAGGGTCCTGATGACATGAAAATGGTGTCTCCACATTAAATTCATTTGATATTATTAAAGGAAATTGATTTATGTAACTCAGGATAATTAACTGTATCTTAGGTATGCCAAAAATACTTACAGATATCTTCCGCCTGCACTCATTCATTTGCTACGTAGAAACTGAGCCCCTACTATGAGGCAGGCATCTCTGAATTCAAGGGAAATGCACATGGCACCCACTTAAGGTGTTGCTGGATAAATGACTAAGTGACGGAGGCACTATGGCCCAGTCTGGGAGGATGTGTGTTCAAAGGGGGCTTCAGCAAGAATGAGGGAACAGGGAACCTCTGGGGGCTGGAGAAGAAAACACCAGCAGGTATGACCGACAGGATACTGTGCTCGTGGGGGAAGCAGGGGGTGGCTGGCATCAAAGTGAAAGGCAGTTTCCAGCGTGGAAATGAGGAAGTGATTGTGCCATTTGTTTGATGGGTGACCTGGGAGGGAATGCTGGAGAAATGTGGGAGTCTGTGCATTCCGCTCTGGGCATGTCATAGGGGCACACTGTGGGATGTCCAGAAAGACTGTTGGGCAGGGGTCTACACGGTAAGAAGGGGGTCGGGGGTGGGGGGGGGGATTAGGACAGGGTGTGACAGCACACAGAAGGGACCAAGTCCTGGGACCACTGAGCACGAGCAAGCACAGAGTGTAGGACCCCACGGCCCCTCAACTAATGGGGCACATGTAAGAGAATGATCATCACGCACTTGGATTATTCTAGAGTTATTTCCTAAAAAAGGATGAAATTGGAGGGTTAGCCCTGCAAGCGGCAACTCCCAGAGCAACGCACTTTTGAGCTCTGATCATTTTCCTGATTGGTTATTGATCATCTCTCTGTTCCCACACCCTAGGGGCTCCCACTCCCATGCACGCACATTGCAGGATCCTTCTAGCAGCTTCTGTGCTGGTTCTTCCAGTCTACTGCTAACAGAACCTACCAGAACCGTGTAAGAACAAGAGACCTGCAGGTGTGTCCTTGGGTAAAATTTCTGAGTTTCTCTGACCTTTATCTGAGCTGCTCGGAGGCCTTTCTGGTTCCTCCTTGAATCCTGCCAATATTTTACTGGATGAAGGAACTCGATGAGGTGTCTTCATCTAAAAGCAAGTGTTACTGAATATAACTTAAAATCGGTTCTAGATGGGGTGACGGAAGTCAAAAGGCACAAAGTCCCAGTTATAAGATAAGTCAGTTCTGTAGACCTCACGCACAGCATGGCGACCACGGCACGCAGCGCTGCTCTGGGTGTTTGAGAGCTGCTAAGCTAGCGAAACTCAAAAGTTCTCAACACAGAAAAAAAAAAAAAAGAATTTAATTATGTGTAGTGATGTATGTTAATTAAACTTATTGTGGTGATCATTTTGCAATCCACACACATATCCAATGTTGCACGCCTAAGACTAACACAACGTTGTATGTCAAAAAAATCAGTATTGGGGTGAAGGGGTCTCACCTACCCATCAATATCATTCATACTTCCTGTTATCAATTCTTTTATATACACTGAATCTTTATTATCAGTTCTCAATGATCCCGCTCCCCCAAAAAGGTGCTTATCGGGCCAAGTCCCTCAAAGGTATCAACACACCAAAGTGGCACTTTCCAGGCGAACAACAACAATCTCTAAGTCTATTACATGCTTCCAATCCAACTGTTCTGAGCAAATATAAAAAGAGTATGTTGAAAATATTTGAAAACATGTACAAGAAAATAAACCGTCACTTGAGCAGCATTAATTTGCACCAATCTTCTTTTTTCCTTTATTTCTACAAACTTTGGCCAATTTATGGCCAAATTATGGTCTTAGCATGATGTCCCTTTTTATCAGTAAACTGCAGGTTTCTTGGCTCAACATATTCTCCAACCCAAACAAGAAACTTACATGTTTCAATTTGGAATCCAACATGGGCCTGTGGGAGCCAGATCTGCAGGTGAGGTGTCTCATTATTTGTTTGCTGGCTTCAGACTTGCCCGAACCTCTTTCTCCACTAAAAGAAAACAGAGAGAGAAAACCTAAGTTTACTGATTTGGAGACTGCAGTAAATGATCCAATGGGCAGAAAGAATCCTCAGATACAAAGAATGACAGGCCCTTTGATGTGTGTTTGGTATCATCTAACTCTTCCCTTTGATTTGTTCATCCGAAAGCAAGCAACTCCTGAAACTAAGTTGTTGGTCAGATGTGACCCGGTGAGTAAGGTGGACCCTCAAATGGCCAGTTGCCCCTTGAGGCTGCCGTCAGCCTGACGTTCTGCGTGTTCCGGAACAAACGAACCCTCACCAAACTTGTTATTTATAATGACAGTATTTGATATTTCTCAGGCATACTTGATAACTCATCTAATTCCTTTGTGAAAAAAGATTTTCATTTATTTATTTGAGAGAGAGAAAGAGTGCGTGTGTGCGCACATGTGCAAGAACGGGCGGGGGAGAGAGAGAGTCTCAAGCAGACTCCTTGCTGAGCGTGGAACCTGACTTGGGGATCAACCTCAGGACCCTGAGATCATGACCTGAGCCGAAAATAAGAGTCGGACGCCTAACCCACTGAGCCACCCAGCTGCGCCATGACTCATCTAATTTCTATAAGTAATAACTATATTACATTTCTGACATGAGATGATAGAAGATTAACATAAAAATCCAATACAGTAATTATTGATCTAAAATAAAGTTCTTACTGTTTCCAGATAGAATGCTCATGAAAGCCGTCTTTATTCATGAAAAGAGTCTTTATATACCTGAGAGCTTAAAAATTAAAAATATATATAAAGCTCTTTACTAGTGCTAATTTCTCAGGCTTCTCCCTTCGTCTTTCATACTAATCAATTTGTTTAAAGGATGTTTGCCAGAAAAGACTGAAATTTACTTCTTTTATTCAAGTCTCACGTTGTTAACATATACTTCTGTTCCTCTCATCTACACTGACCATAAATATTTTAACGATGTTTGGAACAACCACCCGAGCAGGGGAGTAGGTGACGGACACCTGCACAGGAGAGGGAGCTTCTTTTCTGGGTTCAAAGACATTTGCTTTTAACCTTCTCATTTCCAAGAAGAAACATCTTAGCTCTTTCGTGATGCAAATTTAATTTCCACACTTGTATTCGTTGTTATAAATAGTCTCTTACGTAGCCAAATAATTGGCTGTTTCATAAATCTTGTTGTTGTAGGGATTTTGTTCACAGTGAACAAGGTGCCCACAGGTGAAGGAGCAGGGTGCCCAGAGGCAGAAGAAACCAGGGACGATTTCCGCATGAGGTGGGGGTGGGGGAGCTGATGCTTGGAGAAGGGGTAGCGTAGAAGGCAGCAATTATTCAACAAGAAATTCTCAACCGGTCCTTCCCAAGCATGTACTGTGCAACCCGAAACAGAGGGTGAGTCTACAAGGTGGATGAGGCCAGCCGTCTGCGGACATTAAGACCCCAGACACCTGATCTCCCTCTCCTGAGCTGCCTCCCCTCCCCCCACCGCGGGGCTCACTCTATCACGACAAGCAGGAGTAGAGAAAATGATCATCAGTTCTCTTAGCTGGCTAAAATCCCATGCATTTTAACCATCTCATAAAATCTCAAAATGGCCATATTCCATTTAAACTCTGAGTAAAATACAAGGAAATAAAAGAAAAGAAAATAATGTGGGCTATGTTAGGCTAGGGTTGATTCTAGAGGTGATCACGTTAAAACTAAAAATTCTAGCTGAGTGTGTTCAAGAAACATTCCTTGATCTGCAGATCCAGTCTGTGATTCAATTAGAAATTGGCCAGAGATTGTGGGTGGTGCTAATCAGGAGCCCATAGGAATCGTAAAGCTTATTTGAACAGCCTTGTCTGCTAAATCTGCACATGATCGAGGCATACCCTATACCGTGTATTTCACAAGTCACTTGTATGTTCAGCATATAACATTAATTTGGATTTGCTCCACACACTGTTTGGATTTTTGTCACATGCGCTCTAACAATTAATTAAAACCATCCATCAAGGCCTTCAGAAAAATTAAAGGTAAGATAGATGATGGTGAACACCGAACTCTCAGTTATAACCCAGGATCAAGATCTGAAAATTATTAAAAACTATTCCTCGAGATGTAGCCTAGTTTGCTAGTGGCACCTGTAATTATGAACAAAGTGAAAAATCAAACTGAATTTTGGAAAAAAAAACTTAAGAAGTCCCACCCTAGTCCTAAGTTATAGGATGGCTATTCCAGGAATATTTGTGTTTTGAACTCCAAATCTGAAATTATCCTTTGCAAATGTTGGTTGTAAGATACAACAGACTCTCTTGGGCCGCCTGGGTGGCTCAGTCAGTTAAGCATCCAACTCTCGGTTTTGGCTCAGGTCATGATCTCAGGGTCAAGAGATCGAGCCCCACGTAGGGCTCTGTGGTCCCCAAGGAGTCAGTTCAAGAAAGACTCTCTTTCCCTCCCCCGTGTCCCTCCCTCCCGCTCGCTCTCTCAAATAAATGAATCTTTTAAAGACACAACAGACTCTCAAAAATGATCTTTAAACCGTGTATTTAGCTTACTTCTAAATTTACTAATTTTAGTGAATTAGTATAATAAGTGTAGAAAGCCTTTATCTTAAGGCAAAACAGTCAAGGAGATAGAGAAGCCACCTAAAAACATCAATCCTGAAAAAAGACAAAGAATGACTAAAATAATAAGTCCTTGGATCACAGATTTGTTCTTCACTTCTTAAAACCTGAATGAAGAAATCTTTTTTTTTTTTTTTTAAGAAAAACTGGTTGAGGGGCACCTGGGTGGCTCAGTGGGTTAAAGCCTCTGCCTTCAGCTCGGGTCATGATCTCGGGGTCCTGGGATCGAGCCCCGCATCGGGCTCTCTGCTCGGCGGGGAGCCTGCTTCCTCCTCTCTCTCTGTCTGCCTCTCTGCCGACTTGTGATCTCTCTCTCTATGTCAAATAAATAAATGAAATCTTTAAAAAAAAAAAAAGAAAAAGAAAAACTGGTTGATACATGGCATTATTAGCCTTTAAAAATGCCCCAAAGAAATACTGCTTCTGTAGAATAGTAACAGGTTCTACTGGAAAAGCAATTCCATGATCAAATTCATGTAAAAAGCACTGGGTTAGAGATCAACAGGTTTATTTACTGAAAGAACTTGCTAGATACTGTGAAAACTCACAGGCAGATTCCCAAAGGATACAATTCATTGGCAACTCAGAACTTCGCTATGGACCAACGTCTTTCAAAAGAATTAAGTGGCTTCAGTAAGAATTTAGGAAAATCCATGGATCTGTGGCCCTCATTTTAGGGAAGCCCAGGGTGGGCCGCTGGAAACCGCCTTGGGGTGGCCGCAGGGGGCCGGCCATGCACTGGCAGGTAAACTTCATTCAGACCCAGAAGCCAGACAATGCCGCTCCCATCCCACATACGACATCCACTGGGCCCTACACTAATTAATCACCATTCACTAATTCACACTATTGGGCTCACATCCCAGATTCACTATTTACTAATTGGAGACCCTAGACTGATGAGTTACTCCTCCTAATACACAGTCACCTGACACTTAAAATCATGATGCTAATAATAATACGCATCTTGGAAGATTGCCAAAGCAATGGCTAAGGGAACACGTGGAAAGCACCTCGTGGAGGGTCTGGCACTTACTAAGTTCTCAGTAAATGTCAGTTGTTATTACTGACCGCGCTAGTATATATATGCCCCACAGTCTCATGATTTTTTTAAAATGTTCCCCTTTTTGCTCAAAGTTAGAGTAGATAATCAGACAGGTAAAGCAGACGAGAACATAGTCGCTTGATTCAAGAATGGCGGGGGCCACCCTGCCCCCAGGGCCTCTCCTATGGGGGGGACACTTCAGAACAAGGGTGAAAACAACCCACTTGCATGCTATTTTGAAAACCAGAACACAGATGTTTGCAAGCCATCCATCTGACCCTTTCTGGAACTTCTCATCAAATTGGTAATGTAAGAGCGTATAAATAAGTGGTTACTTAAGTATTTAAATGCCTTTTGGGTTCTATCCAGGTGTCCATGTTTCCTATCTCTCATTTCAATTTGATGAGTTGGGCAAAGGTTTACTGACACATTCAGCCATCAGCCAACACTACCTATTGTAACTCGGACAAATCCTTAGGATTTACACGAGTCCCCTCTGGTAGAGGTTGCTCCTGATACGAAATGTAATTCTCAATGCAGATCTTATTTTAAAACCTAAATAGTACTTTAATCCTTCAATCAATACACAGTCACATTTCACCTCCACGTCCCGCGATTCATGTGTGTGTGGATTTTTGCTTCCATGTAAATCATCGACCTGAGCATCTTGCTATTTATGAGCTAATGTTACCATGATATTTCAGTTTAAAATACTTCTGGGTGTATACTTTTGGTAAAAGATGAGCAGAGGTAAATAGCAAGAAGCAGGTGAGAAAACCTCTAATTGCAGGGTAATCATCTGTATTTTGGACCGCACCACATAGTGGGGGCTAATCGCGGGTGCCTTTCTCTCCCCATGATTCCTGAGGTTTGAAAGCCAAATCGCTCTGGTCCTAAGTAGTAAATCTTCAAAATGAATTGAGTTTCAGGTTAAGTGTGTTGATATTGATCCTGCCACACTTGGGGCTATTTCTAAGAACAGAGATGTTTCTCCTTGGTAACAAGTCAGATTACTTATTGCAAAGACACGTGGGACCGCCAGGTGCTGAGGAAGTCAATGCAAGTGAACCAGAGGAAAGGAGGAGGGACTCACGGCCAAGCCCCCAGAGCATCAGTGCAACGCGGGAGGGTGGGCGAAGGGTGGGCGAAGGGCGAGCTCACCTGAGAATAAAGCACTGGGGCCGCTGCTCCTGGAAAAGCTGGTGAAAGGCTCTCTCGGCGCAGGAGAAGATGTGAGGAGGCAAAGAGGAGCAGGGCTGCCCCGTGCTGCTGAGGTAGAGCTGAGACACCTGCCGGGCAGAGTGGGAGAAAGACGTCGTGAGAAGGTGCGGGCTTCTCCACCTCAGGACACAGCGGACTTAGTCCCAAGATTCACACGCCAGGGAGGCTCGATGTCTGAGACTCGTCTGTAACTACAAAACGTCTGGGAAATTATGCCCTTTTCAGCATGTTTTAAGCGTTCACAATGATAAAAGAGAGGCAAGTGTCTTATCCTCCATGACTTGGTTCACAGGCTTGAAATTCTTCCGCTGTCCTTACACAGACCGACCCGCACACGTCCAGTTTGAGAGGAACCCATGAAGAAAGCTGAACCTGCGGGCATTGGCATCACACACAATGTCGCTCGGCAACATTTCATCTCAGTAATGTGAGCTAGAAAGGATTTTTAACCCGAGTAGAAAGCACCCGCCGTTGAAACACAGAAGAACTTACAAACTTCTCAGAAAAACAAAAAAGAACTTAACTTCAGTGACATAGTGATTTATGAGGATTGCCATGGTGCCAGTATGTTTAGTCCTTTTGAGTTTCTAGTAAATTCTGTCATGTTAGAATAAACACGGAATGATACAGAGATGTCTGAGTCATGAAGAAATATCAGACAAACTTAATTTTTCTTTTACAAAGTGGACTGTAGCTTCAAGGCTGTCAAGGGTGGGAGGCTCATGAGAAGATGGAGGAAAGTGTCCAAACAAGGTGAAAGTATGCCCATCCTGTCATGGCGGCCTGGGTCTTTGGCTCTGTGGGCATTACCAGGGTGACAGGAAGGACCTAAGTGAGATGTTTTGACCAGATGGTCATGGTGCATCAGGAGGAATTTCCTGAATCCAGGGGTGGTACGGAGGTTTCACAGTTGATGAATGCCTTTGTTTGCAGGAAATGCACAATGCATGTATTCAAGGTTGATGGGACAGCACACCAGCAAATCATTTGAAAATGGTTGGGGAAACAAGTTGTTTGTGCCATTTATCTGCAAATTTTTCATATGTTTGAAGTCATTTAAAATCATAGGGGAAATGATTTTTTTTAAATAGAATAAATGACCTACAGCTATAAAAATAATTGGACGAATCTCACGAACATAATATTGGGTGGAATCTGTCAGACACATGAGAGAACATTCTATAAGATAAAGTATAAAACCAGGTAAACCGAAGCCACACCTTATAAGTCAGGTCGGTGGTGTCTTGGCCAAGGTGCTGGTGATCACAGAGGGGCAAGAGCGGGGATTCTGGAGTGCGGGAAATGCTCTGGATCTGAGGGCTCGTGAAAATCCACCCATCTGGACACTTAGAAACCCATGTTCACTGTATCTCAATAAAAACTCCAGAAAGCCAAAATCCTTAAATACCGTGGTTCTGTGCAGACGCCAGAAGAAGAGATCGCCTGGACAAACTAGAGAACTCAACCCAAACCCACACATGGGTGTGGATTTGGGGTACAGAAGGGGGCTGTTTCATGCATTAGGCATAAAGGATGGGCTGATGATTAGTAAAGGAAACGGGCACTGATCTCTATCTCACGCCATGTGTAAAAATGAATTTCAAATGAGTTTAAATCTCAATATAAACAGCAAAGCATAAAACATTTACACAAGCAAACAGAATAATACTCTCATGATTTTGGAATAAGGAAATAGGGTTCCCAAACGCAAATTCTAATGGGAAGGATGAATCAATATCAAAATAGTACATTTGACAATTACTGTTCAACCACAAACATCATGCATACAGTAATACCATAAAAACCAAAGACAGAGAGGAGATTAAGCTGTGTGCACTATCAAATACATTAGCAGTGTCTTATAAACAACTCCTACAAATAAATAAGACTGGAAATAAAATAGAAAATAAAATAGAATACAAATAGAAAAGAATAATCAATAAATATGGACAAGAAGCAGAAACTCTCTGGTAACTAGGGAAATGCCATTTCAAACAGGAACGGACAGATATAAAATACTGGTAACTTGATCAATGGCCTCATAATAATAATAATGGCTTACACTTGCTATGTGCTTGCTGCTGTTCTAAGCATTTTGTATTCATCCAATTCTCTTAGAAAGTTATAACTTGGGTATGAGAATGATCTTCCTTTTAAAGAATGAGGAAATCAAAGCAAAGAAGTTAGTAACCAGTCAAAGGTCGCATAGCTAATTAGTGGTAGAGCTTGGTTTCAAAAGAAGTTTTCTCCAGCACTAGAAAAACACACCCACACTACGGAGAGTTGTTCTAACCTCAACAGCGATTTGATAACAACTTCTAAACTTAAAGTGGGCTTGACCAGGAACTTCTCTGAAGAAACTCTCAAACATTCACAAAACGCACACATGAAATGGTTCTTAGCACTCTTTGTAAGAGCAGAAAACATGTCAATATAGGGTTTAATGGATGAATATAATGGATTGTGTCTTAATATGATAAAATACTATAGGACATTTAGAATAAATTATTGAGACCTGAAACTATCAACATAAAAAAGCACAAAGGCTAATGAAGATTTGTTTTATAAAAGGGTATAGTTAATAAATCTGAATATATCAGCAATATATCCGAGTGATTTAAAATGGAAAAATAATAGTATTTTCTGGGGTTTTTTCTTTTTGCCTTTGTACCGCTGTCCCTCCCCTGCCTTTACCCATGTGGTCTATGTTCCAGGACCCCCAGGGGGCACCCGAAACCATGGAGAGTACCGAACCCTATACACATTATGTGTTTTTCTGTATATACCTAACTATGACAAAGTTTAATTTATCAAATAGGCACAGTAAGAGATTACCAATGATAACTAATAATGAAATAGAACACTTATAACAATATACTGTAATAAAAGTTGTCCAGGTGTGGTCTGTCTCTCAAAATTCTTTCTTTCTTTCCTTTCTTTCCTTCCTTTCTTTCTTATCTTTTTTAAAGATTTTATTTATTTATTTGACAAAGAGAGACAGAGTGAGAGAGGGAACAAGTAGGGAAAGCGGGAGAGGGAGAAGCAGGCTTCCCGCCGAGCATGGAGCCCAATGTGGGGTTCGATCCCAGGACCCTGGGATCATGACCTGAGACAAAGGCAGATACTAAACAACTGAGCCACCCAGGCGCCCCCTCAAAATACCTCCTTGTCCTGTATACACCCCTCTTCTTGGGATGATAGAAGATGATCATGTGCAGTGAGCGACACAGACATGTGATGCAGGGTCAGGCTACTATTGAGCTTCTGATGCTATGTCAGAAGTAGGATCGGTCCCCCATTGACCTTGACCATGGGTAACTGGACCGTGGAGAGTGAAAGGACAGGTAAGTGGGATGACCGTATGTGCCCATGTATAGTGAACACATAAAAGACTGGATGAGTGGCGCCTGGGTGGGTGGCTCAGTCAGTTAAGTGTCTGCCTTCAGCTCAGGTCATGATCTCCAGGTCCTGGGATGAGCCCCACATCTGGCTCCCTGCTCAGCGGGGAGTCTGCTTCTCCCTCTCCCTCTGCCCCTTCCCCTGCTCGTGCGTGCACACACGCTCTCTCTCTCAAATAATTTAAAAAATAAAATCTTTTTTAAAAAAGCGGCTGGACGAAAGGATAATAGTTTCGGGAGAGTGATTGTCATTGCTTATGAAAAGGAATTTGCCTGTGTTCACAGCACACTACACCAGCTAATCTAAGACATCATATAATTAAAACAAAGCTTTATTTTCTATTCTACACAGAAAACAAACATTACAATTAAAGTAGGACATGAAGTGTTCTTAGCACATTGTGATAGCTGCGTCCCAATCTCAGGAGTGTATGTGAGCAAATAGGACTTCCTTATTTGAAATAGTTCCCAGATTTTTGTATTTTTTAATTATTCCAGAATTTAAAATGGATATCAAAAGAATGAATGATAGTGATGTATACACTGTAATTCATAAACCCACCAGGGAGTTCTAGCCCAGCTCTATTTTCTTGCAGGACAAATTTCTGCTCCTTTTAAACACTTGCACTAACACTATCTCTTGTCCCAAGTCCAACATGGGCCTAATCAGATTTAACAGAATGCTTTTAAGCTCCATCTGTAAAATCCTGCAGAGAATTTCATTAGATGTTACAAACAAGGCAAGACAGAAGAGAGCCAGGAGCATATGTGACTCCTACTCCGTTTCTTCAAACCTTCTCAGGGTCACATCTTTTAAGGCCAAGTTTTACTAGACATTAGACGTATAAGGGATCTTGCGTGTCTATGTTTTTTCATGATAATCAAACTAACATTTCTCAGGTCCCTTCTCTTAAAAGCTCTCTCCTTTCCACACGGTGTCAGACTTTCTGCTGTAGAATATTCCATTGCTACCACCTGGTAATACTTGGCTCGATTACCAGGTAATAGATGGTAATACTTGGCAATTCCGCCAAACGCCAATACTCGGCTTCATAAGTAATGTCAATACAAAATAATCATCTTAACATAACAGTGCATTTAATTAAGATAATAATCAATTCTACTTCGTTATTTCTATTGAAGCTTGAAGATTTTCACTTACACGGTTTCAGTTTTCGGACAAGCCATGTAACCTTCAGATTGGTTATCATCGCCACTGTCATTTTCACTATTAATATTATTGCACGTTCTCACTGGGTGCAGCAACTACCACCAGCAATAGCCACTCCCTTCCCACAGGCCTTCTCTCTCCCCTTCACCCTATTCTCTCCCCATCTGCGTCATCTGGGAACAAGATTCTGGTCACTGGTAATTTTAAGTGCTTGATTGGAACTCATGGGTGAGAGGACAACACATCGACCTCATTCCTGGGTACCTCCCTTTGCCCCTTGGCTGGACTCTCTGCTTCTAATGAATAAGGGTTTGTTTTTTATTGTTTTTGTTTTATTTTGTTTTTATGAATCACCTCCTTCCTCCTTTCATGCATGACGCCTCTCAGTAGACTGCTGGGAGATGGCAGAATCCAACCTTGTTTTGATTTCCGAAGCCAACCACAATAGATGAGCGGGCTCCCCAACTGTCCAGGTCCCCTAACCTGTGGGACCTCCCTGACGTCAACAGAGGCGGTTGGCTTCACGCTATGGTATGAATACGTCCCTCTACTGGCCTGACTGGATTACCTACTCATTATCTATATAACTATATTTGGATGACATATTCCAGAAAAAAAAATATTTGTTGTTTGTTTTTTTTTTTACAAAGGATCACATATAATAATAAGCAAAATTGCCTCTGGGCTCTGCATTTGTGCCACTGAGAAGAGTTCATCACGTGTTTGCTCTGAGGTTACATGTCCTCGATTTAAATTCTGTCCCTCCTGCTCACAGGAGACTTCAGAAAATGTGTTAATTCTACTTAAGGCTTGGAGTTTTCACCTCCAAAGAGGAAATAATAATTCTTAGACTGATTGCATTGCCTTTTGTGATTAGATGTGACGATACATGCAGAACTCTTTGCAGCAGGCCTGCCACGTGATAAGCCCTAGACAAGACCAGGTCCTCCTTCCAGCCCCACTCGTCCAGAGGTAACACGCTCTGCTCAGGCTTCCCAGCTACTCACCAAAGTCGAACACGCAGTGGGAATATTAGGAGACCAACAGCAAGCGGGATCTGAAATGTGATAAAGCCCGAAGCCTGACATCCTACACTAGATGCCATTTCACACAGTGGGAAAGCTTAATCTCACCGCCAACAGAGGACAAAGAGAAAATGGGTTCTGAGCATTTCTGTGTCCTCGTGTACTCGAAAATATAATCTTGAGAAATTATCTCCAGGTCTTTTATCTGGAATGGTGTCATTATTTTGCACATTGAGATTTCCAGGTGCTATATCTTTGGTTTGTGAGGGCCACAGTAAAGGGAAAAGTGAGAAATATCTGAGACAAGCCTGACATGGATGTTTGAGGGGACCAATGCATATCTACCCCTGACGTGTCCATTCTCATGGCATTCACGTGTTCACTGGTTTCCACAATGATACAAACACCAAGATGTTCGTCCTTTCTAATTACTACCTCGACAATGCATTAGACCTATTTTTCCTTTTTTTTTTTTTAAGGATTTTATTTATTTGAGAGAAAGAGAGAGTGCACCATGAGCGGGGGTGGGGAGAGGGGGGCAGAGGGAGAGGGAGCCTGAGTGCAGGGCT
This sequence comes from Potos flavus, assembly GCA_028534135.1. Classification (NCBI taxonomy): domain Eukaryota; kingdom Metazoa; phylum Chordata; class Mammalia; order Carnivora; family Procyonidae; genus Potos; species Potos flavus. The sequence goes on from CM052883.1 coordinate 2,646,980, forward strand.
CGATCCCAGGACTCTGAGATCAAGACCTGAGCCAAAGTCCACTCAACCAACTGAGCCACCCAGGTGTCCCTAGACCTAGTTGTTTAGGGCCGCCATCTGCCCTGTCACTGTGGTCTCCCTATCCCTTTTCCCTTCCTCTCCCCCTGCCCTTTTCCCTATCCTCTTCCTCTTTCTCCTTCATTGCTATTATTTTTCTACCTCATTCTTAAACTTGGTGTGAATCCTAGAAATCTTACAAAATGAAATATCTATGTGAATTATTCCTAATCTTGCATCCAAGGGAGAACCTAAACATTTCAATTTAACCTCCAAATACTTTGTACATTCACCTGAACCTGGTTTTTCCTCATTAATTTTTCTTTTCTTTTGTTTTTTGTTATAGATTCTCCTAGACTCACAAATTCAAAACCTGCATCTTCAAGGGATGCTCTTCTCTTATTTGTTCCTCAAATGAAATTCTTTGTAGGTTCTTCTTACTGTGTTTTCACAGACTCACTCAACTTCTGCCCACTACCACCAGAGTCCCCACACTAGGCTTGCTCTTGAAATATTTCAGTACCTACTAATTATTCTTCTTGCCTAAATGTCTCTTTTTCTCAAACTGATGGCAAAAGACTTATAAACACTTATTTGAATTGACTTGTTTCCAGTGACTCTTTATTTTCTACAATTAAAACCCAAACTCTCTAACTTAGCTTTATAGTCTAGATCTAAACCAGATTTTCAATTCGTTAAATTTTTGAACTTCTTGCTCTTATAAGATTAGTCTGTACCTTCTTCTCAATGCTCCTATATTTTTGGTCTCCATAATGTGGCTCTAGACAATTCTCCAAAGTACACTTCCTCTCCCCTTACCAGAATCTTACTCATTCCTTAGGATTTGCACCAATCACATTGTTTTTCTAAGTAATGCCTTTCTCAACTTGGTAAGACCTCCTTCCCTCCAACCTCCTGACTTGTCAGTTAACAGTGTACATTCTCAATATAGCTATCTTACTGTCCTCACCTACAAGGGAAGTCTGTGATTATTTTTACCATTATTTATGCATTATCTCTAGAATGTCAATGCAGTTTTTAAGGATGAGGAGAAGCTTACTTAGCATCCCCAAATATCTAGCATAACATATTATGTTTAATAGACTCAATAAATGTTTCTTGGTTTGTCGAAGCATTCTTGTTCCTGATTATAACACTGCTTCTTTTGCAAAAAGCCCGTCCAGAAAGATCTGGCTACTTTTGTATCTTCTCCTTCTTCCCTACCCCTTTCATGTTTAAAATGAGTAAGGTCACTCGCGTTCGACATAAATGGGCAGCACAATAGTGAGCCCCCTCCCTGCTGGCTATACTTCATTTACCACTGTCTGCCTACTGGTCCCCTGGGTGCCACTCCCCCCCCAGTGACATCAACATTGCTTATGGCTGCAAACCACCTCTGGGACAAGGCTGCTTGCTGCCATGTGTTTGTATTAGTCTCGAAATGCATTTCAACACAGAGGTTCTGCATCCATGATTAATAGCCTCCTATGAAATGAATGTTATGCAAAGCTTAATATAACACAGTTAATGGTAACAAAATTAAAGTGAGCTACAGACGATGCACGTCGATTTGTTTTTCAACATGAAACACAGAAGTCATTCCCTGGTCTTTCTAATCTTTTTTTTTTTTTTTTTTTAATTTTTATTTATTTGACAGGGAGAGATCACAAGTAGGCAGAGAGGCAGGAAGAGAGAGAGGGGGGAAGCAGGCTCCCCGCTGAGCAGAGAGCCCGATGTGGGGCTCGATCCCAGGACCCTGAGATCATGACCCGAGCCGAAGGCAGAGGCTTTAACCCACTGAGCCACCCAGGCGCCCTGGTCTTTCTAATCTTTACATATATAATCATATTCAATGTTTCAGTTTCTTCTTTTATCCAACTAATGAGGGAAGAAACTAAACTATCTGAACAGGATTTGTTATTTAAGATAATAAGCATACACATGATTATATAATCAGTAAGCATAAAAATAAGTGAAACTTTCTCTTGCATGTCCATAGGACAGCAAGGTAACTTGATGTGGTTCAGTACGTGAGTAACTGATTTAAAATTGCAAGGTAATAACATTGCTACAGATGATGCCCACTAATTCAGCCTAAAA
>CM052883.1:2649615-2677414 GCA_028534135.1 Potos flavus
GGGATATTACTATGATTTCTTTATATGTTTCGCCCTTATGTACAGAAGTACCTCCCAAACAACATATTGCTCAGTTTTATCTGTTTGTGACATTTAGAGAAGTGAAATCCTAGTGTGTATATTCACTGATGCCTTGCTTTCATGACTTAACACTGCATTCTTGAGAATCATCAAAGGTGATGGACTGAAACAAGGTTTATTCATTTTGTCAGGGACAGTATAACTGCACCGTACAAATATATCACAATTTACGTGCCTTCCTCACTGCACATTCAAGCCATTTGCAGTCATTTATTTTTACAAATAACGTTGCTACAACTATTTTCATTTATCTTTCTTGGTGTACGCATGCAAGGGTCTCTCCACGACACAAGCGCATCGAACTGAAATTGCTGGGATAGAGGTTTGGACACTCAAAGTGGTTTAGATAGCTCCGGCTGTTTTCCAGAGAGCTCACATGTCCACTCCCATCCCCAACAAGACTTCCTGCTGCTCCACATTCTATTTAATAATTTTGCTACTGTGCATTTACATATCACTAGATTCTCCAACATTTGATATTGTCATTTTTAGAAATTTAGCTATCATCCTGGGAACGAAGTAATATTTCAGTCTAGTTAAGCTTACTTCCATGATGACAAAAGATACTGAACCCCTTTTCGTGTGTTTAGTGGGTCCTCCTAGACTTTCTTCGGTAAAGTGTCTAAGACTTCTTCGCCCATTTATTACTAGAGTGTTTATTTTTGTATTAGTGATCCGTGTTATTTATATTTTCTAGATACATTTGTCAGGTATGTGTATTACAAATATTTCTTCCCATTCTATGGCTTGCCCATTCATATTCTTGAAAATTTTTTTTTTTTTTAGAAGAATATTTTAACTTTGTTCTGCTTTTGTGAAAGTGTAACATCTTTTTTTTTTTTCTTGAGTGGTCAGCACTCTTTATTTTCAAAATAACTCTTTGTCCACTCAGAGGCCATGACAATGTCATACTATATTTTCTCCTAAAGGCTTTATAAGTTTAACTTTTGGTTACTTATGGTCCATCTCAAGTGAGTTTTTGCAAATGACAGAGAAAGGCTCAAATTTATTTTGGTCCAGCACCCATTTGTTTTTCAGCAATATTTGAAAAGACTTTTTTTCTCTCACTGAATTGCTTTGGTACCTTTGTTGAAAATTAATTGACGATATATGTCCCTGCCTGTTTCACTGATCTGTCTATCCTTACTGCATTTCCTGACTACTTTGATTAGGGTAGCTTATAGCCAGTACTGAAATCTTATAAGTGAAAGACTTATAGTAAGTGTTGAAAAAAGTCTGTAATTTTCTTATTTTTTTAAGATATTTTTGTCTACTTAGGTACTTTTTATCTCCATACAAATTTTAGAATGAACTTTTCAATTTCTAAAAGAAAGGGTTTAGGATTTTTATTGGAATTGCTTTAAGTGAATAACATATTAATTTTATATGGCTTTTGAAAATATCATAAATTTAATGGTCTAAATGAAAAATTATCTTACAACTCTGTAGGTCAGCAGTCTGACACAGGTCTCACTGGGTTAAAATCAGGGTTTTAACTGATTCCCTCTGGCTCTGGGGAAAATCTGTTTCTTGCCTTTTCTAGCTTCTAGAGGCAACTCACATTCCTTGGCTTGTAGCCCCTTCCCTCAATTTCAAGCCAACAATGTTGCAGGTGTCTGCACTTTTTGTATAACCACACCCTCCATTTGCATGCAATGACCTTAATTTGCATGACCATGCCTCAACTTGCATAGAAACACCCCCATTTTTGCATAGCCACACTGCCCATGGACCCTGCGCCAGGAATGGTTCTCTGCTTTCCAGGACCCATGTGATGAGATTGGGCCCATCTGGGTAATCCAGGAAAATCTTCCCATCTCGAAATCCATAACCAATCACAATTGCAAAGTTCTTTTGTCTTTTCAGGGAACGAACATATTGACAGGTTTTGAGGTTCAGGGTGTGGACATCTCTGGGGGCCACTTTTCAGTCTTCCACAGATATCTTAAAAATATTCACTGTCAAAGCACATGATTATGGCTGACTCCTCCCTTTATTTGGGTGTTCTTTAATTCCTCACTGCAGTGTTCCGTAGTTTTCTAAAAAGATTTAGAAATCTTTTGTTAAAATATTCTATTAAGTACATTGTTATATATTTTCGTTTTCAATGCTACCATAAATAACTTGATAAATGTACTTAATGGGTCTAGGCTTTCCATTTTTTGCGGATTCCTTTGGCATTCTTATCCACCTTTCTCCTTTCCCAACTTTGTCCTTTGTTTCTATTTCTTGCTTTATTATATTGATAAGAACAAGACTAGCTTTTCCAATCTTGGGTTTTGCTTTTGTAACGCGCACTGGGGCTCTCCACACACGCAAAGCTTCGCATCCAGGCACACGAGGCATCTCCCCACCCACCATTGATTGTTCTGGTTGGTATTCTCATTAAAAAATTAATTAGATTTTAAATAGTCTGCTCATTGTTAGCTTTCCCAAAGCCCATTCAAAATCGGTGTTTGGTTTTGCAGAACACGGATTATATCAGTAACATTTAAATTAGGTTACAGTGCTTAAATGTAAAAGTTCATTTTTCTTTCCAAATATAGGATTTCCTAATGAAAGAGAGATTCTCTTGAAATCTGAAAGATAAAATATATAGAGCAGATTCCCAGGACATTGAAATAGGAACAGGAAAGAGTTTTGTTTTATATTAAAGATGAGAGTGATGTGTTTGCATTTAAACCACATGAAAGAGAAGAAGGAAAAGAAAGATGGACAACTGGAGGGCGGGAAGGACAAAGAAAGAAAAGGAAGAATAAAACAAAACAAAAAAAAAAACCAAATGAGCTAAGATTATCTTTGGTTTTCCCAAATTTGAAACAACATTAATAAACCTAAATACTTTCATATCAGACAGACACCTAACAATTACTTTGCGTTTCTAAATTCAATTTGTGTGTCCAGCCTCTGAAGAGACCTGCGTGCCATCTCTCAGCAAACCACGTCTCTCCACAGCTTCAGCTGAACCCCAGAAAGCATTTCAGTAACAAAAGCAAAATGTTTCCTACAGGAAAATCTTAAGCAATAAAAGCAACTCCATTTTATTTCAGGCTCATAAAAAGAGGCATTCGTGTGTGGAAGGAGGAAGCAGCTCTCATTTGGGGAATTCCTTTCTTTTTTTAGGGCCAGTTTTCCCCATGTGCTTCCAATCAGAAATCGGGGAGGCACGTCACTGAACTAAATTAAACAGGCCCGTGCTAATTTCAATTACTCTCCTCTGGAACATTTGCTTTACCCTCACAGAAGACCTTTAGGGAAATTGCTTCGAGTGTGAATAGGCTGAGTGTGTAACCCAATAAGAATTCATCACCACTAGTACAAGACTGCTATAATCACCAAAGGCTCTAGAGGATAAGACGACTGTGTGTGAGTGTGTGTGTGTGTGTGTGTGTGTGTGTGTTTGTGTATTGGGGGTGGTGAGCATGGAAACGGAGACCCTGCAGACTGAATGAAAATGTACTTAAGGTGAAATTTAAATCCACACAAGTTTCACTGGACATGGACTTGATTCATTCTTTGGAGAGTTGTCCTTCCGTGTGGATGAATTTAGCAAAATTAATTCCCTGATGGTCATTTAAATGACCTCTTTAAAGAGTCGAACAATAGCAATGAGGTTTGGATGTAGCTGGTTTCTAGCTGAGATGCTAGAAGAGACGGTTTCCCTTAATCCAGTACTGAGAAATGAGTGTTAAAGGTCCCAGAACTCACAATGTGGGCTTCCTGCCCCTGAAGGATTTCAGATGTAAAATACAAAACCATCTAATAAGTTACTATTATCCCTATTTGTGGCCCAACTGTGATTTCACATTAAACCCAAGAGTTCTGCCTCCGCCGCTGAGAACATAGGCTCCCCATCCGGCCGGTACCTGCCGGTCGTTCCAGAGCCGGTCCCTCCTCCCGCCCAGGCGGCAGCCTCCTCCTCCTGCATCCCCTCCCGGGTCAGACTCCTTGATGGGCTCTCATGTCACCCAGCAGGTGTTGCCCGAGCTGCACACCCTTGGCCGGACTCCCTCGGCCTGCATGCCGTTTCTCTGGGGCGCGGGGGACAGACGTGTGCACCTGGGGACCGTCCCTCCCACTGGGCAGCCCACGCGCTTTGGGGCTTGTGGGCTCACGGCCCACTGTGCAGGTGCAGCCGCAGGCGGCTGGGCCAATGGGCACCTGCCGCTCTTGGGCAGACACCGGCGCCCTCGTTCTAGAACAGAACCACACGGCCTGGCCGGAACCCCGTGCTGATAAGAAAGGGCATTGTCCGCGCGCCGGGTCCTTAAAGACCGGAGGGCAGTGCGGGCAAACGAAGGGGCAGGTGCAGCCCGTGGTGATAAGTGAGGAGGTACGGAGACACAGGGGCCACAGCGGATGCACGGGGAGCATCCTCCCTGGAATTCGGGAAACTGGGCGAGGGGCCACTGAAGTGGCATCTCCGTGTGGTCCTCCATGCTAAGACTGAACCACTTAACAATTTCAGGAAGAGCAAAGAACACAAAAGGAGGCACATGGTGGCCTCGTCCAGAAATCGGGAGTGGTTGAGTTCAGCCACAGGCGCCTGCCCGATGGGGGAGGCCAGGGAAGGCAGCTCGAGAAGGAAGCGGAAGCCCAGCCCCACGGCGCTGGCACACTGTGTCATGGAGTGCGTGTTCCCTGTCCCCAGCAGTGCACAAGATGTTGTGTGGAGACGCTCTGATGACACGTGGGCTGACCAAGCTTCCATGTGCAGGAGTGGGGGCAGGGTCGGCGGGTGGGTGGGTCCCTGGAGAGGGATGCTGCTGCACCGGGTGGGGCCGTGGTCACACCTCACAGAGCCCCACACCGTTCCTACTGGGAAGCTCAGGGGCTCGGGGGTCTGTTAAGTACTGGAAGATGGGGGAGAGGTAGGAGGAAGAATGATGCCCAGTGTTGTGGTGAGTAAAGGCCACATAGAAAGGGCAGCACCCTGGGGTCTGAGAAAGGAGCTGACCATTCCCTCTGTCCACCAGAGCAGCTGGAGGGCAGGTGGGGAGAGATCACCCACGGGGCGGTGGTCCTCAGGGGTCTGCAGGGTGAGAGGGAAACGAGAGGCAGCTTTGGGAGCCATGAGCACATAGGGGACTGGAGGCTCAGGGTGGGGATTCCCTAAAGACGTGTAAACACTGAGAAGAGAGGGAACCCGCAGGTTGGGATGGCCGGAAAACCAGAGTGTCTTTATGTCTTATGTTTTCCCAAAGAGAAGAAGAAATAAAAAACAAAACAAAACTCGAGATTTTTCAGTTCTTATGAACTTGGGCAAAAATGTTTTTGAGAATGCAAATGACTCCTTTGAACATCAAGATATGCAGGTTGTGCGATACAAAATATTTTTGAAGGGAAGGGTATTTAGGTTTCAGCATTTGTAGTTACTTTCCTATCTTCTGTTGTAGCATGACCAATCCTATCAGAAACACTAAAAATATGTACGAGGCTAGAATAAAATTTTATGTACAACTCATGAAAGAACTATGAAACCAAAAGACATCGGTCACACAAATTATTCAGTCCCCAGTTTTACCCAAGAACAAGCATCTCCTTCTTCTTGCTGGAAAGTTAATATATTTATAAAGGGAAGTGTTAAAATATATATATGCCATCCCAGTATAAATGTCAATAAGAAAAACTGCTAAAAATTATGAACTACCTTTCCCATAAAAGTATTTATATTTGTAAGATATTTATAAGAAAGTGAAATTGCTATGAATGTCTCCAAAAATGCCATTAGTCTTTTAAAATGTTAGCACTTCTAAAGTTTTTTTTTCTAAACTGAGATATACTTATTTACAGTAAATTTCTTCAGAGAGTTATAAATCTCCCATGCATATAACTTGACATTCGGATAAAACCTATTTCTAAATTATGATTTCCAAAATGAATACCAAATGGCATTTTCACAGGCGAGTAATTTTTAAATATGATTCTATATATCATATGGTATTTTCCTGACAAAATAATAGAGATACAATTTATTCAAAGTCTATTAACATAAATCTCTTAGTTGTCTTTTTAGTCTGAATTGAAGAACCATAGTTTGGTTTTGGTGTCATATATTCTAACAGAAAAGCCCCTTCTGCCTCTGCGTGTTACAACTTTGCTTCAAGTTCTTGGTTGATGGATCTGTCCTCTCAATTCCTTTGGTTACTCTGCTGGGCACCGAGCCCAGAGGGCCAGCAAACAGTCCTCGCTGCTCGGAGCTTACATTCTGGTGGAGACCCCAGCTGAACAGAGTTAATGGAGCAAAATGGAAAAGACACACAAGATCTTCACATCTCTCCCTGGTACTACAATGTCTAAGGAATTAGAAAATACTGAACCGATGGCTAGTCAGTTTCAAGAGAAGCAGAGGATAAAGGCGACATTCGTTTTTAAAGCTGCCTCATTTGAACACCATGCGTGGCCATTTCTAGAAACCCTGGCATTAGATATGTCTGTACAAACCTAACGACTGGATCAATTGAGCAGGACGCATGCCAACGATGTTCAACACACGTCTCACGCATTTGCCTTCGTCATTCCCCAGAATCCCCTGAGCTATGCAAAAATCCTCCTTTTAACAGAGGTTGACAGTTCGCATTGATTGAAGACCCTGGGGCCAGACTCTATGGAAGGAGGATTAGTGAGGCTTGTTAGGCTCACACGGCCAGCCAGTTCAGAGACAGGGAGCAGGCTATGTTCCTCAAAACAAACCTGGCTTCATCACTTGGTTGTGCAGAATGCCATACAGGTGTTTGTGTAGGGAAGGGTCTGGGAAATACAAGGAGGAATAAAAAAAATATATAGACATCAGTTTTTAAAAGTTGGAGCCAAATATTTTTCAGCTGGTTTTGAATGAACAAATGGAGCAATTGGAAAGGGTTTCTTAATTCACTCATCATTAATAAATGATGAGTGTCAGAAATGTAGTTGGCTCACCAGAGAAGTAGTTATAAAAACAACAATCTTAATTACTCTGCATCTTTGCAAAGTCAGTGTAGCGTTGGGTCCCATTTCCCATGTAACTTCAGAACTATTTCTCTAGGCTGAAAACATAGGGTCAGAGAACCCAAAGTTTGAAAAATTGTTCAAAGATGGCAGGTAATGGAATGAGAGTACGCTATCCATGAATTCTTCCTGCCTTATTCATCTACCACGTCTGTATCCTACCACTTGTGTGTGCTGGGGATCTCCAGGAAGCTTTAGGAAGGAGGTGGCCATCGTCCTGGGCTTATGCTCCATACATCACAGCAGGTATCAGGCTCAGTATATATGTCAATCATTATTTTTTTGTTAAATGTAACTGTGTAAATTAAAATTGTTTAAAAATCTACTTTTGTGGGGCACCTGGGTGGCTCAGTTGGTTAAGTGTCTGCCTTCAGCTCAGGTCATGATCTCAGGGTCCTGGGATCGAGCCCAAGTCAGGCTCCCTGCTCAGTGGGGAGTCTGCTTCTCCCTCTGCCTCTGCCCCTCCCCCCACTTGCATGAGAGGGCTCTCTCTCTCTCTCTAAAATAAATAAAATCTTTTAAAAATATATACTTGGCATTACTAAAACCAAATGCCAATTTTTTTTTACCATACAGCCAACCTGTTTTATTAGTTTAATATATTCATTAGTCTTTTATCATGTTTCTATAAAATACATCTCTTTCCCTGATACAAATTTTATCAGACTCCAATCCTGTTTTTTAACACTTATCCTGTAATAAAGCTCAATTGCAGGCACTTTAAAAATGTAGTCCCTTGAAGAGAACTTCCCGTCTCAGCAGGGTAGGGTTTCCTGTGGACCCCTGAAAGGTCAGTTCCTTATTTTCACGCAGAACTCTTGGCCTCTGACATGGCAGGCGACTACTGAGAAAAGGATCAGGAGCTCCATCTGATTGCCTGAGGGGTGTAATTTCTGAAAGCCCCTCACTCTTACTGCCTTAATTGTATAGCTTCCAGGCAGTAGGACAGAAAAGTCTAGATGTTCTTTCAAAATAAGAGTCAGGAAGAATCGGTCACATCGAGACACGTTCAAGGTGTAGAATCAAAGATCCCAGTAGACACGTTACAATGGAAGTTGTATAAAAGCATCTTTGTTTCTCTTCTGCCCGCAGATGGGTTTCATGGGAAATTAATCATAAATTACTTCCTTTCATCCCTCTCTCTATAGGAGGCTTTCAGAAGTCAGTAATTCTTCTGAAACAGACCCGTTGTTTTAAAACATTCCAGCCTAGACTGGTTCTTTCTGATCCTCGCTGCTAATTACTTTTAAACCCAAAAAGAACTCTGAAGAAGGAAGGAGGAAGGTAAACTAGCTCAGGACCTGCGGAAGGGAGGAACCAGGGAACAGGAAGAGCCCCACCCAATCGAAGGCTAGCCCAGACCCGGTGTTTTCCAGCCCATCTTAGGGACAAAAGATGGCCTGGGTCGAGGCATCCCTCCCACATTCCAGCTGTATCCCTCCGACAACATCAGGTGAGTCCAGCACCACGATCCGCTACCACAAAGTGCCAGAGCAAGCGTTCTTCTTCCACTGAGCTGAGACTCCCCTCCCTGATGAGAGGCAAGGGTAACTGGGAGGGGGGGCCCCTGCAAGAGGGAGCATACCCCAATGGGCCCCCAGCCCCGAAAGTCTTTTGTCCCTGTGGAGATCCCTCTACCTCACCCTGAGACACGGGGTAGTCCGGTTGGGGAAAACGTCTTCTTCCACCCCTTTGGGGACACTAGAAGAAGCAGTGAGGACCCCAGGAGCACCAGATGGGCCAAGCGGACCAAAATGACACCTCGAAGGGTCTGAAAATCAAACTGTTACTGGAACCACAACCCACTGGAGAAGACCAGGCCCTGCATATCGAATGTAAACAGGCGGAAATAGAAGATTTATACGGGACCGAGAATCTCCAAACATAACAGCTGAAGCGACCAAAAATGCAATTAAAAATCACTTGTCATACCAAGATCAGGAAATCACAACCTGAATGAGAAAAGATGATGAACGACAATAACAAGATGAATCATCCCAGAATCGTCTGATGATGAGGGTAAAGCAGATCTCACAAGAATGCTTCAACAAGCTACTACAAATCTTCTTGAAACAAATGAAAAAATAGGAAATTCCATCAAAGACATAGAAGGTACAATACAAACCAAATGGAAATCATAGAACCAAAGAATACAATAACAAATAAAATACACCAACTCCTACCAAATATTTCATTTGACCTGCAACCAAATCAAACAAAAACCACCAACTGGCTTCTGATAAAAATTACTTAAATGTCTAATAATACCAATAGTGACATATTTAGTCCAAGGCATGTCTGGTTTTTTTTTAAAGACTTTATTTATGTATTTGACAGAGAGAGAGTGAGCACAGCAGGAGAAGGGACAGAGGGAGAGGGAGAAGCAGGCTCCCTGCTGAGCAGGAGCCTGATGTGGGGCTGGATCCCAGGACCCTAGATCATGACCTGAGCCGAAGGCAGAAGCTTAACCAACTGAGCCATCCAAGTGCCGTCCCCCCCCCAAGAGATGTCTTTAAAAAAACTTATTAAATCTAGTCCTATTCCCCCATTAGCTTATGAAAGTTGTTTAAGGGAAACAATTTGGTTCTTTGAAATGAACCCAATCTGAATTCTAAAAGTCCAATCAAAAAAATGGAAAAAATGGGTAAAATGAAAGCCTTAATTAATTGAGCTGTAGTAAGCAGCATTCTGTCGCATTTTACCAAGCTCTCACTCACTTGCAGATTTAGCTCCTTCCAGAGGGAGCCCTGACCATAATGAGCACATTCCGATAATTCAACGATTACCATTTCTCCCGCATGGGCCAACAGGTTGCATTCGAGGAAGCCAAACTTGCTTCTGTGTTTGCTTCTGTACTTTTTACTAAAGACAAAACCGCACACCCAGCATCTCCCAGGGTGCTATGGTGCTAGAAATGCAGCATTGATGTGTTTGTGGTGTACTGGGATTATTGATCCCCCAATATTCCTATGATCTACTGGGGGGACCTGGGACCCCTAACCCCCGGGACTGATGACTTCAGCTCTCTGCAGTCTCCTCCACTTGACCCATCCAATTACTTACACAAACTTTCATTTGCTAAACACACAGTTTGGGGTACTTAATAAAGAGCCTGTTAGAAATACTTATTAATGAATGAAACTTTTCATAAAGGAAATGTTGTCAAAGCAAATAATGTCTTTATCATTTTGAAAGACTTCCCTAGGCAATGTGCTTTTTCTAAAATGTGTGAAATGCAAATGGGATCCATTATTTCAACAACTGCAGTACTCAGATTTTATGATGGATATTTTGCATACCAATTAGTACCTAAGAGACTGTTACCCTAGACCAATGTTTGAGAAACAAGTTTAACCTAAGTCTCCATATTTATGTAATAATGAATTCTCTTCCAAAACAGAAATACTCAAGCTTTCTCCAACACAAAATATTGTGTATTGTATAAATAGATTTCAAAATCAGTTATTATGAACACTGCAGTCACATTTACCCACATGAAATCATTTAAAAGTCATTTTGCTCCTTCCTGATGATATCATGGCACCTGGTGAGAAAGTAATTTGTGCGATAGTAACTCAAGTTGTATTAGCTATGATCAAAAATCAATTAAGAGAAAAAAAATCTGCTATTCATTCCTCATTCCTTAAGATGAAATATAATTTATAGTGAAAAACTAAAACATAAAATGGAATTCTGCTTTACTTCTACTAACTATAGAGAACAAATAGAATTATTAACGATTCATGAAAATATGAACTATTATAAGGACTATGTAATGTTAAGAAAATAGTAAGTCCATTCTATGAAAAATGATTTTGATTTTGTCTTATTTCTCCAACAATTTTGACTACAATATGCAGAATCCCGAGGACAGTAGGTTTTATGTATCCTTCCAAAAGACGATGTTTTCTTCCAACCATAAAAATATTTGTTTGCACATGGGATGCCATTAAAGTCCAATTTCATCCCGACTAGTACACAATTTAAAAATTTAAAAATTTAAATGATGCATTAATTATAGAATTTTTTTTTTAATTTTTTAAAAAATAATTTAGATCACTTTACCTGGCCATACTTCGCTGCCAAATGGAGTGGGGTCCAGTATTGATTATCTGCGATATTCAGGTCACCGCCATGTTCCAGGAGAAGGGACACCACCTCCTTATAGCCACTCGCACACGCCATATGTAACTGCAGCGAAGAAATATTTTGTTATATACCTTTTAAAAAAAGCAGTGACATCAAAACAATTTATTCAGTGGTTTAAGGAGAGCTAATAAAATATCAAATCTAAAATACCTTTAAAAAAAGAACATACATGCAGTTTTATTTATTTGATAGAAGTGGACAGCATCCTTCTTTGAACAAAGGCTTATGGCTTAATTATTATTTCCCTTCTGACCTTGACAATGTGCAATTTTTCATGCAGTTCCCATTTCCCTCTTTAGTGTCCTTTCTACCATAATCTGAGTACTTTTAAATACAAAATGTAATAATTGAACGCTTTACCTCTTCTTGTCCAAAAGTCAAACATGTAGTGACTGGCCCTGAAATTCTAGCCCTGTACTTGGTGCAACCAGACGAGATTCGAGGACATATATGACAACAGGAAATGGGATCATCTTGGTGCTTAGGAACAGGAAGGACGGGTTAATCTCGACAGACCTTAAAATGATTACGTAGCTCTCATTTGAACATGCTCCCAGTTTAGTCTATGAATGCAAACTGAAGCTTAGGAATGAGGACTCAGGGGCTACAACTAGGAGATCAGGGTTTAGAGAACAATTCAGACTTTTCAGGTGGGGTAATTCCTGTTTCCAACACAGCAGCCTTGATTTGTAAGTAAACTGTCATCATGCCCAATTTAAATCAGGTTCTTAAGTAACTATATGCTTGATTCCATGACCATAATAATATGAAACTATATGGAAGGAAAAAGAAAAACAATATAAAAGCAGTAAAACCAATGATTTCTTCTTGGTCTTGTAGCATGGAATTTTGTAACTTTCTGTCTGTTTTTATTATAAAGATAAAATTACAATAAAGTCAAAGAACTTATTAAATACACGTACATATATATGAATAAAATCCAGCAAAAACATTTGTTTTTCTACCTTTGGACTTAAAATTATGCTCTTTCATGTACAGCATATACTTATATGCTTATTTCTCATACTTAATTGTATCAAAAAACAAATATATTTAACCAATTTAAGGCATAAACATTAAGACATTAAATTTCACATCAGGGGCGCCTGGGTGGCTCAGTGGGTTAAGCCTCTGCCTTCGGCTCAGGTCATGATCTCAGGGTCCTGGGATCGAGCCCCACATCAGGCTCTCTGCTCAGCAGGGAGCCTGCTTCCCCCTCTCCCTCTGCCTGCCTCTCTGCCTACTTGTGATCTCTTTCTATCTGTCAAATAAATAAATAAAATCTTTAAAAAATAAAATAAAATAAAAAAATAAATTTCACATCAATCTTCCCCTATTTGTTATACATAGAATTTACCTCATTAATTATTCTAGCAAACAGTCCCAAGAATAAAATAGCCACAAGTATTTTAGGGAAGTATAATTTTATATGCTTGTTCTCCTGGAAAACCAATCTTAGACCTACTCCTCAATTTATTCTACATTACTTGAATCATCAGTTGATTCAAAGGTTACTCTGAACCGTGAGCACTAACATTGGGGTCTGAGAAAGTTTTCACTGTCCATTTGTTGCTTAGCACCTGAGACCAACGAAGTCAAGTTCACTTGTCATTAAGGATGAACTCCTTAATGAGAAGATTTGCTTTTCACCGGGCAAAAAATTCCCATTTCAAACTCAGCCCAGCTCCCAGTCTACCATCTCGGGCACTGCTCTCAAGGAAAAGACTAGAAGGAAAGACTTGGCTCACTTGGGAGAAATGCTATCCAAAGCATGAGCTCCCAGTGACATCTCTGAAGGCAGACAAATTTAATCCGAGGCAATCTCAAAAATGAAGGCAAAACCCTATGACTTTGAGTATTTCCACTTCCTTACAAGAGATAACAGAGTTTTAAAAATTCATCATAGTAAAATAGTAAGATCTTAGAGGCTCTACCTTGATTCTACCGGTAATCAAATTCTGAATCCATAAACAAGCCTCCAGACCACCCCCCCAGGGGACCATTCTCATCACTAAGTTAAATGTCCATTTTATAGACCTTGTCTATTTAATAGACATTAAAATGTCCCTTTCCTGAAATGGAAGTTATCCCCTCCCTGGTCCTCACCATTGCTGGAAGATGTCAGGTGCCAAAATGTGAAAATGTCTATCCCTATCGCATCTTAGAATACGCCTCTCCTGCTATTTTATGGGGTCTTAGGAGAAACGCAGGGGCAGCTGTTGTTTCTGTAAATGATTAGCAGCAGCTTCTCAGAAGGATGATTGCAAAAGGACCATGCAGGAAAATTATGGCAGGCTGGAAATCATCTATCCAGTTACAATGCAGGACAAGGTTTCAGAGCGGCTGCACAAACGCTGCCCATAAAAGTTATCAATTATTCCTTCTGGTCTGTACGGCACGTGATGCAATGACCATTGTCCTGGTATTGCAGAGGCAAAAGCTGGGGATGAGCTAATTTAGGCAACCAGTCCAGGGGAGCATGGCCCCTATGGGCTGAAGCCACATTCTTCTGCCTTCTCCAGCATGGGCACTCTGAAAGGGCAAACCGGCGTGGACACCCGAGTCGGCTCGGCCACCAGGGTAACAACCATGATTTGTAGCACTCCTAACAACCACAATTTGTCAGTGCTCCTAACAATCCTTGTGTGCGCCCCATAATTTATTGGTCTAAAATGGCATTTTTCTTCTCCCTGTAAACCGCCCCTTCCCCAACATCCTTATCTTGTATTAAAACTTTGTCTCTGGAAGATGCCCACCATTTACACGCTTGCTGCAGCTTTCCCCCAGACCGCCACCCATGGAGGCACAGCCGCGTGTGTTAAGCGTGGCATGTAGCCTCCTCATACTGATCGAAACCATCCCCAGGTCCTGCGTCGCTCAGATATAAAGACACACAAGAGTCTCAGACCCCAGTTAGGAGTCTGCAGGAGTGCGATCATCTCTGAAGCAGTCTCCTCCTCATGCAGGTGGTGTGCGAGGCTGGGCTCAAGACCAAGAGAATGATAAACCGACAAAAGCCACCCCCGTGAAGTGATAGCGCTCAGCCTGAGGACTGTCCCATCTCTTCCCCACCACGTTCTTCTCCTAACTGATTGTTCTCCAGGAGAGCACAGCGCACAATCCTGCATTATCATCCCACTGACCAATTCCTCATTATCAGGCTTTTATACATTTGCGGTGTTTTTTATTCTATGGAAGATCGCTTTGTTGCTAATCACTAGCAAAGTCAACGAGTCACAACAAAAAAATCACTGGAGAAAAATCCAGATTTGTCTCTCTGATTATGTCCTTCTGACACATTCCTAGAACTAGAACTGTGATTCTAAAAAATGAAGATTTTTTCAATGTATTTACATACGCTGAGTTCCACAATGTTGGTGCAATTCCCACCCCATTGAGCGGTGTGTGGAGGGACTCTTGCTCATAGACCCTTAGCTTTCTGGGCTTCACTACTACCTATTTCTAAAATGACTATAAATAAATTCAATGTACTGCATTCCTAAAAGTGGGTCTCTTCTGATATATCTGTAGGGTAGTTGTATTTTCTTTTGTGTACTGACTCACTGTGATTTCTTTTTCTACTGAGATGATCTTTTTCTTCATTTCTATGAATACTGTGTATTTCAAAACTATCAACACTTTGAAAGACCTGTCCCAAGTATTATATTCCTGGTTTATCATCTGCCTCTTAATTTTGCTCATTATTTAATGCACAACTGTTCATTTTAATTTTTATCCTAGTCAATGATCTCAGCATTTCCCCTTGGGCTTTCTCCCCTGATTTGGATATTGGAAGGGCTTTGGCCACCCAGAATTAACTCTTTTTTATCATGTAACATGGAAACTGGGGGTTCATTGTTAAGTCACTTACTCAGTCTTCTATTTGTGAATCTCATTTTTTTAAAAATCTGTGTGTGAAATTTAAAATATATTCCCATTGAATGTGGTCTTATTTGAGAACTGTAACCTCTCCCACTCTAGAGCTGGCAGGCCACTGGGAGGCTAATGTCCAATTTTGATGAAAATTACGTTAGGGGAATGAAAATCAATCTCAAGGAATAGCTATGCAAACACATACAGAAATTAGTCCAGATTTTGAATGAATAACTGCAAATTTTCTCCAGTTCTCATTTTCTATCAGTATTAACAGAGGATTTTTCCTACCATAGTTTTGACTGAGTATGAAGATAATACGTATCATATCTCAAAGCGAGACCATATATGGACATTTGAAAATAGTTGACGAAAAACTGCCCAAACTACTTTTTTTAATGTTTTATCTCTACACCAGCACCCATGGTGGGGTTTGAACTCACAACCCCAAGATCAAGGGCCACACGCTCTACTGACTGAGCCAGCCAGGTGCCCCAGCCTAGATCACCTTTGACCTCTTCCTCTAGACTGAGGGATAGGTCCAAATGAGAGAGAAATGGAGACTGGGCACGTGGGAAATTTTTGTGTGGTGGTGGTGTCTGGGTTCCTCCCTAAATCGAGTGGGGAGACCTTGGCTTCGGTGGCCACCGACAGAAGCAATATGTCCTTGGGAGTTTGGCCGAGACACGGTTCCTGGTTTCGATTCCCGACTAGAAAAAGTAAAGGACAAGAGACAGGCTGGCTCTCTGCTTTCGTGGGCAGTGAAGGGGGGTCACAGACACACTGGCATCTGCCCGCACTCAGTTCGCAGGGGCAAAGACAAACACAGGGAGGACAAGCCATGTTTGTGTTCAGTTCTGTTTCAGGGGGATGCCTGAGGAGCGTGCACGGCTCGGCCGAGACAGGCTGGGGTACCCCTGACTCCCCAGAGCGGAGGCTGGTGTGAAGGACCCTCTGGAGATTCCTAGTGATGGGGGTGAAGAGGTTTATCTGAAGAACCCCCACATCCTCACAAGGGAAGGGGTCAGCTTCTTGCCTGGAGAGCAGGACATCCTCTCAAGGAAAGTCAAGGCGAAGCCTTCCAGCTCCCATCGTATCTCCTCCTGCCCTCCCATCCTCTCCCTCCACTTCAGTGACTCGGAAGAGGAGACAGTGGTGGGGGGGGAAAGAGATGACCACAGCCAACCTCCTTCCACAGACTCCCTAATCTGATGCAACACGATGCCAGCAGTGGATTCAAGATTTTACTGAGATCAGGGGGTCCTCGACACCTGAGCCCACCAGCCCCCGCAGGATCCACGGAGAGATTCAGGGGCTTTGCAAACGTGGATGGGAAAATGGTTAGTTTTATTTTATTTTTTCTAACCCCAAATAGCAACTTCTTCAATGGTGAACCTAGGCTACACACCTATGATGCTATCATTGAAAGAAATAAATTCCTGTCACGCTGCTGTCACAGCACATATCTCCAAATATCCCCCATGTTCAAATCTAGTCTAACATCATGGTAATGATTATATCCACTACTCAGTGCCTTCATAAAGAAGCACATGCATTACATATCGCAAATTTAATTTTGATATTAGGATTATGATGTTTCCATGTAACTGGATTTCTTTGTAATTCTAGGCACCATTTTGATTACATTAAAAACAAAATTCTGATAAGGAATCCACGGCTACATCCAAGGTTTAGAGGGTAACATGGCATAAAAAAGATCAGCGAACCCTCATTTCACGCAAGCTGGGACTTTTCACGGTTATATAGGACCAGACATTCTAATCTCTCAACTGAGGCTATGCGTTGTGATATAAAGTAACCATAAACTCTCTACTCCCTAAAAATGGCCAGAAAGCTGATGCCATTGGCTAAGCCTTCATCCAGAAGTAAGGGACGAGCCAGCGCTACTGAAAAGACAAAGGGAAACAAAAATAAAATTGCTCGATGTTTGCATCTCATGAATAATTCTTTCCCAACAAACCAAGTAAATACATCCCAAGGCCAGATGTTATATATCAAATTCTGTGACAAAAGAGTAAAGAACCAGCATCTTCATAATGGATCTGAAAGTCATTACACTCAAATTTTCAAAGAGCATCTATGCACTCCAACTCAGGAACACATTTCCATACGCTTGTAATGACTTTTTTTTTTTGGAATTGTATCCTTTTTGGAGGCTTTGTTTTCTTCTAAGAAGAATATCTGTGTAAACCAAGAGATCTTTTTCAAAGAGCTCCATTATGTTTGGTTATTTTGTTGCATATTCTAACAGGAGAAAAAGGCAACATACTAGAAGTGTAGCAGCATTGAATCTTTTCTTGATAACTTTACCTTTTTTGCACAATTTAACAGTGAGGGAAACGATGCCTAATTTTAAACCACAATGGGCATCCCTACTCAGGATACCGAAATCTGTAGACGAGTGTCTTCTCACTGTTCCCACCAACAGTAGGCAGAAATGTACAATCCGGAGGCCAGTGTGGGGTGGCAGTCATTAACATGATAGACTAAACAATTCAGACGTAAGAATCAATCTAATCCTCCACTTGCTAAATGCTGCAAGCGATCTTTGAGGGACAACTTCCTAGCTTCCCAATCACTATTACTTCCCTCATAAAAAGCTCAGAGATGATCATTTAGTTATTACACAACAATTATTTGCAACATTTATGCTCTCTGCGCAATAAAAAAAAGTCACGAAGACTGTCAAAATTGAAGACGGTTGAACAGGATAGCAATTTATTGCTCTGTATTGATTCTTGCAACAGCTTCGCTACTGAAGTAGGTGGGTCCTTCTGTTCAGTGGTATTTGAAACACGCATGCCATTCTTATTTAGCGGGGATTTTTTTTTTTTTTTTGAAGAAATATAAAGCTGTAATGTCTTCTGCCAAACAGAGAAACAAAGATCTATTGGGTGTCTAGGCTAGGCATTAGCACATTCCATGTGTTCAAAGAACCATTACCCACTCCAACGAAAGTGCCGTCACTGAGAAGACCAATGACCTTCATGTTACTAAGTCCAAAGGCCAATTCACCATCTCTAGTCACGTGACCTCTCGGTGGTATCTGATAGCTCACCGCTTCCTCCCCCTCCTCGTCATACTTCCTTTCCTTGGCTCCTGCGACGTCTCATTCTTTTGGTTTTTCTTGTGGTGGGAATTCCTCCCCCCACCCCCGTCTCATTTCTGGATCTTTCTCTTCTTCCTAAGCTCCATGGCTCGGTCTCAAATTCTCTTTCCTTCTGTATCAAATCTGTGACTTCATCCAAGGTCAAGGCTTTCGGTATCATGTTTATATACTAGTGTTCCCCAAATGGAGCCTGCAGTCCAGGCAGCTCCTGAATCCCAGACTCTGGCATCCAACCACAAACCCAACACTTCCGTGAAGATGGCTCAGAGGCAGTTGTAGCTTTCTGATCCCCAAACTGTCCCTGCTCTAAGCTCGTTCTCTCCTCCACCTTCTGTCTCACTGGATGTCAATCCCGACACTCCAGTTGCTCAAGCTAAAAGTACTTGGAGTCATTCTGCAGTCATCCTTTCTCTCCTACCACCTGGCCATCGGGAAGTCCCAGTGGATCTTCCTTCCACACAGACGGAAGTCAGCCACTTCCCACTCCCCCAGCTTCCTGCAGCTTGGCCTGAGTCATACCACCAACCCCTGGGTTACCGGAAAAGCCTCTTACCTGAACTCTCAGCATCAGTCCTGCCCTTTGAGCGTTCATCCTTAACAGCAGTCAGAGCTAGTGATGCTTTTAGAACCGAAGTAGCACCATGTCTTGCTCTCTTCAGGGCCCTCCAGTGTGCTCCCATCACACTCAGAGTAACTACATTACTCACACATGCGCACAGACCCTGTGTGATCTGGGCCAGCTGTCTCCCTCCTTTCCTTTACTCTGCTTAGCCTCACAGGCCCCTGTGCTGTTTCTAAATCACAACACATCCATCCCTGCCTCAGGGCCTTTGCACCTACCACTGTTCAGCCTTGAATGCTCCTATGCACACCTGTGGTGTGTGCAGACCTCCCTGATCATTACTCAAAATTCCTTGTCAGTGAGACCTTACCTGTGTGCCTCCAAAATGCCACCAACACACCCAGCACCTCCCTGTCTTGTTTTATTATTTTCTCCTTTGCACTCATCATTGTTAATATGTTATATATTTAGCTCATTTATATTGTATATTATATATCTTCCCCAATGAAATGTGGGCCCACAACAAAAGGACTTCTGCGGTTTTGTTCATTATTATTTTGTTCACAGGAGGTGGTTAATAAATATCTCAATAGATTAATTAGAATAGTTTTCTCTTTGAATGTGTGATTTTTCAATAAATTCTAAACATGCTTTGTTTTCTTTGCTTGTAACTTGGCATTATTTGTTTTTTACTTATGACTTACTTGCTTATTTTGTTTTTTGTTTTGTTTTGATTTTATTTATTTTTATTTTTTAATTAATTTTATTTTTTTTTTTTGATAGTCTTTTGAAATTTATATTCCAAAGTCCAAAATCAGCATCAAAAAAGATTATTCTACCTAGAGGTCTCAAGGTGCTTGATCTGCATTTAATAAATCTAAAATTGTATCAGGTCTCACACCACTCTTACCCATTTAGACAAGCCATTTCTCTCATCACCATATTCAACCTCACACCTTAGTTTTTCCGTGGCAGAAACTGAATCATTGTTCCCAGACACATCTGTACAATCAAGCGATGCTTCAGGCATCATACTCCGTCTGCTAGCTTAATTCCTCTCCATTTTTTCCCAGAGCCTCAATACCTTTAGTTCCAACCGCAATTAACTTTAACACTAGCATGCCCAGTTCAAGTACATTTTGTGGGTCAATAGCCCAAATGTTTCCTATTTTCATGATTAAACATTATGCTTATATTAGAATTAATCCAAATTTAATTGTACTGTTTTCACATTACTGCAACTATGCCTGATAGCTATAAAAAAAGTAATGACATGATTTTGCTTGGATTTAGAAATTCATTCACCAGAGTAACCCATAATTTGTTTTTCTTAAGATTAAAATGAAAACATCCTCCTATAAGTTCCGGTTCAAATATCACCCTGACAAAGTAATGCATACAAATCGTCCTCAATTTTTAAACATACATGGAAGGAAGGTCTGAAGGAAACAGACCAACCCCAGACCCCCTGGTGTTTGCTGAGCAGCAACATACGTGATTTCTGTTTCCCTCTTTGCATACTTCGGTGTTTTTAAGATTTTTACAATAAATAGGTAGTTCTTTTACAATCAGAAAAAAAAAGACATTTTTACAAGTTAGTAGTACCTAATTCTACGCAGTAGAAAGCAACTAAAATTCTCTAGTTAAGCGGTATTTCAGAGTCCATTATATGAACTTACCAGAGTCACGCCTTCATCGTTCTTCTCGTCGACGTTTCCGCCGCCTGATAAGAAGTGTTTGACATCTGCCAGCATGGCCAGTGGTCTCTGGATCTTCATCTGTCTCAGCGAGGTCAGATCCACTCCTGGGGGGAAAACAGCCTTTCAAATGGAGGGCGGAGATGCTTCTCAGCCGACGGGGGCCAACCCTTAGTTTTACCTCCCTCTCCTTTCAACGCGTTCCTCTTTGAAGTCCCTCTTCCCCCTTTGAATTCTCACTCGAAGTCTGTATAATTGTTTTGCTCCGCATGCATTCTATTTTCAGCTAAAATACAGTCTTGAATAATTTTCCTCTTACTCTACGCCAAAGATGGGAGACGCTGCCTTATCCGTGGCAGGCTCTCACCGCCTCTCTGTTTCAGTATATAAATCACCAAGGGGCACTGCCCAAAGTATTTTAAACTGTTTGAATGGAACCAGGGTTAAAAAATACAGTTTTTGTTCTCTATCATTTCCTGGCCAAAAGAATTGCTTCCCAAAGCGATGTGGTATCCTGGAACAGAAAACTGCCTATGGTGGGAAAACTGGGAAAATCTAAATATATCTATAGTTTGGTGAATAGTATTGTAACTAGGCTAACGTTGGATTTTGAATCAACACAGCGCGGCTGCGTGAATTACTGATGTGGGGGAACCGGGTGAAGGGTGTATGGGATCCCCCTTTGCTATTTTCACAACGTTCCCATCTATCGCAAAAGCTTTCCAAACACATTGAAAGAGCTGCGCCCATCAGGCATTTCATGACCGTCCGTGTTAATAAACAGGAATCAACTAAAGCGGAGTGAAGAACTGGGCGTCCAGCTTGATCGAGGAGGGCGATGCGGTCCCCGAGAGCTCAGGCCTGCTCACTGCCCGTCCCTGCCTCTGCACAGCCTTTATTTTTCACCTGAGCTTTCACGATCGTGAATCTCCACGGTAGCTCCTACCTTCGCATGTACGCATCCCATTCCCAGCACTGGTTCCTGAATATAACAGGTATTTACTAAGGGGAAATAATCCACCGTCTTCTCAGGGAAAGTAATCACGATGGCGATGTGGATGATTAGTCAGCCACTGGTGCCTATGAACTAGCCGCTTTTCTGAGCACTCGCTCTCTCTCTGTCTCTCTCTTCCATCTGACTCAGTCCTTGCGGCAAACCTGGAGGCGGGCAGGACACCGGAGACCAGGGCACCAACGCCACTGGAGCGGTCCCCTGATCATGCCCGTCTGCAGCCAACCTCCCCCGGGGGCAACTCTGGGAAAGGAACTTAACCTGCCTGACCTTCCACACCCGCAGTCCCTCATCTATCCCAAGGGAGTGAAGCTACAGGCACTATTTATAGGATCTGCCCACGGGGCAGAGAGCATCCAGCCTGTTTGCACCCCTGCCATCCTTTTCCCCTCAGAGCCCAGCAGCCTCGCCTCGTGGCACAACTCTCTCCCAGAGCCTCAGGGCCCAGGCTGCCTGGGTTTTAGCACCATGTCTTGTACCTACTTCTAGTGCCAATGGGAGAAGGTGGCTTATCCTCAGCCTCACTTTCTCCACCTGTGAAATGGGGCTGACAATTCTGGTTTCACTAGTTGTCATGAGGCTGAGTTACCAACAACGCAGAAAGCACCCCGCCCCGTGTTTGGCTCGTGGGCAGCACTCAACAGGCGGGAGCCGTCATTCCTACTCAGCCTTCCGCTGCGGGGATTACGGGCCATTCATTTTGCGGTATTTTTCGTCATAAAGAGGCAGGTGAGAACCAAACAAAATAAAGCAAAATGCACTATTTGAATAATGTGGGTTGTTTCAGATCCTCCATCCAAAGCAAACCCACGTCAGGAGAGACACGAAGGGCCACCAATGACCAGCTTTGGAATCTCCACATGCCACGTTGGAAGAATGAACAGATTTCCCCTAAGAGCTACCTTGAGGTTTGTTAAGAAGCAGCTAAAGCGATCACTCTCTTCTTATTTTTAGGATGATGGAATTGAACATGTGTGTTAATTTTGGAAAATATTATTTCTCAAATGTCAGTGTTCAATTTTGCACAGTTGGAAGCAGCAGGAGAATCTGACAGTTACATCATTCTAACTTTTATGACGTGACCGTGTTTACGGGAGCGGTCTGTATCCTTTCGAGGATTATTTAAACACAGGGTTAAAACTGAACTATGGAAGAACAGGGTTCAAAGATAAAAGGCAATTAGAAACAGATCAGAGATCATTCATTTCAGCTTACTTACAAGGTGTCATGAGAAAGGCATCTACTCTAGCTATTGTTGTGAAGGAACTAGAGGGGAATATTATGACCTTGTGTCTTATTACTTTAAAACTTAATTTTGCATCAAATATGATACCAAGTAAAATGTGATTTCAGATTTTTGTTATATGTTCAGGAAAACAGCAGAAGTCTATTTTCAGTCAGACAATAGAACAGAAATTCCCTCTTTTCTTGGTGAAGCAAAGTTCTTAAGCTGCTCCAGGAGAAAAACAACCAAGACTTATTATGGGCACAGTAAGTCTATTTTGTAATGGGCAATTGGCCAAGCCTGTCTTTTTTTCCAAAGAAATGAAGTTTTATTTTCACCCTGTTTTCTGAAAAACATTAATAGAAGACCTGATTGGACTTGTTATTTTGACAGGAATCGGGTAATATCTTTTCATTTAGGAAATAAGAAAAATATCATTTGCCTGAAATTGACAAGTGATTCCCATGCGATACTAATTACTATTGCCTGATTACATTTGATACCATCAGAAGGCACTTGCCCAGAACTGAAATCACCTTGACACCTCAAGTCAGTCCAAACCCTGTGTTAACTCATCTCCCTAACTGTCCCTCCTACAATAACATTTTTGTAACAATTCCACTTTTCCTTTTCTCCGTTACCCCTTCTTCTCTGGGGGTACCCTGTGAGCACAGATAACTACTGAACCACTGCCCAGTGATGGAGGCCTGGCTTCTCTCTGCTCCTAGAATTCCTAACTCTAAGTTTTGTCTCCACAGTCAGTTTCCTACGCTTGCTAAATCCAAGAGTTGAAGGACGCTCTGGGCAGGCAACTAAAGGAAGCTGGTTCTAGCAAAGAAAAATAAACATGTTTATGCCAAAAAGGTGTTTGAACCCTGCACCCAATCCCTTCTCCTCCATCCTGACCAGAGGCATCACGTGGGACGGTCCCAGGCACCCTGGAACGAATCGCCACCCCCAACAATGGGTGATTCCCGAGACAGCGGGGTGGGGACAGCATTTTGAATGAATTCTATCAGGCAGAAGAGATACACAAGGTCGCTGTGCACTGATGAAGCTGGGAGTCTTCTGAAGAATTAAAAATTGCACATTGCAAAGCAGAAGGTCTTCAGAGATCTCTGAGCTGCAGGGGTATTCCTGGGAGCCGGCAGGCAGGTGGACACAACACAAGGAACGGGGTGAGATAAGCCCGAAATAGCAGGCGGCGGGATACAAGAAGAGACTCAAAGACAACAGCTCTGGCAGCCAGCCACATTTTGGCGTCTGCGCGTGCAAGGGGCACGTCCAAAGGAGACAAAGTGAAAGCTCAAAGAGAATGGAGCAGAGTACGGACCGATCCCCGCAGGGGAGCGCGGCTGCAGAGAACAGTGGGGCGCAGGTCACCGAATGGCACAGGGAGCACAGAACAGAAGGGAGATCCCCCCCCCAGAGAGCCGAGGAGGCAGCGGCCATCTCTGCAGGGACACTTCCAGCAGTGGCAGAAGCGGCACTGCAGTGGGCTCAGTAGAGGAGACCAGGAACTCAGGAGAACAAACGGGAGCGACTTTCTCTAAAAGGATGGATTTCCAAGGAAGGAGAGAGGGAACTGGGGGGTGAAACATGGGGAGCAGAGGGGAAAGCAGACAGTCCTCCCCGTGCCATGCATCCGTCGAGGGCCACCCTGTGCCCCCCCGCAGGGCCTTCTTCCTTTGCAGGAGCAGTTTATAATCCACTGCTTTCCGCGAAACCCAGCTGGTTGGCCTCGCACCGCAGATCCCATATGCGTCAGGCGCTCAAGCAGTGCTCTGCGTCTCGTTTTCCAGCCCGGGGAGCTCGGGCCGTGAACCGACAGTGTGGGTTGGACAGTGTGGGTCAGCGGCTACTGTAAAATCAGAACCGGTGGCCAGCGATGTTCCACGTAGTCGGCTTGCTCCCGACCTCGCCAGCCTCCTGCCACACGTGTCCCGATGGGACGGCGTGGTAACCACTCGGCCTGGAAACCGGGGGACGCACACCGAAATTTCAAGGACTCGCAGCCACCTAGCTATTAGGAATGCAGTGGGGAGGGACGCCTGGGTGGCTCAGTGGGTTAAGGCCTCTGCCTTCAGCTCAGGTCATGATCCCAGGGTCTCGGGATCGAGTCCCGCATCGGGCTCCTTGCTCGGCGGGGAGCCTGCTTCTCCCTCTGCCTCTGCCTGCCTCTCTGCCTACTTGTGACCTCTCTCTCACTCTCTCTGACAAATAAATAAATAAAATTAAAAAAAAAAAAAGGAATGCAGTGGGGAAACACCGAGAGCCGAGCAATGATGACCATCTCGTCGTGGGATATTAGAAGTTTCTGAGGCTATCAGCCCACGCTGTCATAGCAGATAACTCTAAAAGCACACTGACAAGGGGGCCCAGGAATAAATCGAATGAGACAGTATCCCCGGCAAGCGTGGCAGCCGATAGAGACACGTAGGAGGGACCCCGGCAGGAACGGGGAGCAGAATGAATGACCCGAGGGAGGGGCAGGTGGATGGGAGGCACAGGCCAGCGCAACAGCAGGGACAAATGGAACACGGAATTTAAAAAGGAAGAGATATTAAATGGAATTTGTTCCAGCAAACCTGTATGTTACAAACTGATTGTGACAGCCACTGTCGTGACAGATTTTCTCCTAACCATTTGGAGTCAATGCCTCCCCCCTCTTCCTTCTCCCTTAATCACATTAAAATCAACCTCGTGGGGCTCCTGGGTGGCTCAGCTGGTTGGGCATCTGGCTCTTGGTTTCAGCTGGGGTCATGGTCTCGGGGCTGTGGGATCGAGCCCTGTGTCGGTCTCCATGCCCAGTGGGGAATCTGCTTGAGGATTCTCTCTCTCTCCCTCTGTCTCTGCTCCCCCACCCCCTGCTCATGCTGTCTCTCTCTCTCAAGAAATGAAAAATAAAAAAATAAAATCAACTCCCAAAGAAATATACTTATTTTTCTTTATAGA
Organism: Potos flavus; assembly: GCA_028534135.1. Taxonomy (NCBI): domain Eukaryota; kingdom Metazoa; phylum Chordata; class Mammalia; order Carnivora; family Procyonidae; genus Potos; species Potos flavus. The sequence continues at coordinate 2,675,287 of CM052883.1, forward strand.
GGGTAGATAATAGTGCTTTTGCAAATACTAAAATTTCTTATCAAACAGAATCCTTGGAGGAGCTGGAAAGGCTTATCAGTCAGGTGAGTTCTTTTGCAAATAAAGATGCCTGATTTTAGTTCTCAAAGAGAAATGTCTACCACTGTGGCTATCAGAAACTCAGAAGAAGAAGAGCAGAAACGTGTTAAATAGAACTGGCCCAGCTAATAACACACGACTGAGTTCCACGTGCAAAGTCAGAATCGGGCACCGCCAGCCTGAGGTTTGCAAAGGTCCAAACAATAAACCTCGCAGCCGTGGGATGTGCAGGACGTCAAGCTTCCCTCCCCTCAGAAGTGGTGGAATCCATCCCCAAGGAGCCACCACTGACAAGAGGATAAAAGATCTGAATGGGACCCTCAGGTAAGGAGCAGGTACAAGGAGTGAGGACGAGATCAGGGAGCCGCACCCCTCCCCCCACGCTGCCTCTGTCACCCCAGCCCGAGACTCTGTGACCTTCTGTGACAGCCTGGCTCACGTTGTCCCTAATGAAGATAATGGTACTCACCCCGCTTTCAGAATTAATGAGCTAATTTTTTTTTAAGAACTCGGTGGCTGCTAAGTACTAATTATTATTATTATTCTAAGCCATCCTCAGAATAAACCTTTTGATACAAGCGATCTGGAGGAGGCAGAGAGCTCAGGGAACAAAGAGACAGATGTGAGGGCTTTTCTTAGCAGCAAGGACAGAGTCAGAAGCGCTGTGTGGCTCTTAACATTTTTAAACTTTTTCACTGACAAAAGATCATACTTGAAGGGATTGGAGTTTCTTTGTTGTTATTTATACCTAAACAGAAAGGAAAAAAAAAAAAACAAAAAGTAGCAGACTTCTCCAGCTTGATGCCATATTGGGTTCAGCACTTTGCCCATGCTGAACTTACTCATGAAATTATACGTTTAGTCTGTGCAATTAAACATTCTTTGTCAGGGGATATCGCTGGGAGATCGGGCTCACGTCTTCGGGCTAGCACCGTGACCAAGGCAGCTGCTTCCAACACAGGAGCTTCGAAGTGTCACCAGCAGTGGGTGCTGGGAGGCTGTGCGGGCTGCCCTTGACCTTAGCCCTCGCTTACGGGCGTGTCCTTCTTGCAAGGACCACCGGCTCCTAAGAGACTACACTTCAGATGACCTGCCTCTCATTAGCTCAACACTCAGTTGTACTGGTTCAGTTCCTTTGCCCTCCCAGAGGAGAACAGATTATAATTACAAACTCAGTCCCACTCATTACAGGCTTCAGATGCTTGTTAAAATGTCCCTTCATTGCCGGCCTCTAGATTTCTGCTGCCTTGCAAAACGGCATTGATTAAATCAACAATGCGTCGCGGTGGGAACGATGAAACGTTACCTAGAAAGAAAGCCTTCATGTTACGCAATCTGGGGAAAGCACATCTATCTGCAATCACGTAGGCAGGCCTAAAAAATAAATATGTGCTGGTGATTCTACCACGCTGTCTTTCAATCCTTCCATGGTTTCTCAAAGCATCCGCCTACCATTTTCATCCAGATAGGTCAACAGGATGAAGCTGGATTCCGTCCCCTCTACGGCGTAATCCAACGGGATATTTCCATTAACATCCTGGAGAAGGACGTTGGCTCCAGCCTGTGGATGAAAAAGAACAAACAGAATGTGACGTATACTATCAGCAAAGAAAGTAGCTCAAAACTTTCGCTTCTAGGTTAATCGGGAAACAGGTCCAGGGACGTCTTCGTCAGGTGCCCCCAAGGTTGCCTGCCCCCCGCCCTCACCCCACCGCCCATCCCAGCTTAAATACAATGACAGATGTACTTGCCCTTTGAAAAAAATTTGCTCACGTAAATCTTTAATGAGCTCCATAGAATTTATCAGGCATGGTTTGCATCTTTTCTCCAAGGGCATGGCGGGAACATGTCCGCATTGACCAAGGCTCCCCATTGACCTCACGAGTCACGGAACTCAGGTCAGGGAAATGAAAGCCTTCCCCTATTCCCTTTACTGAATACAATTCTGTGCCGCGATGTTACGGAAGCTCATATACTCTCTGAATTCCTAACGTTACATGAAAAGGTGTGTGACGTTCATAACCTTATACACTGAAATGGGGGATTTCTG
>CM052883.1:2677914-2740711 GCA_028534135.1 Potos flavus
AATCACTCTATGCATACTTATATTTTCTGCCTTTGCTCTTTCACATGGATATTTGTGACCCACCCTTCCTTCCTTCCTCCTTGCCTCCCTTCCTTCCTTCTTTCCTGCCTTCCTTCTTTTCTTCCCTTCCCTCCCTCCCTCCATCTCCCTCTCTCCTCTCCCCCTCCCATCTCCCCCTCCCCCAAGACCTCCAGGGGGTCCTGGTGCTGGGCTCCCTCCACCCTGACCATTTGGTCGTGGGAGAGGCAGGCCCCAGACAGGCTGAGCCATGTGCAGTAAGAACATTGGTCCTCGAGGATCCCCTGAGAAGCTATATATCCGGAATTACACTTCTGAAATTGTATGCCTGTTAAAGAAAACAAAATTGGAAAAAACCACCATTGATAAGGTTCATGACTGGTTATCATTCTTAGCGTGACTGGCTCAAGTGTTAATATGCAATTTTAGTTGTTAATGGATCCCACTGGAACTGAGGGGCTGAGGACTTGCAAAGTAAGACTTCTCAAAATGTCAGAGATCTGCCTTAATACCATCAGGATGGTCTAATGTCCAGCATACAGAAAGGAAATGGCCCACAGGGCTGGGACTTAGTAATATTTATAACATTATGTCAGTACTTATTTTTTTAAATACTTTGAGCCACTCAGTAAGATGAATTTTCTCAGTTTTGCAAAGTGAGAGCCAATAAATCATTTGATAAAATATCCCCTTGACATGGTCCCTTTTTAATATGAAATTTGAAAAATTATAAAATATATATATATATATATATATATATTCTAAAATATTGTTTCCCTTCCAGACATGATATTCTTAAATACTTCTTTAAAAAAAAATTCTTTTTTACATTTCAAATTTCATTCCACGGATGCTAAGAGTCCACTAAACGGTTTTTCAGCACGGAATATCAAAGCCTGGAAAAGGGCTCCTGAACTGTGCCACATATTAATTACGGTGTTTCCGTGGATACGGGGCTCACTATTTTCAGTACAGAATGTGGGCGCCAACAGCAAACATGAACTTTCATTTCCCCGTGTGTCGCTGTGTGCCTTTCACGGCACACACCGCGGTTTCATTCCAAGAGAAGCAGGACGAGGCGAGGGCTTTAGGCGAGATTTTCAAACACAGGATAAAGCGCGTCCAAGGTTGTACCTACTCGATTACACAAGAACAACTGTCTAAGCCATCACGACACGTTTTCCAAAGCTTAAACAATATTTTAAAATAACTGAATGCTGTACTTTATCAAAACAGATGGCTCAGGAACCGGCTGTGTAAAATGGAGAGCATGAGTGAGAATAGATTGTAGGCTCACATTCTTCCTCGTTTACACCCAGAGCCCGTGAGAACCATGAGCTCTGGGAGGTATGTGTGCACGCAGGTGCGTGTGCGTGTGCAGGTGTGTGTGTGCAAAACCTCTTCCTAGTTCTATGTTCCTACACCTGATCACTGGGTGTCTGATTTCTTATACTGAAAGTCGTCATTATCCTTTGTCTTACGCAAAGAATAACGTCCACGTTAAGAAAAACTTGCATTGGTGAAAACAGCTCAACCAGAATGTTATCCTTGTATAATACAGACTGTGAGGCAAGTCCTTCAGTTTGGCCTCAAGACAATCAATCACATCATGATGGGTATTCATCAGGGAAATGAAAGTATTCAATGTTCTCTATGCAATATCCCACTCCTCAAATACTTCCTGCAATTGAGGACTGGACGGTTCCTACGGGAAGCCCTGAGCAAATTTTCTCTAAGGAAGGACACCCAAACTCGAGCCTGTCCTAACCTATGGTGCTTGGTATTGGAAATGGAACTCAAATATATCACCACCCCCCCCCACCTGCCAGATAAGAATCTTATTTCCTGGGCACCTGGGTGGCTCAGTGGGTTAAGTCTCTGCCTTTGGCAGGTCATGATCTCAGGGTCCTGGGATCGAGCCCCGCGTCAGGCTCTCTGCTCAGCAGGGAGCCTGCTTCCCCCTCTCCCTCTGCCTGTCTCTCTGTCTACTTGTGATCTCTCTTTCTCTGTCAAATAAATAAATAAAATCTTAAAAAAAAAAAGAATCTTATTTACTGCCTATCCGATGACATATCAACCCATAACTGTACCTCTCCCGTAAATAAACATGTATTGGTTGCTTCATGTAACAATTTAATGTCAGTTAATACACTCGCCACGTCTTTCACTCAGTAATAATTCTCTAACACATGAATACTGGAATTTTAATGAGAGGCACGTGATAGCATCTTAATAAGCAAATGCCACTTTTTATAGGCTAACACTTTCTGGTAACTCTATTTTGGTATAATTTCAAGTTTAATTAAAGTTGCAAGGGCAGTACAAAGAGCTCCTGTGTAAATGCTGGGGGTTGAATGGCATCCCCCCCGCCCCCCACCTACAGAAACACTGAAGCACTAATCCCTAGTAGCTGTGAAGGTAGACTTATTTAGAAATGGGATGGGTACAGACGTAACTAGGTAAGTTAAGATGAGGAACCCTGGGGACACGCACAGAGGGAAGGTGGCCACGTGAAGACAGAGGTAGAGATGGGGGCCGTGCAGCCCCCCGCCGAGGAACACCAGGTGGCCCCAAGAGCTGGGAGAAATAAGGCAGGAGCCTCTTCTAGAACCTACACAAGGGGCGCAGCCTTGCCGAGACCTTGTTCAGACTCCTGGCCTCCAGAACTATGAGACAATAAATTCTGCCGCTTTAAGCCCTTTAGTTTGTGGTATTTTACTATAGCAACCCTAGGAAACTTATACTCTGCCCTTTACCCAAATTCACCAATTTATACTTTCCCTCTGTTTTTGCACTATTTTTCCTGAATCTCTTTTTTTAAAGATCAATTTATTTATTTGAGAGAGAGAGAGGGAGAGGGAGCACATGCGTGCACAAGAGCAGGGGAAGGGGCAGAGGGAGAGGGGGAGAGAGATTCCCAAGTCCGAGCTGAGCATGGAGCCTGACGAGGGGCTTGATCTCACAACCCTGAGATCATGACCTGAACCAAAACCAAGAGTCAGATGCTTAACTGCCTAAGCCACCCAGGTGCCCATCCTGAATCTCTTAAAAGTGAATCACAGGTACCATGTCCCTTTACCCCTAATATTTTAATATGTATTTCATAAGAATAAGGGTAATTCTCGTGCATAAAAGTTATTGCATCAGAACATTCAGCATTACTAAACACTATTATCAATAATATGATTATTGCATACCCAAATTTCATTAATTTTTCCAATCATATTATTGATAGCTATTTCCCCTACCTCAGGAGCGAACCCATGATCCCCCAGTGCATGTAGTTGTCCCTTCTTTGTAATCCTCTCCAATTTGGAACAGCCCCTGTCTTTTTTCTTTTCTTTCTTTTCTTTTCTTTTTTAATGTTTTATTTATTTATTTGAGAGAGAGAGAATGAGAGCAAGAGAGGGCAGAGGTCAGAGGGAGAAGCAGACTCCCTGCCAAGCAGAGAGCCCAATGAGGGACTCAGTCCTGGTACTCCAGGATCATGACCCGAGCCGAAGGCAGTCGCTTAACCAACTGAGCCACCCAGGAGCCCAGCCCCTGTCTTTTCAAGACCTTCTCTCATATGTCCTTACAAGAAGGTTTTTGGCAGGCAAATCACAGAGGGGATGGCATGTTCGTCCCGTCGTACTCCCTCAGATGGGTTCATGATGTTCCTTGGTCCCATCACTGATGACACTAACCTTGATCGCTGGCAGAGGTGAGGTTAGCCAGGTTTCTGCACTGTGGAACCACAGCTAGGAACTCATGAGACCAACAAGCACGTGATTACCCAAAAAGAGGGAGAAGAAAAGCCTCCTCCTTACAACAGAATCCCAACTAACACATGCAGGAGGCACGACAAGGTTAGAACCTGGCATTCGCTCCAGTCATAATCGATTCAGATGAAAATCACGAAGGGATGCTAACACTATGTTCCTGGGTGCCGGAAATGCGGAAATTTGAAGGAAACTTTGATGAGGAATAGAATATTTACACAGTCCTCAAATATCCTGCCGCAAAATATTCCACTTAAATATAAAAATGTTGGCGTCTAACATGATAGGGAAAATAGAAAATTCTGGGACGGATGTTTTGTGCTTTAGAATTGCAGATGGTTTCCCCTGTTTCTGTAGGAAATTTTGCATGATGTGCTAGCAGGGAAAATGAAGGTTGTCCCGAATGAATGGATAATGCACGAGCAATTATGCCGGTCCAGAACACATGCTAATAGCATTCTGCAAGCTTTTAGTTTAAGGGTACTGGGCATTGTACTGTGGCATCAGAGGAATCACCTCAACTCTTTCTCAAGGCTTCAGGTGTCCAAGTCCTCCGGACCCCAACCAGTGAAAGATCATCTCCACATTTTTTTAATTCACTTGAGCAAAAATACTGTGTTTGGGAAGTGCGACAATATTCACTGCTGAACTATTCATAGCGTCTCGCATTAACTAAACAATAAACGTTGCTCTCCTACAAGAAATGCACATTCGAAAGAAAGAAACACATATTTAGATAAGAACAAGAAGTTTGAATTGGGCTTCCAAAATAGAAAACCATAAAAGTTTAATTGTGTATTTCCGGTATCTTGCTTTCATTGAGGGGGTAAGTTTGGCGACGCTGTTCAGAGATGGAAAGTGGGATATCGGAACTCAGGGAGCTGCAAAACACGGACATGACAGTCAAGGGTGTTTGACTTAGAGCTGGCAGGAAGCAGTGAAGTGAGAGGAAAGTTATCTTGGCACAACGAAATGAGGCTTGGCATCAGAGAGGCCGTGCTGAGTGCTGGGTTGCTGCTCGCTGGTTTCATGACCAGGGGCAATACCCCTAATTCTGCCCCTTAGTTTGCAAAGTAGAGCCAACTATTACTAGTTAATGGCGATGCCAGTTCGCCTCAGTATAAGCCCAGCACAGTGCTGATATACATTAGGCACTCAATAAACTATAGCTCCACTAATAAAAGCAATTGGAAAAGAAAGAATATCTTATTAAATATGGTCTTTGTAAAGATGACCGTGAGTTATACTGTATTAAATCACCCATCCTTCTCTGCACACAGTTGTTAGCTGGGTCCTGAATTCAAGTTCTAAAAAGCATGGGCAGAATGAAACAGCTGGAGAGAGAGAAGGAAGTTCAGCCCGAGCTCCTTGAAATGCTGAGGATGGTAGATTTGGTTTGACTGCTTCCCTTTTTCCCCTCTCTCTTACTGGACGATATATTTGACAAAACCAGCAATGAGGAAGCAAAATAATTTCAGTCAAAGGCAAGAAATACTCATAAAATGTCATGCCCAGGATACGCAGTTCCCACAATGTTAAAAGTTTTAAGTGCAGCATCTAATGCAAACCAGAAAAAAAATATCAGAATGCCCTCTATTATCACTGCTATTGACAAAAATGCAATGTGCTCTGAGATGTATAAGGGAACTCTGTAAGTCTGTCCCTTAAAAAGAACCCACATGCAACAAAACACCTTTATGAAAGATTAAATAGAAATTTACAGAAATTATTTACTTCTGAAATAGATCTCCCCAAAATTTGTCCAATTCATTTATTTCCCGGTAATTTACTACTTAGGTTTTTGAAAGTCTGTCTTCCAGCCAGTGACCCAGGAAAACTTTAGACCCTTCACTACTGCCTACAACCAATTATTTGAGAATGAAAAGAAAACTTTCTTGCAATTCTGCCCTGTCTTCAAGGACAAACTCCAAAGAACCGCTAAGGCTTCAAACAAATCAGAACAAAGACAGCAAACTGCTTTTAAAAAAGACAAGCAAAACAATAAGACTCCCCCAAAAATGACACCTAAAATCACTGAACAAAAAGAATTATAGGTACTGACCAAAAGGGCCACCAAGTGCAATTAGGAAAGACAGAGGCTCATGTTCTTGGCACTACCTGTACCCTGCATCGCTTTACACTTGTTATTACTGTTGAATTAGGCAATTGGCAGAAATGCTATTTTATAAGTTACATTCAGAAAGCAACCTCTCTCATTCTGAAATATTCATGCCACCAAAAGGAACAGGTGAAGAAAGTGTTAAACCTTAAAACCTGGAGACATTGAATCGCCACCTCTTTCCCCATGGCTCTACTGAGACATCCCAGTTGAAAATCCAGTGGCTGTCAGGGAGAGAGGGTGTCAGGTAGGGTGTGCACCAGCAGAAACCTATAAGAGTGAATTACTCCTGATGACCAGCAGGAATGGGGCTGAGAAGGAAAAACCCATCTTCCTGCCACAGGCTGTCTCTTTTGTACTTGAGTCAGACCAACCAAAAGATTCCTGAGCTTCTATCTGCCCACAATCATGAAAACTTAAGGAATGGAGGCAAAAGAGCCATTCATCTCGGGTCTCAAGCAAAGACTTTCCTGTGGGTTTGCACGGTCCAAGCACAGTGGGAAAACTAAAAGCATGCAACTTTCCTCCTGCTTCTATGCTGTTAGCAGATAATGCAGGAAGCAATACCACTGGGGAATCCATTCATTCATTAAGAATTATGCATTAAGCCCCTTATTATAATTAAAATGTACTTTGAGATTAATGATTATGAAGTTTTCTGGTACTAAAAGTTTTAAAACCTGTATGACCACCATTTAAAATTTTATAACAGTTGAAATTATATTAGAGCACATTTTTATAGCTCCCTCTGTAAACATCCTGAGGTCAATAATTATTACTTCGGGAGCATGTAAATATTTACGGGTAGCCCTGCTGCCATGCTAAGTAACAAATCACATCAAGAAAACAAAATATGTCAGAAAGAAAGGGGAATTGAAGAATTCCAAGGGAATTGGTGTGGATAGCATTTACAGCCATACTAAAGAAGTCCGGACGTGTTTCTACATATGACCAAAGTTTGATGAGCGCATAGCAGTTGGCGGACATGATGGCACCTGGGGTCGTGGGACCATGAGCTCAATCCCCATCTTCCAGACTAAAGATGAAAAATCAACGTGTAGCAACATAAACATAGTTATTTAACATGAAATAGATATAAAAACCAGAGGAACCATTTAAAAGAGTTCAAAGTGATTGTATCTGGGAAGAAAAATGTGAAGGGAAGAACGAAAGGGAAGAACATGGCTAATCTGACCAGTCTTCCAACAAGTCCTGTAGAACTATCTGGTTTTCTAAATATCGATTTGGATGGCAGATACAAACCTAAAGTAAAAACAATGGCATAAATAAAATTATTTATGTCATGACACATGTATTGCCAGGATCATGAAATGATGTCATAACAGTGTCGTAAACTAGAAAAAAGTAACAAAACTTTATATAACATGTCTAAAATAGGAAAATACCTAACTAGGGACATTTGTATGATCCAACTGCCTATTGCTAAACTATGCTGTAGAAGAAACTTCTGAGACCTGGGGATGTACAGAAGGTATAAATGAAAAGATGGATGCATTATTAAAACCACTACCAACCCAGCCAACCTGCCAAATTTAGAACGATGGCAGACACGTTTTGTGTTACATTGGGATGACCACCTAGCATCCATCTTTGTTCCCTCTTTGAGACTGAAGGACGTTGCTTAGCACATGGAAGCTCTTAATAGGTACATGGTCGAAGCCCTAAATGACACTCGAAGTAGCATTTCTCTATTAACTACTACAGTAATACAAACAACATTCCTCTATGAAATACTAAAGTAAATGCGTGAAGCGGTTCTACATAATAGAATGGCATTCGATATCTTAAGTGTTGCACAAGGTAGAACTTGCGCGATCATAAAAACAGAATGCTGTGTATACATTCCAGATTACCACCAAAATATTTCTGGGTTTCTTTTTTTTTTTTTTAAGATTTTATTTATTTATTTGTCAGAGAGAGAGCACAAGCCAGGGGAACAGGAGGCAGAGGGAGAAGGAGGCTCCCCGCTGAGCAAGGAGCCCGATGTGGGACTCGATCCTCTAGGATCATGACCTGAGCTGAAGGCAGATGCTTAACCGACTGAGCCACCCTGGCGTCCCACTTCTGGGTTTCTAACTGACCTGAATACTCAAATTGGCGCTTTAAAGGATCTCTCTTTCCTTTAGTGACTTAAAATCCTGGACTGGAGGAAAATTATCAAAGGTCAACTATCAGAGATTTTTTATTCTGACCTCTCTTTCTCATTATAACACTAACCTTATTTTATCGTTATTTCCTGTGTGTCCCCGCCTTGCGCCAAAACTTCTTCGCAGCCATAACTTCCAGCTGACAGATGATTCTTTCTACTCTAGAAGGTTCATCTGTGTTGTCTGCGTTGAATTCAGCTGCCTCCCCCTTTCATAACTCCCCTATACTTTCCCTAACTAACCAGTTTGACCCATAGGTAGAGACATCTCCACGCCCCTATCCAGCAGGAAGACATTACAGAAAATGGGACCTTCCACTTTCAACAACCTTAAAGATTTATGGGTCAAACCTGTTCAGGGGGGAAATGATGAAGGAGCAGAAGGTAAGCTGAGGACAAAACACAAGAGGACACCCTGAAAACCACCGCCCCCGGCCCCCCACTCAAGTGTGGGATACGTGTGACATTCCTCACGGAAGCTCCCAATTATCTTAAGGTTAAGGCCTTAGTGAGTAAGGGATTAGAGGGGGTAAGTAGGGAGAGATAGGTAGGGATCCAAGGGATCAGGCTCGCAAAATTCAAAGACCAGAGATAAAGGAAAAAAGGAAAAAACCAGACCACTGGACCTAGGTGTCAGTTATGGGGGTCTTATTGTAATAGCTACTTGCGACCAAGAAAACTACCTGACCCTATAAAGAAAGTAAGCCACTGAAGGCATTATCACCAGTGCTTGCTCTGTGGTGATATCAACAGAGATGTAAAAGGATTTAAGTTCCCTGGTTAGCTTTCTATAAAAGACCATCCCTAAAAGACCTCAGTAGCAACTTTGTTGGGATCCCTCTCACCCGAGAGCTTTTCCTCTATCTCCACTTAATCAAACTAACCCTTTGATAGGGAACAGAAGGCAGGCTGAGGACAAAGCAGAAGCTGACACCCCACAACCCCCCAACCCCACCAGGGGATATAAGTGACATTCCTCCTGCACTCCAAGTTGCCCTAAAGCTAAGGAAAGGAACAACAAGTAGTTAACTCACAGAGATCACAATCCTGCAAGACAGGAGTCTCCCTCATTTACAAAAGTTTTAGCAATCTATAAGAACAAAGCATTTCCATCAGTAACCTAGCTTCCAGAAAGAAATGTAGATACAATTAAATGTCCTTTTGTAATGTTCCTCCAGGAAGCTCCCAACTATCTTATTGTTAATGCCTTGCTGGAGGGAAAAACAACCTTAGCCTGACAATGGCAAGGCCTCCCGCATCCTGTGAGTCTTCTTTAACTTATGAAAATCCTTTTGAAGCCTTTACTTTTCCTTCCCTCCCCCAACTCCCAAGTATATAATCAGCACCCCTCACAAGCCCGGTGCCGCAGCTTTCTGCCCCCGGGTCCTGTCCCCTTGCTTTAATAAACCACCACTTTGCAGCAAAGACGTCTCAAGAATCCCCTCGTGGCCATTGGCTTCAAACCCTAATGTCTTTCCCACCTCAGCTTTACTCACTCTCCTTTGTCCTCGAGATTCATTCTTTGACTCCATGAGACAAGAACTTAGCTCTCCAGCACCATTTTGGTGCGGAAACCCGGGAACACTTCCACCGAAGGGGAGTAAAAGGGGGCTCTTCTTTTCCTTCCTGGGAGACGTCTCTCCCTTAGATGAACTCTTCTCATAAGCAGTAAAACCGGGCACCTGTTGGCCAGTTAAAGACAAACAGCTCGGCTGCTAGTCTTAAGTCTCAGGTGACAGGCTTCTGGAGGAAGGTGTGGTCAATCCCCCATCCTCCAAGGAAGGAAATGTTGGCCTAACCCTACGCAGTTCTACTTTCTACTCATTGGCTTTTCTTAAATGACTTTCTCCAGCATCATTACTAGAGGGAAAAACAACCTGAACTTGACAATGGCAAGGCCTCCCTATCTCCTAGGTCCTCCTTAGCGTATGAAGATTCTTTTGAAAATCTCCCTTTTTCCTTACTTCCCCCAACTCTCAAGTATATAATCAGCCACCCCTCACAACCTCCCTTGCAGCAGCTCTTTCTTCCCAAACGTCCTGTCCCAGTGCTTTAATAAAACCACTATGTTGCACCAGAAAAAAAAAAAAAAAGACAGGCTACCAATGCATACACAAGGTATCAGATAAATTCTCTATAAATTCTAACATGTGGGGAAGAGGAGAGACAGATTACAAAACACATCAAAACATATTCAGTGATTATCTCTACGTGATGGAATTATTAGTGATTATTAATTTTCTTCTTTACACGTATGGGTTTCTTTCAATTTTCTACAATAAATGGGTGATATTTATACTGAGAAAAATGTTTTTCAGAATAAACAATGAACGAAACTATGAAAGGAGGTGAAAACAAATGACCGTTCACTTGGGTCCATGGAAAGTTTCAAATATACTGAAGTCAAAGGTGAGGAAGAAAACTTGAGACAAGTCAATGATTATCTGGTGAGCGAGCCTGAGTGACATTTGAATCAATGAATGGCCAGGATATAATTAAAGGTCAACCACCCAATTAAAAGATAGAATTTCATAAGCAAGCATATTGAATAAGTGTTTCCGAGAAAAAGCTAAGACAAGAAATCATGGGTTCCACGTTAGTAAAGAGCCCCCCTGTGGTTAGGCTAAATGGAACATAATTTCAAGGTACTGTGCAAGTCGCTTATATTATATGTCCTACTAAGCTGCACATTTCCCTTTGTATTATGGTTTTGTGTGAACCACACAATATTCATTCACTAAGACCCTGCATGAAATGAGCCATTGTCTTCCCGCCTCATTGATTACTCATGTAATTATTCTCCAATACCAGTCAGGGCACTCTGCTTTTTCAAAAAGCGTATTTTGGGGGCGCCTGAGTGGCTCACTTGGTTAAGCATCTGACTCTTGGTTTCGGCTTAGGTCATGATCTCATGGGTCCTGAGATCCGGCCCCAGCTGAGCCTAGCTTGGTGCTCAGCAGGGAGTCTACTTGAAGACTCTTTCCTTCTGCCCCTCCCCCTACTCCTAGGCATGCTCTCTCAAATAAATAAATAAGTCTTTAGAAAAAAATCGTATTTTGTTAATCTGAACGCTCCATACTTTGCTCTGAGAAAATCCAGCCTTTTCCGAGTCTGTTTACCAGCAAACTGTGCATATGGGCAGTTGATATTTTCTGTCCCTAAATATCTCGCGCTAATGGTCTCCATGTGTGATTTGTCTCTGATACCTCCTCTCTTTTTTCTTCTTTGTTTATTCTAGAATATTCTATTACAGTTTTAATGTTCCACACTGCAATGTCTATATACACAAGGAGGGGAGACCTCACAGGGTTTATCCGTGTCCTTGCATTCGAACTAGGGATGCAGTCTGCAACTTTCCCAGCCTTTCCTTTTCCATGTTTGAATGACTAGCTTCTCCAGTTAATTCCAGTTCCCCCCTCCACAAGGAAACGCTGCAGGCACATTTCCCCTGGACTTCGCAACAGTACCCATTTCTGGTTTGCCTTCCAAATCTGGCTTCTCTTTTCCAGTCTTCTCTGCAGATTCCTGTTTCTCTAACAGTCCTTTAATTGGCTTACTTCGGACCCTCTTTTAAATGTTTCTTTTTTTGGACTTCGAATTTTGACGGGCTGATCTGATTTACTCCAGGGCTTCTGTTCCCATGTGGGTGCAAATAAGAAACTCTCTCTTTCTTTCTCTCTCTCTCTCTCTCTCTCTCATCCCAGGACCAACTGCCTCCTGGATTTCTCCACGTACATCTTCCATGGATCCTGACCTTGACATGTCCGACAAGTAATGCATGGCTCTCCCACAGAAAAGTATTTCTCCACTGGTGTTTGCACCGTCCCTTCCAATTTCCCAAACACAGAAGGCCTAGAGTCACGTTTAAATTCTCTCTCCTTCTTTAACATCAAAAAAACAAAAAAAACTGCATTACTGTTGATTTCACCTTCAAAATATATCATCAATATTTCCTTCGCTCTCATCACTACACCCTAAACCCATAGCGACTTACCAGTGTTTCAGGTGATGTTCTCAGCCTCCAATGAGGAGCCCTTAGTCTTAGTCCCTGTGTGCCCAGAGCCCCGAGGACGAGGTCCTCCAATTTACCCCATCACGGCCCTCACCTAAAGCTGAGATTTGACACGTGGCATGCAGAAAATCATTGATGTAAATTTATTAATGATTATACACTAAGAAACAAATTAGCATTTATGCTCACTTTTTACTTTCTCTGCTAAACCAGAGCATCAATGTTTACGGCCAAAGAGCCTGTTTTTCTTGTTCCTCATGTATCCTTAGGAGCATGCATAGCCCTGGGCACAGAGCAGATTCTCAATAAAAAATGTACTTGTTGAATGAACAAACGACTGAATTCACACCATGAGTTAACCAGAGATATTTCTGAAAATAGTGTTTCCATTTTCATCCTGAGTTTGAGAGGAAGAATGACAGCTTACAGCTTATTGAGGGTGACTTTCTTGTTCTAAAATAGTCATTAGAATTTATACTAATTCAGAGAATAGCACCTGTGAGAAGCAGGTAAGTCTGACGGTCATGGGAAGAGGTGACATCCATCTGGGTTCAAGGACCGCTGAGCAGATCTGTCAATGGTGTTCTACAAGGTGGAGAGATGGCTTCTTCTCTAAACCCAGTCCAGACCATCATTACATCTGGGATGGTTTTAAGGACCTCTTTTGACGAGGTGATGGGACAGGGTCCCTGCCAAACTCTGAAATCCCATAATTCTATTCCAGGTTCTGAGGTCTCCCTTTGCATTTTAGTAGCTGCAGTTCTCAGAGGAGGACGCAGAAGTGGTATTAAAACTCTAAGGCAAAGCATCTACCATCGAGGTGTTTACAATTTAAGGAGTCCAGTTAAATGTACAAAATAATCCCCAGTGGCATCGAAGCACGAGGAAGACATAAATACAGGGGGTGGTAGGGATGGGGATGGACATGAACTTTGGAAACAGACAAACCCCAGGTGAATCCCTGCCAGGCTGTGTTACTGACTGTAAACCCAGGCAGTGACATCACTAAGATCAAGTGTCATCTCACTTGGAGGTGAGACGGAACTGGGGGGTGGGCATGAAGGAGGGCATGGGATGTGATGAGCAGTGGGTGTTATACGCAACTGATGAATCACTGAATACTACATCTGAAACTGATGATGTACTAATATGCTGGCTAATTGAATTAAAAAAAGAAGTGAAGTCTCAAAATATTCCATTGCTGAGATTTTCTCATTATCAGTGACCTTCCAATTAACTCTCCCTGATCTCCAACATTCTGCCATGAAGAATTTACACTGCCAACTGAACTCTACTCAGAGGAGTCACAGAGATGGAAGACCCTGGATCGTGGGAGGGGCCAACTCCCCAGGTGGCAGGCGGGCTGTCCTTTCTTCACTCCTGCTCCCCTGAAAAGCTTCCTCAGCTTTTACCTGCATTTCATGGCACGGTCTGGTTGTAAGAGAGATTTTCTAAGGTGTCTGGGCTCCCTGGTGACTCTCTGTGCCTCTTAGAACCCCACACTGCCTCAGAGCACTGTGAAGCCCCCGTATGCTAGAAGGATCCGAGCGAGAGGGGGACCCTGGGATCCAAGGGCTCTGGGCACTGCTGAGCTAGATGATTCAGCTCCAGGCCAGGTCTGTAAAAACCTCCGCAGGATGCACCGGGACTGGGGATGCCCAAACTCTTTTCTACGGTCATCCCTTTATCTATCACTTCGATGACTTGAGAGTGGAGGCAGGTGTAGCTGCGTCCCCATGGCTGACGGCAGCAGGACAGGCAAGTGGCAGGACCAACAACCCAATTCTAGAGCCCATGTTTGCTGACTCTGAGAACCAGTGAGAGTGGAAAGCAGCACGTGCCGCTGGACCCACGTCGCACAGCCCCATGCCACACGACCTCCCAGCTCTCACAGCTCGCCTGCCTTGTCCTTCCGGGCAGAGTCCTCTTCTTTCTGTCCCCAGCCTTAGAGTCTTGCACATGCCACCATCAATTGCCTCTCTTGCTTCTGTTAAGAAATTAAACTTTCAGATTCAGTCCATTCTACTTCTAGGCTAACTGAAAATACCCAATGGTAACTGGATTTTCTATTGGCATCATTTTGGCTCGGTCTTTTTTTTTTTAATTTACTTTCTCAAGCCAAAAAAGTCTTCTTATCTTTCACTAGATATATTCTTTACTCCCGTCTACGCTTCCACCTGATTTCTGGTTTTCAGAGGTTTTAACCCAAAGTTCTTACTACAAGTCTTCAATTACTACAGAAAAGAGTTGGCCAAATGGTTCCCATACTAAGTTTTCCTGCACTCTCTACACACCCCGGGAGGTCAGATGGAGCCAAGTTCAAATGCATCTTCGTTCGACAGCACTTGTCCCTTGTCACATCTTTCCTATGACACTCCCTCAACTTCCTCCCCAGTTCCCAGGTAACACAGATCACTGCTTTCTCTGGAGTCCCAAATGGCCAGTGACTTGATAAACAGCAGGAAATAACAGCTGCCCGCAGGACAAAATGGCAAAAATATGCGAACGGTCATAGAGGGAGATAACGTGTGTGTTTCGTGACACAGTCATTTCTGCCCCATCTACACAAAAAACACTAATGGCTATTCACACTTCAACAGAGAATCTTGAAATTCTGCTACATTATCTGCAAATTATACAGTTCATAAAGTAAAAATCTTCAGAAAGCTGAGATGTTATTTTTTATTTTTATTTTTCTAAACAGACTCAATCATTAAAAGAACATAGCCTACAAAACCTGTCAAAGAGTGATTTTCATTTGGCAAATCCTGGTTCAAGTTTTCTGAATTAAATTATAATATACACATAGAAGTATAGATCTCATAATATTGTCACTGAATATAAAAAAATCTAAAGTCTAAGTCGCCTAACATCATATTTTTATTAATATTAAAATACCCAGATCTGGTTGCTGTAACAGATATAATATTGAAAAAGAAATAAGGGCATCAAGAATCAGGAATGACAGCAAAGATATTACATTAAAGCACTGGTCAGAAATACACACTGCTCTGGGTCTTATGAATTGCCCCAAAATAAGGGTAGTTTGCTCTATCCTGGTACGATAATGTACTTTTCAAACATGGTTTAAAGATTGGATGTTTCTTTGTATTTGGAATTTCTGATTTTGTGGAGCTTGATTTAGTAATAAACACTGCACCCAAGTCCTCAGGATGAGTTCGGAATTAAGTAAAAAATACTCTGTCACCCACATCTAAAAGCGGGTGTGACAGGCAGGTCTGCTTTTCCAATGGCTGAGTCCAAGAAGGAGCCCGAATGACTGGAACTGAAAGACCAGTGTTTCTCCATCTGCTCCAGCTAATGGAAATGACTTGATCCTTTTTTCTTCCCGTTAGTTAAAAAGACTGTATGAAAATCTAACCGCCTCGGAACTAAGCGGTTGTCATGACAGTGATCTCTCACAGGAAAGGTTCAATTCAAGTCATCGCTAGTAAAATATATGCTCCCAAGCAAACTCTACCTAGAGGACAGACAGACGGGACAATATCTGCATGGGCCACCACCAGTCATCGACCTATAGGGAATAAAAACTGAGCAAAATACGATTTGAACCCAAAGTCAAGGCATCTCCCCTGTAGTAAGAGGCTGTAGGTGGTCTGACGGCATGGGGCCTATGTTAGCAGCGCTAAGTTCATATTGAAACAATCATATGCTAACACCAACTTTATCATAAAATCGACTTTACGTGTGACTGTAGGAACTTGGATGACAGATATTTTTGACCTATCTATACCTTCCAACCATCACTAATGTGTTGGGAACTCCTATTATAAATTATTTTCCAGCATTAGAAATGGGATATTCCAAAGACAAAGATAAAAATTTCAAGGCACTGCTCTCCTACTAAATTCATCACAGATGTAATGTGCTTAGAAGTGGGTACTTAACTGATATTGGTTTAATGTAATATATTTCTTTCAGAATTTTCTTATATTATAATAAACAATCCCATTAAAATGCTTTTATTTTCTGGGCCATGCTAAAATGTGCTGTTTTCTCCAATAGGCAGAATTTACTTTTTAAATTACAAGTTTCTAAAAACATTTGAGGTTAATACTAATGGTTAAATTTATTATATTTATGCGAAGCAGTGTCTTAGAAATTTATAAGAAGCTCTAAGACAACTGTTACGGCATTCTGTTTCCATATTCTCATTGTCATTTAAAGGATAAATTAGCAAACAGCTACTAGATAAATTTTAATACACCTTCGCAAGTTGTCCTGTTAATACATATGTTTACTGGGTTGTAAAGTAGTATGAATATTATGATATCAGCTTTATAAAAATGTCCACGGTGTATCTATATACAATTATAAATGCACATATATGTGATCATATGAATATATTATTATTTCTTATAAAATAGGACCATATCATCCATACTGTTTTATAACCATTTCCCAGACTTGCTCATGCCCCTCACCACCTTGGTCCAGACAGTCATCTCCCCTGCCCGAAGCTGCAGTGATAACCTCACACGCTCAGGGAGAGCATTTCCATGTGACTATCAGACCTCGTCCCTACCCATCTTCACATGTTGTTCATCGCTGGTTCTAGTCCAGGTTCCCCTTGCATCTGACTGGGTCCCAACTACCTCTCACTCCTCATCATGCTCTTCCCACTCTCTCCAGCCATGCCCCGGCCTCCTCTAGACCTGCCCTTTCCCATCTCATCAAGGAGTCTGCACACAAGCTGTTCAAGGTTCTGGAATGTTCTGTCATCCCTCTCCACCTGATGAACACACTTGGCTCCCCTTTCAGACGTCACCGTGGTGATCAGCTCCTGGGGGAAGTCTTCCCAAACCCTCTGTCTAGCACATGCCCTTGTTTCCCCACACCAGGGGCTGGTTAAAGCTTGTCCCCCTTCTTCCACTTTAGCGTATATTTGATAGAGACCGTCTCACAGATAGAAATTTCATTGTTTCCCGCCACTCCAGATACTACTGATTTAGAGGCTAATCGCTCTTTTGCTGGGATTCCACAACAGCCACTCAGCCAGGAAAAACCCCAAACACCGTCTACAACTCACCGTCCTGAACTATAAGCCTTCTGCGGGCTGTCACCAAATACAGAGGATGTGGGTCCTCTCAACAGTATCATGAAGTTTACTTTCTACCTGCGCCACTAGTCCCAACGGGGTTGTTCCGGGTTCCAGTCAGAATCCTCTTCCTCTGAATTCCACATCTGACAGACTGACAGACTCTTGGGTTTAAAATTGTCAGCTCTGGGGGCACCTGGGTGGCTCAGTCGGTTGAGCATCTGCCTTCAGCTCAGGTCACGATCCAGAGTCCTGGGATCGAGCCCCACATCGGACTCCTTGCTCAGTGGGGAGCCTGCCCCTTCCTCTCCCTCTGCCTGCCGCTCCCCCTGCTCGTTGTCTCTCTCTCTTTCTCAAATAAAAAAATAAAAAACCAAAAAAAGTAAAATAAAATTGTCAGCTCTGTTTAGCGGAAACGAGACTCCGTCCATCTCTTACTCCCTCCTCATTACATCTTCTCACCCAGCGCCATGTATCTCTCACATACGGGGCCCTCACCGCCACTGAGAGCCTCTAACACAGAGGCCCCTCTCCCGGTTTCTTCTTTCACGGCCCTGCACCTAGCCTAGTGCCCTCGACCCAGAAGACCTGGTCCAGACTGAAAGTCAGTCAAATTGTCTAGGGACTCGCATGCTGTGATACCCATGAAAGGAAGATATTCATCATTCCAAAGCCGTTCTTGAGCCCTAACAGTGCAGGCAAGGGCAGAGGGGGAAAGGAAGCGAGTAGAAATGCTACATGGTGTTCCTCAGTCAGTAAACACAGGCAGGTGTCTCTGACCCGACAGCAGGAGCCCAGGCCCCGTGTGAAATGGCTGTGGGGCCACAATGGCACAGCCTTTCTCAACAGAGGCTCTGGCCATAACTGTTTGTCAGTCTTCCGAGGCCTGCATTATTAGGAACATTCCAGAGGTATAGGCCAGTCATTTCATTTGAGGAGCGTCTTAGAGCAGAGAATCCCAGCATAACTCCTTTGCTGAAACGCAGTCGGTAGTAGCTAGAAAATGTCTCAGCTGAGCGCGTGTAGTTGAGAAAGAGTCGGACGTGTACACGTCCATATAGACCCTCAGAGCTCTCTCTAGTTCAGCTCATTCCACCCCACTCCTGGAGGAAATGAAACTGATAACTACGTTCCACTGCAAATAACAGCTCTCTTAAATTACAAACCACTCATCATTGTTAAGCGTAAGAAACTGGAAACAGCTTGAGTTAGCCAAAAGTATTATAACCTCTAAACTCTGGAACACCATGTAGCCGCTAAATATATGTTTGGACGAAATATTTAGAAACACGGAATAATTTTGTGACATTTAAGAGACAATATGTGGGGCACCTCGGTGGCTCAGTGGGTTGAGTGTCTGACTCTTGATTTTGGCCCCGGTCATGATCTCAGGGTCCTGGGATCAAGTCTCACATCCAGTTCCGCACTCAGTGGGGAGTCTGCTTGAGATTCTCTCTCTCCCTCTCTCTCTGCTTGCACTCTCTGCCCCCCCAAACAAACAAATAAATAAAATCTTTAAAAATAAAAAAAATAAAAGAGACAATATGTATATAACACAAATCCGAGTATTACATGTGTATTACACTCACCCACATAAACAGAACCAGGACATGTATTAAATGTTAACATTGACTTTCTCTGACCAGTGGGACTGAGGGTGACTTTTATGTTCTTTTGGCTTTTCTATATTTCCCAATGCCTCTAAAATAAATGTGAATTGCTCCTGTAATTAGAAAAATAAAATGTCTTACTAAAAGGATATTCAGAAATTAAATCTAAATGTTTTATAATATTAATGCAAATTATTAAAATTTTAATTGTCTTAAATATGGAGGAAAAATGTTCATCATGAAAAGCACTTTTGAAGAGGCAATATAATTTACTAAAAATGGGAGCTTAAATAAATGAACAGGGAAGCCTAAGGAAGGTTCCCTTAGACCTTGGATGTGGAAATGTGTGTTTCTCAAATTTACCAAGCCTGGGGAAAACCTCAGGTGCTCACGTGTCCGTCAGATGCCTATGAAAGGTATGTAATGTATTTCTCCATTCTTCAAAGAATTTTGTGTCAAGTTACATTTATCATGAAGCACACATCATTGCTTGTTTTCTGAAATCACTTTTAAGGTCTTAATCACTGTGAATGTTGAGTGAGAATTTTCACCATAGGTCAGGAGGAATTTTCACCATAGATTTTAGTGATGCGAAGGGTTAGGTAATGATAGGTTTACAAAAACACAACATAAGAACAACAACAAAAGTCAAACTCATAGAAACGGACAGTAGAAAGGTGGTTCCCAAGGGCTAGGGTGGGGGAGATGGGAAGCTGCTGGTCAGACCACGAGCCTCCGGGTCCAGATGGATAGGCTCTGAGCATCGGACACACAGCATGGCAACTCTAAGTAACAATACTGTTTGGCACAGTGGAGTTTCGCTGTGACAGCGGGTCTGAAGCATTCTTACCACAACAGAATAAGAATTACTGGTCATGATGTGAATTGGTGGGTGTGTTAATAACCCGACTACCTCATCATTTCACAAAGTACACTTACATCAAATAATCACATTGTACACTTAATATACAATCTTATTTGCCAAGAATCCCTAAGTTTAATGGCCATGAACAGGGCTTAGAAGCCAGAGCAGCTTCTTTCAAATTCTTACTCTGATCAGCCCAAAAAATGGAACCTTGAGTAAAAAAACCTGGATGTCTGCCCGATTTCCTTCTTTGACCCACTTGCCTTTAGATCTAGTGAGACAAATGAAGTAGGATAAACAATGAAAGCCATCACAGCGATGTCGAAAGCATTCTCGGCAAGGGCCACGCTGGGGTCCCTGTGTGGATAGCAGGCAGCCTGGCCACCCTGAGGCATGGCCAGGAGGTGGTAACGTTCCACAAAAGCATGCTGCTCTTCAGAGAAGCTTGACTATAAAAATAAGAGGGACACCAAGGTGACAGTTATAGGAAAGACATTTAATCGGTCTTTTCCTTAGTTTTTTAATTACTGGAAGATGCTGCGACATAACTATGAATTTAAAGGAGGACCAATAGAAAGACCGTGGAAACGGGAGATGGAAAAATGATGCAGAAATCCTCTGCCAGGTGGCAGTTAGTAGAGTCTAGAGAGGATGGAGGAGAATTTAGCTTCGGGAGAGAAACAAATGAATTTTCTGGATGGAACAAAGGCTGTGAATAAATAGGAAAAAAATCAACAGTTTGTTGTTGATTTTGTCTGTTAAGTGGAAGCCGAAGGCATTCGAACCCGGAAACTTACTTTGTCAGTGAAGCTGAAGGCAAGAGAAACTAAGAGAGAGATTAAATATTGAGTGTGGGGTCATTTACGTAAAAAGTTGATAATGACGCCAGGCCCTCTGCCACAGCTCTTATTGGAAAAATCAGACTTACCTCGAACCCTCTGGATTTATAGCTCATTTTCTAGGGAGGAATATCACCTTCTTAAATAGCAGGGTACCCCACGTCCTACTCGTTCACAGACTAAAGTGATGGAAAGGACAAATTATAACTAAACAATATGAAAGTTTTATAGCAATATTTAACCCAAGAGCGGTCTAAGCAATCAATGAGCAACGTTTGGGAATGAGTTAATTTTGATCTACCAGTTTAAGCCATCTAACACAAAGTAAGCAATATGTTTTTGAAATATCATTTCCTATCTCAGTTACGACAGAATTGTTGGTTTCTCGCAGTTACCTGCTGCACCCATTAAAATGATCTGGTTCCACAGTACCCATTAGATACGGTCCATGACGCGTTCTATCCAACAGGTACAAAAACGATGAATGTCAGATGTTCAAAATGCAAAAGGCCAAGGATCGAGAAAACATTCAGTGCAATTTCCAGTAATCAACCCATTGTTACTGAAGTGAAACAATGACAAAGCTATTGCTGAGCCTCGCTTAGTAAATGACTACCCATCTGCTAATATTTTCCCTACGCCTTCTGATTTCAAAGAGTAAAAATACCTTGAAAGGTCTCCCAGTAGTAGGTAACATAATTAATTTACCGTTTTATAAATAAAACTAATTAAAATGACATTTTAGCCTTCTGTTATCTGTTCTCATTTCTTGTAACCATGTTTAATAGATACCCTTTGTGGAGTAAGGTTTATTAAATAATTCCAGGACACGTGGAATATCAAATTATATCCTCCCAAGTTTTTCAGTAGGAAAGACAAGAAGTCCGAGATGATTTATCGGTAACACAGGTATATCATTTTCTCAAGTAGAAGCATCCTACAGTCTTTTACTCAATTAAATTACTTTCCTCAAATAATTACTACCAAAATCAAGGGATGTGTTTCCGATGGTTCCAAATGTACCGGACTGTTAAAACGCACGCATTTCCCTCAGCTTTGGACCTGGTCACGGGGCAGAGTAATGTAGCACCCGCGGCCACATTGCAAAATCAGATGTGAAAATTCAGAACCCTGAAATAAATGTGTATCTTTTACCCAAAGTCATATGAGAAAAGACGGGAGAACCGAGCAAGTCTCCTCAGAGATGGTTCCCTATGCAGTCCCGAGGCACGAGACAGCAAAGACAAGCCCACTGTCCCTCCCTCCGCAGGCAAGGGATTAAGCAGATTCTGAGTCTATCCCACAAGTATATCCCACAAGTACATGCACTGATACAACACACTAAAAATACACATACATAAACATGTTGAAATAAATATGAAATCAAGATTTGCTAGAGAAGAAGACCTGACATGATTTGAGTTCATCATTTATCAGCCTTTGTGATATAGTCCTGAGTAATAGAAAAGCTTCTTAAAATCTGGGAAATGGCCATGTACCTTGAATTTTTTTTAAAAACTAGAGATAATTCTGAGTTTTAGAACATAGTGTTTGAATATGGAGCAAATTAGAAAATATTTTTAAAATTAGATAATGTAGAATGAAAAATCAAAACGTATATATGTGAGATGCTCAACAATCAATAAAGTGAGGAAAAGAAAATTCTCAGTGGACAAACTGTAATTATAATGTATATTACATATAATTAAATACAAGTATAATTAGATATAAACATAAAAAATTATAGTGCATTAAAATTTTATTTGGGGGGAGCAAAACATTTAGATTTGAGATGTTATTCTATTATAGAATCTCTCTGATAATAGATTTTTTTATATAAAAATAAGGATTACATATTAAGTGTATTGCTCACATCATAGGAATGCTCTACATTTCCAGTGAGATATCTATAAAATTTCTAGGAAACTCCAAAATTCTATCCAACTACATACTGGAAATTGTAAAAATACTGAGACTTCTTTTGTATAAATTTTGAAAACGTCTTGCAGAAAATCATCATTTTTGATCCACTCAATTCCTAAAATATACTGGGTTTAGATGATTTCTATTTCATACTTAAAATTCTAAGAAAGTGTGCATTGTTTTGCTTAGTAATAAACACAGTGGGTCCTCACTATTCATAGACTCCACATTTGCGAATTTATCTGTTGGCTGACTTTTTCCGTAATACCACAAGGACTCCTCGGGCTCCACGTCCACGGTCATTCGCACACAAGCGCAGAGTGGGGAAAATTCTGGTCACTGGGGCACACGTTTACAACGGAGATCTCCCATGATAAGGTCGGACCTTCTTGTTTCACCCTCATAGTGCAAACAAAAGTCTCCACTGTGGTCTATTTAGTGTTTTTCACATTTCCCTCCTTTCTTGGCGATTTTGTCATTTAAAATGAGCCCCAAGCGTGGTGCTGAGATGCCCTCTACTGCTTCCCAGAGCAAGAAGCCTTATGGAGAAAATACGCGTGTGGCTAGGCTTCCTTCAGGCACGAATTATAGCATTATTAGCCATGAGTTCGATGTTTATGAATCAACAGTATATATTTTAAAAGGCATCTTTAAAGAAAAAGACAGCTAAAACAAGGTTCGGACAGACCTGCTGACGACTATGACCGGAGGCTCCCGGGAACTGAACACTGCATTTTGCCACGAGCCATGACTCAGCATTCGCTAATGCAGTGTTCGCGGTGATGTTAGGGAACATAACTACCACGAATAGCAAGAATCGAGTGTATGTACCGTATTTCTTAACTTTCTTCCCAAATTATAAACATCAGTTTGAAATCTGTGTTTTTAAAGGGGAATGAATGTATGATATTACAACGAGAATCAGGGTGCCATCCATCCACTCTGGGGACTTGCCACTCTGTAGGAAGTCTGTCATTAGCAAGAGGACAGCAGACCAGGGGGCTCAGATTATGACACCAAATCAGTCTCTGCCCCTACTCTGTGGCCTTCAGCACAGAGCCTGGCCTCTCTGGGCCTCCATCCCTCACCTGTAAAAGGCAGAGAAAGCCGGCATATATGCAATAGGGTTTCAGGAGGGCAAGTGAACTAATCATTATAAAGCATGGAGAAATATATCGGACACATAAGAAGGGCTGCGCCAAAGTCAATTATTGGTACCGCTCAGAGCTTTGTAGATCATTTGGCAAGAGTACTGACGATATTCACAGATCCTAAGCCTACTCCAGCAACACAAACCTTTTGTGATCCAATTAAAATAGCAACGTTCTAGGGCTGTGCAGTATTTGAGGGCAACACACACATACACACACATCTCTACTCCACAAAAGCTCACAGCACATAATTATCTCTCAACTCACCGAAATCGTTCTTATATTGATTTCCTAAGAGACTTGAAAAAGATGATTCCAATGCTTTTAACACAAATGCCAAGCCTCTAGTCCTCAGGCCAACAAGTGGGAGTCATCTGTGACTCGTGTCCTTTCTCTCAAGCCCTACATCCAATCCCACACCAAACATGGACGACTTGACCTTCAAACGTCTAGATGCGAGTCACCTCCCACCACCACCACGACATCTAGCCTGGGGAGTGACAACAGATGGCTAAATGCTCCCCCATACTGCCCCTCTTTGTCCGGTCTCAACAGAGTAGCCAGAGGGATCTTCTCAAACAAAAGTCAGATCATGTCACTTCTCCACCCCAAACTCTCCAGAAGAGCCCTGATTCACCTGGGGTGAGAGAACACATGGGAATCCAGTCACGACTCACTCACGTGTCCCTTCTCCGTGAGGCCATCCCTTAATACTCCCTACTCCTCTCTTCCTGTCCCTTCGACAGTTCTCTGTAGTTGACATACTGCATATTTCACTCATTTACATATTTGTTCTTTCCTGCTTCTCCGCAGGAGAATGTAAGCTCCACGAGGCAGGGATTTGTATTTTTTCTGTTCACGGCTGACCCACTTGGTAGAGACCAGAACATACTCAAATACTTACACAGTCTCTTACTCATCAATAATCTTTGGAAAATGGGAAGAATATTGGACATGCAGCACTAACACCAAGTACAATGGCATTTAATTCTAGAAGTAAAATAAATCTCTGTTCTGAGGTTGTGGACAAGAACACATTCCTACTACAATTTTTATGCCAATGGGTTTCATCCTTTATTTGAAAGTGAATTATCCCTGTGGATAGGTGGATGGGTTGGTTAATCCGTGGTGGAAAGGAGACTACTCACACTTGCTTAATCCGCTAATCAAATTTCTCAGTGGTGCCCTTACTTGCCTCGCTCTTGTTTGTTCTTGCCATTCTCTCTAATGTAAAATGTCTTTTTGTTCACTGGGTAGCACTTAGAATATAGTGGTTATTCAATAAATATTTGAATGAACGAATAAGCTGTAATTTCCTCAAGAGCAGGAATTATGTTAAAAATAGTAATCAATAAATTTTAATTAAATGATCAGTAAATGAAGGTCACTGCAGGATATAACTGTCAGAAATACAACTTTGTACCTGATGTGAGAAAAGGGTCACTGCAGAACCATGAACATGTCAATTTGGAAACTATAGATTTAACTCTATCACCACACGTGAAATAAAACCCGCTTCTATTTCTCAATTCTGTCTGCCAAAGAAAAGCAACATAATCAGACACCGAGATGTGCATGTTTTCTAAAACTTCTGCATAATTTCTTAAGAATCTTTCTTAGAGATAAATTCACCAGAAAAAAATCCCAACTCTCAATTCCAAAATAATTAAAGTATATTGTGAGGATCGATGTTAGGGTCTAAGCTATAATGGAAAACAACAGCAACAAATAACTCTAGTAAAGTTTTATACTTAAAGTTTTCATTTTCTTGTAAAGAAATGTAGACACTGCTTTACTAGATGTGAGCAAGAGAATAAGATTCAACAGATGCCATATCTCATTACTGTATGTTTAGTCGGCTAAAAATTAAGAGAATGGATTGAAAGAAACACCACTTATGAAACCATTTTAGTTAGGATTCACTTGCAGAGTATTAAGGCATATAATTTCCTGGAAAAAAAGCCAGAGAGGTAGAGCGTCACATGACATCTACACAATCTGTTTTATGAACTCTGTGACCCACAGTCTTAGTCTCTAATTATCTTATAACTCCAGGAAAATAAAGGATGACATACGTACACATTTTTTTATCAACCAAAGTATTACATATTGTGAAATATTAATAGTTAAATATATAGCCTTTGATATGCTGTCAAATCTTCAAATGGTAATAAACTAAATTGCTTTACTTACTAATACAAGCAGCAGGACAATATCGGGGTTATCGCAAGCACAGGCAATATGCATTGGTGTCCAAAAGTCTTCATCCTGGTGGTTGACATTGACCCCTCTGTCAATCAGGATCTCTGCAATGAAGGCATTATCATACCGAGCACACTGAAAGAAAGAAAGAAAAAAAAGGAAATGTATCTCAAACTATGATAAGGTTTATTGCAAATGTCCATGGATAAAGACTTCAGTGCCAATTTAGAGGTTGAGAGATGGGGCAAACTGTTCTCCAAATAACCTACAAGCTAAATGGCATACGGAGGATGGAGGGCTCAAGGGGAAATGGCGTCCATGGACAGTAGAAATAAAAATGAAAAAATAGGGACAGACATTAAGAAGGAGGAAATAATTTCACTCTTTGGGTCCTCCTCATTTGTACATAGGATTACCAGAAAATCTTGGACCACTTGCCAGAATTATCTTTCTGAAATACAGATTTGATCATACAAGGCTTCTGCTCTATAATGTACATATTTTGTCATTGAATTTTGTTAAAGAATAAAGTTGCACCACCTTATTGCATCCAAGACAGATAAGACCCTTCGTGGTCCTTTCAAACTCATCCCCCATCATCCAAATGCAGCCTTCAGCCGAGCTGCAGAAGACAACTAAGTACTCCATGGTGCCATCTTGGAACAGTTAACTATTCGTAATTTCAGAATCTTCTAACATGAATTTTAATCATCGTATTTTATAGAAATTTCAGTCTACTAAATCAAACTCTCCAGGAACTTCTTTTGCTCTTATTTTCTATTTATTATTTATAGGTAAAATTTATTAAAAAAATTCGAAGTCAGGGCTGGCTCCAAGGGTGCACAGTCTCCGTGGTCACGCTTAGGCAGGTCCTGTACTTGGTTTAAGGCTCCACTGTTGCCATCGTGAATTTTCGATAATCATTGAAGAGTCCCACATATTCATTCTTCCCTGGACCTCATAAATTATCCTGTCCTAGTATAAGTCTGATATTTTATATTTATATCCATAGGCCACATCAGTGACAAATGCATATTATTAGCTAAATTAGTATTTAAAAAAAAAAGACCTAAGCTAAATAAGCTAACTACCAATTAGCAAAATTTCTGAGTTGAAAGATACACGCTTTCCATAGGATTTGGATGCATCAAAATAGGTTCCCTCCCAAAAAGAAGTAGTAATCAATGCCACCATTGGAAGTACCATCATGTCAATATATCAACTATTCACTGGATCGGACAGACCGGACAATTAAAAACAAATCATGATTGACTTCCCCTTTTGAGTAACAGGGCCCAGACTGGCTTTCCTGCCTGAATCAACTGAAATGGAAACAAAAACACTCAGACAAAATACGACTTCCGAGAGCTGGGAAGAAACAAGGTGGTCCTACTGCTGCTGTTGTTCCAGCTCTCAGGCTTGAAGGACTTTCCAAGCTGAGCACAGTGAGGAGAACCCCAGTCGCCCAGGGTCACTCAAGAGGAGACTGAACTAAAAGTCCAGAGATCGAGCTGGCCAGCATGCACAGGACAGAGTCACAGAGAGAACGGGTTGCAGAGAGAGAGGGGACTTCGAAGATCTTCTACTCCCACCTAGAAATACTAAACTCAAGTTCTGAAAGGCTCAAACTGCTTCCAAATAATTCAATACCCCCCAAAGACAGCTCAAGTTTATTTACAGAAACATAAACATATTCAGTACCCAACAAGGCAAAATTCACTACAGCAGCATCCAAGAAAAAAATGACCAGATATACAAGACAGTAAGCAAATAGGACCCACAAAGGGGAGAGAGAGAGAGAGAGATCAATGGGAGCCAACTCAGAAGTGATATACTTGTGAGAATGAGCAACCCTGTGTGTTAAAACTGTTACGATAACTATATTCCATATGTTCAAAAAACTGGGAAACTGTTGAACGTGGTAAGCAGAGATATGGAAGACAGCAAAGAGACTGAAATTTAACTCCTGGTGATGAGAACTACCATGGTGGAGATGAAAAATATACCAACGGATGGGATCAACAATGGACTGGCTGTTGCAGAAGATAAGACTGGTGAACCTGAAGACGGTAACGTAGATTACACAAAGTGATACAGAGCCAATGAATGACTTTCGCTAAGTGAACTGAGCACCGGTGAGCCGTGGGCAATCTCCAGACAGTAACCAAACAGACTGATAGCACCAGAAATGGGGATTACAGGGATTGATTTATATTTTTCTTATTATATAATTTGCATTAAAATTAGTAATTACAAGATAGCCCAATTTTTAAAATTAGGTACAAGATTTGAACTGATATTTCATCAGAGGAAGAAAAAAAAAAAAGACACATGAATTGTGGTTCCCAATCATAATACAGTCATGGAAGAACATTCCTATCTTCTTCCAGTACCTGGTGGTGTCAAGAACGTACAGTCAGCACGGTGCAAAATCATGGTGCAGGTTCCATACAAATGAAGATGTGCAGGCATCAGTATTGGGATGCATGGAAGCACTTGGGGCAATGGCACACGTGTACGCAGAGGGATTAGTTTCCGTTTTGAACCATGACCTTTGCCTGTGTGAAGTACTGTGTCCTGTGTAACAATAATGAAAACGCTAAGACCCTGAGTCCCATCCGTGGAAGCTGCAGGTTTGGGTACAATGACTAATAAAATGAGGATCAGAGTCTAAAGACTCAATAAATAGGTTTTAGAATTAGGGCCTGGATCCAATTTCTTTCAGGAAATTCACATGCCGGTAATGCCTATTCTGCTCTCTTTATCTTTTTGATAACTCACTGCATAATCAAGAGAGATGGGACCTCCTCCTTCCCTGTCTGTCAAGATCCCCTCAGCCCTCACCTCAGGAATCCACATTTACAATTCAAAGATACCTACAGTTTGGCTCTTCCTTGTCTTTTACCAAAAAAGAGTTAATTAGATACAGTGCGGAAAATGGTATCAGCCTCTCTCAAGTAATGTAATTTTTAGAATCACATTTCAGAGGATCATGAATAATAATTTGACAGCAATAAATACCTTCTAATCACACTTGTCTGAAAAGATTACGATGGTTGAACACTGCCGTTACAATGTTCTTACAACATTACTGTTAGATAGTAAACCTCATTCTCGCTAGAAAGAATTTTCTTCGAGCTAGCAAATCTTTCTCCCGATTCAGGTTGCTCTTCATCATTTCAACCAATTTCTGGCAACAGTTTACAGCAACAAGAAGGTGGCTGAACCACTATTTGGTCACCATCAGAGAGCTCTGACAACACCAGTCGTCTCCCCTGGCTCCTCTCGTCACCATCCTCTGCCTCTCCAAGGTCCAGGCAGGATGGGCTATGTAATTAGTGGGGCGCAGTACAAAATGAAAAAGTGAGGCCCCTTTTTCAAAAATGACTAAAAATTTGGGGGGCACCTGAGTGGCTCAGTCGGTTGAGCGTCTGACTCTTGATTTTAGCTCAGGTCATGATCTCGGGGTCGTGAGATTGAGCCCCATGTCGGGCTCTGAGCTGAGCGTGGAGTCTGCTTAAGATTTTCTCTCCTCCTCTGCCCCTACCCCATGCTCTCTCTCTCTCAAATAAATAAATACATCTTTAAAAAAAAAATGACTAAGAATTTTAAGATGGTGACAGCAGAGCATGAAACAAAGCGTGAGCCCAGTGGAGCCCAAAGCCCAGAGTGACTGCGTGGACCACATGCGCATGAAGCTGACCTTGAACTGCCAAACCTCTTCATCAACCAGCCCCCGGGTCCCTCAAGTCCACACACTGCACTTCCTTCCAGCGAACCTCTGGAACCTAGTCCATTTCAAATAAACCTTCCTCACCTAGAAATGTCCATAGAACCTAAATCTATCTCTCTGGAATCACCATTCCCTCCTGTAGCCTTCTCCACTGAGTAGGTAAAATTCTCCTTCCATCAGCCCTGAAAAAGCTTAGCCACTTCCTGAGCTTATTGATTCTTTTTTTTTTTTTAAGTAAGTTTTACACGCAGCATGGGGCTTGAACTCATAACCGCGAGATCAAGAGCGCCATGCTCCATCAACTGAGCCAGCCGGGTGTTCCTGAGCTTATTCACTCTTTTACAATCAACTGGATTCATTCACCTTAATGTGCTTCTTTCTAAGATTCACTCTATGCTTACATCCTACCCTCTTCTCCCAAAAGGGTCGCTCTCCCCTTCATCAAAGTTAGGTACTACAATCCCAGTCGTCCCAGCAGTGAGCACATCAGCAACACTGGGTTACACACCCTCTCTGAAAGTGTAAAATGTCTTCCTTCTAGGCCCCCAGAAACCTCCACCACATTATACTTTAGTCACCACCCCTGGCTTGCCGCCATGAAGACTGGCTCCACACTACAGTACTAAATCCCAATATCCCAATCTGTGATCCAAACTTTCCATTCTGCCTCCTAACGCATACTTGGAGAGCAACACCACAAAGAGCTCCTTCCTCCACGACTATTTATTGAGTTGCCTAGGATTAGTGAGAATGAACACCCATCACACTAACTCAGCAGTCCACAGCTTCTCAGGAAATGCATGCTTTCACTGTTTGGAATTGCTTCTAAACAAAGGTAATGTCTCTCGATGTACAAACCTAATACAATGCGTATTATTGATTCAGCTGAAAAGACTCTAAAAACCATAGAAACCAAATAACAAATACAATTTCAAACTTAAAATGTTTTGTCTTTCCCTACATCTTGTCATAAGGGATATTTTATGTATTTTTAGTTCTTCCAGTTGGCTAATGAGCATGTCCTAAACAACCTTGAAATCTATCACTCAGAAAATTAAAAGCTTTATACAAACACTGAATTCCCACATTAAATTCCCTGGTTCATACATGAAAGTTATCTTTTGCAAGTTTTTAGTTTTCTTTTTTAAACATGGGTCGAACCTGTCCCATTACTTTTCTCAATGTCTATACATTTTCAGGACACACTTTCCTTTTTTTCTCCTCTGTGTTGATTTCAAAGCCACTAGGGCAGAAGAGACTAGCAAAGAGTTACCAGGACAACATTCAATTTGATCCCAATATCAGTTGTTGAGTGGGTATCACATGCTAAGCACAGTTCCACTATTAAAAAAATTTCTCTCTGAACTCTCCAGAAGTGGTGAGGAGAGGGGAAGCAACATGATTTATACAGTCAGTTTGGGTTAATCATTATCCATTTTTCTTGTCCTATATTTACGGGTTCTCAGTGGTTCAAAAACTTTCCTACAACCAGAGACAGATGGAGAGAGACAGAAACACACAAAAAGAGAGAGACACGTACACGCAGAGTTTTGTATCAGTAGGAAAACGAATTTGAATTTGCTACAATTTAAAAATTTTTTGAAATCACTCTAGAATTTCCATATGGCCCCTTGTACTGAACATCAATCCCCACCAGCCACCTCTTTCAGCCAGTGCCGAGATCTGCACAGAATCACTTTCACTTCTCTGCCATTATATCACACGGAAGGATCGCACTCATTATAATGTCATCTTGAACATACTTCTCATCATTTTTACTTTTCATGTACAGATGGTCTCTGACTTACAATGGTTCAACTTATGAGTTTTTGACGTTATGAAGGTGTGAAAGAATTCTGAATTTGGATCGTGTCCGGGGCTGGCGACATGCGGTTCGAGCCCCTCTCATGATGCTGGACAGCAGCCGCAGCTCCCAGGCAGCCATGTTGTCGTGAGCGAAGACAAGTGGTACACTGCCAACCACTCTGTACCCATGCAGCCATTCTGTGGTATCACTTTCAGTAGAGAATGCAATAAATTACATGACATATTTGACACTTTGTTAGAAAATGCTCTTTGTGCTCAATGATTTTGCTCAGCTGTAGGCTAATGTTGGGCTAGGCTAGGCTAGCTACGATGTTTGGTAGGTTAGATGTATTAAATGCATTTTTGACCTAAGGATACCTTCAACTTACATGGTTCATCCAGACATAACCTCATCAGAAACCAAATAAGATGCATTTCTTCTCTCTGGCAAATACTTGTCCTAAAGATTACCTCTCCATACATAACCTACCCAGAACCCTCCGAGCTGAATCATAGTTTTTATTTCCACCTGCATTCTAAGCACAGATCTCTTCCAGCCAATTGAAACAAACACGAATTATCAAATAGGCTATTACTAAAGAGATTCAGAGGTACCACTAAAGCACATCCAGAAATTTTTAAATCCTAATAGAACTTTTATCCTTTTAAAGTGAATGTACACTCTGCTTCTTCAGCTGCAACACTGGTTTGCCTCACTTCGAATGACCAACATTTTATCAGGCAACTCTCTATTCCAGGCACTGCACTTGGCAATATATAGGTCAAGTTTAACAACCTAGTAACTACCCTTGGGAAACAGACAATACAGTTGAATGAGATTGAGGGTGTTCAGAGCATTCTAGAGTCACAGTGGAGGGTACCTAATGGCCGGATAGAATTGGACACCCCAGTATGGGACACTTGCACCACAGGTCTTGAAGGATTCGGTGGAGGAGGTGGGGGTTGAGACATTCATGATCCATTAAGTATTCACCGAAGCCCTACCATGTGCTTAGTGCTGCGCCAAGCCAAAGAGTTGGTATCATGGACTAGATATTGTCCCCAATCAATAGACTCAAAATCAAGAGGGCAATGCAGTCAAAGAGAAGTATGATGGAGAAGTCCAGTGAACTATGGGGCCACCTCAGAGGAGCACGCCAAAGTAGGAAACAACATAACAATATGGAGGAGGAATGAAAATGGCTCTTTGAGGAATTCTATGTCATTTGACATGGAAGGCCTTCCTGAGAGGTGAGTTTCAGATTGAGCCCTTGGGGAAAACCTTTCTGGGTGAGACACCCAGCTTCGCCTAGGAAAGGCTCTGTACCAGTGCTCTCAATGCTGGTCAACTGGGATTTTTCTCAGAGGGGCTCACAGTTCAAAGACATCTGTAAAAAATTCCTCGACAATCTGCCTTCACCCTGTCGTGAAGGTTTCTAATTCTTTATAAATTGGGTCCTAGGGTTGCAGAGACAAAACGCAACAAAACACAAATCTCACTGGTAACTTTACTAGGGAATTTTTTAGAATTTGTGGTTGAATGAACCAGTCCTGTGTGATACATTGACTCAAAAATGGAAAATTCACTCCCCTCAGTCCCTGATGGCATTCTGAGAAACGCACTTTTGTTGCCTTCTTACCCCTAAGTCATGCACCCGGGCAGTCCAAATAAATATATACCCACCACACAGAACAAGGTTAGGATTTTCATTCAAGATTCAGATGGATACTGTACTCATGGTCAAAGATCCTGGACTCCGGCTTTCCAGTTATGGGTGCCATGATTCTCATGGACCAAAGAGACGCTGGATTTTAAAAAGCAAAGTCCAGCCAGAAATGTGAATCTTCATCACCTCCTTGGAAAAAATTTAAAGGAGCCATTATTTCCAGTCCATGGAAACACTGCTTCTTGTTTCCCAGCCCTTTCCAGCACCATCGTCAGACATCAGAATGGTTGGGTTCTCGTGCTCGTTGGCATTCTCGTTTTTCGTCCTTCTTGCTCCTTCACGTGTCTCTTCGCTTCCCGGTCCCCCATCGTGTACAGATGTCCCCCTTTCCTCATCACCCAAGAAACTCCCGGAAACGGCCCCTGGAGAGGGCACATTTTCTTCTGCGATGATGCATTTTCTTACCAGCACTTACCCTCGCAGGTTTTCCCCCTTACTTTCTGGGAGAGCAAAGGAGGGGGAAGTTACACGGTCAATGCCCAGATGCTTTGGACAACGTCCACATATCTACTGACCACTTTTGCTCTCTAACACCTAGACCAGTTTTAAAATTAGATCTTTCTTTAGACATTTCCTCCACTGTCTTAATATTCTGACTCTTTTCAAAACATATTTTCTCCTCCATCAAAAAGATACGAAGATGTGGAAGAACAGCCACTGTAGTAATTTGCTAATTATCTCTGCTTCTTCCAGATCCTGAAGCTTGAACAATGTCGAGCGGGAGGCCCAATGAGCAGCCAATTCACACACCAGACTTCCTTGGAAGAGCAGGAAGTGATTAAAACAGGTAGTGCTAAGCCTCTAACAAAAATGCAGTCACAACTAAGTTTATTAATTTCTTTTATTATATGAAACGTACATGTAAAAATGAAAAGCCTTTGCCTCCTTTCCCCAGCCTGAGTCACTGGTAAAAATTTCTGGTCTAGCCTTCGAGATTTTTCTCTGCTTTTGCAAAGATTCTCCCCCTTTCTCTCTCGCCTCATCACCAGGTCAAAGAAAGAGTAGCTCCTATTTCTAACGCATTCCATTTAAGCCTCACTGTGGTCTGCTGCTGTCACAAGGCAACACTAAAAGAATTTGCATTTCATGTTCCATTCAAGAGGGTTTGGTCACCACTGCGAGCTCCTTCTTGAGAGCTCATTTATTAGAGATCTGAACATAAAACCCCGGAGAGCGGTTTAGCAAAACCTGTGTGATTCTGTTTCCAAATCCACAAATATCATAATGTCTTCCTGAGACTTAAATCTGAGTGTTCATGTATACTGTCACCTGCTGTCATTACTTCCCCTCTGTCGATCACAGGACTTGACATCTGCCATAGGTTTGATACATGAATCAGTTATGGAAGGGTAGGCAAACAAGAGAATCTAGAGGTATTTGTTGAAAATTTCAAAAGAAAATAAAATCCCTGTATGGGATGGGAATTATTCATCTCCAACATCAAAGTTCTCCTGTCACTTCTAAGAGAAATGCACTGAAATCTACACTTGGAATCAGGAACTCAATGGAGAATGAGTGAAAATAACAAAACTCTGGAAATCTGAACAATTTCCACCGCTTTTTCTCGATGGCTCACACAAACAGACGCTGCCTTTTTCTCAAAGGCGTTGATCTAAGCATCTATAATTAAGAGCTTTGGTGCTAAGAACACATCAGGCTTCCTAACACAGGATGCCCCAAAAGTGGGGCCAACAGCAGAGATGCTCGCACTTGACATTTCAGACGGCTAAATTGCCTTTTTCAGTACCTAAGGCATGTTGAAAGCCTGTAATTTTGTCTCTCTGGCAATTCGTAATTTTTCATTTGCTTTTATTTACTCAGGAACCCCAGGAAAGAAAGACTCAGCACTGACCCCAGGGTCCCTTGGCCGTCCCCAGGCTTTCTCATGCGTGCCCCAGCCCCACCTTCCTTTTATCTGAGGCTCACAGCCCATGTCTGAGGGTTTAAAAAAGCAACACAGCTACACTGAACGCAGGGTTAAGAAAGTGTTTCCCTCTGCCTTCTCACTTGAATCCTCTCATTCGGTTTTCCTTCTGATTCCACCATTTCTGAGTCTTTATACTCTGTGACCTGGGCCTCAAATAACTGACCTCTCATTAGCCAAAGAGGTCCTTAGGTCCTTGGGGCCCATTCATTCATCTGTTCATTCACGGATGACCGTATTTCCTGCACATCAAACGCCACGGATATGAAAGTATCTAAGACAGTCTCAGTTTTTGAAAATGCAGTCTAGCAGAGGGAAAAGACACATCATCCATTAATTACGACCCACCATGACAAGATCTGTAGCAAAGCAAGGATCGTGCACTCGGAGATCTTGCATAAAAGAGTAATTACGTCTGATCAGGAGGGTGGAGAGTGTCAGAACTCTTCTCCCAGTGCAGGACGGCCTCGCTAGGGTCCTCTGCCACGATCTCCTGTTTACCCCCGTCCCAGATCTGCCGGATTCAGTGGTTTATTCTTCTCCCTCCCTCAGAAAACTAAACTCCCTATGGGCACAGAATGCGTTCTGAATCTCTGCATCCCCTAAGAGCGGCCACAGCCTCAGATATTCATTAATGACATAGTTAATGCATTAACTTTCCTACTCAGCAAATCTACTGAGCATCTAGCAGGTGCTGGGCACTCCCCCAGGCATTGCGGACACAACAGGCTGATGAGACTATGCCCCGTTCTTGCTCTCACAGAGCTCACGGTCTAAGAAGCAGGGCGTAATCACATGGGTCTGAACTCGTTTGGTGGCACCTGCATGTGACGGGGAAACTAGATGAAAGTCAAGTTGATTGTGGAGCGGTGGTGATAGGCTGCTCTAGCCTACAGGGCAAGCCAGGGAAGGCTGCTCTGTTAGATGACTTCCGAGCAGAGACCCAAAGCGAATGAGGGCATGAGCTGCATGGATACCTGCAGAGCAATGTTCCAAGTGGAAAAGACAGCGGTGGGGGTGCACCCGGAGGGAGTATGGCGGGCGCAATAAGGAGCTCTGAGAACAAGAGGGGAGGAATGGGGGCGGGGCCATGGCGGGGGCAGGTCAGGATCTGGCTCTACATAGGACTTTGGGTTTTTCTTTGAGTGGGAAGGGAAGTTTCTGGGGTATTCTGATGAAGGAGGGGGGCTGATCTGACTTCCATGTAGCAACAGCCTTCAGGGTAGGCAAGGATGGGAAGGGGAGATGAGAGAAGCTGTTGCTTATCCTGGGAAAGGGATGAAGCTTTAGGAGAGGGTGGCAGTGGTCCAGGTGAAGGGACACAGTGGCAACTGGCTGGAGGTCAGAGGGCCAGAAAGCAACCACTGCTCTGCCTGCTGCCAGGAGGCATTTTATATGCTCATTACAGGCAAATGCATTTTATATATACAGTTGTGGGTCTCTCTCTCTCTCACACACACATAAACACACACACATGCTCAATAATAATAACATTTTTGGCAATATTAACAGTGAATTCACACCATTTGTTTACAGAAAAGGTCTGTCTTCCAGTAGTTGAATTAGAAGGACCGCGTGCTCTCTGAAAACTGAAATGAGCCCCATTCAGGTATCACTAGGGAACAGATGCGGCAAGAACACTGCATCAGCAGAGGCCAGACCAGGAGGTCTACACTATCTGCTACGATGTGAACCTGGCCAAATTGCTTCATTCTTCCATTTCTCAGTTTCTAACTAGGAAACTCACATAGGCATATTCCCAAGCACACAGAGCTACGGTGAATAAAAAATTAATTTATATGAAAATGCCTCCTAAATAATACACTCTAATGTACATATTGATCAATATCTAACATATCAAAGACACTTTCTGGCTTAAAAGTTATTTTCCCATCTCTCTGATCATCACAATGCATGCCGTGATATGTATTCATCACAGTAAATACTCTGAATACAACAGCCCAGATAATACCCCCATTTCACAGATGGGAAAATGAGCCTCAGTGAGCTTAAGCATCTCCTCCAACTTCATGAAAGGGGAAAGTGTACATGAAGTTACATATGAAAGGAAAAGTCCCAAAGCCACTGGCACGGGATCGAATGCTCTCCTGATCCTCTTCTAACAGGGGAAACAGAGACAGATGTAGGCACTCCCAAGAAAAGAAAGCAGGGCCTGGCCTCGTCTCCTTCTGAACATGCTGATCACTGGAGCTCCTGGTAAAGAGACAGCCATATGGAGCAAGAGGAAAATGTTTGTAGAAAGCTGCTAGCAGCAGGTCCCTAGTCCTGCTAGCATTACTTATCGTTAGACCTGGGACCTAGGAACTAAGGAGGCATAGCTCCTTAGTCATTTCACGTAAGCCATGTAATGATCAGAGTCCAAAATGGAGAGCTTTCAAAACTAAAACCCTCCAGAGATGGAAAAAGTCATCTAGAAATCTCGGGCCTGTTTGACACATGACTTTCTTTAACAGACTTCAATGTACCGTGAAGAAATATAGCTCACCTCCGACCTGGGTAGATGACCCTGAGTTAGGTTTTCGAGGTTATGTTAATTTTGATATTTTTCAAAATTAAGTCTTAATCACTACATTAGTCCTAAAGACTACTAAATTGAATCCTTCTATTGAATTTTTAAGTGAACCAGTAAAAATTTCTGGCACATGATCCCAATATAATATTTTCTTGTTATGCAATTATTTATTTGTTGATTCACTTAGCCATTCACGGCTTTGTCTCCAAAAGAATCTAGGTGAGCTTTATTCACATTTATATGTGCCTGGTCACGAGCAGAGGATAGAGGAAATCCACTGCAGCCATAAAGACAACGTGTAGAAGCAAAAGAAGGATTGCCTAACAGTCTACCGCGGATCCAATATTATCTGCTTCATTTTCAAAAGCATCTTCTTTAGGACAGAAGTTCTAACTCCATTCGTTAAAGATTTGGTAAAGATTTGGTAAAGATTAATTACAGCCTCCAATGTAGTAATTAGGAAATGCTGCAGCTCGTTATCCAAGCCTAATCATTTGAAAGTGTCCCATTTTGAGGATCATCTGTCAGACGTACATCTGGAGGACGCTTGGTTGGGGGGCTTGGTGTCAAGCATCTGCCTTTGGCTCAGGTCATGATCCCAGGGTCCTGGGTTCAAGCCCTGAATGCGGCTCCCCGCTCAGCGAGGAGTCTGCTTCTCCCTCTCCCTCTGCCCTTCCCCTCTGCTTGTGCTCTCTCCCTCTCAAGTCTTAAAAAAGAAAAAAAAAAAAAAGATGTACATTTGGCTATTGGATTTTGATCCCACAACTGATTCTCCTCCCTGCGTCACCCTCCTCCCCCCGTGTGCTGGTCAGAGGGTTCTCACCAGATGCAGCAGGGACCCTCCCGAGGAAACGGTGGCGTGTGGATCCGCGCCCTCCTTCAGGAGCCGAAGCGCTGAAAAATCGAAAGAGTAGGCAGTTACAGCACGTGGTCCGTCCACACCGTGAACCCGCACCGGGGCATAGCATTAGTATCGCACATGCTAACAGCCATGGAAGCCCGTGTAGACGCGTTCACCGCCCTCTGGCCTTCCCTGGTGTAGGCAGGATCGGGGGCATTTGTCTTCACATTCAGACTTGTTCCTCGGTCTGTCAACATCCTTTCCTATCACAGCCGCCCCAAGTATTCAGAAAGGGGAACACGTCCTCATGGTTTATTGTTTCCGAGTGCCTAGTTTGTATACCCTTCATAGGGCAACATAATAAAAAGAAATTACTTCACTGGGCTCGTGGAGGCACTGGCTCACGTAACTTTTATTTTTTCATCTCATTAGGGCCCATTGGCTTACAACACAGTTTATACACTGGTGGACATTGAACTTCTCTTCCTGCGACGGCCTCTTGGGAGTGTGTCCACCATTCCTGAGAAGGACTGTGGGACACAGCCATTTCTACCCAAATTAAGAACGCCAGGTAGGTCAAAATAGATGCCAATTACCAGAATAAATGCACAGTTAGAAGGTGACCTGTGTTTCCATCTGAACGGCAAAGGTGACTCATTAGTACAAGGAATGCCACAGGCCTGAGGAGACTGCGCTCGTCTCCGCTTCTTACAATGGGCTCCAGGACAGGCTTCACAGAAAGGCTTGTCGGTTCCCCAAAGCACGTGTGGTTTCCACAGTTAATAGCAGTATCACAGTCTTGATAAAAAGCCATTAATGCATTTTCCACAAAAACTATAATTAAACCAACAGTGACTCTTTCATTTCCATTGTCACACAGACCGGTATTAAATGGCTCGAGTTCAAACACATACCTCACTGAGCACAGTCTCTCCATGAAGTGTCTCTGTAGTCTGAAGTGTCACTTCAATGTACCTTCTATTCTATGGTACCCCAAATCTTTTATGTGTTCCAATATCTAGCATGTCACCGTCTTCCCCAGAGCTAACCACACACCACAAGGGCACCACGGTCCTGGTGGACATGGCTACACCCATTGTCCCCTCTCGAGGAAGGCCGTCTCGTTGATGACGTGTGCCGTGGGGGTGAAGAGGGAGACTGAAGAGCCCCTCCAAAATGGGGGTGACGTGGTGACAGCAGAGACAACCCACGCCCAGCCCAGTGTGGCCTCCAGACAGCCCTTCCTGAAGTCGGAGGGCCTTCTGTCCAAATCTCTCTTCCCAGGGAAGTCAGACACACACCTGTGCCCTCTCAACAGCAGCAACACTTGGCTCCATGGGCCCGCGCCCCTTCACTTCAGTCCTCCCCCTGAAAGTTATGCTCAGTGGGAGTCTGTCCACGTCTATTCACCTGCCAAGGGGCTTCCCCTTGAATAAGTTCTTTCTCCAATTAAGAATTGAATTCTTTTCACAACATAGATTCTCCTAATGTTGGTAGTTTGTCACCAAAAAATTTCTCAAAGACAGCGATCCTACAGGACCTAGCATAACCTGACACGGCGGAGTCATCTCCCTCCTCAGTCATCAGAACATCCAGGAAGGTAAGTCCTTTGCCTTTCTTGTCCTCGCTTTATTTCTGGGAGCGGTCCTGCTGTGCGGTTTGCAGGTGCCCTTTCCCCCTCCCGTTCCCGACTCTCTCTATCCACATGCACGATAAATGGACTCACTTCCGCACCCTTCTTGCTCTTAATTTTGAACAGTCGATTGCCAACAACGGATAGTTAATTAAATACGTTTACTGACAGTTTCCCCAGAAGATAAATAACACTTTCACCCAAATGTTTATTTTTTTAGCAAAGAAATTATTCATCTTGAATTAACTAGTATCAACACAGTGCTTTAAA
Organism: Potos flavus; assembly: GCA_028534135.1. Lineage (NCBI taxonomy): Eukaryota > Metazoa > Chordata > Mammalia > Carnivora > Procyonidae > Potos > Potos flavus. The sequence continues at coordinate 2,718,108 of CM052883.1, forward strand.
GTTTTCATAGCAAAGCACTTATACTACAAATACAGTATGAGGCAGATTTTATTAGAAAAACATTCATAGGGGCGCCTGGGTGGCTCAGTGGGTTAAAGCCTCTGCCTTCGGCTTAAGTCATGATCTCAGGGTCCTGGGATAGAGCCCCACATCGGGCTCTCTGCTCAGCAGGGAGCCTGCTTCCCCCTCTCTCTCTGCCTGCCTCTCTGCCTACTTGTGATCTCTCTCTCTGTGTCAGATAAATAAATAAAATCTTTAAAAAAAAAAGAAAAACATTCATAAAACGTTGTCAGATTTTTTTTAAAAAGATTTATTTACTTGAGAGAGGGAGAGGAAGCAGGCGGTGGGGCGCAGAGGGAGAGGGCACCAAGCAGACTCCACACGGAGCAAAGAACCTGATGTGGGGCTCGATCTCACGACCCTGAGAACAGAACCTGAGCTGAAACCAAGAGCCCGACACCCGACCAACTGCGCCGCCCAGGAGCTCTTGCTGTCTGATTTTGAGTAGAATCCACCATGCACCTGTGTAGTGAATCACACGTAACAGGAGTCCGTGAGACACTGGCCTTGGGCTTCCCCAGATTGGCTGTGAGGCCTGGCCCCACGGGGAGAGCTGCTGAATTCTCTGGGCCTCGGTTTCCTGTCAGCTGACCTCACGTCATGGGGGCACTGGCAGAAGCGAATGAGCCAACAGGGCAGCTTGTTTATCACGCCTCCTGGCACTGGGTACCGATCTCCAAATGATTCCTACTAGTGTAATTACTCTACGTCACGAAACCCCATAATCACATACCCTAGAATCCATAACTTAAGGTTTATTCCAAATTTTCTCAAAACCTTCCAATTTTTAAGCATTGAAAGGAAGTATAGAATATAAGCAATGCAGATTTAGCAGCAGTCACTTGGAGGACGAGTGTGTAATTTATCCAGCACAAAAGGGGTAAGGAGGACTATGTGGGAGGAAGTGAGGAAAATGAGCGTGTGGGGGGTGGAGCACTGCGTAGAGCTCAGAGGACGGGGTCAGCGAGGACACGGCACATCACACTACAGGACTCAGACACCATTTTGTGGGCAACAAATGCATTCCCATCAGCCCTGAGTACTGTATGTTTAATTATTTGTAAATTGTCATTGAGGGTCCATCCCAGGACCCCAAGTTCATGACCCGAGCCAAAGGCAGACGCTTCAACTGAGCCACCCAGGCGCCCCTTGAGTATTACTCTTTATTACAATCAACTTAATTGTAAGTTTATCTACTTTAATTTTTACCGTAGGCTTTGTTTAACTGTTTCACAACCAACTGACAAATTCCTGAAATTTTAACAACCGTTTCTTGGTTCTCGGGGGCTAGACGGGCAAGCTCAGCGCACTGCTCAGGAACAGCCTGAGGCCCTCAACGAACGTGCCCAAGAACGTCCAGGAATGACAAGGACACTACAACCAGGAATTCCAGAATTTCCTCCCACAGTGACAGACAAATAAGTCTCACCCCTCTCACTGGGCCACAACTCAGCCTAAGGAGAAAAGAGATGGGGACAATTGGAGCCTATTTTTTCCCCCCAGATAGAAGGGCTATTTTCCAAAAGGGCTGTTTACATTATCAGAACTAAATTGGAACCACAGAAGGCCTGCTGACTAGGGTTGCCCCTGGATACGATGGTGGGGACTCAAGAACAAGACCAAATCAGCTGTTGACAAAATAAAGAAATGGTTTTCATATAAACACGCACACAAATTGTAGAGTGAGCTAAATTCTATGTCTGCAAAGGCTTAAAACTGGACACTGCAAAGTACCTATATACAAAGACGGAATGAAGAAAATGTCATTTGCTTGGTAATTCATTCATAACAGAGAATTATGAAAAAGAAGAGGGTATGATGGGGAAACAAAGGCAAAAGAAACATTAAATTTCCTTACTACTTACAGCCCACCGACAGGTCCTTGGAAGAGGCAGAACAATGAATCTTGGAACATTGAAAAAATAAAATTGAATTAAAAAAAAGAAAGAAAGAAAGAGAGAAAGAGGCAGAGCGACCTTCCTCCAGGAGCTCAGCTGCCTTGATGTTGACCCTTTGCTAAGGGCCAAAGGCCATCTTAGCCCATCCCAGGACCCTGTGAGTCTACTTTAACATATAAAAATTCCTTTGGAAAGTTCCTTTATCCATTACCCGCCCCTCCCTGAGATCCATGTCAGCAGTCATCCCCCAAGCATATGGCCCACAGATACACATCTGAAGGGTCTCATGACTAAGGTTTTAGCAGACAGTAATAAATGGCCTTTTCATGACAAGAACTAGCCCCCCTCAAGGTCCTGGAAGCCTTGCTTCCAAAATTCCTTAGAGACTCAGGCTATCCCTAAAAATCTACAATCAGTCACCCCTCACAACCTCAGCGCAGCCCTTTCTGCCCACGGGTTCTGTCCCCCTGCTTTAATAAAACTGCCTTTCTGCACCGAAGATGTCTCAAGAATTCTTTCTCGGCCGTCGGCTCCAGACTCCACCATGTCCTACGTCACGTACATTTTTCCAATGCACACACACACTGAGCACTTTTCTAACTACTTCGGCTGTAAGTACATGAGTATAAGAATTACTTTAATTCTCTCAGCTCCATGATGCAGATCCTAGAATTGTTTCAGCGAGGACACTGGGACTCCGATTTTGTGATGCCCCTAAGCCACACGGTACCCTGCTGGACCCAGAACTCAGCGTGGGCAGCAGGAGTCCAAATCCCCTCTGATCACTCATTTTGTGTAAAACTGCCCAAAAGTAGATGAAAATACTTTCTCCAGAAAAGTCCAGAAAAGGACCTTGTAATAACAAGAGGCAATTGCCAGTCAGGTCATATTGGCGTAGCCACTCCAAGTCTTTCCGCGACAATAAAATCCACAGGAAAACAGCCGGAGGAGAAACAGCCATCTGGGGACCAAACAGAATAATGAAGCTGAGGCTGCCTTTTAGAGTGGGGCTGCTTGGAACTGATTCAGCATTTATTGTACATTTGTGGCTTTGTCATCAAGCTGCCCAGAGCTCCACCGAGAAGTCTGTGTTGGGGAGCACGATTTGATATTTAAAAAGAAACATTCAGTCTCTAAAGCTTCAGCTATCGGGGTAGAAAAATGGATGCAAACACATCAGAAAACGTGCTAAGGAGCTCTAACAGAGTATGCAGCGGTCGCCACGGAATGTCCCCACCAGCACCAACCACAACCAAAGCCAAGAGTCCGGCTGGGAATCATCACTTACTTTGAGTCTCCAGGTAGCACCGTGATTTATCTGTGTTGACAACATGCCACCCATGGAGGAGAGGACGTGGACAGCAACCTGGGGACCGTCACTGCTTTGGGGATCCTAGGAGCCTGTGTGGGTGTCTGGCTATGCGGCATTCCATGATACTCACGTGATTCTCATGATGACCGCGGGTCCCTAGAGGGAAACACAACCTAACCAGGGGTTCTAAATCTTGGCCCCGTTTTAAGCCGTGCACCGGCATTTTTTCAGAGAGAGGAAAAGATAATTCGTATGTGGTAAAACGTTAGCAAACAGTAAACCTGGCTGAACGGGGGGAGGGGTATGGAAGTTCTTAGTTTTGTTGGCTTACCCCTTCTGTAGGTTTGGTTTAATTTCTCAATAAAAAGTTAAAGACGAATAACAACAAAAAAACCAAGGCAGAGTCTTTTTTCCCTGAAAGGATAATAGGAACATCAATGGAAAGACTTCCAAGAAACACAGATGTGAGAATTTCCGTTAACAATTGATAGTCTTCTGAGAAATGCTTTAAGAGGCCCCTGGGTGGCTCAGTCTTTAAGCGTCTGCCTTCAGCTCAGTTCATGATCCCGGGGTCCTGGAATCAAGCCCCGCATCGGGCTCCCTGCTCAGCGGGGAGCCTGCTTCTTCCTCTCCCACTCCCCCTGCTACTGTTCCCTCTCGCTGTGTCTCTCTCTGTCAAATAAATAAATAAAATCTTTTAAAAAAATGCTTTAATAGGTTTATCTTATCAATATGTTAATCAAGAATGGAGGCAGAAAGCAGGAACATAGAGATTATGTTACTAACACCACAGAAATGTCTATCTGCACAGCAATGCTGCTTAACACACAGATTTCCTGCCCTAGGTCAAACTCAAATTTTAGGATGTCTAAGAATGACGTGAGGATTTTTTTTTTAAGAGATTTTTTTAAAGATTTTATTTATTTACTTGAGAGAAAGAGAGTAGGAGTAGGGGGAGGAGGGAGAGGGAGAAACAGGCTTCCTGCTGAGCAGGGAGCCCGATGCGGAGCTCGATCCCAGGATCCTGGGATCATGACCTGAACTGAAGGCGCAGATGCTTAACCTACTGAGCCACCCAGGCGCCCCTAAAATAGATGTTTCTAGTTCAGTGATTCTCAACCTATTTTTCATTATCACTCCTTCCCCATCAACCTATGCCATAAAATTGTAGTACCACAGACGTTCTGTCCGTCTCCTCAGGTGCTGTAGCCCTAGGAAGGACAACAAACTATGACTAACACTAACACTTTTCTCCCCCAAGAAAGACTTCTCACCTTGGGGGGCCATTTCTCTCCCTTTCAGAATCAAGTCCTAGTCCCACCTCCAGATACTCTGATTCAAGAGTTCCGGGATGGGATCAAAACCGCGCATTTTACACAAAAATTCCAGGAGATTCTGGTGCAGACGGCCACCTAAATTCATTTTGAGGAAAACTGCTAGGATTTTATGATCTCAGAAAATTACCTTCAAACATCTCACTTAGAGCAAGAGAAAGAGTGTCAAAGTTAAGACTTCATGGGCGATCCTTACCCATGAACTTGCCATTGAGAATTTGACTGCTAATGCTGTATGGAAGACAGTATCCCTCGGAACACACAATTTATTCTCAATAAATACAGAGTTAGCCAAGCCTGCCTGAGCTGAATCTTGGTTTAGTGGGGCCATCTCAGAAGAGAGAATCAAGGTCTGCGTGGATGGGTGGATGGGGTACCCTCGGGTGGGGACAGAGCCTGAGCTGGGGCAAGGATTCTCAACCCTCATTACACTTAGACTACTAAAACTTAAAAATATATAAATACCCTGTTTTGTCACCAGATTCTTAAACTCAGTCAAGAATGTGCCCAACTGTCCATATGTTTTGAAGGTCAAAGCACCTTGATGATTGTAATACTGAGAAGGGTGGGAAGCAGGGGAAATCAGTATCCAAAAGGCTGGCTAGCTTGTTTCCACCCCAGCCTGGTGATGACCTGAAGAGGGTCTCACAGGTTTTGAAGCTTGAGTGAGGTTCTGCCTGGGATCTGGAAGTTGTTGAGACCGAGGTCCAAGACCGCCATCGCCGAGCTAACTCAGATCCCCGCCCGACCCGCTTGGGCCGCTGTGATTGAGGCAACGAACGTGCAGTGAGTGCCTTTTCTGGGCTAAGCACTGTTTTAGGAGTTGGCGCGATAGCAGAGAAAAAAATAGGGAAAAAAAAAATCCTGCCTTCGTACAGTTTATAATCTCATGGGCACCAGCAGGTGAAGACAGAAGACGGACAAGAATTTATTACACAGTAGAGCGATCTGTAGTTCTTCTCGAATCAGTGCCTGGATATTCTGAATCTTTTTCGGAAAATTACGTGTCATTTCTCTCTTCCGGTGTTGCTTATAACTCATTTCTCCCCTCCCCCTTCAAGGCCATTGCTGGCAGGGAGCTGAAAAGATATTCAAAAAAGGGCTTCTGTCAAATTCACCTGTTCTACAGAATTTCTAACATATATTACTGTGATGTATATGCTTGGCAGGAATCAGGAGTGGCCTGTGTACCTAAACACGGCCTAAATCATTAACTCTCTAAATATTCCAGAAGAGACCCAAAGGGACAGTTTTATAACAAACAACACAGATTTAACTGCATCGTATGTCTTCAGACCTCCATGTAGGCATTGTAAATCCAGAATGCACAGAATATAAATACACGCTGCACTTTTACTCTCTCTCCCTCTATAATCCACTGTCCATCCATCTTACATAACTTTAAAATGTTTTTTTATATTTCGAATTTTAGGAGTCTTAGCTTCAAAAAACTGATGTGTTTTCAAAAAATGATAAATAAAATGCAGTACACCATTGACATTACTAATACAGAATTCCTTTCTGTCTGAGGACAGTAAAAACAAAAATAGAAACAGAATAATACAAACATTCTCAAAGTTATTAAAATGTGATGTACTTGAAATAAAAGGTAAACAACTATTTATCCGCTTTTAAAAGTCAGGCAAACCAGGATGGGGGCATGAGCGAGATTGGTTAACACAACCTTACCAATGAGCACGGAGTAATAGATAGAATTGTTACTTATGTTAATTTTACTTGAATAAAAGAAAAAAAAAATCATCCCAAATGAGTTTTTTAAAAAATTACATCTCAAAAAAAAAGAAAAAAAAAAAAAAAGTAGGGGAGAGAACTACCTGAGTATTTCTGTCATTGACCATGACCTAAGACAAACTCAGAAGACAGGGTTGGACATCATAGGATACTTATTGATGTATTGGTGGTTGTGGAGCTGTAGTCTCTCATTCTTTCCTATTTCCCCTCCAGTCTTCCTCGCCAGGTAAACTCACTGACAGAACACTGAGTACAGGATATTTCATGAATTTCAACTGTATCACAGATATTCATTATTTTTAACTCATTTTATTTTATCTTTTTAAGATTTTATTTATTAATTTGACAGAGAGAGTGCGAGAGCACGAGCAAGGGGAGCGGCAGGCGGAGGCAGAGGGAGAGGCAGGCTCCCTGCTGAATAGGGAGCCCGATGTGGGGCTTGATCCGAGGACCCTGAGATCATGACCTGAGCTGAAGGCAGATACTTAACCATCTGAGTCACCCAGGTGCCCCAAACTTTAACACATTTTAAAATTGAAATTTCAGTCAGTTAAGCATCCAACTCTTGATCTCACCTCAGGTCTTGGTCTCAGCATCGTGAGTTCAAGCACCACATTGGGCTCCATGCCCTACTTAAAAAACAAACAAACAAACAAACAAACAAACAAAACGGAGGTGGGGGAAGGTGAAATTTCACAGGAGCAAAGTTCGCTCTGCCAGACTAGACATTTTGGAGCAACTGACTCCCTGAAGACAACCAGAAAGGCTGAACAATTATTTTTAATGCTTTAATTCTTCAGTGAGCTAAAAATAGAGCCAAGTATTACAGGGAGAGGTATCAGATACATTAAATTATCAGATACATTAAATTATCACAATTAAACTCTATCACAATTAAAACTCTTGAGCATTGATCCAAGCGTCGACAATAGATGAAAGAACAAAATGTCTACCATGAAATTGGTTTCCAGTTTTTGTCAATTATGAATACAGCTGTTATCAACATTCCTGCACAAGTCTTTTCGTAAAATAATGCATTTATCTTTATAAGGCACGTACCTAGAAGTGGGATTGCTGGAACGCAGAGGACGCATAAATTTGAATTTCTTAGAAATTGTCAGTTTTCAAAGACGGTTGTACCGTATTATACTCCCACCAGCAATATACTATAATTCGGGCTGTTCCACCTTCTCATCAGTATTGGCTCTTTAATGGAACCATACTTATGGGTAAGTGGTTTTAATTTCCAGCACCCTGATAAGTTATAACATTGAGAGTCTTTAGGTAATTTTATTAGTCTTTGGGATATTCTCTTCTGTGGTATTAATCCCAGTCTTTTACCTGATATTTTATAGTATATTTCAGTATTTTTTTCTTCTTGGTTTTTAGAAGTTCTATTATCTATTGCATATGGTTCCTGTCCCCCATTATTTGGCTGATGTAGAAAATCCCAGTACTTTTCAAATGAGAAAGCAACCCTGCATTCTTGGGGTAGAGGCAATGGTATACTTTGTTTGCTCAGTGGTGATTACATGAAGTTCACTTTCAACAAATCATCGTTGTACATTTATTGCCAATTTTGTGTCTTATTTCATTCTAAAAGATTACAAAATGAAAAATGTGCTATATGATTACAAAAATAATGAGTACTAACATTTCAAAACCCTAGTTATTAACTACTCTTCTGTAAATCAACCTAGTACAACTAACACCAGTAGGAACAAAAATGCCTATCCAAGGGAGCAAAGGAGACCAGAGATGGCCGACTGCTCCTTCATTTCCCAGGACATTTTGCATATCAAAAAAGCTATGATATATCCCTATCAAAACCCCAATGCCTTTTTTTTTTTTTTTTTTTGCAAAAATGTTAAAGCTGGTCCTAAAATTTTATGGAATTACAGGAGACCCTGAAAAGCCAAACCAATCTTGAAAAAGAAAGAAAGAAAACAAAGTTGGATGCCTCACGCTTTCTGATTTCAAACCTTACTGCAAAGTTTCAGTAATCAAAACAGCGGTCCCGGATGGCTCAGTCAGTTAAGTGTCTACCTTCAGCTCATGTCATGATCCCAGGGTCCTGAGATCGAGCCCCACATTTGGCTCCCTACCCAGCGAGGAGCCTGCTTCTCCCTCTCCTTCTACTGCTCCCCCTGCTTGTGCTGGTAATGGATGCACAATATTGTAAATGTGTTAACTGCTACTGAACCGTATAGTTAAAATGGTAAGCTTTATTTTAGATGTATTTTACTACAGTTAAAAAGCCATAATGCCCCAATTGTGATATCTTGAACATTATAAACTTCTTAAGCCATATACTTTTTTTAAAGATTTAATTAATTAATTTATTCGAGAAAGAGAGAGGAGTGATGACAGTGCATGGTGGCGGGGGAGGGGGGGTTGATGAGGGACAGAGGCAGAGAATCCCAAGCAGACTCTGTACTGAGTGTGGAGCCCACAGCGGGGCTTGATCTCACGACCCTGAGATCATGACCTGAGCCAACACCAATAGTGTGATGCTTAGCCGACGGAGCCACCCAGGCGCCCCCACACACATTTTGGCATAATTATATTTTATAAAACTATATTTACAGAGAATCTAATGTCAAGTGATTTTATTTATATAAATCCTGTTTGTGTTTTTCAATAATTTTGAGGTAGAGAGGGAACAGCTTTGGGGTATAATATTCATTTAGAACTTATCTGCATAATATTTATTTAGAACTTTTTTCTCCAAAGTGCTAAACTTATGCACCTTTAGCCCCAGTAACAATGTGGGGGAATAGTTTTGATGCATAGGTATAGTTTCTGGTCACATAGAGCAGGTTCAAATCCAGTCAGCACCATGGACACCGGTTCTTAAGGTCTTCAACGGGGCCTCAAATTAACCACAGGCTCTTTGCTGTGCCTTGACCCACGGTGCTATTTCCCATGTTCCTACTTCAACTGGTTACTTTCTTTTTGAGTCTCATTAATCACTACATTTTTCTTTTGTATACGCAAGACATATGCCCCATTAAGCATTTATAACTGTTGTCCCCAGAGAAGCTCATGTAGAAAAATATGTACCATGTGACATATTAAGGAAGAGAGATTAATGCTGCCCCTTAGGAAATTATCAATTCCAATTTCAGGACTTGCCAGAGGCTTCAACATCCAACAAAATCGAGTGAGCCCGCCCCTTCCCAGGGTGCCCACGATCACAAAAGACATTGGACAAATGTATCGCTGTTAGGTCTTTGCACCGAAGAACTGCCCAACCCATGCAAAATCAGTATTTAATGTCCCCACATGTGGAATATGTTATTTTTGATTAACCAATTTTCAGTTTGTGTCTCAAACATTTTTAGAAATCCAATATCATGCACACCGACTAAGTTACATTGATGAATAGCAAGTACCTCGGTTAGTCTCAGAGGCGCCAAGGACATTTCTGTTTCATGAAAAATCAAGAAAATATGAGGCATGCATGATAGAAATCATTCCTCAAAGAGCAGGCACTAAAGAGGAGCCTTTTCCCAGTGTCCACGGCTAACTTAACTTAATCCTATATTGAACATTTACATTTGATTCACGGTGTTCTTTGTTTAAAAATTCATTATTCACTGTCGGGGCGCCTGGATGGCTCAGTCCATTAAGCGTCCGACTCTTGATTTTGGCTCAGGTCAGGCATTATCTCAGGTCATAAGATCCATAAGAATGAGCCTCGAGTTGGGCTTTGCACTCAGCGGGGAGTCTGCTTGTCCCTCTCCCTCTGTCCCTCCCCCAACTCTCTCTCTCTCTCTCTCTCTCAAATAAATAAATAAATAATCAAACCTTTTTAAAAAGTCATTATTAAATGTGAAGAGAAGGTCAAAAAAGTCAGAGGCAAGGGTAAAAGGAGTTAAGCTTCAGGGATATTTCAAAATGTTGTCTCCGGAGGTGGTACCTTTCAATCAACCAAGAGACATTAAAGATAAATCTGCTTTTGCCCTGAAAGGGGCACCTGGTCAGCCTCTAAACCAAGGTCTAGTGCCATGGTTTCCTGAAAGTTCACATATGTGACAGTGGTGCCGATCTTGGCTCTTTTTCCAGCCTATTTATACTCATCAAATATAAAACCAACTATTAGGGTGGGCCACAAAGTTCACCTGTCTTCAACCAAAGACACCCCCGAACAACAACAAAACTTCGGTTTAGCTAGAAATTGGAATGATGAAGTAAAAGACAGAAATTACTGAATAAGTACGTCCTTCATCACTTTGGACTCAAGATGAATTAATCCTTATAAAAAACAAACAGCAAAACCCAAATGATCTCTCTCCCTCCCTCTCTCTTCTCCTCTCCTTTTTTCTCTCTCTGTCTCCCTCTACTTTTCTGTACTACCCAACCAGACCATGCTTGTTTTCTGGTTTTCCTTCCATTGTTCAAACCATAACCTAATAGGCAAAAAATTGGCAGACCATGTACAAAATAGACCCTTTCTGAAAGGAATAAATGAAGTAGAGTCAAACACTTCCTCACACTCATTTAGGTGACATAAACACTTACGCTGCTCAGCAGTTACCTGAAAACATGTAGGAAACAAAAGTATGCCAATGTTTTGAAAGTCCAGATGTTGTCAACATTAGAGCTTGACTCTAATTTGGAGACATAAAAAAGCAAATTGAAAAGCTTATATAAACAATAATTTGTTAATACCTTGACATGTTAAAATTAATTAAAAAAAAACCCTACGATTATGGTAAGAATCATTTACAAATGAGAGAATGGGGACGGAGGACATAGAAAAATGTTTAGTTGTATTAGAGTAGAGCAGAGGCCAGGGCTTTGATCCTTAGCGATAGGAAGAGTAGGTATTGGAAATGAAATGCCCCTCGTCACCACCCCACCCCTGTCCCTGCTGTCACACCTTTCTGAGAATGTGTCTTTGGGTGCTCTATTATTTGTTATACAGTGTTTCCTTGAAAGAGGAAAAAAAAAGAACTCCAAGAGAAGTTTTCAATCTTTTCAGAAATGCCATATATCACAAACATTAATTTATTATTAACACAAAAGTGGAAGGAGTTGACATCTGGCCACACTGGTGGTGTGTTTGTTCCCCAACACAGGACTAGAGACAAACAGTCATGGAAGTATGAGATCCATGGCCAACTCCAGGATAAGAAGTTACGTAAAATAAATACATAGCACTTGATCTATTTAGGAAGACTCTGGAAATCAGTTGAACGCCTAACTGCATTCAAATGTATGTTTTTACATTAAGCTTATGAATCTGGCAGCCCATGGCATGAAATGAAATTCCCTGTGGCCTCCATGCTCTACCTGCTGGTGCCATGCCTCGTGTGACACCACACACAAAATCCACAGCTGGAGGACATGCATGCTTTGCAAAAGACCTGTCCCCCCTTCCCTACCTCAAGGGATCCAAAAACTAATGCTACGCATTGATTCATCGATTCCAAATGAACCCATTATCCAGCCCATCTGTTGCATAATCCTATCTCATTTTCCTTAGATTGTAAGTTCTTTATCATATAGTCAGTTCTAGCACCATTTTATAACAATTATTTAAACAACGTTCAGACTTTTGGCCTTGCCCACGTATAGCTCATCGTGGTGTCAAATTTTTGTCTGCCACATTCACACTTGAGCTGCTGAAGTTTTGACCAGTTTCATTTTTGTACTAGACTAGGATCTTGTATTTTCTAAGCATCAAAGAAAATTTAGATTATTATCACATACCTAAGGTTAGGAGAAAAGGATTTATAGTAAACATTTCTCTAGGGTTCCTATATGTGTAATAAAAAACACTGAAGCCCCAAACTAAGAAAAAAAATAGATTTTTATTTTCGTTGGATCAAAAAGACTTAGCCCCTTTGAAGTCTTTTATGCACTGGAAGCCACAGCCCAGAGTAGAGCTGACAGTGAAGATAAGCAGCTAGCCAGAAGATTAAGGGATGAAAGAGGGAGTTGGAAGAGAACAGACAAGTGACATCCCTGCAGAATTAAATGACTCAGACAACATCAAGGAAGCAATGAGATACAAAGACAGAGAGGGTGTAAAATGGTACAGCAGTTGAGCCCATCTTCGAACTACCGGAGAACACTGAGGGGAAGTTGACGCACTGGACATCCCAACAGCATGTCCAAACACAGGCGGCCATGGGCAGAAATGAAGGAACACTCTCGAAATAAAGCCTCCCATGCACAAAAGCCCAAATATACGTGGTATTTTACAGCACGGTTACATGAGTGTGAGTATGTGTGTGAGTGTGTGTGCGCGCAAAATCTGGCATTTTGTGCTAATGTGATTATCTTAATTTCACTGATTACAATCACTCCTGATTATCAGAGCAATCAGTTCAAGCAGTTTAACTAAGAAATCGGTATAATTATGTAGAACAGAGTTTATAGAATATATGTTGAAAAAAATTAGTAGAACAAAACTTGACTATCTTCTATTATACGGATCTACTAATTGGTTCCATATCTTTCATGTTAATGTGATACTTGGCATCCATGTGTACTATTCTAGTCTCATCTAACTTGCCTACCCTTCAAAATATTTTTTTCAATTTTTCTTTTTTTCTTCCAAAGGAGTTTTTGTTTAATCTAGCTTACACAAACAGAATCTTCACATTGCAGCTTTCAATAGACCTATCTTTTTCCTTTGGTTTTATAATAAAGATATAAAAAAGTAAAAAGGTGATTGAGAATCAACCCTGAAAGAATTATTTACCTAAAATATACTTGTGAAATAAGAATATAACTCAAAGCACAGATAAAAAAGCATATTTGTAAATCCTTTGTGATGAGCTGAGTTGTCTAATTTTAATTTTTTCAAATTACATACACTACTAAAATAAGAAAAAATTTATGCAGTGAAGAGCATGATTTTGCACTTTGGGGGTGGTATATATAGGCGCGAGAACTTTCCTTCAAGGTTGACACTGTAAACATTTTATAAAAAGAGTTTAAGTGCTCTGAATCATATTTAATTCGCTGACTTCTACAAAGTCCTTGACAACTATTCCATGGTTAAGGCCATTTATTACAAAATAAATTTTTAAAACTTTATGTTAAACAGAAGGTTGAGATTAACAAAATAAATTTTGAATTAACTAATCTCTTTAAGGAGATTCAGATGATCAACAGAATTCAGATGATCAGATCATATGATCTGATCAGATCAATTAAGATTAATTCAGAATTAAGGAATTCAGATGATCAACAGAGGTTAACGTGCATAAGTGTGCACGCATGTGCGATACAGAAATGGAGAGAGACATCTGAACATAAGTATTTATTACCAGGTTCTAATCATGAAAATGACAGAGCAGAATGGGCGGTGGGCATACCCTAGGGTGACCCCATAATCTTCCTTTTCTGGTGTTCATGTTCTTTTATGATTCCCTTGGAAAATGAAATAGAAGGGTTTTATTTTAATCACGGCAAAAGAGCAAAAAGGAGAGAAAAGAAGGAAGAATGAGGGAGAGACAGAAGACACAGAGAGACTGATACCCTCCATCTCCCAAGCCTTCCCTGGAGAGAGCCTGAAGCACTCACAGAGGCTCCGCCCAGTGTATTTTCCTTTTGTGTTGCTTTGTCTCCACGTTAGGTGGCCCCTAGCCACACCTTTACATTAAAAGGATTTGAGCCTATCTTGTGGAAGGCGCTGTACTTACTAGGCTGAAAAGTGAGGGTTGGAAACAAGTCTTGGAGAGAGAAGTGGGAGGGGAGCTGGTAAATGATGGAGGCACGTACAGAATCCATTATATTCGGTGAGAATAGAGGTGCCATCCTCAGTCCCCATGACAAGGTGTGAGACACAGGATCTCATTTTGAAGGCTGTTTCTGTATTAAACCATTCTCTCTGTTCCTCAGTTAATTGGTTCTTTTCCATTAGAAATGAAGTAACTAGAGTATGTTGGCTATAGTGGTTTCCAAGTCCAGTTTGGTATTGCCTGAGTTTTTCTGCTTTGGCTTCTTTGCTGCTATCATTTATGTTTTCCTCTCTGAACTTGTACATTCATTCACTTTGTAAGAATTGTTAATAAAAAGAGAATAGGCAAGAAAGTAGGTTATTTGTCTGGGTTTAAGTTAGATACGTCTTGACAATAAAAGTGCAGCCAATTCTTACCAAATATGATCGTTGCAAAGACCATCACAATGTCTACTGCTCAATGAGAGCTCTTCATGGGTCATTCAAGTAAAATGATTCATTTTGACCAGTATGATACAGTCTTATAATAAAAGTTTGAGCTCTTTAAAATTATCCATTTAATTAGATACTGTGATTTTATAAAATGTCTGACTGTGACATTTAAGGGCAAATATATAAAATATATATATATATATATACACACACACACACATATACACACACACACACACACACGCATATATTATATTTAGTATGTATATATTAAATGTATATATATATAATATATATGTATGTGTATATACATATATATACATATATATGTATATACATTAAGATAACTAAATTTATTACCCACAATATACTTTTAAAGGTTCTTGGTCATAAAAATTGTGGTATAACATAAAAAAAAATTTAAAAATCAAATTACGAGCACACATGCTGCTGATTCCAAAACTTGCCATCTTTGCAAAAATATATTTTCATGAAGCACTTTAATAAAGTTATTCAATTTCATATCCCCTACCCCCAGGCCCTTCAAGTGCCAACCTGCTCAGAACATTTGGGAGACAGGAGAGGAATTTGTTAGGAGGCTGTTCTCTGCCTACATCGATTTCTACTTTTGCACTGAAAATAATTCTGCTTGAAGTTAAATCTCATGAGAAATCTGATTCTGGGCTTTTCAAGAATTCTACAGCAATTCTATCGCAGCTTATGGTTGTGACTTGAGCATGCAATTATTTTGGTATAAAGACCTTGGAGAATCACACTATGATAAAATGGAGAGAGATAATAAAAATCAAGCAATCCAAGTATGTACAAAATAATAATAAAATAATAGTGGGAATTGTAACTTTTACCTACAAAACTGCAAGTTCATATTCATATATTTTTGGAGCAGGCATTATTATTTTTTTTAAGATTTTATTTATTTATTTGACAGAGATACAGTGAGAGAGGGAACACAAACAGGGGGAGTGGGAGAGGGAGAAGCAGGCTCTCTGCCAAGCAGGAAGCCCAATGTGGGGCTCGATCCCAGGACGCTGGGATCATGACCCGAGCCGAAGGCAGACGCTTAACGACTGAGCCACCCAGGCACCCGGGCATTATTATTTTTGATGAGTAAACCGGATACGAAAGTTTCATTAACTTGCTTACCTTGTTCGCCATCGCCCAAGGCAGACTGTTCCAAATATGTAAAATGGCTTCCTTACACAAAGCTAAATTCTGTTTCCCTACAACTTCAAACCCCTGGCTTTCTCTCCCCAGTTGGATCCCACCGAGAACAAGTCTAAGTCACGAGAAAAAAAAAAAATAGTAATAATAAGCTACAAGAATAAGTTCCACATAGCAATACTTTAAATGCTCAGAGCCATTCTGCCCTGGTTGAGCCTTCTCTTTCCTGAGCCAAACACCCTTGGCCCATTGCCTCTTCCTCCATTAAATGGTTTTAGGCCTCTCACTGTTTTCGCAGTCCTAATGAGATTCTCCATACTTAAATGCACAAAGGCCCCCAAATTAATTTATATGACCCTCTCTTGGTTTAGAAACCGTACTTCTATTAATGAAGCCTTGATTTTATTAACTGGAGAAGGGAGAGCACAAATATCACAAAGTCATTGATATTTTGGAATTTACATTTGCCCCTATTAATTTTTCTATCAGCAGATTAAGTACACTGTCTGAATTCCTGAAGTTCTTTTTAGATTCTCTTTCTACATTCAACATATTTTCAACTCATCCTAGCTACAAATTTAGGAAATGCATACATCCACCAATAATTGGTGTCAAATGGACAAAAAGCAAAATCTCAGAGGTGGCAGGAATTCTGAACCTAAAGACTGCTGTTTTCTGCATTTGGGAGATTAGCTCTGAGAGAAGTGACCAGTCTAGTGTGGTTCAATGTGAAAAAAACATCAGCACGGAACGCACAGAAGAATCTGTGTGATCATAATTATCCAGGGCACCAAATACTTGACCCCAGAGCCAGGTCAGGGAGCTGCCCATAACTACCTTTGCTGTAACTATTACCAAACCCCTAGGAATAGGACATTACAGTTAGTCTACTAATCCACAGAGGAGGTGAGTTTATGTTCTATTTATACCTTGCTGTGTACACATCTATACTCAAAGTAACTCCTTAGTTAATTGCATAGTACTCTTCCATAGTGTAGAATCGCTCATTATTAATTAAATCTGTATTAGGGGGCAAAGTCCAAAGTGATATAGCTCCTTCTACAATTCCATTTACAATTGCACCAAAAAGAATAAAATACCAAGGAATAAACTTAACCAAGGAGGTAAAGGGCCTGTAGTTTGAAAACTATAAAATACTGATAAAGAAAGGGAAAATGACACAAATGACTGGAAAGACATCCCATGCTCATGGACTGAAAGAACAAATATTGTTAAAATGCCCATACTACCCAAAGCAATCTACAGATTTAATTCAATACCTACTGAAACACCAACAACAATTTTCACAGAACTAGGACGAATAATACTAAAATTTGTATGGAACCACAGGAGACCCCGAAGAGCCAAAGCAATTGAGGAAGAAGAACAAAGCTGGAGGGATCAGAGTCCTAGGTTTCAAAATATACTTCAAAGTTGCAGCAATCAAAACAGTTTGGTACTGGCACAAAAACAGATACACAGATCAACGGAACAGAATAGAAAACCCAGAAATAAACGCACACTTATATGGTCAATTTATGACAAAAAAGGCAAGAATATACAAGGAGGAAAAGAGGCCGGGAAAACTGGACAGCCACATGCAAAAGAATGAAACTGGACCACTTTCTCACACCATAAGAAAAAAAAACAAAAACAAACAAACAAAAAACCTCAAAATGGATTAAAGATCTAAAGATGAGATCCAAAACCATGAAACTCCTAGAAGAAAACAAAAACAGTAATTTCTTTGACATTGGCCACAGAAACATTCTCCTAGATATGTCTCCTCCAGACAAGGGAAACAAAAGCAAAAATAAACAACCGGCACTATCCCAAAGTAAAAAGCTTTTGCACAGTGAAGGAAACTATCAACAAAAGGACAAGGCAAGCCAGAGAATGGGAGAAGATATTTGCAAATGATGTATCTGATAAGGGGCTAATATCCAAAATGTATAAAGAACTTATACCACTCTACACCAAAAACAAAAACAAAAACAAAAAAAACTCCCAAACAATCCAATTAAAAAATGGGCAGAGGACCTGAAAAGACATTTCTCTAAAGAAGACATACAGATGGCCAACAGATACACAAAAAGATCCTCAACATCACTCATCATCAGGGAGATGGAAATCAAAACCACAATGAGGTATCACCTCACACCTGTCAGAATGGCTAAAGTCAACAACACAAGAAACAATAAGTGTTGGCGAGGAAGCGGAGAAAAAGGAACCCTTGTGCCCTGTTGGTGGGAATGCAAACTAGTGCAGCTGCTTTGGGAAACAGTATAGAGCTTCCTCAAAAAATCAAAAATAGAAATACCATATAAGCCAGTAATTCCACTACTGGGTATTTATTCAAAGAAAATGAAAATATGAATTCGAAAAGATATGTGCTCCCCTATGTTTATTCCATATTATTTACAAGAGCCAAGATAATGGAAGCAGCCCAAGTGTCCATCAGTAGAAGAACAGAAAAAGATGTGCTATAAATGTATATAATGGAAGATTACTCAGCCATCAAAAAGGATGAGATCTTGCCATTTGCGACAACATGCATGGACCTAGAGGGTATTATGCTAAGTGAAGTAGGTTGGACTGAGAAAGATAAACGCCATATGATTTTGTTCATATGTGTAATCAAAAAAACAAGACAAATGAATAAACAGACAAAAAGCAGATTCAGACCTATAAATACAGAGGACAAACTGACGGTTGCCAGAGGGAAGGGGTGTGGGGGGATGAGCAAAATGGGTGAATGGGAGTAGGAGATACAGGCTTCCAGTTATGGGATGAATAAATGAAGGGAATGAAAGGCGCGGCATAGGGAATAGCGTAATAGCATTTATGGTAACAAGTGGTAGTCATACTTGCAGTGAGCACAGCATAACCTATAGAATGCTGAATTACTATGATGCACACGTGAAACTAATACAGCATTGTGTGCCAACTATATTCAAATAAAATATTAGGAAAATAAGATAAAACGTGAGGTTAAGCAAATAAACCAAAATTAGACCATATAAACTCGGTAACTATTATTGGACAAAACCGGTTGAGTACTGGAATGTCCATAGGACAACCTATAGCAGTGGCCAGCCATGAGATCCATACAGAAGATCATGGGGAGTGGGGTGGGCAGATCAGGTAAGCAGCCATTTTACAGGACAGCATGTCCTTGGACGCTCCCATCTTTCTTACCGCCCACTACATACAGCTCCATTTCCCTAGGAGCAGATTAACTCCGATCTTGGAAGCAATTCTAGCCCCCAGTGATGACCATACCTCTTAATACCATTGTCACCAGGCACGTGACTATCCAAATTATCCAAGGCAAACTGTCCATTGTCTTCTTGATAACTTCCAGATTGACTTTAAATATTTGGGGAAGTTAGAACTTTACATAAGTGAAAAGAAAAAAAAAACTTAGGGGATTATTTTGGTGCAAAGATCTCGTAGTATCTTCGCACTGGTTCTCTGTTTGGGTTAGACCTTCTGCTAATTTTGGTAACAACAGCATTCCTTCTTTTCTGACTCCAAATTATAATACTCGGAATCTGGGACCTTGTGATTCAGGTCGTGTCCATATGTGGCGACAGTATATACTATCTCACTGTGCTTGGCCTTCTGTACTGAGTGTAGTTCCTGCCTTTACATTCCGACCTGAATCTCTGTTCTTGAGACCAGTTTGATAGGTTTTTTCCTTTAAAATCTCTGTTCTCTTGGCCATGTGACAAAAAGGCTTTGCCGGGTCCACGAAGATGCCTGCTCAGAACTCCTGGAGCAAAAAACACGACAGACGGATGGTCCCACCTGCTGTGCCCAGATCATACCACAGCCGTGCTTTCTACCAGCTGCTCCCAGCCCAAATGACAGAGCGCAGCAAGGGCGCTAAGGCAGGTCCGTTCCTGAGAGACGTGGGGCTCTGACAGAGCACTCTGGAGACCTACCTGTCAGCGCAGTATACAACTTCTCAGAACGGTGCTGCCTTCTGAAACGTCTCCTCCCCACTCCTCTGCTTCCTGGTCTTCCTACTGGTAACATGGGCTGTATGGTGTCTCCCCAAATTCATGTACTGAAGTCCCAACCCGCCAGTACCACAGATTGTGACTGTATTGGAAGACAGGGTCTTTAAAGAGATAATTAAGATCAAATGGGGTCATTACAGGGGCAGGCGGGGAGGGGGAGCTGATCCAGTCTTACTGGTGTCCTTGAAAGAAGTGGTTAGGTCACGGACACACATGGACCATGGGTTGGCCATCTGCAAGCCGAGGAGAGAGGCCTCAGAAGAAACCTAGAGTGCTAACACCTTGATCCTGGTCTCGTAGCTGCGGGAACCATGAGGAAGTCCGTGCGTGTTGTGTAGGCCCCCCAGCCTGAGGTGCTTTGTGACGGCAGCCCTAGAAACTAACACAGCCAGTGTCGCGCCTGAGTCGCGTTCTCATGTCTCTCCCAGCCTCCTCTGCGCCCTTCCCTCTTGCTCCTTGCTGGTGTTTGCCCCAGATCTCTTGCACATCTAATCTCACCTTGATGCCTGCTTCTCAATGGACCCCAAACTCCCCTAGTCTTCTTGAAAGAAGAACTCAACTGAAATACACCTTTAGGGATAGAACTGAGTCCTTGCAAAATTCAGGTTGAAGCCTGGACTCCCGGTGCGACGGTCCTTGGAGATGGGGCCATGAAGGTGGTTAATTAAGGTTACGGGAGGCCATACTGCTGGTGTCCTGATCCAACGGGACTGATGTCCTTATAAGAAGAGACACCAGAGCGTTCGCTTCCTCCACTCCCACCAAGGAAAGGCCACCAGAGGCCACAAAAAATCAGATACTGACAAACCAGCAAGGGAGTTCTCACCAGAAACCGGACTTGCCGTACCTCGATCAGAGCCTTCTGGCCTCTAGAAGAGTGAGAAAATTAATTTCTGGTCCTCAAGCCACCCGGTCTGTGGCACTATTTTTATGGCACTCCAAACAGACAGATAGAACCCTTTCCTGCCTAAGACAATCCCAGGGGTGGAAAAGAGCAGTCTCCCCTGCGGGTCGCGCCCAGCAGCCTCCCAGGTCACACACCTGTGCTTCTCAGGACCTCAACCCAGGCTGACTTTCCTGGGGGTCCCAGACACGAGCGCACTACCCCCTTTCTTGGGCCCTACATGCCGGGAACTCAGACCGCCGATGCCCTGGATTCTCAGGTTGCACTTCCGGCCTCATCTTCCTTAAATTCAAATCAGACCCGAAACTGTGTTTGTGATCTTCATTTTATTAGAACAAGAAGGTAATCGTGTTTTGTTATAAAATCATTTTCAATTGGGAAGGAAATGGAGGCAATTGTCAAGTCTATGTTGCCCCAGGGTATTCAGAAATGGCTTCTAGACTCGCGCAGCTGGAGCGAGTAGGAATTACAGCTTCTCCGATCGTGCACAATTGTGCACGAAGGGGCTCATTTATCAGAGGCAGATTCCTTGAGCTTCCTTGTGGGAGTGTGGCCATGGACTGGAACGCGCGGGTGTTTCCTTTTTTCGTATTTCTGCACACCACGAAGTCGACCGGCAGTATGCTGTGTTTCTAGCGCTTGGAGCTACCACAGCGCCGGGAGCAGGGAAGGGAAACAGTGTCCCTGCTCTGAGCCACTCCCAGGCCAGCAACTCCGCTGAGGACAGAAAGAAGCCACCATCCTGTCCCGAGCAGTGCAGAGTAGGGAAGAGAAGACATTTCTATCGAGAATGACATTCGAAGGCAGATACAAATCAGCGAATTCTAGATCCATGGATAAAATGTCTGTGGGTGTGCAGAGAAGTTTTATTCTTTCAGCTGAGGAAGTCAGGAAAGAGTCCTGAAGGAAGTGCTATTCAATTCAGGCCTTGACCGATGAGGAGAACACAGACGTGTCGAGATAGAAATCAGAGTAAGAAACAGAAGGAGGAAACACAAGGGCAGGAAATCTTCCGGGCAAAGCAAGACAGCAGCTCTGTTAGACCAGATGCGTCCTGCTGTCCGTAAGGATGACTGGGTCCTCCGAGGCAGGACAGTCATTTTTGTTGGCCGCTGTCCCATAGGTTATGCAATGTTCAGCACCTCCGTCCCCTGGACAGAGAATTTCAGTTGATCCCAAGAGTAAGTATGACAAACACGCCCAGTTGAGAATCTCTAGAATCGAACTAGAGCTTCGGAATCACCTGGAAGGCTCGTTAAAACACCGATCCCTGCCTCGTTCCCAGTTTCTGATGCAGCAGGTCCCCGATGGGGCCTGTTAATCTGCATTCCTAAGAAGCTCCCAGGTGAGGAAAGTGAGGCAGCACGCATCCCACGTGAGGATGCTGTTTCCTGCGGTGATACGTAAGTGATTCTGGAATAAAAGTACGGAAGGCCATGGGTGGCAACCGGGTTAGAAGAAGGAAGAGTCTCTGAAGACAAATGCCTAATCACATTCCTACTATTCCATTCAAAACCAAAAGAGAGAGAGAGAGAGAGAGAGCAGCTGGATGGCTTTAGACATTGTCTTATGAGAAAACAAGCCAGGTGTGTATCCCCATCCCTGTGCAGCAGCACTCCATCTGCCAGCCGAGCAAGACCAGGGAGCTCAAGTTCACGTTCCCGATGAGAGAGAAGGAGAGAGCCCAGGAAGAGAGAGCAGACAAACCAGACCAAGGGGGTGGCCTCTCATTCTTGACTATAAGGGGCGGCGGCCAAGGACCACCCCTGCTTCTGCTCACTATTAACCTCCCTCGCACAGAACGCCCGCCTGGGCACAAATATGCCCCGGAAACTACACCTGGGGAGTCCCAGAGTCAATGACTGGGGGCTGGTACGACATCCGAAGTGAAGAGACAGGGCACCCGGGTGGCTCAGTCAGCTACTCGTCCCACGACTCTTGGTTTCGGCTCAGGTCTTGATCTCAGGGGCGTGAGATCGAGCCCCACGTCTGGCTATGCGCTTAGC
>CM052883.1:2741211-2844496 GCA_028534135.1 Potos flavus
CCCTCCTCTCATGCTCTCTCTCTCTCTTTCTCATTCTCTCTCTCAAATAAATAAATAAAATCTTAAAAAAAAAAAATCTCCGTGGTCTGATAGGAAGAGTATTTGTCAATGTGATTTTGGAATCAAAAACATCCAATGTCTTGCTCATGGTCTTGGTCTCTTTTTTCTTCTTTTTTAAAGATTTTACTTATTTATTTGACGAGAGAGAGAGAGATCCCAAGTAGGCAGAGAGGCAGGCAGAGAGAGAGGGAGAAGCAGGCTCCCCGCCGAGCAGAGAGCCCGATGCGGGGCTCAATCCCAGGACCCTGAGATCACGACCTGAGCCGAAGGCAGAGGCTTTAACCCACTGAGCCACCCAGGCGCCCCCAGACCATGGAGATTTTAATAAAATCACCGTCATCATGGAATGTGATGAGAAATCGCTATACAAGTGTAAGTGACAGCACCATCATTCATATGTAATCTGGGACCGTAATGAAGCCATGAACTTCCCCCATGCCATCGGTCAGGTTACCCCGTGCAGGGCGAACCCACTGCCCACTGTGGGATCCAGTCCGCACTGCTGGGAGGGGTGTGTAATGGAAATGCTCAGAGTTTTCCCAAAACTATGACTTCTCCTCCTATGTCATCACAGTAAGTCCAATTCCCAATATATATATATATAATAACTGGAATCATAAGAGTCAGATTAAGAAGCCCTTCAAGGTATAAAAAAATGTAATTTTTGACTGTACTCCTAGCAGTAATTTTGCTTTCTCTCTACTCACATGAAGAAACAAAAAAGAGCAAGTTTATGCAAAGCCTACGTTCCAGAGGGTTGGAGAGGTTAACCCAGAGACCACACATTGACCTTAGATGTTTGGGTAAATAAATACTAGACAGAAGACAAGAGAATAGTCAATTAGGTAAGAACTACTGACCTCTTTATGTTGGAGAATCAATTTATAGCTGCGTGGAGATATTTTATGTTAATTTTCAAAATAAACACGGAAAACGTGACAGGCAATGTCTGAGCACCTACACTGTGTTAGGTGCTGGGATCCACGTGGGGAGAAACGAGAGCAGGCTCGGCCCCCACGGAGCCCACGGCCGGTTCCGGAAGCAGAGAAGCAAAGGGGCCAGGTCATTATACATATGGTGACGCCCAGGGTAACAGGGGCATCTCGGGGCACTCTGGGAGCTGGCCTGGGGACACAGGACTGGCTTCTCTGTGCGGGTGCCCCAGGCCTGGAGCTCTCTGTGATAGAAGGAGACCTAGGGTGAAGGGGGACCATCCAGGCAGAAAGGGCTGGGGAGTGTGTGAAATTCTAAGGACGCAATGGTACAAGATGCTGGCGGCACAGGAGGAGGAGACAGGCTGCACAGGGTGGGGGGAGGGGGTGTCAACGAATCACTCTGGAAAGACCAACATGGCTGAGTCCCTGGAAAAGGAGTTTGGAAACTAACCTCATTATTAGCAGGAGTTCTGAGTAGAGGAGAGAGCATTTCTATTTGTGCTTTGGAAAGCTTGCGATGCTCAGCATGTGCCGACTGAGCCTCAGGAGGACAAAACTGAAGGTAGGTGATCAGTTCAGGGACACGGGAACCAGCCCAGACCGCGGGTGATGGAGGCCACAAGCGGGCAGTGGCAGTGGGGGCTGGCAAGAGGGATGCACTCAAAAGATGTTTAGGAAGAGATTCCTTCCCTTACATAGTCACTGGACAAATGTTGCGGTTACCTACGTTCTGCAAGCTATTGTTCTAGAAGCTGAGGGCACAGCGGGGAATGAAACAAAAAAAGATGTTGCTCTCGTAGACCAGCATTCTCCTGGGATACCGCAAGCACCCGCGGCCACATGCGCACACACGAACAAGGGACTAGTTGCACAGTGAGAAAGGCAATGAAAATAAGAAAGCAGGGCAGGTGGAGAGGGGAGAGGGCCGAGGAGAAGCGGGCTCAGCTAGGAGTCGGAGAAAGCCTCTCTGATCAGGGGACATTCCAGCAGAGAGTGCAAGCAGGTGAACGAAGGCCCTGCGGCATCTAAGTCCAAAAGTGCAAAGGCCCTGAGGCAACAGCAGGTGCGGCACGTTTGAGGAAAGGTAAGAAGGCCAGAGCGGCTGAGGAGTGCGTGTGAGGGAATATGGGAGAGCACGAGCTCAGTAAATGGGCTGGAGTGGGGCAGGACAGAGGGGAGACATCGTAGGGTCTTCCTGCCCCTGGCAAGGACTCAGGGGCCACTCATGGGGAGCCTCGAAGCCACTGCAAATGTGTGAGCAGACGGGGGCACTGGAAGTGCAGCAGGGGGTCCTGTGGGCAGCTGCTGGAAGAATCCCAGCGAGATGAGGTAGCAGCAAGATGGCGTAGAGGGCGGTGGCCACAGAAGCGGACGGAGGTGGTCAGATTATGAACGCCCCTCAACGGCAGAATGAACAGAATGTGCTCCTGGATCAGACAGTGAGTGGGAGGGAGAGTGGGGAGTCAAGAAAGCCTCCAAGACGTCTGGGGTGAACGCCTGGTGGGACGGAGGGACTCACCTCGTGGGGAAGATGCGGGAGGAGCCGGTGTCGTCGGGGAAAGCCCAGCGAGTCCGGTGGGCATGTGTGATGCTGCAGCGAAGTCGGACATCCAGGGAAAGGTCCGGGCTGGGCATAAAGACTGGGATTCAAGGCATCCACGTGGCTTGGAATGTGATTTCCGAGAGGGTAGAGGGTAGACAGGGAAGAGCGCTAAAGTCTTGGGATGCTATGGTGTCAAAGCGGGAAGGCTGAGGAGTACCCAGCCCAGAAGACTGAGACGCAAGGACCAGCGAGGCAGACAGGGGACCCAGGAGAGGGGACAGGTCCGGAAGCCAACCGAGCAGGACACATGACAGAAGATGCGGCTTCCAGCTTACGGTGATGGGAACTGAGGGATTTGCCCGAAGTGGCACCAAGGAGGCCACTGACAAGTGCAGGCAGCGCGGGGCGGGAGAGCTGGGTACTGTCCAGCCTGGTGGCAGTGTTTTCAAGGAGACAGCAGACGAGAGAAATAGGAGGGCAGAAACTACAGGCTCTTCTCCCCAGGAGCGCTGGTCATAAGGGATCAGTGACATGAAGGGGAGATGGTCTTGTTCAATCTAGGGTTCTTTCCTGCCCACTTTGGACAACATGAGGCACTCCTCTCTCACGGCACGATCCTGCTTGGTGGACAGTGTCGGGGCAGCTGGAAGAGCAGTAGTCTTGGGAGGCCAGAGGGATGGGGTCCCGTGGGCAAGTGCGACCTTGGTGCCAGTAGGCAGCTTTACAAAACAGCCCTTACAAATGTCAGTTTCCTAGAAATGGTGTGTGTGTTGAAAACCCCCAGAAAAAACTCTGAGGATATATTCCACTCCATCCGTTCTTGCAGGCACGAAATGACTTGTTTGATCCTAGAAATGGCAAATCTACGTTTTGCCTGTAGACCATTTTCGGGTGGAGCATACCATCATCATATAGTCAGAGGCAAACGCACCAAGCCGCAGTCTGGGCCTTGGACAGATTGTGCCTTTTTCCTATGAAAATTACGAGTCCTTTTCTTCTCTTTTTTTCAGAGGCTCTTCTGAGCACATTGAATCAGAAAACCCTTGGTTTACTGATTGGTTTACCAGCAGCAGCAACGCTGTCTAAAATTGGATGGATCAGAGACCTCAGCTGCGGTATTAATCCTGTGAACTAAAATGCTTGGGTTTTTTTTTAGTTCAATTTAGTCAAAACTTGAGAGTGTGGAGAGTTAGAACGTGCAGATTTCATGTTCTGCCGGGAATTCTCGTTCGACATTTATGTTTGAAGAAAGCAGGTCTAAGAAGTCACATCATGTGGAGCAAGAAACCGACACAGACGAGTGTGACTACAAAACCTTGAGATAATATGCGATTGTACACAACAGAACCCACCATCTCCCTTCCTCCCCCTACAAGATGAAAACTAATAGGCTGAAAGTTTTTAATGTGCTTTTTTGGTCCAATGATTCCCTCCCACACTTCTTACATTCATGTAAAACAGCGGAGAGCAAGTCAGGAACGACACCTATAGGCTCATTTCTGCCTTTATATTCTTGCCGCCATGTTGCCACTCCTTTGGAAAACCAGGAAAAGCCTTAAATCACCGTCCTGGGTAGGTTAGGAGTAGCAATGTCCATGTTGAGAATATGAAGATTCATAACCATCTACAATGCTCACCTCCGACTGAATACATTTGGGCAAAATCAATATCCTTCTCTCCTATATTCCAACTCCCAAGCTTCCTACATGGCACGCAAGGTCTCCAGAGACTGATGCCAACCTCTCCCAACTCCAATCATATCCCAGTTTTTGCAGTTCTGGAACATTACATCCTTCCAGGACTTCTGGCCTTTGACCAACTTTAGCTTTGACTTAGTTTCCTGACTCAGAAGAGCCGAGAGATACCATTTCCATAGTCACCTTCACCTCCCACTCCACTCTGACCTGCTGACCCCACCACCCATCTACCTTCTCCTACAGAAGTTGAATGCTGGCGGCCTTTCTTTGCACACGTCACAACATGAGCCCTTTCATTCTGAACGAACGAATGCATGGATTCAACATTGATCTGCTCATATCACCACTCGCTAGGTACTATCAGAATCTATTGGTAAAAACTAAGAGAAGTAGAATGGTATTCATTGAAGATAAAGAGGCTAAAGTAAATGAATACTAGTTTCAACAATATGAAAATGTCCTGACTTTTCACATATAATACCATACAATATCATTGGGAAGAATATTTTGCTCTTTTTTTTTTTTTAAGATCTTTGCACACAAGCAGGGTAAGGGGCAGAGGGAGAGGGAGAAGCCAACTCTCCACTGAGCTGGGAGCCAACATGGGGCTCCATCCCAGACCTGGAGATCACAATCTGGGCCAAAGGCAGGCATGTAACCATCTGAGATACCCAGGCTCCCCAAATATTTTGCTCTTCAGCTAATTAATTCCCAAAACTTATACTAACCTCCCAGATAGTTTAGGTTTCATAAGCGTCATTGTGATTGAGAGCTCACAACTGCCCCCTACCTACCCATTGACTTGGCTTGACCAAGTTCCACCCCCCGCGCCCCTGGATTCGGTCTGCTTCACATTGACGCAAGCCCTAAGGGGCTGAACATCTTCCCTTAACAGCTCATTCCCAAAATAAGCCATCCACAGAGAGGAAAACGCCCTGTTAACCCACTCAATCATGCTCTTGGCTCACCCCACCTCCCGGCCCTTCTCCCCAAAGTTCCCACTGGTCCCGCTAAGCCCTCCCTAGAAAAGCCAAGCCTCTTCCAGCTTGATTCTGAGATGCTTGCTGATCCTAAGGTCAGTGTTCCCCATCACGACAATCTTTTCAAATGAAGTCTCCTTACTTAAATCCAGATTTGTTTTTATTTGTCAAGAGGCTCCGGAGTGGCCCTGCCTGGGCTTCACTCCCGGTGTGCCACAATAGCTGTGTGCACTGCGACAAGCCGCTTCGTGAGTCAAAGCCTGTGTTTAGGCCTGTTCTGAGATCCCAGGGCCATAGTGAGGAGTCAAGGAGTTAACATACTTTAAGAACTTAGAACAGTGCCTGGACCTTTGTAAATACTCAATCTAATTCTTATTAGTTCCCTGTGAAAGTCTGTGCTGGTTAATTTTTTGTGTTAACCTAACTAAGCAACAGTGCTCCCCTATTTGGTCAAACACCCATCTATGTTGCTGTGAAGGTATTTTTTAGATGTGACCCATGCTTCAATCAGCTGACTCTGATTAAAGCAGATTGCCCTCCACCATGTGGATGGGCCTCATCTCATCAGATGAAGACCTTAAGAGAAAGATTGAGGTTTCCAAGAGGAAAAGGAGTTCTGCCTCAAGACTGCAGCACTAAAGCCCTGCCTGAGTCTCCAGCCTGCAGATTCCAGACTCAAGACTGCAAACCTGACTCCTCCCTGCATTTCCAGCCTACCAACCCACAGGTTTTGGACTTGCCAGACACCACAATCATGCCAGTCAACTCCTCAAAATAAATCTCCCCCACCCTCTATGTGTGTGTGTGTGCACGTGTGTGTGTGTTATCAGTCCTATTTCTCTCAAGAACCTTGACTAACACACACAGTCTCTGTGCTAGGAATAGGGATGGAAATATCATGATATTTATCAGGACAGGAAAAGAAAACATACTTTCTCATCATGCCTCTGCTCCATCTTTTCTTTCTGCCCAGAACCCTTTCTCCCCTTCCAGTATCTTTCCAGCACCTAGCATAGTGCAAGGCAGATGGCAGGGGTTCAATGACTGTTCACTGAAAATGGAATGGATGGGGAACAAGGAATGATCCTTTTCTTGCATGGTACCCATTCCAGTGGAAGATACCAACGTGTAAACAAGGGGTTATGACCTCAAGGAATCAGCACTAGCAACACAAAAGAGGAAAGGATTAGTGTTGCCTAAGAATGTCAGAAAATGTTCTACTAGGGAGAAGAGACGTTCATTTGGAAGGGAAAGATGGGAGAATGTTCTAGGCAGATGATAAAGCTTAAACAAAGACCCCAAGGACAGAGCACTAAGAGTGTCTCCCATCCTTGGTATTGCAGACCACGGACCACGCAGAGTCCACATGCATTTGCGTCAATTCATTCTCTCCCCCGGGATCCCCCGGGATCGATCAATGGAAAGCAGCTAGCCTGCGGCAGAAAGCGAGCAGCAAAGGCAGAATTAACGAGGCAAGAGACAACTTTCCTCCTAGTCACCAGAAAGGCAAAATGGCCTCGGCATAGGTAAAGAAGAAACTGATTCTTCTTAAAACACTTAAATTCTGGAACAGAAGTTCAAACCTGAGGATCTGAGACTAGATCTTTCCCGATATCTTCTAACAACATGATCCAATCCTCCCCTTCTCCAGAAGTCTGGATATCAGGACCACGGGGCTGCGGAAGAGGTCAAGGAAATTGTGGGGAGCAGCTGTGGGGAAGGGAATGTGGTCTGCGGGGCCTGGAGGGTGGGCAGCGCTAGGTGAGAGGAAGAGGGAGCGGGCCTTACCAGTTCACCCTGGGCAGCCCTGCAGAATGAGTGGAATGCCAACGGCCCCAGAAACATCTGCCGAGCGGCGGTGTGAGTACCAGAGGAAACAGTGGGTCACAGGTTCCACCACAAGAATGGGGGTCCGATGGCTGCAGGGAGAGGGTAGCCAGGAACTTTGAACCTCCACGGCTTACGGCCGGCTCTCTGCTGGCCTGAGCGCCTGGATTCCCGTGCTGCTCTGGGAATGGTCTCCTCACCGCACCGGTGACCGTGGGGTTAGAGCCTGGAACAGTTCCGAGGCACAGAGCCACGGAGGTGGAAGAGCTCACACGCAGGGACGCAGGGACGAGCCTGGAGCCGCCCTCAGGTCTGGTGTGGGGTGACACCAGAGGCCGCAGAAGCAGAGGCAGGTGGCTGGGACGCGCAGGCCAGACAGAGGTGGGTCTGGATCTCCCTGTGTCCCTGAGGAGCAGCCCTTCTCCCGAGCACTTTGCTTCACCTCCTTAAACCCTAGTAGCTAATCCACAAAACTGGGCACGACTTGTACGTACCAGCATGAGTTTCCAAAGGCCACTGTACAAAGTCGCACAAATGGGGGTGAGAAGGGGGCAGAAAACGGGAATTCATTCTCTCACAGCCCTGGGGACTGAAGTCTGAAGTCCAGGGGTCAGGAAGGCCTCCATTCCTCTGAAGCCCTGAGGGGAGTCCCCTCCGTGCCTTCTCCTAGCTTCTTAGGGCCGCCAGCAGTCTCTGGGGTCCTATCTCTGTCTTCTATTCTCCGGGCCACCTTCCCTGTGTGTGTTTCTGGGTCCAAACTCCCTCCTTCTCCAGTCCTTGGTTGAAGACCTACTCTCGTCAACAACGACATCATCTTCCCTTGAGTGCTTGTGCCAAGACTATTTTCAAGTGAGGTTCCAGGAGGCCTGGAATAAAGGAGGACACTGTGTCACTCCGTACAGGGCCTCACGGGGGTATTTGGGGTTCAATGAAACAACACATATGAAGGGCTTAGAGAGATGACAGTCATGCTATGCTAAGTATATAAAACTGTACACATACACAATGCGTGTGTGTGTGTGTATATAGAAAAACGCATTGTAAATAACACTTACTATATGTAAAACACGCATTCCCTTAGCAGAAAAGAGTGAAGAAAATGCTCAGTCAGCTTAATAATGTGAATTTTCCCCTTTCGATCCATTTCCAAAGGTACGATCCAACTGCTGTTTCTCATGATCTCAGGTTCACGGCCACACTCTGAGCTTACGTGTCTGTCTTGTCTTTTCTCTATTTCTTCATGATTTACAATAGGATTGCCCAATACTCCGCTAACGCTCTGCATTCATTCCTACATATTAACACCCGCCGCCATTGTCTGCGAACCCCACACCAGTCGGGGTTCTCACTGGTCACTCTCGAATGTTCCAACACTGTCTCCTGATTCCCTTCCGAGCACCGGCTATGCATGAAGTAAGACATGACAGGGGTCACCTGAAGCTCTGGGATGGATCCTCACAGCCACGTCTGAGAGAGGGTCGCTCTGCCTCTCACCCTCATCGGCAGGAGAGGAAGGAAAGGCCCAGAAGGTGTGCTGGCCAGGCTCCCGAGGCTCAAGGGCATCGCAGTAGGGATGGACCCCTCCTGCCAAAGGGAAATTTTCCCACGCAGCAGATTTTCAGATTCATCTCATCCCAACCTCACCCCAGTGAATGGCCACTGTGATTCCTTTTAAATGGATCCATTTCTAGTTTGTTTGTTTGTTAAAAAACAGTGTATCTTTCCATTTGCATAAATGCCCATAAAGCACATTTTTCTCTCTCTCTTTTTTTTCCAGTTATTTTCGTAGTACCTCATATAGTCGTGACTACATAGCAGGCAGTTAAAATAATTACTACTTGTCAGGAATATGAATTCGGTGTTGGTGAAATACTAAGCTCCTCGTTAAATTCGTACAGAATCCCTGAGAATTTAAACGCGTTTAATTTCTAACTCTTTATGATTCTGTAACTGGTTTTGAAATGGGCACCCTTAATTACCTAGCTACTGTTACCTGTCCTTCACCAGTCCAGTGAAGGTAGGTCTGTAAAATTCTCTGCAAAATTCAAAAATGCCCTGGGCTGCTGGATTCAGCACGTCTATGAGCAATATTCACTTAGCCTTCCAGATTTCTGATATTTGTCTGATATTTTCTGATATTTCTGATATTTGTCTGATGCCAAAAAGCTCATCCTTTTCTCCGAAATCTAGAAGCGGTCCTTCCGTTCCTGTGTCTGTCCTAGAAAAAGTATTACCTGAGCTACTGCTTTCCAAATCCTCATCCTCTTCTGCCCAATGAGAAGAACAGATTCATGGAGAGGTCACCAAGATAGGAGTGGGTCTGGTAAAGCTGTCATTTCCCTCACTCTGCCCAGGTTTGGTTCCATTCTAGAACATGGAAGATGCAGACAGCAGAAGATCGCTCGTCTTTTCACTGGGAATGTTCTTTTCCCCAACTTCTTCCTTAAAGACAGGATGATGCTTTCTCTTTGCTTTCCCACCCCAAGTATCCAGTCCACAGGATATTCGTATTGGTTGAATTCAACTCTCTTGGGAAGGTTCTATCTACACTCTACGTCAAGGATATATGCCTCATTTTGAGTTCTAGAAATATGTATCCTTGGAGGGTAGTTAACACACATTACACTCAACCATGTTCATCATAAATGCACGTAGGGAACCAGGACTGGGTAATTGTTTGGTGGGTCTGACCACCATTCTAAAGGTGGCAGAGTCTTGGTTCAATTTCCCTAGGGGTCAAGTTAAATCTACTTATTGGCTGTCACATTTTCTAATTGCCTACTTATGCACCTGGATATGGGGAGGTGAGGGAGACAGAAAGAGGCCACATTCAGCAGAAATCCGTAGCCACCAGTGGGAAAGAGCACCCCGGCGGATGGGTCATCTTCATAAAGACAGGACAGAAGCAAGAAAATACCATAATTGGCTCCTTTTTTACATCTATACTCTGGATACTCAAACAAAAATAAAAAAATAAATTTAAAAAAATAATACATTTACATAGTAATCACCTACATCACATTCTAACCTCTATGGCAGTCCAGTAAAGACAAGGAGAGGGCTCAGCTGAGTACCCCCAAGCACTAAGTCAACGAGAAGCCTCCTTTCATGTTTCATGTGTGAAACACTTAAGGAATATGTGAAATGCATTCTCTGACCCAAAACTACATACTGGGGGTATGGGTGGGTAGGGGAGACAAAACTTGCGCCCAATAATTTACCTATAAATCTCTAAGTGGGGAGACGTCCTGCCCATTAATAGATAATTTGCTACACATTGGAGAAACATATCTGCTGCATTCTAGGTATATTCTTAGAGGGCTCTGGCTAGTATGCAAGCAGTTAATACTTCCTATGAGTTATTCAGGGGAGGGACAACCGTCAAGACTTTACAAATTTGTATCTAAATCAGCACAACCTCATGATTTCTGGGCCAGAAGTGGAAGAAGGTGACATTAACTGAAGTAGAGAATGGAAGAAATTTTGGTTTGGAAGGAGATGGGGATGGATAGTCCCTGTGAATGTCACAAGTTAGGAAAGGCAGGGTCTGGAGCTCAGGAGAGAGGTCTGAAAGCACACTTGGGAATCACTGGGGCCAGGGACACGGAATGCGACGGGAAAAGGTGAGGCCTTCCAGGGAGGACAAGTGGGAAGTGGAAAGAGTTAGGGTCAGAGCCTTAGGCCACGGCCCTTAACCTTAGCCCTCCAAGAAAACTGGGGCCAGCGGTCTAAGAGGCCAGAGAAGGAAACAGAGTCCCATATTGTTATAATTTGATTTTTTCCTTTTTTTCCCTAAGAGTTGACTTCTGATATAAGTGAAGTTGGACATTGCAGGTCTGTAACGACGCTTAGAAAGTTCTTTGTATGACTGGAGTAGAACAGACTCCAAGGAAATATTACGCATGTAGGTTAATAAATAAGTCCTCCTAAACTCCAGCCAAAAATGGGGAGGGAGAGTCTGAGCAGAGAGAGGGAAAGGGTCACAGCCTAAAGAGTGTCTGTCCCCCCGCTCTGGCCGTCCCCTTGACAGTGCGCGGAACTCAACCAGACAAGAGGAGGAAAAGACTGCAAATGGAGGGGGAGGCAAATCAGCTCGTGGGGTTGGTAGTTTAGCTCATTTACCACCAAAGGCGAAGCTGGGAGGTGATGTGTTAAATGCTCTCATCACAAAAGAAAAAATTTATTATTTTTTTTTTAATTTAAGGGAGTGCAGGAAATTTGGGGAAGTGATAAATAAGTGAATTAAAAGCCCTAAAACAAAATTTAGATCAAATTTTTGTAGATGGAAAAGAACATTGAACATATTTTATTTATTTATTTAATTTTTTAAAAAGATTTTATTTATTTATTTGAGAGAGAGACTGAGAGAGAGAGAGAGAGAGGGAGAGAGAGAGTGCTAGAGGGGGGAGGGTCAGAGGGAGAAGCGGACTCCCCGCTGAGCAGGGAGCCCGATGCGGGACTCGATCCTGGTAGTCCAGGATCACGACCTGAGTCGAAGGCAGTTTTCAACCAACTGAGTCACCCAGGTGCCCCTGGAACACATTTTAGATGGATGTAGTATATTTGGCACATTAACACTAAAATATCACCAACTCCCAGAAGAGAAAAAGCACTAAAGATACTAAATGTACAATTACGAAAATGCAACATTCATAACATTAAACAACAATTCTGAATTGCTTCTCAATGATATACTACAAACCTTAGCATGAATAATATGTTGTCCTTTGAAAATGTGTATTTGATTCTTTAGACTCAGCCAAAGAAAGTACTTGGAAATAAGAGAGAAAATGAAATGATTTACACAAAGATAGAACCTACAAAGTTTGAAATTATAATTTAAATGGAAAAAGGTTGTTCTTATGGCAATATGTTTTACCATCTCAATTTTACAAACTTGTATATTTCACTATTCGCGTAGTTAACAGATAAATGAAAATAGGATTACCATAATGAAGTAAACACTTTTTCCTGGATACTTTTCCAGAAGTTAAACATCGGCTAGAGAGAGTATAATGCCTCTCAAGAGACTGCTTGCCTTTTCAATGCAATTAAATTTTTAAATTTGCAAGAAATTAAAACTTTTCCTCTGAAACAGTGAGGCCTATTGGTACTCACGTGGGAGTTTCCAAAACAGATGAGAGACTCAAAAAAAGTAATATTTCATTTGTTCATACTTAGGTCTGCTCCAATCATAGAATTAGCATGTCATTCGCTATGGACTGAATTGTTGTGCCCTTCCCAAATCCATATGTTGAAGCTCTAAACCTCTGTCTGATGATATTAGGAGTTGGGGGCTTTGGGAGGAAATTAGGAGTAGCTGAAATCAGCAGGGTGTAGCCTCTCTGATGGGATTAGCACCTTTACAAGAAGAAGACGAGACCAGAGCTTCCTCTCTCCACCACGTGAGGATTCAAGGAGAAGGTGGCTCTCTACCGGGAAGTGGCCGGGAAGAGTGCTCTCGCTAACAACTGAATCTGGTGACATCTTGATCTTGGATATCAGATTCCAGAATGCTGAGGAATAAATGTCTGTTGTTGAAGTCCCCAGTCCATACCATTTGTTAAGGCAACTCAAGCTAAGGTCCTTCAGTGGATAAATATCTTAATTTAACATCGCAATAATGTACTTCAAATTTTAATACTTGATTAGAAATTGGGGTGCCTGGGGGGCTCAGTCGGTTAAGCTTCTGCCTTCAGCTCAGGTCATGATCTCAGAGTCCTGGGATCGGCCCTGCGTCGGGCTCTCTGCTCAGCAGAGAGCCTGCTTCTCCCTCTGCCTCTGCCCTCTGTTCCTACTTGCTTGTTCGCTTGCTCTCATTCAAAAAATAAAAATCTTTAAAAAAATAATTGATTAGAAATTCAAACTCTTGTGTTGAGTTCTAAGAGTCACTGAATTATTTCTTTATCATTTGATGCTAATGTTGATCTTAGTTGCTGAGCATCATTTTGCTTCCATTAGTAATAGAAACTACTTCCTAGGAGTAAAAGAGTTTTATAAGGTATGCTTCTGAAGACATTTTCTCTAAGAATCTTTTGAAAATTTTTTGTGTGTAATTCCTGTCATAAAGAATAAAGAAGGTCGTATATAGCAAGGGTTTATTATAATTTGTTGTGCATAGCAAGAGTGTAATGAACATTTGTGTGTGTGTGTGTGTGTGTGCAATTTTTTTCTTCTGCTTCCTATTGTCCCTATCACTTTAAATACCTTCTATTGGTCATTACACCAAGCAAAATGGGGAACTATACTGACCAATTCATTCTCTCCATTGCAATTTCAACAGCAATTTCTTCAATAAAACCCAACTCAAGGGGTGCCTGGGTGTCTCAGTCGGTTAAGCATCAGACTCTTGATTTCTTAGGTCATGATGATCCCAGAGTCGTGAGATCAAGCCCCACGTTGGGCTCTGTCCTCAGCTTGGAGTCTGCTTGAGATTCTCTCTCTCCCTCTCCCTCTGCCCCTCCCCCTCCACTTACGTCCGCTCTCTAAATAAAAAATAAATAAATCTTTAAAAGTATAAAAAATTTAAAAAATTAAACCCAACTCATAGTTACTCATGGACTATTCAAACGAAAAAATTACTCCTTGCTTCTTCTGGGTTGAAAAATCAAGTCCAACTGCTTGCTTAGATTTCAGGGTCTTTACATCAACGTTCACGCACAAACGACCTGCTGTACATACTGCACAGTCATGGACTCCATTGAAAAATACGTGTTGATGTGTCCCGGCCAAGCAATGGCGGTTAACAAGTGACTTCAAGTAGGCAAGAAATCTGAGTGCCTGTTGATGAGGTGAGATTATATTCCATACAAAATGGTATCTGTGTATACATGTGGAATGTGCGAGGACAAAGTGGAGACAAACTATCCTCTAAAACCTAGAGGAAAATTTTAGGGTAGAAAAGCAAATAGCTTAGAATAAGGACCTACAGGTAGAGAGGCCATGCCAACCCACCTTTTTTTTTTTTAAAGATTTTTATTGGAACACTGAAAAAATAAAATAAAACTTAAAAAAAAGAATATCAAGTAAAAAAAAAAGATCTTTATTTATTTGTGGCAGAGGGAGAGGAAGAAGCAGGCTCCCCACTGAGCCCCACCCCACTTCTGAAAACTCTGAGTCCCATGTGGTCCTTCTGCTTCTGTTTTTTATATCTCATTCTATTGGTAAGTCCTTTTTCTCATACCAGATTGCTCTGGTCCATCTCTTCTCCCACATGTACATGTTTCTCCTCTATCCTGGAGCTGCAAGCCCTCCTCCCCATCCTCCCTCTTCTCTGACAGCCAAGGTTCCATTATCAGGAAGTGCTGGAGGCGATAAAAGAGCTGCCATTAAGTTCCCTTCACCACACCCATCCGCCATTTGCCTCCATCTATTCTCCCATCGCCCTTGGTGGGAGGTCCTCAACCCTGTCTGCACAGCACAGCACTGGAGGCACGCTGGAAGACTACCCTGCCTGAGTCAGAATCTCTACGGGCAGAGCCAAGGTACTAGAACCACAGATAAAATTAGCGAGACCAAACCCTCCAGGTGAGCACCAGATCTCATCAGCATGTACATGCTCAAAGCCCTTGTTCCAGCGACTTTCCTCCCTTACTTCTGTGCCAGCAGTTCTTCCCTCCCAGATACATGATTTGTTTCCACATACACACACGCTATTATTTATCCCGTGACCAAAAATTTCCCTTCATTTCTTTTCCCTCTGTAGCTACCTTACCATTTCTCCCCTCTACCTAAAACTCCCTTCAAGAGGTCTCCATATTCCCAGTGTCCATTTCTGCTTGCCCACTCTGTCTCCATTCCTTATCCACTAGATTTTTGCTCCCAACAATTCACCAAAACTGATACCTTTCGTACTTCTAAATGCGGAGGTTCCATTCTATCTCCGCCCCATGACTGAGCAGCAGTGTTTGGCAGTCAATCACTCTCCTCCTTGAAAAGTGCTCATCACTTAGCTCCCAGGACAGCTCCCCCACCTCATGTTCCTCCTTTCTTTGCCACTCCTGGTGGTTCTACCTCATTTCTGAATTCTTAATATTGGAGCTCCCTAGGGCTCAGTTCTTGAGCTTTTTGTATTTTTATCTACTCTCATTCTCTAAGTGATACATAGTCTTTGGGCTTTTGATGCCCATATTCCATATGCTCATCTGTCTTCAATTTGTATCTCCAGCCAACATGACGCCCCCTCCTGATCTGACCTCCTAGCGGCATCCCTATCTCTGCTAATAACATTTTATTCTCCTGGTTGTTTGGGCCAGAACAAAGTCTCTGTGATCCTTGACTCTGTAGGATCTGGGCTCCATAATTTCGCCCTTGGCGTCACGCCTCTGAATATGTTATAGTACCTGAGGAAAGGAATTAAGGCAGCTCATGAGCTGACCTTAAAATAGGGAGATTATCCAAGATGATCCAAGTGAGCCCTTGCCCCTAGACCACATGAGCCTTTTAAGGTGGAAGAAGAAGGCAAAAGATTTGTCTAGAGAGATGCAAGGACGGAAAAAGAAGCAGGAGAAATTCCAAGCATGAGAGGGACACTCCATCAACATTTGCCAACTCTGAAGACAGAGGAACTGCTAGGATTGAGGGAAAGTTATGGCCTCCAGAAAATGGAGAAGTCGAGGAAAGCAATCCTCGCCTAGAACCTCCAGAAAGCATCACAGCCTGATGACACCTGGATTTCAGGCCAGTGGGACCCACCCCAGACTTCTGACCACAACTGGAAGAGGATACACTTACACCCTTTGCAACTACACACTGAAGGAGTGGCTATTCGTTACGGCAGCAGTATAAACTGATATACTCCCCATCACCCACCCATCAGCATTTCCTGTCAGCTCTCTCCTGAAAGTATATGTCCCAGTTGACCGTTTCTCACCATGCCCTCACTCCGCTTTGATCCAGGCTGCCATCATTTTGTGCCCAGCTTCCTGACAGAGCCTCCCCGCTCTGTCCTCACAATTCTTCATTCAAGTCACAATGCAGCAGCCAGTCCGGTCGTGTTAAGTCACAAGTGATACGAGCCCTCCCTTCCGCTCAAGACCTAACAAGGGCTTCAGGCCTCACTGAGCACGAAAGCCGGAATCCTTCCCATGACCCTTCCAGCCCCTCCATGCTGCTTCTTGCCTTCCGTCCACCCCATTTATTCACACTGGTTCCTCCCACAGGTTGGGACACTTCCTTCACAGCTCTGGACTCCCCTGAAAGGCTCTTCCTCAGATATCCATTTGCCTAACTCCCCACACCTCCCTCCCTCCTTCCTTCCTTCCTTCCTTCCATTACCGCCATACTACACATCCAACTTTATCTTATTGTTTGTGGTCACACGCCAGACACTCGGGCACCACAGAGATAGAGATTTGGTCTCCTTCATTCACAGCTGCTTGGCCCATAATAAAAACACAATAAATATTTGATAAACGAAGGCATTTTTTCCTATGGAATACGGCTGCTGGGTTCATGCTTTCGTTCCAATCCCCACGGCTAGTATCTCAAGCCAGCTCAATCGAACACGGAAATTTCATCACTGGATTTTTAGTTGGTGTCTTTGCTTCTAGTTCTTATCCTTATCCTTCCATCCCTCCTACAGATATACATCCCTGATTAATCTTTGCTAAACACTATTTGCGGCATATGCATTTTCTTCTGAGGAACATACAGTGGATCCCGTTGCATTCTGCTTCGATAGTAGGGCCTGAAGTATCCACAATAATCACATTTCCCTAATACCAGCCTAGCAGCCCCCCTCCTCACTTCCGCTCCCTTCAGATAGATCTCCATGCCGCACTCACACCGGGAGGTTGTTCACCGCACTGCCTAAGTGTGGTTTCCTCTTTACTGACAGTTTCCTTCGGAGCCCCTCAAAAATCACATTCTACTGCCCAACTCTTCCCGTTCATACCAGACTTCATTTCTACTAACTCTTTTATACTTTCTTATGAGGACTTTCTCCCTTTCCTCTACTTACATTAGAGGGTTTCTGAAGATAGGACTCATATCTCCTGCTCTTGATTGCCCAAGTGACATGCCTACATCAGGATTCATTCCGATTTTATGACTTCAGTGTTCTCACCAAATGTTATAATATAGAACATATATTATTACACATATTATATATTATACATATATTAAATAGTTCCTCTTGGTCTCTGGATTTATGACTTTACTATTCTTAATTTTTTAACCCTAATTCAGGCATTATTTGTCCTGTTGATATTTTACATAAGAGATCTTAAAACTTTGTGAATAATCTCTTTGTGGTTGCATGACTTTTAAATAGATACAGGGCATATATCTGCCTGCAATTTAACTGAGGCATGTTCCAACAACTATTGCCTGGTGAACATGGACAAATTGCTTTCCTCTTTCACTCAGTACTGCTGGAAGGTACTGGGAGGTGGGGGAGGAGGCAGTGGAAAGGGCTGAGAGCATTGCTTCCCCTGGAGGTACTTACAGCTCTGCAGAGGGGATGGCCATGAAATGAAGAGCTCCAAGTAGGAAGAGAATAATAAAACGGTAGGTAATTCCTATTCCTATGGTATTTCTATCCATGAATTCAAAATGAGATAATAATGAATTTTGCAACACAATCTCATCATCAAAGGAAATAATTTCATTGGGAAAAAAGATTTCATTAAAAATTTGAATGAACAATTTACAAGGAAATCACACGCTTTCCAGGTAGGTAATTCTTTAAAAATATTCCAATAATTTTACCAAAATTTTGCATTTCGTTCACCTGTACTAGACTTGGAAGTTTTAACTATGTTCTTTCGAAAGAGGATTTTTCCTTGACTATTTCAGATTTTCTTTTTTTTTTAAAGCCCCTAACATTTAAAAGAAATACGATCCTTCATCTCCCCACTAGGAAACAACAAACAAAAACCATGAAAACCCACATCGGAAAACTTTTGTGTCACGTACCTTCTTTGTCATCGTGGTGGATAATGGCATCCTGTATCATGTCGGCAAGGTTAAAGTGAACTTTTTGATTCTTCCCATGCTTCAGCTTTTTCAGGAATCCTTCCTGCTTCTGAAAAGCCTTCTCTCTTTCGTAGTAGGCTTTGATCTGCTCACAGCGCATGCGTTTCACCAGCCGCTGCCGCTGGCCGAGGGGAAGGGACTCCAGCAAGCACTGGTCAATTTCCATTTCATGGGTTCGGAAAACATTACATAGCTGAAAGCAACCTGCAAGACACACAGTGAGAACCTCACTAGGACCATTATTCCAACAATACAGCAGCGCGAGAGAGCTCACTGGATTCCCGATTGCCCCACACAGAAGTCAGGAACTCAATCATTCCTCCTTGAGCTTCTGTGCAAATGGCAAAGGCCAGCTCACAGACGGGGAGAAAAGCAAAGAGACTTGATGTCCTACTCAACATCGCATGGTCATAAAATAAATCCTATAATTAGAGCTAGATGCATGGCTTTGCGTGACTTAATTATTAGCAAACAGCATCCTTTCTTCTTTTTTTAAATCTGCACCGAAGGCCTAAAAGTTCTACGGACGCGTTAAAGTTCCATCATTGAATAACGCCAACTAAACTTTGTGTGTCGAATTTTGGCAGAAAGCCATTCCGCGTCTTTCAGCACACCCTAATAAAATCTGTTTATCCCAATGACTCTGCTTATCTAATGTAACAGAACCTATATAGACTATCAGCTGTTTATGTGACACGGAGATTATCTCCACCTATATATTGCTAAACACTTTTCCTAGGGATTGGTAGCATCCATTTCTAAGAGACAAAACAGTGGTTGAACAATGAAACAGATTTTTCTCTTGGCAATTCAGAACCATGGATAGAATTGTTGCTGTTGTAGTCTCTGTCTTATTAATATAGTGATTAACAGACTGAATTCTCTGTCCTGAAACTGAAACAATCTTCACTTTCTTTCAAGCTGATATTCCTTAGAAACACTACCCAAAACCCTTGTAATGGAAATGTACAAGCTCATATATCTACCACTAGATTCAAATTTTACTATTGGCAGAAAATGAACATTAGAACACTGAGAATTCGAGAATCGAACTCATAGATTCAGAGAAGTGTTTGCATGTTCTTCTCTTCAGGTATTTATGATGGAAGTCTCCAGCAAGTCAAAGGAACTATGCAAGCCCCAAATGTGGTTGATCATATGCTGTGTCTGGAAAGATCACTCGGAAAGGGCACGGCTGCTTCATCTTCGGGGAGATGCCCAACTCCTTTGAAAGGACACCGTGTTGTGACCAGGCAGTTTCCATTTCTGAATCACTTGATGCTTTGCAAAGTGTTATTCTCACAACCACCGGGCCAGACCATCTCTCTTTTGCAAGAAAAGGAAACGAAGTTGAGAGTGGCTGTGACTTGTCCAGAGCCAAAGAGATGATTATACGAGAGTCACAAATGTTCCATAAAGGCTCAAGAAAAATACAGAAGAAGAGACAGTGACTCCCTACAGCCAGATATTTAATATATATAAGGGGGAGTGGGGAGGAGGGGAGGAAAGCAGAGCTGGGAAATTTTATTCTGGTTGTTCATTAGCGTTTGACAACATTCTAGAATCCTATATTTTCATCAAGATCTTCATAGGTATTTGTCAGAGTGATGTGAGAAGCATCAACTAACTCCATATAAAATGTTCGCTTTCCAGTGACCTAAACACAAAGACACAGCGGCGGTCGTGAAATCAACAAATCACTCTGAAGTCTGTGGGATAAAAGCCATGATCACAAGCGGATCGTCTGTGAGAGCTCATTAATAATGGCAGGAAATATCTTCTGCCTTCCAATCTGTTCAGAAAACTGCCCGTGGGTTCCCAGGACCCCACGGCTGCCATGACTTTCCTGGTTGTGTGAGCAGGTGCCCAGAAGATCAGTGGAACCACTGGGAAACCCGAAGAAGTAAAGCCAATGACATCACGGCTTTTCCCCTGCCGAGGAGCACTCGGTCCAAGGTAAGGGACAACCTAATAAACACGACAGTCCTCTGGCGTTTGGCGCGTATGTAAAACCGTATTGCGAAACTTTCAATTAACTTTTCAGGAGTCTGCAGTGACAGCTCCTGATTCATCGAGCAAGCCGTTCAGTCTGCCAAAAAGGAGCACTGAGGGATGTTCATAAATTAATTCCCTTATGATTTGGAAAATCAGATGCCAAGGCTGTTAAATTTCAAATCCATACACAGATAAAATATTAATTTTTAACATATTTTTTTGTTCAAGAATTCCCCGTGCTTCGATTTTAAATGGTCTAAACTTTCATTTATTTTACATTCTAAACATGTAACGGGGGCTGTGACTTTCTTTTTGTCTAATTAGGGGCAGAGCAGCTATGTCACATATATGAACCTCATTCTCACCTTCTCACAATAATATATGAGCTCATTAATATGCAGGACACATTTATAGTAAAAGAGCATATTTGCATTATTGTGGCAGAGACTGAAAAGGGGAGACCAGTTGTCTTTTCTCTTTAGATGTATGAGTAGATGCCATTTTTGAGTTTCCCAGGGCTGGCTCACCAAAAAATGCTCACATGCATTTGATCATGTTCTAGCCCCCCCTACAGCTTGCCGCCTACAAACATGGCGGCCGTGGAAGCCACATAGCAAAGATGGCCACGGTCTCGCCACTCGGTCTCTCCACTGCTGCTTGGAGCACCCTCCACCAGCCAGCTCTGCTCTGAATCTGAGAAAGAAATGAATTTCTACTGAGTTTAGGCACCCATGTTTTGGGTTTTAACTCTTACAAAAATTAACATCACCCTAACTAGAAACATTTTGCTTTTGTTTTTGTTTTTGCTTTTGTTTCTCTTCACAGTGTTGAGGGGTGATCCGGGAACATTCAACATTTTGTAGAATTTTGAATGGTAAGGCTACACCATTACTACCCAACAACTGGAGTTCTAGCAAATTTTTGACACTCAGCTCTGGCACAGTGGGAATGGGATCTTTAATTTCTCAGGTCTGCCTATTACCACGGTGCAAATGTCGCCATCAGTCTCAAGCCACCAAGGTCGCATCCCTAAACAAAGAGATAGAAAGAGGTCCTCTCCCCAAGGCAGGGAGGGTCAGCTTCAGAGCAACCACTGCATCAAGCCCACCAGGATCGCGGCTCCATATGCATCAGAATCAACAAATACGCAAGAAAAGATATTCCAGCAAGACCTCCAAAGTGTGAGTGAAGCAGATAGCATCAAGAATTACCCACTTCTCAAGAGAAAATAACTATAACTATAACCATAAGTATATATTTCTATATATATATCCATATATCATATATATACACAATATACATATATATAATAAACACATAACAGTCTTTGTCCAGGATTTTTTTTAAAGATTTCATTTATTTATTTGAGAGAGAGAGAGAGAAAGAGAGCACAAGCAGGGCAGAGGGAGAAGCAGACTCCCTGATGAGCAGGGAGCCCAGTACAGAACTCGATCCCAGGATCCTGGGATCATGACCTGAGCCGAAGGTGGACACTTAACCAAAGAGCCACCCAGGCACCCTGGGATATTTAAATGATTTAACGAAGTTGTGCTTAGAGTCATCACAGGAAGACAAGAGACCATATGCTTTACATTTCTCAACCACCAAAGCCATTCACTTGTAGAAGGTAATGTTAAATAACAACAAAAAAAAAAAAGAAAAAGAAAAAATTAAGTTCCAATCTTATACAACATATTTTCTATTTATGACCTGGGGTGAAATATTCAATACTTCTAAGATTTTTGAAATATATAAAAAGGAGCTAATATTTCAAATTTGCTGGGATATGTAAAAAATAAGAGATAGTTTGCAAAACATGTCTGACACAAAGTACTTAATGAACAGTAATTATTTTTATTAGGAATATATTACAATGATCTGTGTGTCCCAACTATTGTATAGATGGGCTATGTT
Source organism: Potos flavus (assembly GCA_028534135.1). Classification (NCBI taxonomy): domain Eukaryota; kingdom Metazoa; phylum Chordata; class Mammalia; order Carnivora; family Procyonidae; genus Potos; species Potos flavus. The sequence continues at coordinate 2,763,140 of CM052883.1, forward strand.
AAGAGAACCAAAGAGAAGGGGATGTGTTGTATAGAGAGCTTTCTCTCCCTTTTCTGATCTTTCTGGCTCTACCATGCACCAGGAATGCTCCAGGAACAAGGTCTTTGCACATGCTGTTCCCAGTACCTGGAACACTCATCCCTCTGATGGTGGGAGGCCATACAGTTAGCATCCTCCATTCACTCCAGATCTTCTCTCAAAATCCCCTTCTTCATGAAGCTTTCCTGGGCCCCTTTATCTCTATTTGCAAATGTTTCCTGACAATACTTCCAATTCTTATTTCTTGCTTTATTTTTATCCTTAGTATTGATCACCCTGAACTATGCTTCTACGATATCAATCATTATGCTTAGAATGTATATTATACTCATAATAATGCTGTTTACTAAAATACACCATATATTTTCTGATTTATCTATAAGCCCCCCAAAAGCAGGGACTTGGACAATTTTATCCGCTGCCTATTCTCAGCATCTGGAATAGTAGATATGGGATATTTTTGTTGTTGTTAGTGAAACTATTTAATTAAATTGTTAGCAAAAATACAGCATGTATTGCTAAAACTTGACCCAGCACTCAACATATAGTAGCAACAGATGTTTATTAGTTGTACTCTTACAGAAAAGCACAATAGGACCGTACTTCTCACCTAATTGCTCTTCCTCACAAAATTATTTGGATTGCCTCAGTGTAGCCAAGTTTATGATAGTATTGGATTCCTTGATCTACCATATTACTCCGTTTGTGGGGTCTATATATATGGCTATGCTGCAATTCTAGATAAAAATTTAGAGACATTTACCATAGCCAGAAATCCTTGCTCAACAAACATGCATCTCTATATAACCAAATTTGAGAGCCAGCAAATAAAATATATCAAGGAAAAAGCAAAGATCTATCTTCAGAAATAATTATAGAGCATCTAGTTAAAAAATTAGGAGTTCCATGCTTTGGTCTTGGAGGGGCCTACCCATTGTGCCATGCTGTCAGGATGTCTTATTTTAGCAAACCAGAAATAGAAAGACTAAAGTTAAGGAAAAAGGAACTGGGAAAATGAACTCCTGAAATTATTCTGCTGTACAGCTACCAGAAATTCCTTCATCTCGATGAGAACCAAAACCTTCATGGGGCCATGATGCACTCATGGTGGGAGGTTTTTGCACCTCTTACTATGATTGCCAGATCAAAGGGGAAATAAAAAATGGTAAAAGCACAGATAGTTTGATCTCAAGGACATTTACAGACACTTGCACCCAATTTTCAGGGGAACAGATCTTCATGAATGATTTATGAAGTTGACTATGTCTTAGGCCACAAACAAAGCAAATTCAAAAAATGCTGAAGAACTTAAATTATACAGGTACTTTCTTAGCACACTTGAGAAAGGGACATCAACTCCAGAGGTAAAGCCACATCTCCCAATATGCTCACAAACTCACAACGCTGACCTAAATAAAGCAGATCTAAGGAAGAAAACTAATGGAAATAATACTTTTTCAGCTCCAACCATTGAGGAAAGTCTCATCAAAATTTCACGGATGAAACTAAAACACTGCACAGAAATAAATCTACAGCTTTCAATGTACCTGTTAGAAAAGAATCTCATCTTAGAATCGGTGACCACAGCATCTTCATAGGAAAGAACAAGAAAGGAAAGTCCAAAAAAAAAAAAAGAAGAAAATGAAATGAGGGTCTGAATGGATAGAAAGGAAATAAAGGATGAGCAAAGACGAAGAAAGACATGGGAAATGGACGATATCCAGAAAAAAAAATGTATCTTACCAAAAATGACTCAAGAAGAAAGCAAAAACTTGAATAGACTTACAATCATTACATTAATTAAATTAATTGTTAAAAATCTAATTGCAGAAAAAGGAAACAAACATACAAAAGCATGGCCCAAACGATTTCACCGGCCTTTAAGGAATGGTTAATCTGTGTTTTCCCCCAATTTTTCTAGAGACTAGAAAAAAATGGAAATGGCCTCAACTCATTTTCTGAGACTAGCGTAAGCTTGATACCAAAAGCCAAATGAGAACGTCACAAAAGAAGGAGTTACAGATCAATCTTATGTACACACACATGAGTAAACAGCCTACGTACATATGTTTGTCAGTGGAATAAAAAGATGGCTAATTTTAGAATATCTATAAATGTCTGTCACTACTTTTCAAATCTGTTTCAAATTTAGAAAAGGAAGGCCCTCTATCATTGCTTTTATTATGCCTCAAAATGAAGGTTTCCATCAGCATAGAAAACAAAAGGAAAAGAAATAAAGACCCTAACATGAGTAAAAGAAGAGAAAATAAGTTATCATTGTAATACTCATCCTCACAGGAGGCCAAACACATTCTATGACTCAGCCATTAGCACCGACAGGCCAGAATTTTGCTCAACACAAGTCAGTATACGCACACAAGAAGAAAGTTACAGTTTCAAACCTGATAGAAGATGTGCGGCCTTTACTCATGTCTAGAAAAATTTTAAAACATATCATTTTACACTCATGTGACTGACAAAGTTGTCCCGTCGCTATTAAAGAGAAATTGGAAATACTTTGCTAAACTGAACATGTATCTCTCCCACAACCATGACAAGTACTCTAGAAATCTTCTGAAATACATTGCAGGTAAAAATAAACAAATACAAAATAATCTAGCATGCAGTGAAAAGGGTGAGGAGTAAAAAAAGTCAATTTTGTAAGCAATCCTCTCCCTGAGTTTCGAAGGAAAAAAATCTATTTTGCCATTGTGCCCTTTAATATTTTCTGTTACTGGTCCTGGTCAAAGACACACCTACATCAACAGAATCTGAAAAAGAGAACCTGGAAAGACTTCCACACACAGGCGGGCCACTGTGACAAAGTGCAAATGCCAGTCGGTGAAGAGTCTTGCCAACAGGCAAGGGGAGGGCCCCAGGTCAGCCGTAGGGAATAAACGGGCCTCCACCCAGACCTCACACCATATATGAAAATGAATCCAGAAGGAATCCTAAATGTAAAACTATAAACCATTTGGAAGACCATAGGAGGAAATGGCGGAGGCCTGGCTTTCTTAGACTTGACACCAAAGCACAGTCCATTTATAAATGAAAAATAAACTGATGAACAGGGTTTCATGGGAACTGAAAACACAGTGTCAGAGCCACGCTGAGACCATGAAGACACAAGGTACAGAACTGGGGAAAGTCCTCATAACCACCTGTCCCATAAAGGCTCCCATCGAGAGCAAGTAAAAACCCTAACATCCAACGGCAAAAAGGCAAATGATCCAACTGGAAAATGGGAGAAGGCGTGAAAGACGTTTTTCACTGACACAGATGAACGACGACGAGCAGGCAGACGAGAAGACGTTTGATGGCTCCGGCCATCAGGGAAATGCGCGTTAGAAGCACTATGACTTACCACTACACACCCATCAGAAGAGCTAAAACAGAAATAAAATTGGGGGGGGGGGAGGTGTGGCGCTGTTGTTTAAGCCTCCGACTCTTGATTTGGGCTCAGGTCATGATCTCAGGGTCATGAGATCGAGCCCCATGTTGGGCTCCGTGTTCAGTGGGGAGTCTGCTTGAGACTCTTTCTCCCTCTCCCTCTGCCCCTCCCCACCCCTGCTCTCTCTCTCTCTCTAATAAATAAATAAATAAATCTTTTCAAAAAATTAAATAAAATTAGTGACAATGCCCAATACTGGCAAGGATGTGGAGAACCAAGATCTGTCAACATTGCTGTTGGGAATATAAAATAGGACAGCCACCCAGGAAAACAGTCTGGTATTTTCTTTAAATAACGACATTCTGTAGTGACAGTTCTAGGTGAGATTATGGCCCCTTCCGGATGGTTTCCACCATGCTGAGGCCAAGGCAGTTACAAACTTCAGAAGCAAGCATGAGAACAGCTACCCCTGACATGGAGGGAACTCGAGTGTGTTATGCTCAGCAAAATAAGTCAGAGAAAGACAAATAGCGTACGATTCCACAGATACAGGGAATTTAAGAAACAAAACAGATGAACATCGGGGAAGGGAAACAAAGAAAGAGAGAGGAGGCAAACCATAAAAGAGACTCAAGGACAGAGAACAAACTGAGGGTTGATGGAGGGAGGTGGGTGGGGGATGGGCTGGGCGGGGAGGGGTGAAGGAAAGTTAGCAAATGTGCCCACTTAGCTTGACTGATTTATTATTGTTATTATTATTACTATTACTATTATTATTAAACTAGATATTGGTGGATATGTTTTTGTCCTCCAGGAGCTGACCTCAGAAGGCTGAGAATGGAGTGGATTCAGGCATAATTAGAAATAGCATATTACCCTAGTTTTCCTTCTAGAAAAAAGAATTGTCAGAATGAAATAAAAACAGTGCTATAATTTTCAGGGCACCTGAGGGGCTCAGTCGGTGAAGCGTCTGCCTTCAGCTCAGGTCATGATCTCAGGGTCCTGGAATCGAGCCCCGCATCAGGCTCCCTGCTCAGCGGGGAGTCTGCTTCTTCCTCTCCCTCTCTCCCTCCCCACCCCCTCGTGTCCTCACTCTTTCTCTCACTCACTCTAATAAATAAAATCTCTAAAAAAAAAGGTCCTATAATTTTCCCTGTGAAAAGAAGAAAATATATTTTATCATTCATAAGTAAGAATGTGTATTTGTCTGGATTTATGAGTATGGATTATATTTCAATTCCATCAGCTTATATTGGCGACTTTGGGGAGGCTTCCCATCAAAGACCTCATATACTCTTTATATTAGGTAGGTGATCTTGATGCCCTGCTCAGATCCCCATTACTGGCTGGTACACCCCTCCCAGCCGCTCTGAGTATTGTCTGGGAAGGATTCAGAGCTCTTCCCTCCTCTGGAGAATTGCCTGCCAGACTCAGTCTCGCAGGGAGCGGAAGACCGTACGCACAGAAGTACAGAAACATGTCCCCTTGACTTAAGAGGAGACAACTCTATGGTGTGATGTACACCCTAGAGCAAAGTGAATTAGGAAGTGTTTAGACTTTACCCAAGACTAGTTTGCTTTGCTACATCTTCTGTTCAATGCCTTGCTTCCCTCACTCCCTACAGGATCTCCCTAATGAACATTCCTTCTATATATTGTCATGTGTTCCTGAAGCCCTCTCTCAAGACTCTGCTTCTAGGAAACCCAACCTAATACATGCAAGATTATATATATTTAATTTTCTGTTAATTTTCATGGTTTACACCAAAGGGAAGGATTTTTTTTTGTAGACGCAAAATTTATACAGATCGAACATACCTAATGACATAGGTTTTCAAAAACTGAAAGTAATAACAGCAGAAGAAATAATAAGACACACATGGCAAAAGCACGAAGTGGGGCTCTTATGTTCTATTGTAGGCAAAAATTAGTGAAAATTTATTAAAGCCTTAAACATAAGACCAAAAAGTATCAAACTCATAGAAGGAAACAGCAGTTTCATGACACTGGACTTGACAACAATTTCTGGATAAGACATCACAAGCACAAGTAACAGAAGCCAACAATGACAAATTGGACTAGCTTACAACCTTTTGCACATCAAGGGACACAATCAACATGGTAAAAAGGCAACCTAAGGAAGGGAAGGAGGTATCTGCAAATTATACATATCTGATAAGGGGTTACTATCTAAAATATATTAAAAAAAAAAAAAAAAACTCTTACAACTCCACAAAGAAAAAAATAACCAAATTTAAAAAACAGGCAAAGGACTTAGACATTTCTCCGAAGGTGATATACAAATGCCCAACAATCATATTTTAAAAAGCTCAAAATTCTCAGTGAAATGAAAATCAAACCATAATAAGCCATCATCAGTGTTTGTAAAAACACCGTTGGTGGGATTGCAAAATGGTCTCTACTCTGGAAAACAGCAGGACGTTTCCACAATAAATCAAAAATAGAAGTGCCACAGGATCCAGTGATCTCACTTCTGGGTGTGTATCCAAAAGACTGGAAGCAGGATCTCAAAAGATAGATTTGCACACCTATGTTTGCTGCAGCATCATTCACAGTGGCCAAGAGGTGGAGGCAGATGTCACCGATGGGGAGTGGATAAACCAAATGCGGTCTAGCCACACAAGGGAATATTATTCAGCCTTAAAAAAGGAAGGGGAGCCTATCATATGCTACAAAACGGATGAACCTTGAGAACATGCTAAATGAAACAAGCCAGTCACAAAACATTTCCTGCCTGATTCTGCTCAATAGAAACAAATGAGAATGGTGGTTGCCAGGGGCTGGAAAGAAGGAGAAAGTGGGAGTTGCTGTTTAATGAGCACATAGAAACAGATTTTAAAGAGGAATAACTTCTAGAGTGCTGTGTCACAACAATGTGAATATGCTTAACTGCTGAATGTTACACTTAAAAATGGCTGAGTTAGTCAATGTTATTTTCTGTGTTTTACTACCCTAAAAAAAAAAAGTGGGGAAAAAAGAGTAAAACACACGGGGCTATACCATAGGAGTTTTTAAAATATATATACATAGTTTAAGTACTTGATTGCTCAGCCCACTTTATAAAAATGTTTGCTCTGAAGTCTGAGAGGCAGAAGGCAGTTGTTGGGGAAGGGAATTAGCACGCTCACGCCTGTGTGCATGCACGCACACACGCCCTCGTATCTAGGCACCCCCAACAACTGTCCTAGCAGAAGCTTTATTCGCAGAATCTATTGTTATAACATGCTTCCAGAGTTATTTTTACTGCATACACAATGACGATGAAACAAAGAACAGTGAGGATTTTCAGAGACAAGAGTATAATCAATTTCAACATACTCCCCCAGAGCTGTAAAAAAAAAAAAAGCACTGAAGTCTTTAAAACGTGCTAGATTTTTCACATCTTTGTAATCAAGCTGCAGGTTCATATCCCTTTTTACAGAACGAAAAACAGTAAAAAGAAATTGCACTTGGGGAAGAAGATACAGATGTTATATCTTAAAATATCCCAGGATGTAGGTCCACAATGCCTGTTTCATGAAATCTTGCCCTGAAACACTTCTCTGAGTGATAGAGGGATAAACTTAAATAATTTAAATTCTTTTCAAGAAAATCAATGATATTTTTCATCTCACTACTTACTGTCTTTAAATTTTTAAGTTTATATATCAAGTGATCACTCGTTTGGTTTCTATCCAATTATTATGGCATGCTTTTCTAATGAGAGAATGTGAAAAGCGTTCTCTCTTTAAATTAAAATAGAAATAAAGCAAATACGCAGGACATAAAAACTACTGCAGACTCTGGAGTATATTTATGCTTTTACACACTGACCTATAGTTTTCTACATTTAAAATTTCCTTAAAAACAAGTGACTTGATTATGATAAATAGCTTTTGGGGGGATATAGATTTATAGTCATAATTCTTTCTGGAATTTCTTTTAGGATAACCATAAAACTGAAGATTGTCATCCTGAGTTAATGTTCTCGGTTCATTATTCAAGTGGACCCACACATCTTACCAAATCTATGGTTGATGGAGGGTACAAGGTCGTGAAAGCTTTGCCCTGGGTTATGTATGATTCCAAAATCATGCCCGCATGCTAATGCCCAGCACAAAGATTTACCTTGATACACAGAGCACTGAAAGACCAGGCTCCTTTTTACAAGACAACCCAGCTACGTTCAGGATCCACAGAGTCGGGTCATTTGAAGCCCCACCTCTAAATACCAACTAGCTATGATCTTATGAGATACACATTCAATGAGAGCTTGTCTGGGGAAGTCTAGACCCTTTAAGATCAGAACTGCCTACTAATGGCTGTTCTCGATGCTTCTTAGGGCGTGCCATCTTGCTAAAATTAAATCCAGACTTTTCCTGAATGCCCCGCCTTTCTGAACACCACGGTCCCACTCCTGGGTCTCTCCGAGACTGTTGTAATTGCTGTCCAGTCCCTTCCAACAGAGGGCGGTGCTCTGGAATTAAATAGTCTCAAGACAAACTTGAATTCTGGGTGGCTCAAAAGAGAAGTTCTCTTTGGGTTCATTCAGAAGAAAACAGATTTAGACCCTCTCCCTCAAATACACATGTTTGGCCCCCCCAAACTCTAAATAATCTGTTCATCATCACATCTGTACATTTCAGCTTTAGTCGACATCTTTGATTCTGGCTGGGAGAGACTCAGCTCACTCCATTCCTGCCAGCCAATGTTTTTAATAGACGAATTCCCTGGTGTTTCAGGCTGTCTCAGAATGGGATATCTGCCATTTTCAACACACTGGCTCCTCTTTAGGAAACAGAGCCCTGACTAGCCCCATGACCCCAGCAGTCAATCAAGCAGCTTCCTGGATGCCTTTAGTCTGAGTCCTGAAGCGACATTATAAAATGAGCATTGCAAATGGCAAGTACAAGACCAATGAGCACATGGTGCACATTGATGGCTTCTCGTTAAATTTCTTTTTTCGATTTGAAAGCTTCTGTGTATGTGTCAATGCAACTGTAATTTCATGGCTATAAATAATTTTTTTATTCCATCATTTTCCTAAGCCTTGCAAAGGTTTTTTATTTAAAATGGTACTTTGATATAAAATATTTGATATTTGACACTATTATGATATAAAATGTCCTCAGTCCTGTAATGAGCTGAAACAAAACTGAATTTCACATCTAATATTTAATTTTGGCTTTACAAAGTCCGTTTTTTTTCCTCTTTCTTTGAAATAGGAAAAATTTAGGGAAAAATCATATGCTAAAATTTCTATTATCCCTTCTAGGTTAAGATAATTTCTAGGTTACAACTTCTGTTTTTAAATGATTTCCGTTGTCCTTTGCATCAATTTATAAGATACATTCAGATAAAAGAAATTCTTCAAGGTCAATTTAAAATGCAATGTCAAAACAAAGAGTATGATTCACAAATAAACATCCCCATATCCAACATAAGGACCCTCTTTTCTCAAGTCTTTCTTTTTTTTTTAAATTTATTTATTTCATTTAGGGAGAGAGAGCATAAGCAAGAGGGGCAGAGGGAGAGGGAGAGAGACTCTCAAGCGGACTCCATGCTCAATGCAGAGCCTGACTTGGGCTTGAACTCACAACTCTGAGATCACAACCTGAGCTGAAATGAAGAGCTGTACACCCAATTGACTGTGCCACCCAGGTGCCCCTCAAGTCTTAATTATTGCATTGAACATGCTTGGCCTCAGTCTCTTACTACTCTGCTCTGCCAGACAGACTTTTCAAAAAAAGAGAAAGTTTTCCTTAATACTGACCTAAAATAATGGTATAAGTAATAAAACTAGTCAAGTTTTCAAGACCATCATCCATGGGCTCCACCTTGCCCACAGAAGATTATTACTAATTCGTGCACCATACAAACCATCCAGCCTTTTACATACCTTCCATCTTCATTCCTGTCTTCCTGCTACTCCATCATATGGAATCTGAAACTACCATTACCTATCTAGTGAGCCCCATTATTTCTTCTAGTAGCACCCTCCTTCTGGAAATCACCGCTCGTCTTTCCCTTCCTGTGGTCCTAGTGGGGTTATTACAAAGGCCTCCCAACTCAACAGCATGCCGAGCTGGAAACATGACTTAGGTGAGCCCATCACAATGGCCCGTACACTGAAGATCGATGACCTGTCCTTGTGTAGGGATATGATCCTCGTGGGGATAATTCAGGACCCTTCCATGAGATTTGATAGGTGGACATGAGCAACAACAATAACAAAAAAGACCCTGTCTGATTTTTTATTATCAATCCACTAGGATGTAGGTATGTGCTCGAGACTTAATATCTTCTGACTCAGAGAAAGAGAGAAATAGAGGAACAGAGAGAGAGAGAAAAGAGAGAAACAGACAGAAAAAATAATATCAGCTAAGTCCCCAGATCCCATATTCAGCAGAATCTGAAGCCAACTGAATTGGACTTCCCAGGTATAAGGGCCATTTTCCACACATGAAAGCCAATAAATTCCATTCTGTTCTTAAACCCTTATGAGTTGATTTTCTGTCAATGGCAACCAAGTGACTCATATTACATGCAAGTCTTTCTTCCCCCTAAAGGATACATCCCTTTAGAGCACTGATGTCTCTTCTCTTCTGCCATCAATGCGTAGCTTATTTCCACTACTAGAAGAAAGGTTTAAACTCTTATATGGCATTGAATATTTATTATCTATTATTTATTTTAAATAATACATTTCCAAATTTCAGAAAGCTTCCCACACGTGTTCCCTGTGGGCTGTGCTTAAGATGGAGAGCAAAAATTCCCTCTAGTTAGTCAATTCTCAGTAAACAAAGTAGCCATTCAATGCCCTTGGTGCCCATGGCTATGAACCGAGACATAAAGAGGTAGAAGTTAAAGTCCCTGCTCACAAAGGTATAACCGCACCATTGAGAATTCATACACATAAGGAAAAGTTGAGGCACAACAATAGCCAGGAATCTGTGCTTCTCACGGGGCACATGCCCACATCCCTAACCATCCCCAGAGCATGCTGACCCACAGGACCAGGGACCTGGAGCACAAAAATTCAGTTTAACCCTCTTCTTGCTGTCATAGACCAATGAACCCAATTCTTGCACTTTAATTTTTCTATCTCCGTGTACCTGACACAATGATGTGAAGCAGTTTTCCTACTGTAAAATTCTATTCTCACAATTCAGTGGACACTTCAGTCAATATTTTCCCTTCTCTTCCCCCCATAGACCATACACCCCCTTAGAGAGGGACCATCTCTAGTTTTGCTCACAGGTGCATCCACAGAACATAGCAAGGGGCCTGCCATGTAAAGGACTCAATCTCCATCCCACTCACTCAAATATACTATTAAGAACCTGCTATGTGCAAAGTTGAGTATTTATACATTTGATGGTTACAAGTTTAATCAGTCACCATGCTGGGCTCATATTGCTTCTTGGCTAAGAGAAAGAGGACAGTCACCTAAATATATCCAGCTTCAAAGAAAAACAGATGAAGTACTCAGTTAACTCAGATATAGGAGAATTGAGTACTTGGAGGTCAAGTACAATTCCATGGCATTTGACCTGAATTTTGATAACAGGTAAAATTTGGAAATTCAAAGACAAGAAAAAAAAATTCTCCATTTCAAACTGGGGGACAAAAATAGAAGAAAGGCAACAATCATAGAAAAATTGAAAGCATTCGTGGGGGTCGGTTGGAGAGATGGAAAGACACATAAAGGTTAAAAATCAGAAATGAGAGTAAAACAACTGGAATCAGAACCTCACCTCTGAGGGAGGAAAAACTCTGACACTTTCGGCTCCACCACAGGGAGCCAGTGAAGATGTGTCAATAGCGTTCCAATCACAACAGTGGGATCTGTGGAAAATCAGGAGCAGCTCCAGACCTTCTAGGGGAGATGGAGTGGGAAGGCTGCATCAGGATGCTTTCTCAGAGTTGAGGCGTCAGGGTCCCAGCCACACCAGAGCAGGACCATGGACAGCGCAAGAGGGGCGTGCATTGCGAGAAGAAAGAATTTTACAGAGGTGGGAACTGACACCGGGCAGGTCCGGAAGGAGACAGTGGAGACAGAACGTGGACTAAGAGTTGCCTCTGAGCTTCCAAACTGCGGTGGCCAGACAGAGAAGATGCCCTTGGCGAGAGAGGACGTAACCACTGACTTTGGAAGAGAGCAAATAGACCAACGTGTAACCATGATTCACGTCCGTCTGCTAACCCGTGGCCACACAGCAGTCCGCATGCAAGAGGACTTGCAACTCTCCACCCAGATATCTGTATCTCCACACATACCAGCTGTATTTAATTTTTTTTTTAAACCAGATACAGGTTTATGTCGCTAAGTATCAAGTTGCACTGTCATTAATTACTACATATTTTTAAACTTTATGAAAAATGGGGAAAAACTGTAAGTGATTTGGAAAGGCACACATTTGGTTATTTCTAAATGATATCAAAATTACCAATATTGTCTCTTTTTCACAGATTCTATCACTCTCAGAACATTTTAACAAGACAATGGCCCATCACATCTTCATGCTAATTTATAAAGGCTATAATTAAGGGAAGGAATAAGGACTTGCCCTAATGTACAGTAGATTTTATTTCCATTACTTTTAATATCATCCTTTAATACAACACTTCCATGGCTGATTTGGAATCAGAAATGAAAAAAATGTCTTTGAAAAGTAAAATGGTGTTATTTGACTTGTCTGTGTGCCTCTGAAATCTTTTGGTATGTGTGCAAAATTAACTGAATAACACAGAAAGACAAGAGTACTAAATGCTATGGTAAGCACAGATGATAAAACACAGATACATTAAGGAATCATACGCTACTAAAAACAAACAGCAAAAGTCCCTATTCTTTCTGACTCTGTTCTTTCTTTTCACAGAACCACCACTGTCTCATGTAGACTTGGGATCACAAACAGGATTCAGGGAAAACGTGGGACCCTGGTAGACTCGAAAACACGGTCGGCTTGAGTCTCTGGCAGAGCTGCGGCGTGGCTAGGAGTAAGCACTTGACCTTAAGAGCACTCGGGAGAAGGGCCTCGCGCCCCACTCTTGAATCCTCACCTCCCTGCCCCGTCAAGGGCTTCTTGTTCAGTCTGAACGATGCAACCCAGAGTCACTAGTTCTACTCTCCCCAAGCATCTTGGTGTAGATCCCTGTGGGCGCACGCAAGGAAGCTCAGAGGATAAAGGGAGAGACTGGGGTGTCAGCCCCTGCAGCCCTTTTGGCCCCAGCTTCCCGATCTACTCCTCCCTGTGGCCCAGCAAGCAGGTTTGTATTGTTTTTTGTAGCTTGGCATGTGTGCACCATAGTCACCGCTGGTAGGAACTGCTGGGGGGGCCTTTCTCCCAGAACCCGTACAGGCAAGCGACACAGTGCCACCTACTCTGTGGGCGGTCTCACGGGGACAGCGGGGCAAGAGTGATGTCTCTGGATGGCCAGAAACGCACTGGGGTCTTAAAAAGGTATAAAGTAAAACCATACGTACTAAACCTTACAAGATTTAGAGGTCATTTTCAACCCCAAAAATTGTGGTAGAGACCAGGGAAATATAGAGAATTTAAAAGATGGCTTCATTAAAGAATATTAATGACCATCATTATGTGAGCTAATTACTATTGATGACTCATTTTCATTTATCAAATGTTATTGTGTCATTAATATGTGTCTGATATTACTAACGTAAGTTGGGTTTTAACACCAAACCAGCTTTGTTGCATGATCTTTCTTCGCCTGCAGTCCTGCAGCCCCTGCCCAGATCTGGCACCAGTGGGCCGCACCATAAGCAGGGGATTTATGGACGAGCCAGTGCTGACTACAGAGATGCATGAATGTGTGGTGGGTAAAGGGAGGGAAAGAGGGAAGGGAAGAGTAATGACCCGGCTGACTTTTGGACATCAGCGAAGTAAAGAAGGATGAAATTATCAGCTACGCTTTTCAAATGAGGACATCGAGAACCAAGCCCTAAAGAAATTAAGTGATATACTAAAGATTAAAACTGAAAAGAACTAGACAGTAGTTAAGATAGCCCAAGACTGGCCCAAGAGGTCTCATAAGTAACGGGTGATTGTGGACGACGTATGTTGCCTCCATCACCCACGTCGGCCACACCTGTGACCACAGTTCCCCTGGACACACACTGCTGGGCCCACCTTCCACCGATTTCACTGGCCCAGCACAGGTGATGCCCTCTATGGATCACTGGTGAGAAAAGGAAGAGGTCAACACATCACTAGGATCAGTAGAACATTGTATGTTAATTACACCTAAAGCTTTTTTTAAGTATTTTTTTAAAAAAGACTTGTCTAGGATCTCACAAGAATAGAAATGGTGAAGCAATGTGTGGCCTGCACTGAGCCCCCAACAGAAAGGGCTTAAGTCAGTCCCCAGAGTTGAATCTCATAGGTAAAGTTGCTCCGAATAAAGCATAATGAGCCAGAAATTTAGGAAACAATTCAATCTTCAAATGGTTTTCTCCTCTCAATGATACTCCACAGAATTGGCTTTTATGTGCTTAAAATAGGAGGCACCAAGAGGCATATCCCTCATCCATCCACTTCGAACGTATTTTCAGCCACCGAGACAAGTGTCTTCCTCTTTCTCTGCTAAAAGCCTGAATGAAAAAGAATGGCCAATTGATTTCCACAAAACCATTCATTCATTTATGTGCCTCCTCCTCTCCAGATAATAAATAATTCAAGCCTCTTCTATCTTTCCTTACTCAAAAGACCCCGAAGTTTTCTGTCCTTCAGTTATTCCTCCCTTGACCGCTTCCTATGAGCCAAAGACCTTTTTTATGCTGAGCAAAACAAAATGGAAGCAGTATTTAGAACGCGCCACTGACTCATGCGATGTCACAGTTTCCAGTCTGCATCGTATCGTCCTGTCTTTAAGGGGAGAACGGCCCCCAATCAGCTTTTTTAGCGACTACCATCTGCAGAGATGACGTGTTTATGGTACTATCCACAATGACCTATACATAGTTTTCTGAAGATATGACCTAATTTAAAGCCAAACAGTTTAAGAATTATTCAAACAGACTCTGCACACATAGGATACTTTCTCCTTAGAAAAGAAAAGATAATTCTGCCGGGAGTTGGAACAGAGGTTTCAAAGCATAGCACAAGAGGGTCATGCCCATACAACGATCACTCTTAAAACATAACACTAGCATGAGTTTATTTGTGACAATTGGTCAAAACCTTTATGTCAAGGCTCTTCTGAATCTTCAATGGCATCACTGTTATTGTCCTCGTTTTATCATTATTTTAATTTCTCAAGTGATTGGATGATGCTCAAAGATTTTTTTTTTAAAGTCCCAACACATAGCCTTTAATGACAGCAAGCATGGGCTTGAGTTTCCAAAGACAAGGAAGTAGACACAGCGGATTAAAAACTCAAGTATTGAGGAGGGCACGTATTGCATGGAGCACTGGGTGTGGTACATGAACAATGAATCTTGTAACACTGAAAAAATAAAACAAAAGTATTTGGGGAAAAAAAAAAAACTCAAGTATTTCCTATCTTAAAAACAGAAAAGCTTTGTTGAGAACCACATCTCTGCCCACCAATTGACCCTTCTCTCCTCTTCCTTTTAGAAACCGAAGCACATAGCGCTGTTCAACTCCTCTCCAGTGATGGCTCAGGACATGGCAGTTTGAACTCCACTCCCTCTTCTCCACTGACACTGCTCCCCGTCTGCTGTCCCATCGGATCCTCCTCAAACATGTGCTTGAATCTCATCTCATAGCGCCAGGCTGTTCAGCAGATCCTGCCTCCTGGCACCATGACGCTCGTGTTCTTGACTGAAGACCTCCTCCTTCCTTTGTGAACAGCTTTTCCTCTATCTGCTTCTCAGCAATGTCTGACCCGAGCCAACTATCTCCCCATTGGCTCCTTCCTCCTGTACCAGGGCTTAAAGGAAACCAGTATGGTAATGGCCCCACGTCTCTAAACAGAGGTCTCTTGCCTGACGTCAGACCTATATATACAACTGTGGACGGGACAGCTCTCCCCGGACATCACAGGACCCAACGTGTTCTGGCCTGTCTCTCTTTCTCTCATGCACATCTGAAACTTAATAGAAACGCCATACACACAGTCATTCAAGCAAATACACAAGTGCCAGCCTTGAATATTCCCTTTCTTTCATCCTCTGTGACTCCTAAATCAGTCCTATAGCCTAAGATTCCTTATTACTCAAGTGTCGTTCAATTTCATCCACTCTTCTCCATTCTCAGGTCACTCATCAAAATGGCCTTCCCTCCACCACAGTTCGGATTACCACGAGAGCCTCCCCACCAGCCTCCCCGACTCCATTGCTGTTCCCCTCCACTCATTCTCCATATTTGACCCCACTAACACAAATCTTTACTCTTTGCTCTAATGGGTGAAAGATTTTAATGGATTCCAGTTACTCTTAGGAAAGGTCTAAACATGCTTACACAGCATATGGGACCTTCGCCATCTCGACGTTCACGGTTAAGAAGGAAGAGCATGGACTGAAGTTGGGCACTGTGAGTTTGAAGAGCTGATAAGACAGAGTGGTCTTCTTGGGTTGTGACCACACGTGCCAAGAGAGCCTGACGAAAGCACAGCCAGGGAGATTTCCCTGGAATCTATCCACAAAAATGCTGGAGATGAAATAACCCTAACAGGACATGTATAAAGAAAAAGAAGGCAAAGCACAGACATTTTCGCTAATCAGACAGTAGTTCTGTTAATTCTTTCTTATAAATACCGCTCAAATCGGACCATGTCTCATCAGCCCTGTTGCCCCCACTCTGACTGAGCTGTCATCTGACCTATTTTCTTATCTGTTTCCCTTTCCAATCTCTCTTTTAATCCATCCACTATACTGAGACCAGAATGACAGTTCTAAATACAAATCCTATCACATCCCTAACTCTTCAAAACTACTCCATGAACTCTCTCCTATGATGAACACCATAAAAATACATCATCCTTGTCCAAACATTGCACATTTCTCCTTCCTCTGCCAAATGCAACTCCTTTGGTTTGTTCTTTGAATGTACCATGTGCTCGCAACGCTGGTTTTCATACAGGCCTTCCCCTCTGCCCAGGTCCCTGACCCATTCGGCATCAGTAAATACCTCCTCATCCTTCGATGCCTGCTCTCTCACTTTGAGGAGACAGACCCACTCCTCACGCATGTTCCCCGTAGCAGAACCTGGGTACCCCGTGCCCCCCAACACCCACTTATGGAAATGTGCTGACAGTGCTCGTTCACTGTTCCCAGGCTCCTCTCTAGACTGAATTTCTGGCAGGAAAGAACCCTATCTACACATAGAAGCTGAGCACACCGCCTCATGTCAAGCATATGTGACTGATGGAAACATCTGAAATCACCGGGTGTGAGCAGAGAGACCAAGGGAGGAACCTGGAAGAGCGGAATAAGTCAACGAGTTACACAAACACTTTTCCTGGAAAGCAAAAGGTTAAGAAATTAGAGATGATCACTGAGTCAAAGTAGGGAAATATTTGAGGTAAATGAGAAACAAAAAAGGGAGTTTGAGGGTTCAATACAATAATGAAGCGGGAGCTAACATGCTATCCCTGGGTAGCAAGGCATTTGAGGGTCATCTATAAATAACAGTTTAATGAAGTTTGGAAGTAAAGGTAAGTGGAGCTACAGGCTACTAGACTGAACAGCTAAGAGCACTGAAATAAAATGTAGTATTTATTTATGATTTTAGGAACTATTAATGAAGTGTTAAGAAAAAGTTAACTTCTGGGACCCTAGATTCTCCGAATCAGTATAGTGAAATATGCCCATGTCCGCCCCAGGGCCTTTGCACTTGCTCTCCACTCTGCCTGGCACACCCTTCCCGCAGATATTCACATCCTCTGGTTCTCTCATTGCATTCAATCACTTAGAGGTCAGCCCTTCTCAACCTATTCAGAATCGACCCTCATTGCATTCTGCTGCCAAGTCACTTATTAAATCTTTAAACTTCTTTATTTTTTCCATGTCAGTTGCTGCTATCAAAAACTTTTATCTACATCTGTGTGTTTACTTGTTTACTTTGTCTCACCTCGGTCATCAGGATTTCAAGATGGGAGTGATGTTAGCTGGCTGGATTATCTTTGTATTCTTAGCCCTTAGACCAGTACTTGGAAAAGAATAGGAACGCAATTATATTTACTGAATTAATTAATAAGTACACGAATGGATAAATGAACAAATGGGATAGAAGAAAATGTGATCGACTTAACCTATTCAACTCTACTCAACAGTTAAGTTACCATGGCATGTCTCTGTCCCTAAAGTGACAGTAAGTGCGAGCCAACCACAGGAAGCTTAAAGAGCCCCCTTTCATTCACTGAACAACCTACAGAAAGAAAGGGTATCACATTAGAGTAACAGATGTCAAGTGAGGCCATGGGTGTGGAACCCTCCATCTATAATGACAAGCCTTTAATAATGCAATGACAACACTGCATCAATACACAAAAATACATCATTCGATGGACCATTGGGACATAAGGAGCCATGACATTCCTAATAGTCTGTATAAACGTGAAATGTGTGAACAAGGCAGTCAAATGTTGAAAAACAGACATATATTGTAATAATTCTATCATTTTATATATATTCTTCAACTGTTTCCTCACCTCCCAACTGATACCACGGGAAAACAGATATAGATATAAAAGATATGCAAATATAAATGTACAAAGAAGATACATTTTTAGAGAGAGAGATAGAGATTAGATTTGGAGTTGTACACAGATGTCCAACGCTAAAGATTTATTTATCTTTAGCAGCACATTTAATGATTTCTATCTTTTTCTTAATTGTGTTAAGTTTATGAGTCCTAGACTTAATACTAGTATGAACGTTTTATTTTTCTTTTATTCTAATAAGATTCAATAAAACAGTGTTTATAAGATATTAAATTGTTCTTTTAATTCTCATAAACGTATAAATAAATATTCATATAACTATCAATGTACTGTTATAAAGATAAGTATCAATTTGGAACAGCATGTGATGTATTAAAACTAACTTTTAGTAGAATTATAGGTACTATCAATCTACATATCTTATTCTAATATTATTAAATTTAAATTGCAAGGTAAATTTATTTTAAACCCAGTTGAGAATTTTTTTTCTTTTAAGACTAGTGGGTATTAAGAAGGTCATGTATTGCATGGAGCACCGGGTGTGGTGCATAAACAATGAATCTTGGAACACTGAAAAAATAAAATTAAAAAAATAATAATAATAATAAAATAAAACTTGAAAAAAAGACTAGTTGAACAATTTCGTACTGAATGGAAATATAAATACTTAAGAATATCTAACAAAAATATTTTAAAAATCAGAAGAGACTTGCATTATCATTTATTAAAGTTACTATAAAACCACAGTAACTAAAACAGTATGGCTGTGAGCAAGGCAAAGAAATCGATGTAACTGAATAGAAACCAGAAATAGATGCAAGTACATTTTGGAATTAAAATATGGAATTATAACTCAGTGGACACAGTGCATGTAGAAATAGAAGGCAGTGTGACCTTTGTCTCACACCACACATACACTTAATTTTACAAGAACTAGAATTTAAAATATAAACAGAAAAGCTTAAATAAGATGAAGACCATTTAGTTTTAAAATAGAACAACCCTGGGTGTGGTGCATAAACAATGAATCTTAGAACACTGAAAAAATAAAATTAAATTAAAAAGTAAAAATAAAATAAAATAAAATGTTGAAAAAAATAAAAGTATAACAACTCAAAGTAATAAATAAAACCGACATCTATGAGACCTTGTTTCCATAAATTATTAAAAACTTAGATGCCAGCAAATACCCAAAACAAAAACAAGAGAGAAAAAATTGGAGAGCTATCTTCAGCACATATTCAGGGAAATATTGATATTTCTTAATATAAAAGATTACATAAAATTGATAAGAAGAAATAGTCCAAAATAAAAATGAGAACAGGTATGAAGAGATAAGGCCAATAAGAAATGAGAGAATCAAAAAAAATTAAAAATTAAAAATTAAAAAAATAATAATAATAAATAAAAGAAAGAAATGAGAGAATCTCCTTAATTATTAGTAGAATAAAATTGGACCTTTGTGAGAAACTGTGTTTCAACCGAGGCGTGGACAACATCTGGAGAAGGACAGCATCCCAGGCTGGCAAAAAAGCAGGGATGGGCGTTCTCCGCCAATGGGGGCAACTTGAAGTGCTATAGCCTAGCAGAAAGAAATCTGGCAGTTTCTATCACACTTAAAATTACACATGCCATTTGATTCGACAACACTGCCTTTGTGAATCAGAACTTTCGTAATAGATGCCAAAGTGCTAAAATATAATGTTTTCATGCTTATCAAAAAGTGAAGTTTATTAATGAATAAACGGTTTAATAAAGGTTATGGGATATGACTTAGCAATCCAAACAAGAATATGGAGAAGACATATGTTTACTGACCAGGAAAGATGCCCATGTTGTAGAGAGAGAAAAGGAGATGTCGGAGTCAGAGGTACAAACCTGGGAAAATCCAAGTGAGGTTTAATGCCCCAGGGAGACATGAGGTCAACCAGACACTCTGCTAAGTGTTGGGGCCGACCTCCACTGAGGAAAGCCAGCAAGGAGGCAAAGGAAGACTTGCCAGTGAACTAGGAGAAAAATTCCAAGAACTGTAAAAGAAGAGGCAGAGGTCAAGTGAGAAATTAACTAACATGAGGAAGGACTAGTGTCCACTGGATTTTGCCCCAGAAAGAAGGCTTAACTAAGGTGGATTCAGTGTGGTCAGTGGAATTACTTGTAGAGTATAAAGGGGGACAAGGGTCAGAGATCATGTGTACAGGCAATTTTTCCAAGAGTGACCACGAAAACAAAGAAATCGGTTGGTGGCCAGAAAGGAGCATGAGATCAAGGGGGACTGTTTGATTATCTGAAGATGGGCATGTCGGACCAGGTATGAATGCTAGCGGACATGCTTCAGTGGGGAAGAGACTGAGGGTGCGGGGAGGAAGGGGAACTGAAGGAGGGAGGCGAGGGGGATAGAGTCCGGAGCACAAGGCTTTGGACACGAGGAAGAACGAATCACCATCATGGAAGAGAGTGGACAAGGAGAAATTCACACGCCGGCGCCTTTGCAGATTTAACGGTAGGAAGATGCACCATTTACATCTGATGGCTTCCATCCTCTGAGGGTGGGAAATGTAAGGATTCTCTAGGTGTGAGCAGCCATGCCTCCTGGGGACACACAGCACGAGCGAGGGAGGGTGCTGCTGTCTAAAACTGACATGAAACGAGTCTGCTTTTGCTGCAGCCTCAGTGACCATCCAGCTGCGCTGGTGGAAGGACAGGCAGATGGACAGTCGGGTTCAACCAGGGTTCGGCATCTCTCGCTTGAGCGCAAAGCGGAGATCAGGGCCAGGGAGTGGGAGGCTTCCATGAAGGACCACAGACCTGACCTGGGCAGAGGGCGGGCCAAGGAGGGGAGGCGATCCTGGGACCAGCGTGCTGACCTCTGAGCCCGCAGCATCACGGGGCTCTAACTCGTGAACAGCAGGCACAGTCAGTGAAAGATCAGGGACGGCATGTCAGTGCGAGTAGCGTTTACGAAAACCCGTGATGAGAGGAAAAATAAGGTGACCTTGGTACTAGGAAATTTTTTAGTATGCAAAATAGCAGCCTCGATGGTAAAATTCATCCTCGGTTGCTGTGAATGAACTAACAGGTCTGGAGTCCATTCATTTTAAATAACTTTAACCCACCTCCTACTGCAAACAGGGCTGTCCGACCCCATACACTTAGAGAAGTAAACTGGGAGAGAGACAGGCCAGGCAGAGGTCCGATTCCTGAGGCGCCAAAGAGGATTTAATAGACCTCCTGCTTCTCTGCCCATCATTAGCTGCAAGCCAGAAGAATAGTGCCATGGGGTCCCATGGTCCTAAAACACTGTGACCCCATTCCTCCTTCCTGTTCCTCTTGTGCCCGCCTCACTTTCCGCCACCTCACCGGGCACAACCTGGACAGACTCACACCCATCCAAAGACATCTCTTGGCCACAGAGGTCCAG
Source organism: Potos flavus (assembly GCA_028534135.1). Lineage (NCBI taxonomy): Eukaryota > Metazoa > Chordata > Mammalia > Carnivora > Procyonidae > Potos > Potos flavus. The sequence goes on from CM052883.1 coordinate 2,784,636, forward strand.
GAAATATTAGCACTTCTTTGCTATGATGTCCCTCAGCTTTCCTGCTACATTTTGCTTCCACGCTACATTTTTAGACTCTGGTTTTCTAACCTTTCTATGTAAGATATATGGAACATGCAGAATTAGGCCAGAGCCCATGGAGTCAGAAAGGAATGTGGGTGGAGATGTGGGTCTCAGCCATTTCTTCTTCCGTATATTCTCTCTTACATGGTCTTCGAGTTTGTTTTTCTGATGGTCAAAGGAAAACATGCCCGCGATGGACAATTTTGAAAAATATAGGCTAATTTATAAAAGTAACAGATAATCCCGTAAGTATAATTAATTATATAATTCTACTCTGAAGTTAGTCATAATTCGTGTGGGATACTTATATTTTACATTTATATGTAATAATTATAGTGATAACTCACAGAATTCTGTATGCTACATGGAACCACAAAAACTGATTATTCTGCAAGCCAGAGTCAACCACTGCTAGAATCTGAGTTTAGACCTTTCAGTATATACATGCTTTAACATTAATTTCCCTAGGCGATATTTAAAGTTCCTTGTAAGCATTCTTTCTCGGTCTCCCCACGTCCAGCCCTAAGGCCCCCCTCCTGGGGAGCCAAGGGGGTCTGTTCCTGCTGGTTCTCAGAAGCTCTCCCTCATGCTCTTGAATCCGAACCCTTCCTGTCTCGCTGCCCAGCTGGGAGGTGGACACGGTGCAGGGAGGAACCGGGGCCAGGAGGAGAAGACAGGCACGTGGAGGCTCAAGCGAGGCAGAAACAGTGTGAAGAATACGGGCCAATAGATCGCCCCCATATGAGGGACAAGGGAACACAATACGGAAACGACTGACGCATCGAGAACAATTAACGTGTGGATTGTGATCCCTATCAACAAACCCTCTGATTCTACACGTGCCCCAACTTTTCCTTCTGGATTCCGTCCATCCTTCAGGACCCAGCTCGACTCTGAGACGTCCCCTGACTGGTGGCTCACAGTGAAATGTAATTTCTGAACTCCCTGAGCACGTTGTACCCTTCCTCCACAGAAGACAGTTTTTGACATTTCCATGCTTCTTTGCCATTTTAGAGACGTGACCAAACACCAAGCATAGAACGTAGTTGGATCTTTTCTAAGTACTATGTGATTACTTGGATAAATTCATCAGGAACACTTTTTCCCAGGTATTTGAAATATTTCACTATTCATTAATTTTATATTTCTCCGGACTGCAAGAATTAACTCAAATGCTCCCACTGGAGCAGACATCATCACTTCTTTGAGTTTCCTGAAATTTAAACTCAGCTCATTCAGCCGGAACAAAAGGAATATAAGGAGCTAAGGGCCGCCTCCGGCTCTATTTGGTGGCCAACTGCTACTTGAACCTCCCTGAGTCCTTTCACTCTGTCCTTCTGAGATTTGCCCAGGCTCTGTGGCTGCCTGCCAGCAGGTGTGTCCGCTCTGCCTAATGAGCACCCCGGTTCCTTGCAGAAATGGTGCAGAGGGCTTCGGGAACCACCACTGCAGAGGCACGGGGAGGAGAAATCATGACACTCTGCTAGTGCAGTCAGACAGGAGGGGCAGCACGAAAGCCTGCCAAGAGTGCTCTCCTACAGAATTTCACCAAGATAATAACCCCAAGATTTCAGGGATTAAAACAAACAAACAAACAAAAAAACCCTTTTCTCATAATTCTTAAATATGCTGCACACTCCCAATTTTTGTAAAAGAGTTAATTTTCCAACTTACAAACTGATCAATGAATTCCTTTTGGAATTAAAATTGCCCAGCAAGCCCAGTGCATGGTGAAGAGTACGGCATTTTCGTTTTCATTCATCGTAGATGTTTCACTCCTATCTACATTACCCCCCCAAAAAGACAAAAGAAAGAAAAAGATTTCTCCTTCTCAATTATCATGATATTTTCACTCCCCTTTAGTGCAAAACTCAAGATCCATTCAAGCATGTTCCCTTCACAATGTTACTTTAAATGGAACATTGTAATGTCCTCGGTCAACAAAACCTTCACCCAAAGGGAAAAGCATTTTCTACTAATATCATCTGTCACTTTAAGACAATGACATATATGTACAGAAGTTTTCAGAAGTGCCACATGTATATCTAGCAAGCCATTTTTGCTATAAACATGTCTCCTTCTTCATGATTATCTAGCTCAGAAAATGGTTAAAAAATCAGGCATTGAAGAAATCCTTTACGGACTCATCAGAAAGCCAGTGACAAACTGTTTTTCACCACACCAGCATCAGCGTAGAGCATCTCACACAGGTGCCACTCGAGTCCCCGAACACTTCAAGGTGAATGATGCAAGGACAAAAGTTTACAGTCAAGGATAATCGGAAAGACCAAGCTTACAAGTTGAGCACCGGATGCAGCAGAAGCAGTCAAACGAGAGTAAAACAGTCACTAAATGGTCTCAGCCATACATTCATGAGCTAAGTTTTTATACAAGCACTGTATTCATGTATGCTGATACCCAAAAATATCCTTCTCACATTCCTTTTTACCGATTGCTATTTTTTTATTACTGCGTGTATGTAGTTTTTTTTTCTTAAAAAGATCAAGTTTTAAAGATTTCTACACTACCAGCATTTGGGTCACCCTGGAATAACTGCAGCACCTAAAATTAAGAGGAAACACATTTAAGCATGTAAAACATCTTTCCAAGTCACCGTCCTATGTCGCGCCTCTGGACGTGGTATACCAGAAGACCCGCCTGAATTTTGGCATCTGCCTAGATCCTATTTCAAGAAGACAGCCACCAGAGCAAAATACCCAGCTTACTTACAGCACTTGATAAAATGATAGTGAGACATCTTCCCATCTCAGACAGCAGTCTTGCTCCGGGTTCCAGCATTCTCTTCTGCTACAACCGTGGTCCCCAGGAAATGCATTATTTAGAGCCCTGACTCAGGTAACAGTTTACCTCGGGGTGCATTACTGAGCCGAGGCTCGGTTCCATGACCGTGCAAAAAGCTTCGAACTCATTCTCATTCAGCAGCTGGAGTTCAGCTAAGCCTCTCGGGGGATCCGGAGCCGCGGCGGCTGCACGTGCTATTGTAAGGCGGCTGACTGACAGGGCTCCCGGGGCCCCGGTCCCGGGAACAGCCCGCCCCCATTGGTGCTCACATGCAGCCACGTTCTGCCCACACGGAGGTGAGCTGCACTGCGGCTCTCCCGGTCCCGCCTGTTAATGGCTTTCAGTACCTTCCAAATGGCAGCAAACTAGCTGATGAGTGGGCTGGAGGGAGGAAACCGAACGAGGCATCCTCAATCTTATTTGTGCACGCTGTCCACGAGCCAAGTGTGACCAGATTCTCAGCTGGTGGCAGAGCTCATTATTTTTAGTTGCCACCAGTTGCTGTGTGTGAACGGCTAACGGAGAGCAGGACCTCAGAATGCCACCTCTTAGAATGAGAGGTCGTTTGGTCCGCCTCGCGTAACGAAGAAATCCCATTACATGCCGCAGCCCATCTTTTCGGTTTTCTCTGCAGAATGTGAAACTTAAATTATACCCCACCAAAGCTTCTGGTTTGCATAGCTTTACAAATTTAGGAGTCTGCTACTTCTGCAGACTGCAATGGATTTCACTGTACAACCGGATGAAATAAGTCAGACTGAACTGGAATCAGAAAGGAAGAAATGTATGGTCTTCGAAGGTTCTCGCAACAAAAATAAATATCATGCCCTCAGGCAATAGCCATGTGGGCTAAAGATAAACGTCGTGTTTAAGTCACTTACAAATGTGACTAATTATTTTTGCAAACTGATGCTTTTTTATGATGATCTTTGCAAGTGAGTTGGCACAGTGTAGAATCTGTGTTTTCAGTTTGCGGGCATCGGAAAGACAAATATGAACGATATATTAAACACGTACGTCCTTCTGTGGTTGAAGCCTACATCCGGGATTTCCTTACTAAGCAAAACTCGAAGAGCAGCACCTTTATTGAGTGCAAAGATTATAAAATTCAAACCTATGCAACAAAGGGCCATGACTTAAGTTTTCAATGAGAAACCATTCTAATCACTTTAGTAGTACGATGTGGAAGAACAGTTCAAGGTTTGGTCAGGATGGCCCGAGTTCAAATCCAGATACTACCACTTAGCGGAATATCAACTTAAACAAGTCATTTTACCTCCTAGAGCCTCAGTTCCCTCACCGACACGTGGGAAGTACAATTCCTAACCCTTGCTTGGAAGGTCAGAAAAACATGGAGGACATTGTGAGAGGGAAGGGAGGGGTGAATTGGAGGAAATCGGAGGGGTGACGAACCATAAGAGACTGTGAACTCTGAGCAACAGACTGAGGGTTTTGGAGGGGTGGGGGTGGGGGGTTGGGCGAGCCTGGTGGTGGGTATTGAGGAGGGCACGGATTGCATGGAGCACTGGGTGTGGTACATCAACAATGCATCTTGTAACACTGAAAAAATAAAATAAAAGTATTGGGGGGGGAGAAAAACACCTATTCAAATTCTAGTTTATACTGTTGGTCTGCCCTGAAATGTTGTCATCGGCTTAACAAGGAAACAATAGTTAGCTATATGCTGAAAGACTGCAATGCACACTTTAACTTTTTAAGAATCAGAATGAGGATTTTCAGCTGTTATCAGTAATACATATTCTTCATTAATTCGTTCCTTCCCCAATGAATTATTGAGAGTCTGTGTTACGCAAGTCACCATTTTAAGGACTTTTCAGGAATAAAAAAATGCCTTTATATACAAGATGCCCTTATGTGTCAAATGTTTCCTAATAAGACTAGAAGAGTCAACTATGCATGTTTGTTATCCGACAGAGAGCAAGGCTGTCTCTCGCCCCATGGCAAGTCTCCGTATACATGTACGGTAGTTATGAGCTTATGTGACTATTGTCCAGCAACTCTTTGGGGAAGGTGCTATCCATTGAGATAACCCTATGCTGTCCTCTCAACACAAAGGTATGCTGTCTACATACCTTCCTTAAATATGCAAATTTCTTAGTTATCTGCAAATTACATGCCTCCACATAACACTCAACAAACGTCATAAGACAACTCAGCTCTGTGACATCGTTTACTTTTTTTTTAAGATTTTATTTATTTATTTATTTGACAGAGAGAGAGAGAGAGAGAGATCACGACTAGGCAGAGAGGCAGGCAGAGAGAGAGAGGGGGAAGCAGGCTCCCCGCTGAGCAGAGAGCCCGATGCGATGCGGGGCTAGATCCCTGGACCCTGAGATCATGACCTGAGCCGAAGGCAGAGGCTTTAACTACTGAGCCACCCAGGCGCCCCCATCGTTTACTCTTTGAAAGGAAAAAATAAACGTACGAGACTCAGATAAAGCATGGTGTGTGCTTGGCAAAGAAAATATGTTATTGATTTGGGCCCCAAACAGTCTGTTATTAACTAACTCACCCCCTCCCCCATTTAGGAACTACCTTCTGCCATACTTCGGGGGCTCATTACCAAATGCATTTATTATTCTCTGGTTCATTTTTCCACAGATATTTGGCACATCATGGTACACTGAGACTCACGGAAAGGCTGGCATCATCCCTCCCCTCAAAGTGCTTACCGTCTGGAGAAATATTGACGGTCATGAAAGGCCGCACAGGGTAGCGGACGAGAAATTACAAGATGGGAAATGTACATCTCTGAAGCAGCCTAAAGGAGCGATGTCCAATCCACTTTAGAGTTGAAGGAGGCTATCCTAAGAGATGGATTCTACCTTAATTATAATACTTAGGGTCTGCTTTTATGCAGGAGCTGTCTATACATATAATTCGCCCAGATTAAAAAGTTCTCCCATCTTTTTTCCTCCAGAAACCACATACTTGTGTTCTAAACACTAGTAGAACTATGTTTAACCACAAAGAAATACAGCTTTATGTTTCTCTTCATTATCAAACAAAAAATTTATGCAGGCATTAATACAGAGACAAAATAATTTTGGCCTTATTAACGTCACTCCGTTTATTAAAGTAGAAAAATAATGGTAATTTACGAGTGGTTAGAATGTCTTGATCTCTGCTCACCCCTACGAAATTCAACTCAGTGTTAGGAGATCAGATTGATCATTTTAGGATTCTGTGACTCTGATGTAGTGAATATAACATCACAGGTGGCGATGGCGGTAATTAAGAAAGATTGGATTAGTTATATTCTTAATAACCTATCTGCTTTACAGACACTGATCACTAAGACAAAATGTAATCATGAAAGGGCACAGTCAGACACGTGTCCAACTCTCGGTTTTGGCTCAGGTCGTGATCTCAGAGTCCTGAGATCAAGACCCACGTCAGGCTCTGTGCTCAGCATGGAATCAGTTTGGGATTCTCTTTCCCTCTCTCTCTGCCCCTTCTGCTCATGCTCTCTCTCAAATAAATAAATCTTTAAAAAATGCAAGCATGCACTAAAAGAAGTTGTTTTTCACTACAACAAAACTTACACACTCCTAAAGCACAAGTGTTTTATTTTTTTATTATCTCTCAGAGTTATTACAATGACCAACTGCTGTCTTTGAAGGTCACACATAACGTTTCAAAAGCAATGTGGAACAATAAAGAAATTCCTTTCTTTCTTTTATACACCAAACAGCTGCTCACTATTCACATGATTTCTGATAAAAACACATGATTTCTTCCTTCCAAATGTTAGTATCATTATACACCAGATTTTTTTCAAATGATTTCCTGTCCAAAATAAAAAATAAAAAACTGGAATGATTCTAGTGACAGACGAGCATTTTAAAATTATGCACTAACTTATTATTAAATATCTTTTAAAACGGGATGTGTGTGATACACAGCTTCAAAATAGGTTTTCTAGTGAAAGCTCACAGGTGAAATGCTACTCCCCTTAGACCTCTTTTTGGACAGATCTATTAGGCCAGTCTTTTCACAGATAATTTCTAAGTCTCATAGTTCTGCCCTTTTTTCATACTTTATTAAGTGATGGAATTAAAATTCAAGTCTACAAACATTGCTAGTTTCGGTAGGGTTCATATACACAGTAGATTACTATAAAAATTCCAAGTGAGGCTATAAATCACATGTACAATTTGTTTGTAATTCAAATTCAAGCTCTAGGAAGTAGGCCTCTTTGCCTTTGCTCTGGGAATGGGCTGAGCTTATAAATATTGACTTGGATGAAACAAATCACACACAGGTCTTAATCCACACTTAATCCCCCCAAATGGCTGGGAATTGAATTTATAGTATAATTTGTCACAATTACTGAATGCTTCTGGGTAGATGGAGCCACCATCTTATCTCCTGGGACAAACACTCTGGTTTAGTCATCTGAGGCCCTATAAGACTTATGGGGTCCTCTTCTAAAGCCCACAGAGAAGGAAAGATGTGAGTTGTCAAGAAGAAAGAGGCATCGCTAAACTCAATACTTGGTAGAAAATCAGGCTTGCTGGTCATCCCACAGATGCCTCAGGACCGGGATCAAGCCTGCCTTGCCTGACCCATCAGACCCCTACCTCTCTAACCAGATCCCTTTCCATAATCTGCCACCTGTTAGGACTGATCTTGATTTCAGCCAGCCTGTTAGATCGCTGGCTCTCAGATTCAGTCCTCCTCACCTTCAAATAGTCACACAGATCTCCTTCCAGAACCAATGGCCATCTAACTTGGATGTCAGCAATTGTAGGGCAAAGAGAAGAAGGAATTTATGATATAGATCTGCACAGCTGGAAAGAAAGGAGAGGTTAACCTGGACCACCCTCTCTGTGCAGCGGAGTTGTGAGAATGCTAACCCAGCTGAGCGCTGTTCCGTGCCTAAGTGTGAACATGTAACGTAAGGGCTAGAAAATTCTTATCGGCCTCAGCACTAACGTTTTCATAGAAGAGCAACATAAAGTAAAAAAGAATTGCAATTTTAAAATTGCTCCACGAATTGACTGAAGATGCTCTTCATGTAATGTGATATAGAGTAATAAAGGCATATATGCGCATCGATATGGATAATATATATATCCATGTATATATATGCTCAACACAGGCTATCTCTGATACTCTAATTGTTCTATAAAGGTGTCTGGTAACCCACATTCCCTTTGTGATTTTTTTTCTCCCTAAACAAAATGAAATGCTTTGAAATCTAATGTGCGGCAATTAAAGTAGCTATGAAGGAAAGGAAATTTGTAAACTTTGGCAAGTGTATTCACCTGAAGGTTAAGACCCTTTCGAAATCTCTCCGGCATACGAGTTACAACTCTCCAGGACAACCTGCCCGCTTCCAGATGCTGCTCCGACTCACCAAAACTGGAAATGAACACGGGTTTGCGTACCCCAACTGTAAATGAGACACGGACGGTGCTAATGTCTGTGTGACTGCATCTGGGTTTGTGTGCACGCGCGTGCGAATAGACGGGTACGTGCAAGCAAAAGAGTAAGTATTCTCTGCCTTGTTCTTCAATCCATTTGTGGGGGTACACAGCTTTCTGTAAGTGGGGGGCAAACAGATGGACTTTTTTTCTTTTTTAAAGATTATTTATTTATTTATTTGAGAGAGACGGCGAGCACAACCGGGGGGAGTGGCAAAGGGAGAGGGAGAAGCAGATTTCCCACTGAGCATGGAGCCCAACCCAGGGCTCAATGCCAGCACCCCAAGATCACGACCTGTACCAAAGGCAGACGCTTAACTGACTGAGCCACCCAGGTGCCCCGTACCAACGGACTTTGAATGATGAGGAAGGTAACTGGAGAGATAAGTGATGGCCTGACTAGCAAGGCTCAACTAGGTGGCAGATCTATACCCAGTTGTCACTAAGGAAACAGGATCAGTGAAGTATTCTGATGATGTAAAAGATCATCTCAATTTTTCTGAAAGAGAAGAAGGAATTTGGAGGGGATTAAATTTGGAACCTCTCCGTCCTAGTTCCCCAACTGATATGCATTCTTCTAAAAAAAAATATAGTCTCAGAACGCCTGGGTGGCTCAGTTGGTTAAACATCTGGTTCTTGGTTTTGGCTCAGGTCATGATCTCAGGGTGGTGAGATCGAGCCTTGAATTGGGCTCTGCGCTCATCGGGGAGTCTGCTTGGGATTCTCTCTCTCCCTCTGTCCCTTCCCCCACTCAGGCACGCATGGCCACTTCCTCTCTCTCTGTGTCAAATAAATAAAATCTTTAAAAAACAAAAGTGTCTTGGGGCGCCTGGGTGGCTCAGTCTGTTAAGTCTGCCTTCGGCTCAGGTCATGATCCCGGGGTCCTGGGATCGAGCCCCTCATCGAGCTCCCTACTCAGCGGGAAGCCTGCTTCCCCCTCTCCCTCTGCTTGCTCTGCGTACTCGTGCTCTCTCTCTCTCTCTGGCAAACAAATAAATAAAATCTTTAAAAAACAAAAACAAAAGTGTCTTCATTTGAATCTTCTCCATACCCACACACACACTAAGGTACTTGCTCAATTTCTCTGCATCCACTGAAATTCACTTTGAGCCCATTTAACCCACAAACTCTTCTCCATATATCTTGGCCTAAATTAGTCCTAGCCTTAACCAACCCTCTGTTCACTTTTCTACATGCCAGTCAGCCCAGCACCTGGTAACCCAATGCTCTCTATTTTTCTTTAATTACATCACCTGGGAAGTCTCTTCTTACTTAAATAACTAGTTATTTGAGCTATAGACCTACTACTCTCGCTTATTTCATACAAAGTCCAAAACACCAATGAACACTCAAGGCTCACCAAATGAAGAACCCAAGAATTAGAATTGCTACAAAGCATCTTCTGGGTCATGACACATAATGTCTGCAGTAATATTTTATGAAATTCAGGATTACGGAGCACTTGGGGAAACATAATTTACTAGACTTGAGAGAGAGGAGCAGAGCAGAGAGACGGAGGGGTGGACACGCCCTCATTCACGTGACCATGGACGCACAAGTAGATAGTTCATTTGCCTTTTCAATGTTTAAAATGCATCATAGGAAGATAAGGAGGCAAGTTTAAACACGGATGACTTCTTTTCTCTAAATGAATTCCCCCAAAAATAAAAAAAATAATAATTTTAAATGAAACCCCTGGTTGCAAATTCCACTTTGGACTACAAAAGATAAAGCGTGATCTCTCTCTTCGAGGGAGAAAATTTAACAGCATAGTAAAGTGATTTGGAAAAAAATGTACAGTGAAATAATCCAAATTCACAAATGGCATCAAATTATTTCCCAAACCTAGAGGCTAAAGCTTTTTGGAAAAGTTGCAATAGCATTCGTTGTTGGGGGCCGCTCTCCGTAATGGTCTTCACTTGGAGGCTGTCGGAGCAAAGAGCGCCAGCAAACTAGGTTTAAGGACTAAATGCCTAAGAACATAAACACACCTTGGAAGCTAAAGGTAGTGTATAGCTCTGGGGCGACTGGGGAAGTCATCTCCCCAGATTCATTTATTTATAATATATTATCATAATATTACACATTATTGTACGTCAGGGGGATGTAGCTGGAGACTTTCTTGTCTTCTCCGGAGAAGATTTACGTGCATATGCTTCCTCTCTCTCTCTCTGTGCGCAGCCCCCCTTTTCCATCGCAGGGATGACTGGAGGAACTCCTCAGAGTGAAGCTAGAAACGCAGCTAAGTTCTACAGGCACCGGCTAAGGCTAACAAAGCGCTAAGAAGAGGAGACGTCCTGTCCATCACCAAGGCCCCTCCGGTGGGTGACCCCTCCTTTCCCATCAGTGAACATGCTTAGGAATCCTGCCTCTGCCACTCCCTGAAGGTCAGATCATCTCTCCAGGGTTCCAATTCCTCGGATGAAAACATGGGAGATAATGATGCGCGCTACACAGAATTCCCACGCACAGGCTCGGCACCTGGCAAGTGTATTCCCAGCCATGATTTTCAAAACAATGTGTATACCTCTGATGTTTTACTGAACTAGCACGATCTTTATACTAGTGAAAATATTTACAATGTGATGTGTCCTGCACGCATCGCCGCCCTTTGGTACAGTCTGGCGGGCATCCATGACTAGCCAAACCCAATCTCAGTAAACATTTACTCCAGGCTTATTATTAGCCCAGGCGCTAATAATAAAGCTCAACTTGAAAGAATTCCATCAGTCCTGGAAATACGTGTATGCACATGACATGTGACATGTGTCACATGTGCATGTGACAGTGACACATCGGATCTACATAGGAATGCTCTGGAAGATGCTCTGGGAAGCTCTGTGAAGATGATAGGCCGGGAAGTAAGAATGACTGGAAGATTCCGCACAGTGTCCCAAGTGCACGGTCTTATGAAGCAGCTCCCCAAAGCCTGAGGACCTGGAGCGTATTCCTAAGAAGGGGCGCCGAAGCAGACAGCGGAGCATGAGCCGGAAAAAATCTGGTAAAGAAGGCGGGCGGAGGAGGAGACCTGGGGGATGTTCCAGATGAAAAACAGCTGCGCGCGGCTGAAGCAGAAGTTCATGGGAGCCAGGGTGGGGACAAGCGGGGAGGCGATTCTATTCCTCCCGTGCAACATAAAGAGACAGGGGAGATGTGAATGCTGGAAGGGGGTGATTAGCGGTGGGATTCGTGAGCATCACTGCGGCTGCAGGGGTGACGGCAGCAGAAGACAACGGGGGGGGGGGGGTCTCCATGGGCAGCTGTGCAGGGAAAGCCAGGCAGTGGGGAGAGCAGACAGCATGTCCTTCTCCGACCACACTATAAGTCCCTCCACCACCTACGTCAAAGTCTCCTCCCTGCATCTGCCTTCTTCTGTGTAAGCCCCTCTTCTCTGTCCTGCCCCCCAGCCCTTTCCCCCGGTCCCCAGAAGGGCAGATGTTGTCTGACCTAACGTGCCATCGTCACATACTTCACGTCACCAGTCCTGGAAACGTCTCTCCTCTAGAAGCCCAAACTCCACAGGTTCCGCTCTCAGAGCTGGCTTCCCAAGAGAGTCTGGGACGTGGGGAAAAGTCACTCGTATTAATCCTCCTCCCGCGTTTTAGCCCTCCTCCCTCGCCTTCGGTGTGGCTTGGGTCTCAAATGTCAGAACCGTCCTGAAACCCCGGTATCAGAAACATAAATACACGTGGTGTCATTCCCTTTGGCATTTCCAGAATAAATATTCACACCAGTTGTACAGAAGAAGTAAATTATGAGTAAGCTTCTCACTGAGTGGTTTTAGGAAGCGACTTCAAGTTTTTCTTAAGGCTTCATTTTGTACAGCAAACAAGTGACAGTGCTGATCACGGGCCAGACACTACGCTAATCACCATGTATGCACCCACTCACCCAATCCTCCCAACAGACCCTCCGGCGTTGGTACTATCATCGTTTTGTTTTGTTTTGTTAAGAGAAGAGGACGCTGAGTCACGAAGACGAAGCAAGATGTCCAAAACCACATGACAATGAAAGCACACACCGGCTCGCCAAAACGTTCATGCCGCAACACACACAACACCCGTGTTCACCACATACACACCCGTGCTCACCACATACACACCCGTGCTCACTACATACACACCTCCAGCTTGGGGACCAGGCCTTTCTTTTAGATTCTAGAGCACTCCAGCAACTCTCAACCCTAACCACATACTTGTTTGTCTGGAAGAAGACACTTTTTACTGCCTTTCTCACCCCCAACCTCTTTTGTCTGATTAACTCAACCCTACATATTATGGACATGTAGAGGGAGAAGAGAGAGAGAGAGGGAAGTTGCACCCAGAAGAGACCTATTGGAGGAAAAGGCGAAGAAAGGAAGAAGGTGGGTCAAATGAGGTAGAAAATAGGCAATGGACGATCCAAGGTGGATGAGTCGCCATTCCTTCTCTGTCCCCTGCCCTTTTGTTCTTCCTTAGGTGAGCTATGGCTATTTGTGGCTGCCATACCTTCTGATTCTGCATCCTATTATGGATTATTTATGTCCTATGTGGGCTTTCTCTCAAAATGCTAATATGATGCTAATACAATTATGTTTATACTTACACCAAAGAATATCCATCATGGCAGCCCGGCCGTGTGCAGGGTGACTCGCCCATACATGCAAACAGAAAGGAAGTGTTAAGAACAAGATCTACAGATCAGAAGTAGGACTTACTAGAGGGAAGAAGGATACATTTTTATATATAGGATTTAAGAGGGAGAGAGGAATGGAATTTGAGATTCTCATGAAGTGGCTAAGTTGTAGCAACTTTTATAGACTCTTCTCTCAATTTAACATATTATAGCTGCTAGCAATCATACATAGGCTGTTAATATTATAGGATTATTTTCAGAGCACAGAGGATGTTGATACACATCTCTAGACCCCAATACGGAGGTGTTAATTAAGTGGTTTAAGGTAGGACGTAAAGTGATGGGTGCGAAGAAATACCACCGAAATAAAAGTCACACATGAACCTGACAGGATATTTTGAGGATGTCAAATATATAACTCTTCATTTACACGAAGTTTAAGAGCAGGTAAAACTAATTTACGATGACAGAAGTTTTAAAAGTGGACTATCGATGGGAAAGGAGCAAAAGCAAACTTTCTAGAGTGAGAGAAACGTTTCCTATTCTGACCAGGCATCTTTTGACACAAATATAAATACAGAGAGATATAAAGATATATACAACTTTATTGAACTATACACTCGTGCACTTTACTGCATCCACATCATATCTAAAAAAATTTAAGTGTCCCAAAAAGTAACACAGTTCCAAACACAGCAGTGAGAGGTAAAGAAAAGAAAGATGTCCAAGGTGTGAAAAACAAAGGTAGTTCGTCTTACGTTTATGGTTTCAACAGTCACTAACTGACAGGGTACACAGATTACACAGAGACCTCCTTACAAACACAGAAGAGTTATAGCCCTTAGAATGACTTACCAGCATGGTAAACTGGCAATTACAACATAATACTGTCAACGCAAAGGTAAACTACAAACAGGGCATCAGGGACGCACAGCGCTCTGTGTCCTTCGGGAAGAAGGGTGCTCATGAGAGGTCAGAAAGACTGTTTCCAGAAGAGGGTACCAAGCAAAGGCACAGTGCCTTAAGACTGCTGTAGGCCAGCTGGATTTCGGGGACATGTGCACAGAGGATGAAGACGTGGTTGGAGTTGAACTTGAAGAGACAGGCAGGAGCGCATCGTGAAAGGATGCTGCATGTGGCACAAAGACCTTCATCATCTCGGCCAGCTTTATTTAGTCTGCAATCCCACAAACTTTCACTGACTCTTGTGAGAGCAGTCATAGCTTTTCAAAGAGTCCCTGCCCCAATGAAGACCTTTCTTGAAGTTGAGGAAGACCGGTTAGCAGATTTTAGACAAATGAGTTAAATTGTGAGACTCTGTGAAGGACAGATCACAGGGAGGTAAGGTGAATTAGAAGCTCTTATAAAAGCCCAAAGCAGACATAATGAGGCCTTGAAATAGAGCCATGGCAGTGGAGACAGAGCAGACTGGATAAATTCTCAGGAAGCAATGACCTTGAGATTGCCAGGATGGGAGGTGAGATGCAGGGCAAGAGATGGGAGGAAAGATGGGCCCCCAGTTCCTAGGTGCTTGTGTGTTTGGTGAGGTCCTCAGTGGGGTGGAGGAGTAGAGAAGGAAGGGTGGTTTGGGGAAAGGCAAGAAGGCATTCTTTACCGATGAAAAGTCTAAGCCATGCCCACAGCAGAATAAAAAAGTACATAGAGGAAAAAGTACATTCCAAATGTCTTCACCTTCAGTCCCTCTAAAACCATCATTTGTCAATTCGCCAAATATTTATAGTGTTTCTCCCAGGCACAGGGCCTGGGCTGGTGCTGGAGAGAACACGGGATGCAGGAAATGTGGGCTCTGGTCTCCATTCAGCTCTTCTTTTATTTATCCCTGAGTAACCATTTTTACGGGATCTATCCTATGAGGCAGGGTGCCAAGCCCAGGGGAACAACCATGGCATGAATAAAGCCCCAACCTGTCACTAGCTCTCAGACAGAGGAAACAAAAGTATATGCTTTTCTGGATTGTTAAAAAATTCATATTCAAAAGATTAAATAAAAAAGAGAAAATTTTAAAAAAAAGAGGAAGTTAGTCTCACATTTTTTTATTATTATGTTACATTAGTCACCATAAAGTACATCACTAGTTTTTGATGTAGCCCAGTGATGGGTATTAAGGAGGGCACAGATTGCATGGAGCGCTGGGTGTTATTCGCAAACAGTGAATCAAGGAACACTACATCACATCTTTTTTTTTAAGATTTTATTTATTTATTTGACAAGAGAGAGAATACGCAAGAGAGACCACAAGAAGCAGGGGAGGCCAAGGGAGAGGGAGCCTGATGCAGGACTCGATCCCAGGACCCTAGGATCATGACCTGAGCCGAAGGCAGACGCTTAGCCGACTGAGCCACCCAGGCAGTCTCAAATCTATTGAGGAGGTAGATTTTACAGAATCTGGGGCAAATTCATGAGCAGGGTTTGAAAGACCGTAAAGGACAAGATCACCATGTCTGCCCATATCATGGAGAAGCAATGTGGGGACTACAGGCATCGAGATGAGTTCAGTTGCAGAGACAGTGAGTTAGGGTTGCGTCTTGAACTTTAGGGAAATGTTTCAGCAGAGAATGAGTTATTTGGGTCTACATAGCTCTTAGGAAGGGAATGGATGGGCAATGGGCATTTGAAATCTGTAGTTCATAGATCTTCTTTGGGTTCCTGGATCCATTCCAACATGGGGGGGAGTGTGCTTCTCGTTCAACACCAAACAACTCTCTGGACACCCGCCGGTGTCCTACTGTTCAACTCAAGTCAGCTCAAGTCTGACACTCTCCGCTTGGGAGACAGTGGAAGAGCCACAGGGTAAGGGCTCAGTCCCACAAGACTGCTTCTGCCCACCCCCCCCCACCCAGACGCCAGTCCCACTTCAGAGGCCAGTCCCAAGTCTAGGCTGTTGCCTGTACATCTGAGCCGCTGGCTCAGAATCATAGCTTCCAATGACCCCCTGCTCATTTGCTAGAGAAGCTCACTGGACTCAGAGAAACACTGCACTCAGTAGATCACCAACTCGTTACAAAAGGATAGAACTCAGGAACAGCAGATGGAAGAGATGTGTAGGACAAGGTATAAGAAAGAGGTGAGGAGCTTCTAAACTCTCTCCAACAGAGCATGCCACTGTCCCCGCCTCTCCACGCATCCGCCAACTCAGAAACTCTACGAACTCTATCCTTTTGGGTTTTTACCGAGGCTTCATTCTATATGCATGATTAATTAAATCACTGGCATTGGTGACTGATTCAACCTGCAGGCCCTCTCCCCTCCCCTAAGGTCAGGGGTGAGACTGAAAGTTACAACTTTCCAATCCTGCGGTTGGTTCTCCTGGCAACCGGCCCCCATCCTTGGGTGCTCTCTAAAGGCCACCTAATATAAACATGACCAAAGACAGCTTTGTGGCCTCTCACCAGTTAGGAAATTCCAAGGGTTTTAGTACTCCTGTCCCAGAAACAGAGATGAAGACCAAGTATGTACAGTTGACCCTGAACAATTTGGGCTTGATCTCTGCGGGTCCTCTCACACGTGGAACTTTTACGGCTCAGCACTGAAAGTGTATTTTCTCTTCCCTATGGCTTTCTTAATACCATTTTCTTTGCTCTTACTTTACTGTAAGAATACAGTATATAATAACAAAGCATACAAAATATGTGTTAATCGACTATGTTATTGGTAAGGCGTCTACTCAACAGTAGGGTGTTGGTAATTCAGTTTGGGGGAGTCAAAAGTTACCTGCAGATTTTCAACTCTGTGGGGGGAGGGGGCCAATTCTCCTCACCCCCATGTCATACAAGGGTCAACTGTATTTCTTATAAATCACAGATACTAAAGCCATGGGTGTGGGAAGATCACCAGGGAGAGAAAAATCTGAGAAAAAAACATCCTAGCATCAACCCTAGAATTGGAGATACCACACATACACAAACAGAAGAAAATAATACACAGCAAGAAAGATGTAGGGACAGGGGGCGCTTGGGTGGCTCAGTGGGTTAAAGCCTCTGCCTTCGGCTCAGGTCATGATCTCAGGGTCCTGAAATCGAGCCCCGCATCGGGCTCTCTGCTCAGCGGGGAGCCTGCTTCCCCCTCTCTCTCTGCCTGCCTCTCGGCCTACTTATGATCTCTGTCTGTCAAATAAATAAATAAAATCTTAAAAAAAAAAAGAAAGAAAGAAAGATGTAGGGAGGGAGGTATCGCCCCTGTGCTCGGTTAGCTTGTCTACTTATATTAGAGCACACATTCTGTGCATTGTAAGTTTTACATTTATTTTTCCTCCACTAAACTATGAACACAAACCTAGCCTTATTTATCTTTGAATCCTCACTGCCCAGCACATGGTTAATCAACACATTAAAAAAAAAAAAAAAAAAAAAAAACTTACACACGGTGTATAAAGTTAGGATACAATAAAAGCGGTGCTTTTAGTAATAAAAGTTTACTCAAACAATCCTTTATCTTTGCTCCGATGCTTTCCTGTGTTCCCACGTTCAAATGTTAAGGAGAGAACTGATCAGGTTCCAACAGCTGTTTCTCCTCTGCATTTAGTCTCCTGCACTGAGTTACTGATAGATTCTGATACATGTCTCCAAAAAAGTTCCAAAAATAATATGGCATTTAATCTGCTTAAAGCAGGAAGGAAGGAATTCAGCTCCCGCCAGAAGAACCTGATAGTTCTGTAGACCCGCACGAGGCTTCAGGGGCAGAGAGAAGACTCTCCAGCTTAACTCACTCAGAGACTGCTCTACACACAAAGGAAAAACCAAAGGGAAAAAAAAAACAAAACAAACAAACAAAAAAAAAAACAGCTGCCTAAGGACAGATTCCCCAGTCATTATCATCCTGTGGCCCATCAGCAAATGGGTAAGATTGAACTAGAACAGAAAATGGCAGAGGTGCTGTCCCCTTTTTTTTCTCAAATATCAGACGCACATACTGTAACAATGAAGATTCTAGAATCCTCCGAACGAACTGAGATTGCAGTTAGTTCAAAACCCGTCCTTTTGTTCTGAATGCCTGCTCACTGTTTTTGTTACTTGGGCATAAACTACAGACAAGGGAACAGATTTTCTCTTTAATGTCTATTACATATTCAAATTTTCATTGGAACATGTTACTCTTCAAATATTCAATTTAATAATAGTTATTGAAAGACTACTATGTCCAAATCCCTTTCCCTGAAGGCTAATTTGGACAAGATGACTGACAAAAATCACAAGGCATTAATTAATGTCCCCCTTAAGGGACATACGGTTGGGTGGGGAAAGGAGGATGGGCATGAAGGGCGTTAGCTAAATTTGGCACAACCGTTTATACCAAATCAAGTGCGGTATGCAGTGCTACCGGGACACTGAGAGTGACTCATTCTAATTTGGGATATAAGGGACTGCCTTTGAGCTGAGCGAGGAAGATGGATAAGGAAGTCCAGATTGCAGAATGGTGTAGTCAGCTCAGGAAAGAGGGGAGTGCGTGCTTTATCTGGGTAAGAATAGATGGTGCAGTCTGGAGATAGACCATGGTAAATTAGGTTGTTTGGAAACTAAACCTACACTAATCTGAATGCCTCTGGCAACCACGCATCTACTTCCTGTCCTTTGGATTGGCCAATTCTGGACATCTCATACACGGGATCGAACCATATGTAGTCTTCTGTGTCTGGCTTCTTTCACTTAGCATAATGCTTTCAAGGTTCATACATTTTGTAGCACAGATCAATACTTCATTCTTTTTCTATAGTAGGATAATCTAATATTGAATGGATATACCACATTTTGTTTATCTATTTCAATCGATGGTTATTTGGGTTGTTGTCACATTTTTGCTATTATAATGGCTGCTATGAATATTTATGTACAGGCTTTTGTATGGGCAAAGGTTTTAGATTCTCCTATTATATACCAAGAAGTGGAATTTCTGGGCCACAGGATAACTCTTATGTTTACAATTTTGCACAGCTACCAAACTGTTTTGCAGAGCAGTGTCCCATATTTTAAAGCTATCAGCAGCATACCGGAGTTCCAATTTCTTCACATCCTCACAACAACGGGATATCATCTGATTGACATTTTTATTTTAACTGCCCTAGTGGATATGAAGTATATCTCACTGTAGTTTTGAGTTGCAGTTCCTTAATTATTAATGTTAAGCATCTCTTCATGTGCTTATTAGTCATCTATATATCTTCTTTGAAGAAGAACTATTCAAGTTCTTTGCCCATTTTTTAACTGGGTTATTTGTCTTTTTATTGTTGAGTTGTCAATTAATTACTTTATATATTCTGGAAAAAAGTCTCTCATTAGATATATAATTTCCAAATATTCTGTCCCATTCCATGGGTTGTATTTTCACTGTCTTGAGTGAATCCCTTCCACCACATAGATATTAATTTTGATGTAGTTTACCCTTTGTTTGCACTAGTGATTTTGGTGTCCTGTCTAAGAACTTGTTGCCTAATTCAAGGTAATAAATATTTACCCCTATGCAAGCCAGACACAGAAAGACAAGTACTGTATGATCCCATTCCTACGTGAATCTAAAAAGTGCAAGTCACAAAAGCAGAGAGTAGATTGGTCGTTGCTGGGGGAGGAAGAAATGAAGAGATGCTGGTCAAGGGTACAGACTAAGTTGTAGGATGAATGAGGTCTGGGGATCTAAGGGACAGCACGGTGACTACAGTTAATAATACTATATTGTGCACCCGGAATTTCCTAAGTCTTCACTGTTCTCACCGAAATAAATAAATAATGTACCCAAGCAAGGGGACGGATATAGTAATGAGCTTACTGTGCTAGTTACTTCACAATACATGCATGTGTCAAGTCATCCCATTGCACACCTTAAATATATATGATTTTACTTGTCAATTATACTTCAATAAAGCTTGAGGGGAAAGAAGAAGCTAAACTCTATTTTTTCTGTACCTTAAAAAAAAAATTTACTCCTGTGCTTCCTGCTAAAAATGTTAATAGTCTCAGCTCTTCCATTTAGGCCTATGATCCAGTTTAAGCTCATTTTTGTACATGGTATGAAGTATGGGGCCAACTTCATTCTTCTGCATGCAGATACTCAGTTGTCTTCGCACCGTTTGCTGAAAAGACTGCTTATTCCCCATCGAATGGTCTTGACGACTTTGTCAAAAATTGATTGATTGCAAATGTAAGTAAGGGTTTATTTCTAGACTCTTAATTCTATTACATTAATCGATATATCTAGCCTTACACCAGTATCAGACTCTCTTGACTGCTGTAGTTTTGCAGTAATTTTGAAATTAGGAAGCATCAATCCTATAATTTGGTTCTTCACTGAGACTATTTCGGGGCACCTGGGCAGCTCAGTCGGTTAAGCATCTGCCTTTGGCTCAGGTTGAGATCCCAGGTCCCGGAATCGAGCCCCGTGTGTCAGGCACCCTGCTCAGAGGGGAGCCTGCTTCTCCCTCTCCCTCTGCCCCTGATTTGTGCTTGCTCCCTCTCTCTAGTGCTCTCTCTCTCTCTCTCTCTCAAATTAATAAACAAAATCCTTAAGAAAAAAAAAGACTGTTTTGGCTAGTATGGGATCCTTGCAGTTATACATTGATTTTAAGCTCAGACTATCAATGTATTTGAAAAGACTATCTGTAATTTTAATAAGAATCGCATTTAATCCATAGACCAGTTTGGGGAGCACTGACATCTTTCCCACATCAAGTCTTCCAATCCATAAACATGTAATGCATTTCCATTTACCTAGGACCTCATTCATTTCTCTTAACAATGCTTTGTAGCTTTCAATGTACAAATCTTACATTTCTTTTGTTAAATTTATTCCTAAGTATTTTACTCTTTTTGATGTTACTTGTAAACGGAACTGTTTTCTTAAATTCATTTTTGGGTTGCTCATTACGAGTTAATAGAAATCAGTTAATGGAACTGATTTTTTGTTTACTGATCTTGTATATGGTAAAACTGCAGAACTCATTTATTAGTTACACTTGTGGGGGGGAGGAGGGGGTCCCTCGGGACGTTCCAGATGCAAGATCATGTTATCTGAGAACCAATCATTTTACTTCTTCCTTTGCAATCTCAATCCTTTTTGTTTCATTTTCTTGCCTAATTGCCCTGGGTAGAACCTCCAGTATGTTACTGAACTGAAGTGATAAAAGCAGACGTCCTTGTCTTGTTCCTGACCTTAGGGATAAATCTTTCATTCTTTCACTATTAGACATCATTTTAGGTGTGGATTTTTCATGGATGCAGTTTATCGGGTTGAGGAACGTTCCTTCTATTCCTAGTCTGTTAAGTTTTTTATCCTGAAAAGTTGTTGGATTTTGTCAAATGTTCTTTCTGGATCTATTGAGATGATCATGTGGTTTTTGTCTTGTGTTCCATTAATATGATATGTTACATTGATTGAGTTTCATATGTTAAACCACCCTTGCATTCCCAGGATAAATTCTACTTGGTCATGCTGTATAAACCTGCCATAAGTTTCTGGATGTGGTTTGTGAGTATTTTATCAAATCTTTTGCTTTTTATATTCACAAATGGCATTTGTGTTTCATTTTCTTGGAAAGCCTTTGTCTGGTTTTAGTATCAGGGAACCACTGGCTGCATAGAATGATTTGGGAAATGTCCCTTCCTCTTCTATCATGACAGGATGTTTTGTTACACAGGAAAGCTAACTTACATGAGCATAATCGGCAGGCATGCTAGTTGGGTGACAGGAATTAGAGGGGAGGAGTGAAGATAAATTTTGGAACGTCTCAAGCATGTCCAGAAATGAGGGCACATTTGGACTCAATCCCTCATTCACACATTCTCAGTGTTTTTACAGGCAGAATGTCAAATCCAGAAAGATTATGTCGATTTTCCCAGACATTGAAATGCGTCCTGCTATATCTAGAAAAAGCCAAAAACAAGTATTTTCACATTTTCATCATATTTAATTGAACGTTAGCCATCCTCAGACAATATGTCCGAATTGGTTTCTTGACCTTCACACGTGGCCACAATCAATCCCACCTTCCCAAGTTGGAAACATGACTTTAGAACTTCAGTCAAGGTTCCTTCTTATCCCTTCCATCTGGGGCTCCATGACCTCTATACTCTCTGACCTTCGGACGGGCAGTGCTATTTCTTGCTTCAAAGACTGTCTTCGAATAATCCCCTGTCCTCGTCCTCGCTACTTCTGCACACATTACATCCTGGTTTGATTTCAAGTCCTAGTTCAAATAAGAGCTAACTTTTCTTCGTTTCTATTCTCGTTCAGCAGGAGAGCCATGATCTCCAGAGATGCCATACCATGAAACGGGTATCACTTCTGGTGACTGGCATTACATTGCCCATGGTCTGAAGGGAGGAGGTGAGCACACAGGCAGACAAAGAAGTATCTCAGCTCAACCCCTACCACCTCTGTTCTCACCTGACCGAGCTCGCTGCCTCACACCCAGGAGTGCCCCTTCCTCTGAGCTCCCCTGGATGTGATGGAGGTGTGATCTTAGCATCTGTCACTTGATGCCCCACCTATCCATTTGCTAGGATATCTTCTGCGCTCGCCTTCTGGGCAAGAACCATGTTGTATTTGACATCCTAACCCAGTCACCTGGCATATGTAGAATGTGACATCAGTAAAGAGTGAATTTGAACTCTTAAAAGTAAAGCTATTCATCTGTCAAGAGTGTGCAGATATTAACTAGATCTTTCTCATAAGCGTCTACTGCCCAGATATGCCGACTCATGTAGGATCTTTTATTATAATCATCAGCTCTGGTAAAACCTTGATTCAAGCATATTACCACTTCTTTTCTCGCATCAGCACCTTATCCTTGTTTTCTTTTGTCTTCTTGAAGACTCCTCTCTCCTTAGGTGCTCATTCACTCACTGAACAGGAAATGTCTAAAACAGAGGACTGAAAGACGAGTGAGCTATAGTCCGCATCCGCAGGAAGCTTCACCAGTATCAACTACATGGGCAATTTAAGTATTATGATGTTCATATCTTATCCGTAAACTAATGCTTGCAGTTGATCGAAATCTCTACAAAGATGCGCACATACGCATGTGTGTATGTAAAAGGCAAAGCATGTCATATCGCCCGCCTTCTATCTAGCTAGCTCACCTGAATATACAACCCCAGGACATGAAAATCTGACAGGCAGACATGATTTCTGTGTCATGCCTCTTGCCTATTTTGTTTAGTAACAGTTATGCCTAAAACCAGGAGTTTAGAGTTGTGGGTTCCATTCCAGGTCTGCACCATTTGCAGGTGAGGTGAATACGACACAGGGGCTTGCCTTCCATGGGCCTCCATTTACTCATCTCTTACATGGAACAGAAAACCCGCTTCTGGGCTTCTGGGAGGTTTTACAGAGAGCAGATGCTCTAATACTATCCGAGTCCCTAAATAATAGACATAATTTACCTTTTCAGTAATCACTAATTACTAACTCGATTCCTGGACAAACACCAACTTTATTTATTCTGGTTTTGTGTTCTTTAAAGGGCCTGAAAAAAGCCGTCCTCATATGGGAATCTCTAAAGTTTGTAGTATTCAAATTTTATCGGGCCCTTGGTGTGGCAGATGGTAAAACATAAAAGTTGTTCTGATTTTAAATTGAACAGAATCCAATATTGGCTCCGTGTCATTTTTCTGGTGGTTCCAAATTAATTCCTTTCTCATTTGTTTCAGTGTGACTTCCAACTTGGAATTTTTTAAATGATTAATTTGATTCATTGAATAGGTGCTTTTTCGAGGCTTTTTTTTTTTTTCTTTTTTGCTCTCTTTTCTGTGATGTAATGCAGGGGAAGACAAAAGACAAGGTTCAACGACCAGTCTCCGTAACTAGAAGACTCTGGGATATTCCAGTGGCAGCATCTCCTTGCATTTTATGCTGAATTTCTCTTACTTATGGCTGGCTAAATTATATGGACTTCTAGATCACTGAAGTGATACTTCTTTCCAATTTAGACAGAAGGTATGAAATTATTTTCAAAATGATATATGTGCTACCTAATGGGTATCTTTAATTTTTAAAGCTCGTGTAAGAATTCATTACACCAAACATACGGCCTTTGTGCCACGGAGGGCTTTCCTATCATCATTTTATTAAACTTAATTTTTTGCTAAGCATCTGGAAATGAACTTTCAGCAGACCTTTATTTTTCCAGAGGAGAAAAACACAAAACAAAACAAAACTCAGGTACACCCATGGTGACAGAAAAAGCAAACACTCCTTTGTCAACCTTCCCCAGTCTGCCTGCTCGGTCCTGTCAGCTTTCCTCCTTCTTCATCCTCAAGGTCACCCGGCCCCCTGGGGGTCACGCTCTTGCCATTTGCTTATCAGAGCCTCCGCCAGAGCCAACAATACAGAAGCCAAGAGGAAGGCAAATACAAAGAGGAGGCTTTACTAGGAACCGCAGTGTGAATGCGGCAGAAGGGGAAACGCTCACAGGATTTCATCACAGAGCCCTTCCCTCAGCATCTCCCCGAGCCCGGCAGCCATCTTCCTCAGAGCACCAGCCCCTCAGGTCCCCCCCCGGGGCCTCATCTGTCCATCCCACCAGATGCACCAGCATGCAGAGGGCTCGCAAAAAATCACAGAAGACTGCTCTTCTCCACCAAACACTCAGGGTCCCCAACACTTTGAGGAACGGTCCAAGAAAACATTCTAGGAGAGCATGATTCTTCAAAGAGAAGCCAATGAGAGGAATGATGGAAACAGGCACCTGTGAGGAAATCTGGCCCAGGGACCTAAAGGTCTCTACTGAGTGCCACCCAAGCGCCACCAGGTGCCTTACATGCCTCCGAGGCAGGTCCCTTCTTCCCTTTAAACGTGCCTTCTTTCCTTTAAACGTCACCAAATCCCTGTGAAACTATCGTTCCCTCCATTTTACAGATGAAGAGACCAGGCTGGCAGAGGTTATCGCTCAAGGTCAAACAGAGAGGAAGCCCTGGGAGTCAGGCAGAGCGGTCTGTCCTAGAGGGTCCCATGACCTCTCTTCTGCTCAGACGAGGTCCCTCCCTGCGTCTCCCCATATGGGACGAATTATATTCCTGACTGACTGTGAGAACGTACGTGAATCCTTTCACGTAATAAACAGAACTTTCTGGCAGGCGGCAGTTTTCCCTCAAGCACATCCCCCCCCAGCACTCCTTCCCGGGTCTCTTATTTATCATTTCAGATCTTCTATTAGTGGTGTTCATCCTAGCCCATCTGTTTAATGATACAGTGCAATTTCGTGAGTCTTCTACTCAGAGGAGTATCTCAGAATGTCTCCCAGCATTCCGACACTTTTTTCTACAGATGGTTGGGGCCATCATGGCCTGTACTAAAAACAGAGAAAGCATTTGTATCCGATTCAGTTCAGATTTCACACCATATTTTTTTTTTAAATTTGAGACAAGGAGGGAGAAGTGAAGTTTCCATCCTAGCAAACACAGCTGAACCTACTTCTGTTCTCCCCATCGTCTCCCTCTAGTGTCCCGGTTTAGTACTGCACGCTCTCCTCTCTGCAGCCCAAGGATGCTCCCCAGACTGCTTCTTCACTTCTGAGGGCAGCTGGTACCCCGGCTGAGCCCCTGGGGGGGATGGGACCGACACGGAAGGGACCCCTGCCCTGGGGGCTGAGGTCTCACTGAGGTCTCACAGACGTTAGGGTCACTCTGCGGCCCAAGAGCCTTCCTGCCCTCTTCCCCGGCTCCTGAGGGCAGCCCTCCTTTCCTCCCTGAAGGAGGGAGGAAGGCTCTCCCCAGTGGCTCCAGAGCACTTTGCAAAGAAGAACCAGAGAAGAGCCTGAGAGGCAGAGTCCGTCTGACTGGGCCAGATGTGTGAGAAGACGGGCAGAGCTCAGGGCCAAGGCCAAGGGGTGTGGCAAGTGAGAAGGCTTTCTGGGAAAGTCAGGGAAAAGCCAGCAAGGAAGGAAAGAGCTTGTAAGGTGTGTTGCTGTGCACCTCACACTGGCTCCCTCTCACTGGCCTTCAGTAAATGAAGATAAAGAATTTCTTGCACGGATCACATCCCTCATGTTGATTTTGGGTACGAGGATGTAATTTTTTAAATGTCAATCCCTGCACAGAGTGGGCACACGGGTTCAAAATGTATTTGAGCTACACACAGACATGTATGTATGTAGATAAAATTTGTGAGCAGTACAAGGAAGGCCAGGAATATGACAGCATGAAAGAAAATAAAACAGAAGAAGTGTGACTTCGTTAGGGAGTTCAGAGAGCTGGACTTGAGGGGGTTCCTGGCCGGGGTGTGAGGCCCAGGCAGCTCATGTCCCTGGTGCAGGGAGGGTAATGGCAAATTACGAATCGATGAGCCAGAAAAGCACGGTGGCAGCAGTGGGAGAGGGCATGGGGGTTCTGAGAGGAGCAGCAAATGTATGATGGCGGGCATCCAGCGCATCTCAGTAAACACGGGTCACAGTTAAACACTGCCTTGGGCTGCGTGATGGAAACATTAATGTGAACCTTCCAAAACAGGGAGGGAAGCTAACATCAGAATTTCCAGAAATCCGCACAGCCGAAAGTGGTAATTATCGATCATTAGAGTCACAAAGTGCTGTGGGAAAGAGATCCTGACTAGCTAAGAAAATCTAGGAAAGCTTAATGATGTTTACACGGCCTATTTAAAATGGGCCGTTTTTAGACAAGCTGCAGTTGAGCTGAGGAAGGGCACTGTAGGATCAGGAACTGTAGGGAAAGGTGGAGAAAAGAGGGCAAAACCCATATGCAAAGAGCCAGGAGTTCAAGTTTGGCAGCAGGGTCAAGCCAGGGGGACAAGCTCCCAGGAAGGTGTGTGGCAGAAGTGCATTACCGACCAGACCTGGAGACACCCCAGCACGCTGGCTTCCATCCCAAAATGTTCCACAGGGGTGTAAGGGCAGGCAGATTCCCTTCTTTCCATACCAACACCATCCGTCTGGGAGTTTGGGGACCAGTCCTTCATTAGAGAGATGTTAGAACATCGTGGAGCAAGAAAGCACGGTAGGGCGTTAGAACATGGGCATGAGAACATGGCGGAGCATGAGAACATGGCAGAGCATGAGAACATGGTGGAACATTAGAACATGGCAGAGCATGAGAACATGGCAGAGATTTACAACATGGCGGAGCATGAGAACATGGTGGAACATTAGAACGTGGTGGGGCATGAGAACATGGTGAGGCATGAGAACATGGTGGGGCATGAGAACATGGCAGAGATTTAGAACATGGCAGAGCATGAGAACATGGCGGGGCATTAGAACATGGCAGAGCATGAGAACATGGCGGAGCATGAGAACATGGTGGGGCATGAGAACATGGCAGAGATTTAGAACATGGTGGGTGGTGAGAACATGACAGAGATTTAGAACATGGCAGGGTATGAGAGCACAGTGGGGAATTAGAACATAGGGCATGAGAACACAGTGGGGCATGAGAACATGGTGGGGCATGAGAACGTTGTGTGGGTATTAGAACTTTGTGGGGTATTAGAATTCTGTGGGGGCACTAGGACATCATGGAACATTAGAACATCATGGGGCATTAGAAAATTGTGGGGTTTTAGAACATTTGAAAGGATTTTTCTTCTTCACATAGAGTAAGCCAATGAGGAGCATTCCTGTTAAACAAAAGGAAACATCCTAGATATGTTTCTAATACAGGCTCTTAGAAACATCTGTTCTTGGCACTCCAGCCATATTCAGCTCCAGGTGTAATTCGTTCATGGGCGTCCATACTGTGCCACTGAGTCTGTCCTTCAATATAAAGTTAACAGGGCACCTGGGTAGCAAAGTGGGTTGAGCGTCTAACTCCTGATTTTGGCTCAGGTCATGATCTCAGGGTCTTGAGATCGAGCTCTGCATCAGGCTCCTTGGAGTGTGCTTAAGATTCTCTCTCTCTCAGAACGCCTAGGTGGCTCAGTCGGTTAAGCGTCTGCCTTCGTCCCAGGTCATGATCCTGGAATCCCAGGATCAAGTCCTGCATCAGCCATCATGCTCAGTGGGGAGCCTGCTTCTCCCTCTGTCCTTCCCCTTGCTTGTGCTCTCTCACTCTCTCTCTCTGTCTCCGTCTCTGACAAATAATTAAATAAAATCTTTAAAAAAGAAATTCTCTTTCTCTGTCTCCCTCTGCCCCTCCCCATCCTCATGCTCTCTCTCTCTTTCTCTCCCTAAAAAACAAAACAAAACTAAACTAAACAAGAAAATAGCATAGGAACATATGCTGAATGTAGTCGATTAACTCCTTTTGTCCCTTTTATCTGGTACAATCATAGCCACAGAACAGATAAATACAGCTAAATATAACTCCGGGCTGTGAAAAACAAGCCATTAAAATGGACTTAGTCACAGAAAATTAATAAATTAATCTGAGGAAGTTAATAGCATAACTTAAAAGCAAAGAATAATGAGCTTTAACTTAAAATTTAAATTAAAATTAAAAAAAACACTGATCAATTTAAACAATACTAAAAGTTACTGTCAACAATTCAAATAATTCATAGCAAAGGTTCAACATCCCAATTCACCAAATAAATACCAAAGTTTTATACCAAATAAAAAAATATTTTTTTGTTAAGTTCAGAAATTTTTGCCACCTTTGGCTCAGTTTAGAAGCACGATATAACTAATCTCAGTGCCAATTAGCAATTCAGAACACATGCACTATCCCTATTAGGAAAAGTAGCCCATTTAAAACTTCACAGATTGATTACAACATTTAAGGATGACGTAACTACGTCTAGGATTTTCTACAATTAGTAAAACTGGCTGTTTCCCTGACCCCTTTATTCTCAACACAGTCATGACACACGCCAAATCTAAATGTTCCAGCTAGTCTTTAGGCAAGATGTTTCATATTTCACAAAAACTACTCCTACCAATATCTTAAGATCTAAACGTGGTGTTTCAGGATTGCAATTATATGTAAAATGACTACCAAAAAGTATATCTGAGAGATGAGAGTTTGAACGTATACACAGAGACTGGAAAGACCCATAAAGTGCAAACCCTTAGAAAGTCACCAATCAAATGTCATGTGTCTGCGTGGTTAGGAAGAGTCAACACCATCAATGAAAAGACCACACTTTTTGGGCGCCTGGGTGGCTCAGTCAGTTAAGCTTCTGCTTTTGGCTCAGGTCTTGATCCCAGGGTCCTGGGATCGAGTTCTGCATCGGGCTCCCTGCTGAGCCGGGAGTCTGCCTCTCCCTCTCCCTCTGCAGCTCCCCCTGCTTGTGCTCTCTCTCTGTCAAATAAATAAACTCTTTAAAAAAAAGAGAGAGAAAAGGAAGGAAGGAAGGAAGGAAGGAAGGAAGGAAGGAAGGAAGGAAGGAAGGAAGGAAGGAAGGAAAGAAGGAAGGACTGGGCCACCCAGGTGCTCCCTGCCTGGGCTGTTCTAAATGGTGTGGGAAATACAGAGGATAGACTCAGGCAGCAGGGGAGTGGGGATGCAGGAGGGTGTGCTCTACGCCTGTGGATCTTTGGGATAATCTCATAATTTTTCCCATACGCAATCTCCAAATACACACTATACAAAAGAGCTTAGAATCATCTTGAAACTTGAAAAAAATTAACTCCTATTATCATTATGAACAAATCAGTACAACCAATCCACAAACGGAATTCTAGGTGGCTGTATGTTCTCTAAACAGGGAAGAATTACTTTTTTCCCCTTGGTTTCCTATATATGTGACCAAAATGTGTTCCTTGCTATTTAAAAAAAAAAAAAACAAAAACAGTCTATTGGGATGGAACTTACTGAACGTTTCAATAATTTACTCTTACAATGGAGTATAGCTACAATAAATAGCAGAAAATTTTCTAACGTGGGCTTTAGGAAGCTTTCTAATTTTCCACTTGTCCACAACACAGTCCAAAGTCCATCAAATACTAGTTTCAAAGCCTGTATTTCCGTGCTCGTGGGATGCATAGCTCCAAAGGACACAAGTGCGCTGAATGGAGACCCACAGTCACAATCGGCTCTGACCTTCGTCCCAGAAAAGCGGGCTTTTTTGTAAGGTTTTTATATGGGTCAAAACACTCTACACACTGAGTTCAAAGTCATCTAAGAACCGCTCAAGTAAAAGGGACCTCGAATTACATTTTTCTCTCTCTCCATATTTCTTTCTCTAAAGAAAAAAAAAATCCTCATGGTGAAAAATGTGTCTCTGATATTTCCCCAGTAGTCAAAAATACCTGCTTTTTTAATAAGACCTGTTGGAAAATATAAAATTGAGAAAACTAATTTACTTATAAAAACCCCAGTGACATGAGTTCAGGCAAGACTGATTTCACCATCAGAGGCCTGTCATGGGCTACCTGGACTAAATGCCCCCGAGCGACAGTAAAACGAAAGAAGAAAAAAGGTGCTGCAGTTGATATCATGATTGCTAAGTTTCAAAGTATTTTCACTTCAAAGCACTAGAATTTTCTAACAGAAAGTCCAATGGTCTGGTCATGACAGTAAGTCTAATGTACCATTTTTTCCCGCTACCTTCTCCTGTGGTTTTTCACTTTGCTGTTCAATTCCCTCATAGCAAATTATTTTTAAATGCACTAAGGCTTTTTTTTTTTAAGATTTTATTTATTTATTTGAGAGAGAGAGCAGGGGTGAGGGGCAGAGGGAGGGGGGAAGCAGGCTCCCCGCTGAGCAGGGAGCCAATGAGCGGGGCTCAATCCCAGGACTCCGGATCATAACCTGAGCCAAAGGCAGATGCCTAACCGACTGAGCCACCCAGGTGCACCTAAATGTACTAAGTTTTGTAGTAGCAAAAATTTCTAAAGATAATTGACAGAACTTCGACCCACATGAAGCCCTCTGGGTGTGGAAGGGTCTGCGGTAGAGGAATTACTCATTCGGTATCCACACAAGGACACAAGGGTGCCCCTGGCTGCCCACCGGGGGCCGGACCCTGCTCTGTGCACCTTGCTCGCGTCGTGCTTACGACTGAAGCAGGTGAAGTGTTACACTCACGCACACTGCACGGGGATGAGATCGAAGCTTAGAGAAGCTTGGCGAATGAGCCAATATCCAAGATGGGCAGATATCAGAGCCGAAACCAAAGCCAGTTCCGTCTGACACCATCGACTCCCCGCTCACACTCTCTTGAGGCAATGCTGCCAAATATTTTGCATTAGAATCAGAGTACTAGAAAATGTAGCCTTAAAAAGTCAAGAGATGGGGTAAACAGCAGTCATTAGAAAAGAGCTGGCTTTGCTCGGCCAGATAATTTTGCTTCTGGAAATAGGTCTTGGGGTGCATCTAGATAGAGGAGACTCTGCAGGTGAACGGCCAAGTCGCCGCACATAAAGACTGAGAACATTTCGCAAACGTTGAATAAAGTCGGGTGTGATCACAAATGGATCTTTTGTTGACTCGTCCTTCCATCAAGTACAAGGGAGCGAAAACCAAAGAACGAGCCTCATTTCATTTCTGAACAATCTCAGCACTATGCTGGGAGAGCATGGACAGTTGTGTGAGACCTTCTGAACATTCTCGTAACTGGTATAAAGCAGTCACGAGCCAAAAGGAGCCATAACCTTGGAACCCCCCTGGAATTTCCAAGAAGGCTTTTGAGTTTTTAGGTCCTTGAGTAGTGTTTCAGTTAACTTCACTCACTGATTCCAAATATATTTATGGGGCACTGACTGTAGGTTAGACGCGCTTGTATGTGAAGGATCTCGGTTGTAGACAGAAGCGCACTGTGGTCAATGATGGCACCTGGGTTACAATTTCACTGCCTACACGTGCCTGGGTGGCTCAGTCAGCTAAGCGTCTGCCTTCAGCTCAGGTCATGATTCCAGGACCCCAGGATCGAGCCCCGCATCGGGCTCCCTGCTCGGCGGGAAGCCTGCTTCTCCCTCTCCCTCTGCTGCTCCCCCTGCCTGTGTTCTCTCTCTCTTTCTGTCTCTCTCTGTCAAATAAATAAAATCTTAAAAAAAAAAAAAATTCACTGCTTAAGTGAGCGCAGCCCTTGCTGTTTTCCCATGATATCTGTAAAAAGGAAATGCCAACATGACGAGCAATTAGACAGGTAACTCTGTTCGATATTCCCATTGTTCATACACACTGATCTTGTTCTCAGGGCAGAGGAAAAGTCAGGCCAGCGATACTGCTTTTGGTCCCAGTGAGTAATCACATAAGAAATTAACACCTACAGGTCCATTTCTATTCTGCTGTTAAAACCATTTCATGAAACAGCAACCAAAAAAGGGATACTTTCAACTCTTACGAGACAGGAACACTTTCGAAAAAAATAAAATAATATGCAAAAAGCAAGCCCACGGGTGGCTCAGTCGTTAAGCATCTGCCTTTGGCTCAGGTCATGATCCTAGGATCCTGGGATCAAGCCCCACATCGGGCTCCCTGCTCAATGGGAAGCCTGCTTCTCCCTCTCCCACTCCCCCTGCTTGTGTTCCCTCTCTCGTTGCGTCTCTCTGTAAAATAAATAAATAAAATCTTTTAAAAAATAATAATAATAATAATATGTAAAAAGCCTCAAGCTATCACTTTAATAGCAGCCTTCGAGAAATATTTTTTCAGCCACAGAAAGACAATTCATCTGTACATAAGTTTCGAATTTAATTTCTAAAAAATTTTTAAAAAATAGAATCTTTCCAGACCAATTGATACAAATGAGAATTTTACTATCCCTGTTAGAGATGAGAAAACTAGTTATGGGTAAATTAGAGTAAAAAAAAAATTACACAAACTTTATCAGCATTTGGTAAAAACAAAAAACAAACAAAAAAAAAACCTGTCATAACTCACAGAAAAATCTAAATATGCTCTAAAATCTCAGTGAATTTGGGCAGAATTCTAGCCTAGGTTTAATACACACACACACACACACACACACACACTTCCGGACACCCAATTTCTTGTGTAGGGTGCCATAAAATACTAACGCTAGAATATCATCTCCTTGAAGTCAGGCCCCAGTGTGGCATGTCCTCTTCAGTCCATCACCCAGTGTCTGGCACACAGTGGGTGCTCAATAAATATCTGCAGACTCAACGAATTAAAGTAACATGGATACCGATCACTGCCCACTGCTCTCATTTATCTCCCCAACGCGGCTATGTCCCAAACGCTAATGTCTAGCCTTGCAAGTACTAAAAGCAGCACTGAATACATGTGCAGTGTTTTCCGAGGTGGAACAATTGTGTCTCTGGATAAGGAAAGGGTGTGTTGTTCAAAAAGAAAATCCACACGAACACAAAGAACGTAAATGGCCGATAACGATGGAAGAGTTCATCTTTCTCACTGTGCGTGCCTGTTTCTAAAAACACACACACAGCCATTACAATGTAAATAATAGTAATTGGTTTTCCATTTTAAGACCATGCCAGAGATATGGAAGACTTAACAATCTTACGGAATGCAATGTACTGTAATTTCATCCATCTCGGACACGACATACGGAACTGCTGTTTTTGTAGATTAAAAACTATTGCATATTGGCAACTTTACATACTTCCGGCTGATCAAAATCCAGGTACAGCTGATAAAGACTGGAGAACAGAGGAGAGAAAGAAGTGCAGGAAGAGATGGGAAAGCAACCAACTGCATGCTGCCCACTGGGGAGTTAAGAAAAACCGTATGTATGGACAGAATAATAAACACACACTTAAGTATGTTGTTTGAGGTTACAAAGGTGACTGACCGCGAAAGTACATGTGTATTTAGCTGAGTGGGTGAAAAGCAGATCAACGGAGGAATACAACAATGAGGGTGTACAATCAGCTAAATCCTCTCCCATCAGTAGACAATGTCTAAACTGGCATATTGTTAGGAATCTGAAGGTATCTCCCTAAAGAACTAATAGAAATAAATGCACTTCTGCTGGGCAAAACTAGGTGAACCCATTACGGGTGAGAGAGCACAGGTTTTTATCATGAGCCCCTCAGTATCATTTGGTTTATTTTAACTGTGGTATGTTCTACTTTGATAGAAATATATTTTTTTAAAAGGTTTTATTTATTTATATGACAGAAAGAGACACAGTGAGAGTGGGAACACAAGCAGGGAGAGTGGGAGAGGGAGAAGCAGGCTTCCCGCTGAGCAGGGAGTCCGATGTAGGGCTCGATCCCAGGACCCCGGGATTATGACCTGAGCCAAAGACAGATGCTTAACCATCTGAGCCACCCAGGCACCCTGATATAAATACATTTTTAAAGGAGTAACAAAAGTGCCTGATGAGTGTGTTATAAGTGTATGATGAGACAATGCATACAATGGTCTAACAGTGCCTGGCATATAGGAACCATTAATGAGTGGTAGCTATTACTTCTTTTAAAAGCCATTGTCAAGGTTGAGAAATTCAATCAAATACTATGATCCTACAAAAATACACCCTGCTTTGTGAAAACAAAGAAAAATGGGTGCAGTTTTAAGTGTATCATAGACATTATAGAGGCATTTAAAATGCTGACGTGCTCTCAAAGAAAAGTATCTTTCTTCCACTATCCACTACAGGCTTCAATTTTAGGTTACACACAAGAATTTGCTACAGCATGTAGAACTGAGAAAATCACCTTCTTTCCTTTTTTGTCTTTCAGAACTTTGCCAGTATTTCCTTTGTTTAATGTATGATTTCCTCAGGAAGACTTTCAGAATTTAGATTTTATTTTTAGTTTTAATTAGAACTATGAATTTAAAAGAGAATGACTACATTACACCAAGCTGAATCTTTCAAACAGCACAGGCAAAAACAGAACCAAAAACAAAAATGAAAAAAATAAAAATAAAGACAAAAAAAAAAAAACAAAGTTTGACAGTGAAACATACATATCCTAAGGTTAAAATCAGAAAAATAAAATTAGCTCGTGGGAAATGCACAGTTAATTCTGCATGGGGTTTTCCCTCCTCCTAAAAGGAAGAGTGAACTGGAGCTGACCCACTTACCACAGCGTGGATGAGAGGCTCCGACCAGAAAGAAAAATACAACCTTTGGAAATCTCTTCCCTGCATTTCTAGTCTCTGCTTGTAGCTCTGATCCACGCTGGGTATCTGAGCCATCCCTCTCCCGCCCCCACTTCTCCCCCCACCTCCCCCAGGCAAACGATGGGGATTCCAGTAAGTCAAAACCTGACTTTTTTTTAAAAGTCATTCTAGAAAACAAAGAAGCTCAGGTTGACCTAAGGGCAGCCCCACATTCAGCCTCACGGCATTTGGCTACTGTTCTTTTGTGTCTCCAGTACAGATCTTTAATGAACAAGAAGGGAAGTCTTAAGTCTGCTCAAGGTAAGGAGGAAAAAAACAAACAAACAAACAAACAAACAAAACACTAAAGACTTAAATTTGTAAAGAGCTCTGACTCGTGCACTACTTTTTATCTCTAGAAACACTCAAAGCCAGCCAGCCTGATGAACGTCAAAGTCAATACCATAAATAAAGTTAAAGGTTTACCAGTAAGATGCACCAGCCAGAATGAACTGGAGGGAGTCGAAGGAGGGAAGAGGAGGTGTGACAATCAGCAGCTTTATTTATCGGAGGGATCAGAGGCTGTGCAGGGCCAAGTCCTCGTTCTGTGTCAAAACACCCCAGCAGGTGGAGCAGGGCTTTGACGGCATAGTGATTAGAGAGACCAGAGGCTGGCAGAGCCCGGGCAGCGGCGGCTGGGGCGAGAAGAGGAGGATTAGCCCTCCGCTAAAAACATGTCACCACCTGAACTGCAGTCTTGTTTAGTCACTTGGGGACATAGCCTTGTGGGGGTATTCAAACCTCTCTTTGCGGGAACTCAAAGAAAGAAAGAAAAAAAAAAAAACCAGCTCAAGTGTGAGCTCTGAGCCGGGCCCCGTGTAACACGTATCAGACCCAGACTTTTTTCTAGTCCCGTTGGGGTGGGTAGATTTGACCTGATTCCATTACTCCATTCAATGCTGTGAATGAATTAAACAAGCCTAATACTCCTATAAAAAAATCAATACAGGAAATGTCAAGGTGTTTTCTGATGTGATAGGCTTCTGCAACTGGTCACTTAAAGAAATAAAAGATCTACATGTAAAACAAAACTAATTACAAAAGGGAGAGACGGAATGTGCAGGAAGAACAAATTCTCCAGGGAAGTCAAGATTTGGGCATTTATATTTGAGAATTATTCAGGTAGTCAAAATACCCATGAAATATATAGATTGAATATATTTTAAAAAGTTCAAAGTCTGGAAAGGAATAAATTACTTCTTGATAGATATGAACCAGAAGTCACTGCGGCTTATCTTTCAGCAAAAGCAATCCACAACTGATCCTAAAGAAGCAAAAAAAATATTCCTCTTCCTTAACTTCCGTGCATCCTAACATCACAGAAATTTTTATTTGGAAGGGTGCTCCCTAATTACTGGTTCAACCTTCTTCCCACAGAGGATCCCGTGCAGCCCAAGCCAGAGTATTTCTAGGGAGCTCACAAGTGTCATATGCATCAGGCAGGCGAGGGTATAAATTCTATCATCTGCTCAGCAACTGGGCTGGGAGCACCTAAGAAAACTAATCCATTGGTGGGGATTGTAAAAAGCATGTTACTAGGTATCTGCACATTAAGTTCCAGACTACCTGGAGTGGTTTTCAGCACCCAAGTACCCCACGGGGGGACAGGTAATGGGGAATTCCAGTCCAGGTAAATCGGAACCAACCAGCCCGTGATGGATTCCAACAGATTTGTTGGGGGCTAAGGAGCTAGGGAGGGGTGTGGCTGGCAAGTGGAGAGCCAACCAGCTGGGGTTCAGGAACTAGCTGAATCTGTTGGAGGGGAAGGGAAATAACCATGCACGAAGGTGGGGAGACAGTGCCCGTTCCCTCCAGCGGAGACCCCCAGAAGCACTCTTGAAAGTTGAGCAAGTTTGGGTTAATGCTCACTGCAGGGGGTGGGGGGCACACACGCCAGGGGATTGGGCGGCATCTCAGGGAACCTGAATGGGATCAGGGCGGTATTAGGTGATTTGGGAGAGGGTTTGAGGACCCAGGACTTGTGTCTGGAGCAGACGACATTACGACATTGGGTCATTTCTAAGGGCAGGTGACCATAAATCTCTCTTACGAGGGAAGCCGAGAGGGACGCTAATCCGGTAAGTGATGTGAGCCTCTCTCACACTGACCAGCGTGGGGAGAGTTCAGTCATTTCTGAAGCTTGAATAAGGTTCATGTTTCTGTCTGTGTTCCCACAGGTCAATGGAGGAATCTCATGGTTATCTTGATTGTTCATAGAAGTTGGCGTTTGGTGAAATTGTCCATGGTCAGCAGAGGACCACCGTGACCCCACTGGGCATGCCGGGCAGCTCCTGCATGGAAGGGCCACTTCCCAGAGGGACACAGGAGACGGGACTTGCTGTGCGGTACTTGGGAGCACGTGGGAGCACAGAGAACATCCCCACACGCCACGTCATCGTGCCCACACCTGTCGTGAAGGGAGGGAGGCTTTGAAGATTCACAGTAGGCTCTGGGGCGGGAGCTACCAGGACCCTCGCAAGCTAGTCCAGCCCACTCTTGTCCAGTTTTCCAGGTAACACTGCCCCGTGCCATAGGAAATACCCTACCGTGCAAACCACAGTCATGTTCCTCCCTGTCAAATACGCAAGGAAGCTTTCTATCCATGAGGCTGCCGAAAATAGAGCAGACGGCACCGTTCTGTCATTAACAAGATGTCAGGTGGGTCCAGAGCAAGGAAGCGCCACATTCTTGGTAGCTCACGCCTGTCCTTGCAGCTCTGTCCCCAGGTAACTGATTCCCAAATCCATCGCTGGGATTGTCCGGTCTACTGGATTAACCCACCTCCAGCGATCCTTTCACACAGCCGAAACCATAACCAGCGTCGAATCTTCTGCCTTCCTCTTCAACTACTCTGGAACAGTTCCTTGAGTATTTTAGTGTACGCTAATCCCTTTACATGTTGTGTTGATACTAAGTAATGGCTAACCAATTTCCCCCAACGTGAAAAGCTGTCAGTCCCTTTCTTAAGCATTTTATTCACCCCCACTTAACCATTCTTCATTTATTCACACATTTCAAGAGACAGAATATTACCGTCCTCAGTGACATCGAAATGTTAGTGTGTGACCCTCCTTAGGCTACAAGGTGGGAGATGTTGCATTCCATCCACGTTCACCAGAACTGTTGTCGAAAGAGTTCAGTTTAAGGGGCACCTGGGTGGCTCAGTCGTTAAGCGTCTGCCTTCAGCTCAGGTCATGATTCCGGGGTCCTCGGATCGAGCCCTGCATTGAGCTTCCTCCTCCGCAGGAAGCCTGCTTCTCCCTCTCCCACTCCCCCTGCTTGTGCTCCTTCTCTCGCTGTGTCTCTCTCTGTCAAATAAATAAATAAAATCTTAAAAAAAAAAAAAAAAGAGTTCAGTTTAAGTATAACCCTATAGAAAAAGGGCTATTTTATTTTGAGGGAACTATAGATACTATTTTCTTTTTTTTACGATTTTATTTATTTATTTGACAGAGAGAGAGAGCACAACCAGGCAGAGTGGCAGTCAGCGAGGGGGAAGGAGACTTCCTGCTGACAGGGAGCCGGACAAAGGACTCGATCCCAGAACCCTGGGATCATACCTGAGCCGAAGGCAGACACCTAACTGACTGAGCCACCCAAGCACCCTGATAATATTTTCTTTTCTCTTCTTTTTTTTTTTGAGAGAGAGAGAGAGAGATAGTGGGGGGGGGCAGAGGGAGAGAGAGAGAGAGAGAATCTTAAGCAGGCTCCACGCCCAGCGCAGAGCCTGGCACAAGGCTCGATCTCAGAACCCTGGGATCATGACCTATGCTGAATTCAGGAATCAGATGCCTTACTGGTTGAGCCACCCAGGCACCCCTATATTACTATTTTCTTTGGAAAGGGTACAATGGCTTATGAAGTCAAATAAATTAAAAATTATAAAAGTCTTCCATTTCAACAAGATACTTTAGTTTTTTTAATTAAAAAAAAAAAAAAAAAACTTTTGCTATCAAATCCTATTTAGAATGACCCCCTACACTGGTACTAAAGTATTCAAGATAAAATAAACTCTATGTAATAAAGGGTAGCACAATGTCCCAGCCCAAAATACGTCACTTTGCTATGCTGTTTTAAGCTGTAGACACCTGCAGGGAGAGCCCTTCTCTGAGCACCTGTTCCTGCCCAAAGACAAAAGAACTCAGTTGTGATAAATCCCCTTACCAAGAGTTTTATCAACCAGGGAAGACAGACTCTTGTCACAGACCAGGAGATTAGAAGTTCACTCTACACCCAAACTTTGCCACAAAATGCCATACCTCCCATCTGTTCTTCTAAAGGCCTATTGACCATTCCTAAAGATCATTTCCTATCCCCCTCCCCATTTCCCCTCCCCTTTCCCTAATTAGATGGCCTTTAATCCTGAATTCTAAACCACCTCTTAGAGTTACTCATTTTCCCGTGTATTCCCATGCATGCACGAGGTATGCATATTCATAACCTTCTCCTTGCTTTTCCCTTGTTAATCTGCCTATGTTACAGAAGTCTCCCCTAAGAGCTCAGAAGGGTAGAGGGAAAATTATTTTCCATCCCTACAGTAGCTAACTACACTATACCACACACATGATGTGCTCCCTTACAGAGCTGTCACATCTCAAAAAGTGGGTGAATATCTTTTACATCTTTTTTTTTTTTTTTAACTCAAATGTTTCTATTCATGGACTACAAATATTGGTGAGTCTGCTGCTCCCCCTCCGAGCTGGAAATGTCCTGGGAGTGAACCAGTAGAAAGCGGGAAGACAGGATAAGCCCTTTCTTTTCTCTCTACACTCAGCCATGTTATACTCAAAGTCAGGACCTTTTCCAAATTTGCTAGAAAAAGACAGAATCAAGAGCCAAATAAAAGCCTATTTAACTTCTTTTTATTTGAAACTTCAAAGTAGGTCATTACACAGTGGAAAGGACAAGGAAGAAGAAAGAGAAAGCAGTTAACATACAAACGAAGGCTCAACAACAGTAAAACCCAAATCCAAATACTTTTTCTTCTAAAGCACATCATCTGTATTGTCAGGAAAAATAAGTCATGAAATTGGCTTTTGTTGTAATGTTTCCTTCCAATCATTATGAAAGGCCACTAATTGAAAGCTAAAAATGAAAAAGGAAAAAAAAAAAAGTATCCCAGCGCTCAAGATGAAAGGATGCAGACATTAACCATTTATGAACCTGACAGCCAGATTATTTTTTCTTTCAAAAAACAAGGGATCAATATTTTCTGTTGAACTCAATTTTCAACCATGTTTTCAAATGCTGGGTGTTCTTCCTTTATGTTTAGGAAATAATTTCTGTTCTTCAAAACTGACCAAACTGCATTAAAGACTGAAGCTCTTTCTCATCTCAAAAATTATTTCTCGACTACAGCAACCAAGCTCATGCCTTGGGGTGTCTCATGAGTCCCTGGAGGCAAGGCTTCTCAAACTGAAATGTGCGCATGAATCACATGGGGTCTGATTCAAATGTAGGTTGGATTCAGGAGATCTGGCTCAGGACCTGTGAGAGCTTTTCCAACAAGCTCCAGGTGATGTCAACGCGGCTGGCCCATGGACTGCAAGGGCCTAGAGAACTAAGGAAAAATTCAGCAACCCATGACCCACATCCAGAGATTCGGTGTAAGTACTTACATCGCAGGAACTGAACCTCTTGCTTTTTAATGAATTCAACAAATGACCATAACACACTCTGCCAGTATCCTAGGGTTGCCGTAATCAAGGATCATGGGCGGGTGGTCTACAGCCACAGAAATACATTCCCTCCATGCTGGAGGCTAGAAACCCAACAAAATCAAGGTGCTAGCAGGATTACGCTGCCTCTGAAAAACTCCAGAGAACAATGCTCCCTCATCTCTTCTGCCTTTTGTGTGGTGGACAGTCCTTGGTCCCTGGAAGGTAGATAATGCTTCTTCATCCCTGCCTCCATCCCCGCATGGCCTTCTGTCCTTTGCATCCTTCCGTCTTTATATAGTCACATGGCATTCCCTCTCTGTGTGTCTTGTGTCCACATTTCCCCCTTCTTTTTTTTTTTTTTAAGGTTTTGCTTATTTATTCGACAGAGAGAGAGATCACAAGTAGGCAGAGAGGCAGGCAGAGAGAGGGGGGGAAGCAGGCTCCCCGCCAAGCAGGGAGCCCGATGTGGGGCTCGATCCCAGGACCCTGAGATCACAACCTGAGTTGAAGGCAGAGGCTTTAACCCACTGAGCCACCCAGGCGCCCCCACATTCCCCCCTTCTTAAAAGGACACCAATCATTGGGTTAGGGCCACCCTACTGCAGCCTGACCTCATTTGAACCAATCACATCTGCAAAAATCCTACTTCCAAATAAGGCCATATTCACAACTACCGGGACTATGACTTCAACATATTTTCTCGGGGATACCAATTCAGCCCAAAATGTGTGCGCATCAAAGTTTAGGATCCACTGAAACTGTGTTTCTCCACATTGATTACTCATTAGAATTCCTGCAGAACTTTCAAAATCACAGCAATGCTAGGTTCCAGCCAATTAAATTGGACCCCGCAAGGGCGAAGCCAGGCATTACTCTTCTTTAAAAATTCAGGTAGTTATGGGGCATGGCAAGGGTTGAGAACCAAGACTCAGATTTGACAGCTCTTTGTAAAAATGCATAATACTTTAAAATGGAATGTTTGCAGGTTTTTTTTTTCTTTTTCTTAGCATGAATTGGAGAAAAATACACCAGTAATTTAGCCTATGCTAAAAATATGCTATTTAGAAAACAGAGGCTTTTTGACAATGCTCATCAAGGACCCAAAGGTTTCTCATCAATATGACTGTGGCTGTTTGATTACTTCTTCAAGGCGGGCATAATATGGATCACAAAATAGTTACTCTGATCTATAGCCATGATAGATGTTTAGAAATGAAGGTCAAAGTTAAGGAAGAGAGTGCATGTGAGAGAATTAAACCCAAGAAACTTGAACTTGGAAAGTTAATCTGAATAAGCTGGTGATTTCACCACTGTTTTCAAGACTTTCTCACAGTGTTATCTAATTTTGTTCCAAAGGACTATAATATAGGACTCTATTTGGACTCTTCTTATCAAACTGTCTCCAGGTTTTCAGAGTCGTGATTTCAGGAAACACTTGGAATGATTTCTAAATTTTTTAAATAGGTAGATGTAATTTCTGGTCAAAAAGAAAAAAGAAAAGAACGAGGTTCTCAAAACATATAGTCAGACTGGAGCCCCAGAAAATACTTGGAAAAAGCTTAAATGAGTGATGTTGGGTATCACTTTCCTTTTGGGTTGATAATTCTATATTGGCATTTGCTTTGCTGTTATAGTGATTACCGGCTAAACAGTTACAAGTTTATGAAATAATAAACTTCCTTGTGTTTATTACAAAATGGTGAAAAGGAAGGAGCTAAGGAAATACTGGTGTGTTATAAAGCAGAGGAAAATACATACTACAGTAATGAAGACACCAGGGGCAAGTCCATTAAGAGATCTAGTACAATGAAACACAGGAAGTAAACTACTAAGATGGAAGTTTACAAGTCTATTAATCAGGTTAATAATCACAAACAAGTCATACAATCTGTTCAATAGGAAAAGGTAAGAATAAGGAGGTCAATGTGTTGAATTGTTTCCAACATAATTCATCATTGAAACCCGGACCCTTGGGAGAGAAAGAAGTGACTATCGATAATACACAAGCACGACAGGTGTAATCAGGGACCGTCCCCAAAGCCTCAGACCTGCGGTAACTCAGTTTGTTCTTGGACTCCCTTCACCTGCCACTGCCTTAGGCTGTGAAACCTCTTCCCAATGTCTTTTCCATGATCAAATATGAAAGAGTGCACATGTAGTCACTAGCTATTCCAAAAGGTTGCACACAAAATACACAAATGCCAAACCATATTATGAGTAAGAATGAGTTAAATTACACAGTGGCAAAATCCACCCCAAATCTCAGTGGCTGAAAACAGCCAAAGTTTCTTCGTCTTCCACGTTGCGTGCTCATCAGAGGGGAGCAGGGGTGACTAATCACCTTCAGCTTGAACATTGCCAATCACGCTGCGGGAGGAAGGAGCCCAAGGCCTCACACCAACAAGTGAGCACCATGCTTGGAAAAGACACAGAGCACCTTCTCACTCCTCATTTGGCCAAACTCCAACACACAGTGCCCCCCAACCACAACCGGCCTAGAAAGTGCAATCCCACCTTGGGTCTAAAAGAGGCCAAGTGGAACAGTCTGCAAATATAATTCATGACTACCATAAAAACACCTTCCTAACTCAGGCTCTTCTCCAACCTTGCTCTTGTTACAAAGACCTTTCTAGTTCTCTTGGGTGTGGAAGGTGGTGTTGGACGGGAGGTGGTCTACTATTACTCTTTTTTCTTGGTATGCTCTTCTGTCTGATTTCTGTTTGTTTTTTTTAAAGATTTTGTTTATTTATTTAACAGAGAGAGAGATCACAAGTAGGCAGAGAGGCAGGCAGAGAGAGAGGGGGAAGCAGGCTCCCTGCCGAGCAGAGAGCCCGATGGGGGGTTTGATCCCAGGACCCTGGGATCATGACCCAAGCCGAAGGCAGAGGCTTTAACCCACTGAGCCACCCAGGTGCCCCTGATTTCTGTCTTGCTTTGTGTTGTTTTTGTAACTTTCTAATCAGTGTCTATCCAGCTGCTCCTGCTCTAACAGTGCTGCAGGACCAACCACACTTTACATATTCTGCTTTCTGTACTAACTCCTCTCCTTAACACTTAGCAAGCAATGACACGTGTCTTTGCACAAACTCTATAATTGGAACATTCTGGAAAATAGCCGCGATTATCAAAGTATAAATGAGGCAAAATCCTTTTCCCAAATAGGCAAAGCAGGGATTGTAAGACACAGGCAGCCTTCCTTTCAAGACATGGACATTCGAGTAGATCGCATTCAGCGTTCTGAGAAGCAGAGAGCGCACACAAAATCCCACCTCCAGGATGATCGCTACCGTGTAAACCGAATATGTATATATAATGCAGGAGCTCCGAAAAAGGATCTTAAAGGTTGCTATTCCTTAGTAATGGTATTGCAGGCCATTTAAAAAATATATATTT
Source organism: Potos flavus (assembly GCA_028534135.1). Taxonomy (NCBI): domain Eukaryota; kingdom Metazoa; phylum Chordata; class Mammalia; order Carnivora; family Procyonidae; genus Potos; species Potos flavus. The sequence goes on from CM052883.1 coordinate 2,828,553, forward strand.
CCTTCTTTAGATTTTTTTTTTCTAAATATTTTGCAGTACACTTGTATTTATCTAAATTGTTATTTTAGGGGGAAAAAAATGTTTGTGTGTTTCAGGTCCTGGCTGTATTGAGATGTATTTGTTGCTCTCAGAGAAGGTTGATTTATGGCCCAGATATTAATCTCTGCTTAGAGGCGTGTTATGGCTTCAAGCTATTTTTAGAACATTGTTTGTATGGTTACAATAGCCCAGTGTTTTAGAAATAGAGTCAGGTGCTATGGGAAGTCATCCTAATATAATATTTCAAGTCCACAATGCTTATTTGTAGTGTTCATACTGAAATCTGAGGTTGAAATCTATAAGGTACTAACATTTTAAATTTGGGTAACCCAAAAGAATGTTATAATCATGCATCAGGAAAGTGTTTCTAAGTAAACGCTCTTCTAGAATCCTTTGCATCTGAATACAGAAATTCCAAGTAAATAATGCCATCAACCCTGTCAACTTGATGTATGGGTCCTTTTTCCATCCCAGGATGATTTACGGATGTGCTCCTAAAAGCAGTTCCTATATTACATCCTGCGTAACTTCTTTGATTGAAAATATGACGATAATAAATGTGTGCAAAAGACAAATCCTCCATACATTTTTTTTTAAAAAAAAGATATGAAAACAAGAAATCACTAGTGTTCCTATCATGGTGCTTAGAATGTAACAGCCAAAACGCACAACATGCAATTTTACAGGTCCTCAAACATTATTGCTCGTTGAATATTTTCATTAATATGACAATATTTACACATGGATTTGCCCTACAACATCTTCTGCGAAAAGTTAAAGTTTAGTACTATAAAAATTTTTACAATTTGAATTTCTTTAAATGCTTGAATATATATGATCCTGTTTGAAGTGGATGACCCTATAATTCCAGATCACTCCTCAAATGCCAAAATTATTCATAAACATTGAGGCGATGACTCCATGTACCATAATGTTGCTTAATTCAAGCCTCTCTTCCTTTTGTATGAAAGGGTCTTCATCTCCACCCTAAGCCCCTAACCCCATCCTCCCCCTACACACTCACATTGTTTATTTGGCCAATCCCCATTTATCCCCCAAGATTCAACTCAGTCTTCACGTGACATAGAAGCCATCTCCCAAATGGTTTGCCTATTGTCCCCGCTGTCTGTCCCCACACTATTTTCTAGTATTTACGCTATGAATGAACATGTTCTGCCTATTTATCTTCCTTGTTGCCCTGGCTGGGTTTGGGGGTGCTGGGTGCTGGGTAGGGGTGTCACCTGTCTCCCCTGGTCAGAATATCCTCCTCCTCCTTGAAGATCCACAAGTTTAGAAAAGTATGCATTTCATTTTGTGCTGTCAGTGTCTGTGAGATAGACTGAACATATAAAAGTGGAACTAGACAGAAAGGATGGAGATGTGAGGTCAAGGGTAAGGGACAAATACTCCGTGGTGCTTCCTCGCTGAGTTTAATGTAGTTTCTCTGCCTTCCATCACCTCTTTGAATCGGAAATAGTCACCATCAAGAGAAGGTCCTGAAAATCCACTCATCCTGAAAAGGGCTGGGGAACCTGAACTAATTTACATTTTAAAAAATGTTTTCAAATGAGAGAAAAGTTTTAAGTTTTTGGCTGACCCTAAAATGGCTTTAATGACATACAGAAAATTCATTCTTGAATGAATCTAAATAATCTATACTCTCTCAAATGGAAACAATGAACATGCGCTAGTTCAATAAACTCATTGGAAATGCTGGAAGAATCCAAACGGCTTCACCTAATTATAACACTGTTAAAGTACGCTGCCTACTTGGTAACACTGCCCAGAGCTGCCCTTTGGAAAACAGCAGGCAGTAAACCCCAGTGGGACCACGATGACAAGAAACACAGGCAGTGTAGCTAAAACAGGCCAGTAGAGCGGTAGAGGTTTACAGGTAGGGAAAAAATGCACCTCAGTTACTGAAATCACCTTCGAACAAGGATGTGATAGGAATAGAGTTTGAATATTTTGTTCAATTTAGCTTGCTCATCGTATGTATATATCACCTGTATAAGATTTAGGATTCTGACAGTCGAAGACAGATTCAAGCTAGAATCTCTAATGATATTCACATCACTAGGGTGTGACTCTACATTTAGAAATCTGTATTAGAAAACATACACACTTCACCCTTTTGCTATATGATTTTAGCAAATCATCCGAAACCCCTGTATCTCTTTTCACTCACCTAAAAGACTCAAAAAATGATGCCCTAAAATGTTTACATTTATTGTATTAATTAAATGCCTCCACATGGCATAGACTCATTGAATATAAAGTTAATTTAATTAAAATACTACTCATATCTTCTGCCATACAGAAAAAAGGACTTTAAAATTTTATTTTAGAAAGCAATGTGTGTTAAAGTCTTATAAAGTCTTATAAGACCATTCACATACATTTATTTTCCTCAATATTCTTAGACTATCTATGCAGTCTAAATGTTAAACACATTTATATGTTATTTTCTGGGTTGCTAAATCGTTTAAAACAAGTGGCTCCTCTAGGAGAAGTTTTCATTGATTTTTCTTCACTGGATGTCCTCCACCCTGATCAACATTGGTGACCCCCCGGGCGTGCACTGCCCACAAGGTTGGTCTCCCGTTAGCCTGGAGAATTCCATTCCCACCTCTAGAAATGTAAGCTTTGCCAAGTTTCTACCCCAAATCTAAGGGTCCCAGCTGCATCTTACATTTGTTATCTCTCTTTTATACCTTAGTATTTCCTTTGTATCTTTTCAGTCCTTGGGCATCTAATGATCAATTCTTAACATCTAATTCTTCTGATACACCAACTGGTATAAATCTGTCTTCTGGCAATCTCTGACACACTCACTTCCCCTGTCCCCTCCATTTACACCACGAGGTTCGAGGGATGCTTGCTGGCAAATTCTCCCGCCCTTACCTCTGGGCTGGGGCCGAGGAGAAAGGTCAGGATGTTTCAGCAGGGACTGAGTTATACCGACCTAGAAGATTAATAGCAGGATTATATCAGAGGCGATGTGCTAATCAGTAAAGGGAATCACCTACAAGAACGTCATCAGAGTCAAGGCTTGAGTCAAACATTGTCGAGTGATGGGATGGATCTCAGGAAACCCCGTGCCGCCATGTGTGAAGAGCTGCAACATCTAGGAAATTGAGGGTTGATGTTCTCAAATACGAGGAAACCTTCAGGAAGGTGCTGGAGGTCGTTCTTCCCCAGAAACTTGATTACGATCATGAAACAGGACCAAGAAAGAACGCAATGCAATGCAGCCAGGACATGAAAACATCGCATAAAAAAGATCACGGTGCTCTCGGGATGTCTATCCCGACCAGTACTATCCATATTCTGAAGCTGGATGGGAAGAACTGGGCAGGCGGCACGCGGCCAGAGGTCTCATCACAACCAGCCCTCTTGCTGGGCAAGCGGAAGGACAGACGGGTGTGCACGAGCACTGGTGCGAACACGGGCCGCTCGCTTAGAAAAGGGACGCTTTCCAGAATCAGGGGCCACGTGCTTCTCTGATAATATCTCTTTTCTAAGTGGTCATTTCTAGTCTTAGAGTCTTCAAGGGCGGGTCCAGTCCTGGCAGCTCCCTTATTACTATACTTTGTAGAACAATTACCATTTAATGGACACCCGGGTGGCTCCGTTGGTTAAGCGTCTGCCTTCTGCTCAGGTCATGATCCCAGGGTCCTGGGATTCAGCCCCGCATGGGGCTCCCTGCTCGCTGGGCAGCCTGCTTCTCCCTCTGCCTGGCACTCCCCCTGCTTGTGCTCTCTTCCCCCCTCTGTCAAATAAATAAATAAAATCTTTAAAAAAAAATTCCTAAAAAAAATAGTAAAAAATTAAATTTAAAAAAATTCCCATTTAAGTCTAGACTATGAAATGGATTGTAATGAGAAAGTCTGTTATATAAACAAGCTTCTCAGTGTCTAGTTTTCACTTTTCAAATGACAGTTAGAGGTAGCATTTCTAGTATTTTAGTTCTTGAATCAAGCCTCTCTAGTCATAGACATAGCACCTGTCGTGATTCACAAGCTGGGAAGAGAGGAGTTCGTGGTAGGGAAAGAATCTTCCCATCTCTCTTTCTTTTTCTCTCAGGAGTAATTATCAGGGCCCCAGCTGCAGAAAGGGAGAAAAAAAGTAACTTCGAGTCAGCTTGAAAATAGTTCTGATTTTCCAGCACTGGACATTCTAAGTTCCTGAACTAAAACATTATGCTACGGGCCTTTCTGTCACGTAAGAGTTAGGAGAAGAGTCATCAGACCTGTCTGAATTTTCATGGAGTAGCAGAGGAAACATTGTCATCACTGAGCAGGTTTAATGGTTCATGGGGGATAAAGTTTATCTTCATGTCTATTTCATGATTCCCCATCAAGGAACGTGCGCGTTCATGGAATACTGGGACCACAGAGGTCCTTAATGCTTACAGCGACGACCCTCTCCAGCTTGCTGGAGGGGAAAACTACAGAAAATAGATGCAAAAAACCCCACAAAAACAGGAGCAGATGAAATCCAGAGACATATCAAAGGGATTATATACCATGACCAAGTAGGATTTATACCAGAAATGCAAATGGGTTTAATATATGAAAAGCAATCAGTGCAACACAACATAGTAAGAGAAGAAAGGACAGCAGATTACGTGATCATTTCAATAGACACAGAAAAACATTTGATAAAATCCAACGAAGTTCTTTGCCAGAAACACTCAGTAAAATAGGAAGACAAGAGAACTTCCTCAACCTGATTCAGGGCATCTATAAAATCCTGAACTAGCATCACACTTAACGGTGACACCAGAAAGCTTTCTCTCAAAGATCTGAACAAGACAAGGATCCTGCCCTCACCACTTTGACCCAACATCACAGTGGAGGTTCTAGCCTGGACATTGAGACACTAAAGAGAAACAAAAGGCATTCAGGACGGAGAAGAAGAAGCAAAACTCTGTCTATTGACAAAGACATGACCTTGTATATAGAAAACCTAAGGAATGCATACACAAAAATCTATTAGAACTAGCAATGGACTTCAGCAAGTTTGCAGAATACAAGGTCAATATACAGAAATCAACTGTATTTTTATACACTCATCATGAGCAAATCAAAGTAAGATTAAGAAAAAAATCATATTTGTAATAGCACCAAAAATAATGAAAATACTTAGAAATAAATATACAGGAATTTGCCAGGAGCCAACTTTGTTTTCAAGACCACAAACTGACCACCAAGCACCTTCTTACTTCTTCCACGTCCCGCACATTTGAAATTTCTCTCCAGGCTTCTTACTCTTAGGATACAGCTAATGAAAACCTTAACTTCTAATTCCCTACAATAGCTGTGTTAACCTTTCGTTATTTTAGTAATTTCTCAAATCAGTTTCATTATGACGAGGCAAACATCTGCAGTCCTTCCCAGCTCTGGCACTTGTTTTATTTTCTCTACTCTCAGTAGTTCCCCAACTTTGACAATGTTGTCTTTTCTTCCTCCAAGGGGGTTAATTCTCAGCTCTGAGCTATCCTCTGATCCCTTATTTTCATCCCCACTGGATCCTCTTATCCTTAATGGGTGGGCTAGCTCCCCTGACTTACACAGTTCATGGAGATCCAGTCATCAACGAAGCATTTTCTTAGAGCCTGAAGAAAGAAAGAATGGGAAGTGCAGTACAAACTCTTTGCTTTTTTCTATCTTTTCTTCCCTTTTGCCTTAGGAATGCAAAAACCTCACAGAGTCAGATCTGGGCTTACTCATACTTAATTACACCAAAATCCACCATTACAATGGCTTAGTCAGTGTCACCTCAGCCTTCCTTAGAATGTTTCTGGTAAGTGTCGTGTCCATAAAGCTAACTTTAAGCAAGTGCATAACAGTCCTAAAAGATGTTTTAATCCAAAAAAATGACGATCTCAAAGGAAAGCCTCAATCTCGGTAGAGAATTACCGAAGAGCGTACTGGAAAACAGAATAATAGATATCTAGACCAGAGAAGAGGCAAAGCTCTTAGCCACAACTGTGTCATTTCTAATCATGAGCAGATTTAGTCATTCTCAATATGTTATTTTTAATTTTCATAAAGTCTCTAATTAAATAAGCTTTCCTTTTATGATTTCCTCAGCTAGACCCACTGATTTGATGGAACCTACAAAGTATTTCAGATTCTTGTGCCCAGACTAGACAAACAAGTAGAAAACCCAGTTTTCAATGTTAATTTCCCAGGCCCACTTGGCTTTATTGGAAGTTACAGAAAACATTTCAGATGGAATTAATGTCAATTCTTCACAAATATTGTTAAAAATGGAAGAAGAGGAAGTGCTTCCCACCTCGTTATGTGAAGCTAGTATTACCAAAACCAGGTAGACATCATCAAAAAAAAAAAAAAAAAAAAAATACCTATAGACAGGTGTTTCATGAATATAGACGCAAAAAATCCCCAAAAAAATATAAGCAAATGAAATTCAGAAACTTACAAAAGGGATTATACACCATGACCAAGTAGAAGTTGTATCAGAAATGCAAACTGGTTTAACATATGAAAAGCAACCAATGCAACACACCGTAGTGAGAGCAGAAAGGACCAAAAACCACGTGATGATTTCAATAGACACAGAAAAACATCTGATAAAATCCAACAACATTCTTTGCCAGAAACACTCACCAAAACAGGAAGACAAAGGAACTTCCTCAACCTGATTCAGGGCATCTACAAAATCCCAAGCTAGCATCACACTTAATGGTGAAAAACAGAAAGTTTTCCCTCAAAGATCTGTACAAGAGGAGGATGCCTGCTCTCACCACTCCTACCCAGCATTGCAATGAAGGTTTTAGCCCAGACAGTGAGACAGTGAGCAGAAACAAAAGCCATCCATATTGGAAAGGAAGAAGCAAAACTATCTCTTTTGACGAAAACATGATCTTGCATATAGAAAACCTAAGGAATTCGTACACAAAAATCTATTAGAGGGGCACCTGGGTGGCTCAATGGCTTAAAGCTTCTGCCTTCGGCTCAGGTCATGATCTCAGGGTCCTGGGATTGAGCCCCGCATCGGGCTCTCTGCTCAGCAGGGAGCCTGCTTCCCCCTCTCTCTCTGCCTGCCTCTCTGCCTACTTGTGATCGCTCTGTCAAATAAATAAATAAAATTTTTTAAAAAAAAATCTATTAGAACTACCAACGGAGTTTGGTAAGTTTGCAGAATACAAGAGCAACATACAAAAATCAATTGTATTTCTGCACAATCATTATGAATAAACCAAAATAAAATTTTAAAATTCGATGTCTAGGGGCGCCTGGGTCACTTGGTCAGTTAAACATCTAGCTATTGATCTCAGCTTGGGTCATGATCTCAGGGTACTGAGATCGAGCCCCACGTCAGGCAACCTGCTCAACGTGGAGTCTGTTTGGGATTCTTTCCCGCTTCCTCTTCCTCTCCCCTCTACCCCAACCCCCTCCTTGCTGGCATATGCATAAATGCGTGTGCTCTCTCTCTCTCTCAAATAAAAAAATAGATAATTAAATATTTTTTTTTAAATAATGAAATTCTATTTACAATAGCAACAAAAGTAATGCAAAAACTTAGGAATAAATTTAATAAAAGCCCAAGATTTGTACACTGAAACCTATAAAACATTATCAAAGATTAAAGATTGAAATAAATGGAAAGACATTTCACATTCATGGGTAAGAACCCATCATATTGTGAAGATGGCAATATTCTCCAGAACGATGTATGACGTCAACACAAACTCTATCAACATTCTAACTGGATTTGTGAGGAAACTGGCAAGCTGATCATAAAATTATGTGAAAAGGCAAGGGACCCAAAGTAGCCAAAACAATCTTGAAAGGAAGAACCACATCGGAGGGCTCCCATGTGCCAATTTCAAAACTTACAGAACAGCTACAGTAATCAAGACAAGCACAAACACAGATTACAGAGGTCAACGGAGTAGAATTCAGAGTCCATAAATAATCCCTTACATTAATGGCCAATTGAATTTTGACAAAGGTGCCAACAAGGGAGAGAACAGCTTTTGAACAAAGGATGTTGGGGGAACCTGGTATCCACGTGCAAAAGAATAAGGTTGGACCTTCCCTTATACGAGACACAAAAATTATTCCAAAATAGATCATAGACCTAAATGTAAGACATAAAACTATAAAAGTCTTAGAAGAAAATGCAAGGATACACTTTGTGGCCTTGGATTAGATAATGTTTTTTTAGATATGAAACCGAAAGCACAAGTGGAGAAAAAAAAAGATTATTTGGACGACAGCAAACTTTTAAACATTCTTCATGCAGTTGCTACCATCAACCAAGTGAAAAGACGACCATATGAGGGGAAAAGTATTTGAAAAACATACGCTTTAAGGAACTGGTATTCAGAATATAAAGAACATTTACAACTCAATAAAAAGACAACCCAAGTAAATCATGGGCACAGGATGTGAATAGACATGTCTCCAAAGAAGATACACAAATAGCCAATAAGCACATGAAAAATATGCTGAACATCATTAGTCATTAGGGAAATGCAAATTATAACCACAGTGAGATACACCATCACACCCACTCAGATGGCTATAATCAAAATTCAGAAAACAGTAAGTGTTGGCGAGGATATGAAGTTACCGGAATCATTTTGCATTGCTGGTGAGATATTAAAATGCTGCTGTCACTTTGGAAAACGATTCGGCAGCTCCTCAAATGTTAAATTTGGAGTTACCATATGACACAGCATTTATACCCCTCGATGTAGACCCAAAGGAAAAGAAAACCTGCATCCTCAAAAAACTTGTTTGTGACTGCTTATAGCAACATTATTAAGAGGGGAAAAGTGGAAACAACAGAAAAGCCTATCAACTGATAAATGGAAAAATCAGATGTGGTATGGCCATACAAAGGAACAGTAGCCAGTGTGGAAAATGAAGTTTTGATATAGGCTACATGCGACATTATAACATTATGCTAAGTGAATGAGGCCGGTCGCAAAATGCCATACATATATGATTCTATTTATATGAAATATCCAGTTGAAGCAAGAAATTTATAAAGTCAGAAAAGTGTGTCAGTGGTTGCCTGGGTTAGGTGGGTTGGAATGGGAAATAACTACTAATGGGCATGGGGATATTTGGGGGGGAAGTGATGAAAATTTTCTAAAATTAATTGTGGTGATGGTTACAGAATGGTGACTACACTAAAAATTGTTGAATAAGGGGCGCCTGGGTGGCTCAGTGGGTTAAAGCCTCTGCCTTTGGCTCAGGTCATGATCTCAGGGTCCTGGGATGGAGCCCCGCATCGGGCTCTCTGCTCAGTGGGGAGCCTGCTTCCCCTCTCTCTCCGCCTGTCTCTCTGCCTACTTGTGATCTGTCTCTCTCTGTCAAATAAATAAATAAAATCTTTTAAAAAAAATTAAAAATAAAAATAAAAAAATAAAAATTGTTGAATTGTACACTTGGAAGGGGTGAATCTTCTGGCTTGTCGATTATACCTTGATGAAGATGTTAAGAGTTGATTTAGCCATGTCAGTTCATGATCTACTGTCATCCATAACATAAATTCATGGGTCACCTGGGTGGCTCAGTTGGTTATGAGTCCAACTCTTGATTTTAGCTCAGGTCGTGGATCTCAGGGTCTTTAGATGGAGCCCCAGGTCAGACTCCACGCTGGGGTTGGAGCCTGCTTAAGATTCTCTCTCTCCCTTTCTTTCTGCCCTTCTCCCCCAGTCTTGTTCTCTCTCTCTCTCTAAAAAATCAAAATAAATAAAAAAACAAAAGCCCCACAAATTCATAAACCTTGTTTCATTCACCCAGATCTCTTCATGTTACTAGGTAAAGCTTGTAGGCACCACAACTACTTTCTTTTGCGGTTACCTTCGTGATGTTCAGGTAGTTTATAAGACATCTTTTCCATGCCCAGATTTTGTCTTCACATTTTCAAACATCTATTGGCCATTTTTATTTGCAGTTTTTGCTGTATCTCAGTAGAGATAATCAATTTTATCGCCTAGGATGATAAAGCTACTCTCCTTTATCAACTACCCATGAGCCGTCAAGGAATCTTCTTTTCTCTAGGGGTCCCAGCTCCAAGAACTGGAGTGGGTATCTGCGGTTTCTCTCTCCCTTCATACCCCTTTCTTACCTGTCCTTCCCTTTCTACTTCTGCCACCATCTTGACTTTTTGTTTTATAATCTCAAGGCCAGACTATTCCAAACCCTCTCCTCACCCTCTCTCCTACCTATTGTTTCTCCTCACCTAACTCATATTAAAATGAATGACTAAAATCTCTTTCTCTGTGGAATTTTTTTTGGCTAAAAAATACTATTTCCTCATTGCCTAGAAGGTTAAATGCAATCTTTTGGCATTGAAATGCCTCCATATGCTGGCCACATCCCATTTCCCCATGTTATTTCTAGTATTCTGCACTAACTAGTTTTCTACCCTAATCAAGCTGCTCTAATTCCCACCTGGAAACACACCTGACAGCCTTCGACCCCCATATCTGTAGATCACATTTTCCCTCCACTTTGACATTACTCCTTCCCTGCCTCCATTCATCCATTTTATATCAAGTTAAACGTGCATTCAGTTAAATATTTCTTTTTCATCAGTTTGGTGAGGAGAACTCTAGATTTAGAAAAAAAAAATGCTTGACTCTTAGATCTACACCATTTGTGATAAAGTTCAGGCAAGCAACAAAACTCCGTAGTTTTATTTCCTCATCTCTAAAATGAAAATAATATCACCTACTTTAGAGCTTATCTTAAGAATTAAGTAATAAAACTTGGGTGAAAATCCCTCCATGATACCCAAAATATGTTCAGAACTCAGCAATTGGCAGTTTTTCATTGTAATTATTCTTATTGTTTATCATCGTTGTCAGAAATATTTTCTCTTCTAGGGGCACCTGGGTGGCTCAGTCAGTTAAGCATCAGACTCTTGATTTCAGCTCAGGTCACGATCTCAGGGTTGTGAGATTGAGCCCCACATCAAGCTCCATGCTTGGCTTGGGAATCTGCTTGAGATTCTTTCCCCCTTCCTCTCCCTCTGTCCTTCCCCTGACTCACGCACACTCTCTCTCTCTAAAATAAGTAAATAAAATCATTAAAATATATATGTATTCTGGATTAAATATGTTACAGTTAATATTTATCAAATTATGGCATTAGGTCTTTTGAAATAAATAAGCCCTTGGTCTACACCAGTGTTTCTTATATTATTTGTGTGAATAAACTTTAAAAAATTAATTATGAATACATATGTGGTACAGCGATTGGAATCAGGACCTTGAAGAGATACGTGCACCCCCACGTTTGTGAGCAGCCGAGATATGGAGACAACTTAAGTGTCCATCAACAGAGAAATGAATAGGGAAATCACAGTGGAATATTACTCAGTCTTAAAAAAGAAGGAAGTTTTGCCATTTGCAAGAACATGGAAGGATGGACCTCGAGGACATTATGCTAAGTGAAATAAACCAGACACCAAAAGGGAAATACTATATGATCTCACTTACGTGTAGAATCTAAAATCATCAAACTCAGAGAATAGAGAGCAGAATGGTGGCCGCCAGGGGCTGGGGGCAGAGGGAACAAGGGGCAGAAGGTCCAAGGGTACAGAGTTTCAGTTCTGCAAGATAAATAAGTTGAGGAGATCTACTGCACGACACACGGCCTATAGTAGACAACACTGTATTCTATACTTAAAATTTGCCGAGAGAGTATGTCTTATATCAAGTGTTTATGCAACACACACACACACACAAATAATATCAACAATAATGATAAGGGGGCAGGAGGAAACTTTGGGGGGAGATGCATATATCTATGGCCTTGATTTTGGTGATAGTTTCACAGGCGTACACTTCTCCGCAAACTCACTGAGTTATATATGTTAAATATCTACAGCTTTTCACATGTCAATTAAAAAATGTGCTAAAAAATATGTGCGGTTCTGGACAAGTAGGAAGCACACACCACCTAGGATCAGTCATGCCCAATCTGCTTTACACTAATGTCGTGAGTCTCCTAATCAGGCGATCGATGTCGCGGCCACATTGGTCCAAATACTTCGAAGCACATTCTGTCGAAGCCTCTGCTTCTTATAGACCAGTCACACACAGAAATTCATAGACCAGCCCTGGTCCATACAAGTCTGTCAGAATCGTATCACGATTGTCTATGAAGCCAATTTTAAATGCTAGGACCCTCAACACTTTCCGTAGTAAGTTTCCTAAAAATGGAACTCATCGATAAATTGTCACACCCTTAAAATTAATACCAAATGATGCCCTGGCATGCACCGTGGCAGGGATTTCAAGATGTGTAAACCCTTTTTCTCCTCCTCCTGCCTTTTCTTATGTCCTCTGACAGCTGGGTGCCTTCTCTGAAAAGCCTCCTCAGGCAGGTAAAACTCAAAGGTCTAGATGATGACAGAGTCCAGATTCAGGGGTGCTAGGAACACATTGAAGGAGTCAGGTTTTATTTAGAAATATTTCCCTTGTCCCCCGAGATCCTGTTTTGAATTGGCTTACTACCCTCATACCAGACAATGTACCATTATTCCAGAAGTGACTCTGTGCCAGAAGATTTGTTTGGCTTGCTTGCCTGAGTGGCTTGTCTTATTTAGTATTTCAAATACACGATTCTCCCAAATGTGGGTGTCCATGGCTCTACGTGGGTGCACCCGCGATAGTGACAACTCCTGCCCAGAAACGGATGTCACCAAGTACAGAGGACTATCTGATCAACAGCGTCGAGTCAGTGTGCTAATGCCTCCCAAGAAATATCAGGCTACGATCACCATTTCAGGTCACAAAACAAAAGGAAACTCGTTTCATAATAACTAACAGCAGTTTCAGTCAGTACGAAACATCGAGGGGTCCGCATACAACTCTTAGAAAGCCATAAGAGCTCCATTTCATCTCCCACGGAGAAATGCATCATCAGCAAGCATTTTGCCAGGATCTGGCAAACGTTGCCCTTGGAAGTCTATGCCAAGAGAATAAGGGAGAGCAAATATTGGTTTCCGTTATGTAAACAAGTCATGCTCTTCTGTGCTACAAGTTGAACTAATGGGAAGGTAGACAGCCCTTAGCATGTGCCTGTCCCCCAGATGAGACATGTTCTCCCTTCAAACCGATGATGCCTGATAAATATATTTTGTTAATAGAAACTGCATTTCACATCAGACAGTAATTTCCACATCACAGAGAGATCCTTCTCCTCTCTCTACTATTTTCAGCAACCTCATGGGATAGACAAAGCCTTGTGTATGCATTATAAGACAAGAAAGGAAGCAAATCTATCCATTTTATCAGATTACTCTAAATAAGCCGTTTATCATAAAGCATTACATCAGTCAAGATTTCATACTGAGAGTAACACTGCGTACTGACTGCAGGCTAAGAATGAGTTCTGAACACAATTAAGTAATATGTCATGTGAATAAATAATTTTTATGAAGCCTGATCGTGGGCTGCTTAAGTATTAAAATATTAAAACTTGCTTAAATTTTGACTGTTTCTTACCACCTGTGATATTTTGCATCACTCGATGCAAAATGCTGTTTAAAAATGTTACCTAAAAATAAAAACATATATATGGTCCATATATATGGTCCAACTTTCATTTGTTTATCCTAAAAAGTCGTTTGCGAAATATGTTCACATAAAATGAGCAAATAAAAGCAGTTTAACATCAGGGGCACAAAAATTAAAATATTCATCTCAATGTAAAAATTATGCTTTAGATACCCAAATTTCAATGAATGGCAACAAAAATCAGTGTTAAGGTGAAATTAAGTGCAAAGCATACACAGAAATGCATAAAACTGCCACAGCACACTTAATTTTCAAATACCGTTTTACTAGAATCTCCAAAGTAAATATTTAATATCATATTCATCATGTCTATGTAATTAAAAATGCAGTTTCCTACCAGAAATTGTATCCTGACAAATTTGGCTTGAGCGTATTCCTGTGTACAACTGAATCAATTTCACACTTACTCACCTCCCTGTCTCCGGGAGGTGGTCCATTCATTGGTTTGACGTTGCCATAGCAACCGTGCAACATGGTAACAGGCCAGCCCGGCACTGCGGTTCAGGGCCCTGTATATGGTGAACTGCCTCTTGCAAATAGCAACACCAGGCCTCTACAGACCGGCCTTTCGCTCATTCTGAGCCTGGGATTTTAATGTTGATATTTTAATTCCAATTAATGATAATTCAACACTAAAAAGCCAATCTAAGATTCATCTTTCATCATGAGACGTCGGGTGGCACTACACTTTGGTATTTCTTCCAGAATCTTCCTGGTAGAGTGATGTGTCTGTCCTTGTTTCTTAGGCTTGCAGAACAAAATGCCACAAACTCAGTGGTTTCAAACCACATAAAGCTATTCTCAGAGTTCTGGAGGCCGGAAGGCCGGAATCGGGGTGTGGGCAGGGCCGCGCCGCACGGAAGAGTCCCTGCCTTCCTCTCAGCTCCTGGGGGCTGCCACCCAGCATTGAGGGTCCCTGGGTTGTAGACGTGCTTCCTCCATCTCTGTGTCTCTGTCTCTGCCTTCACAGAGACGTCCTCTCTGTGGCTGCATCCCAGTCTGTGTCTCCAGTTAGGACGCTGGTCACACCGGAGTCTGGCTACTCTAAGAACTGATCTTACCTACTACTTCTGCAAAGACCCTATTTCCAAACAAGGTCACCTTCAGAGGTTATGGGGGTGGGGGGGGTTAGGACTTCAAAAGAGATTTGGGGGAAGGGGCACAATTCAACCTACAACCATGCTATTGAGGGAACCTTTGTACAAAATGAAGAAAAATCCAAGGTCTCATGAGTGCACTCTTTCCTTCGTCTGCGGGGATGGGCTGCCATAGGTCATACGGTGTGCTCAGAAGAGTGGTGGTTTTGCACGTGCCAAGGGACAGGCTGTGACAGGAGACTCTGGGAGTTAGCGCTGCTCTGTCCCTCATCCCTGCATTCTAGGGTATCCCCATGGGCCCCATCCCTGTAAGGGGGCAGCAGGAGCAAGAGGGGGGAGCCAGCTCTGCCAGGGTGCTAAGAAACTCCCTGGGGGGCATCTGCATTTAGCATCCCTCAGAGGAAGCTGGGTGGGGAGCAGCTCTGTTTGCACAAGGATGAATACCTCCTTCCCCTCTTCACTTTCTCAGGCTGCTTGTGGCCACGTCGTTTTACGCGGATTTCATCTGTAAACACCTTACAGAGCCCCCCTGCATTCCTCTCCGGAGTTGCAATCTTTTTTTTTTTTTTTAAGATTTTATTTATTTGAGAGAGAGAGGGAGGGAGGGAGGAAGCATTGGTGGGGGAGAGGTAGAGGGAGAGGGGGGAAGCAGACCCCCCACTGAGCAGGGAGCCCGATGTGGGACTTGATCCCAGGACCCTGGGATCATGACCTGAACCAAAGGCAAACACTGAATGACTGAGCCACCCGGGCACCCCTGAAAATCTAATTCTTAAGAATTTTTAAGTATTTGATTTGTACTCATTAAAATGTATTTAAAATGCTTTTTATCACTACATAAGAATAATTGACCATTCTCTTAAACCATACACAAAGATAAACTTGAAATGGATAAAAGACCTCAACGTGAGGCAGGAAATCTATCAAAATCCTAGAGGAGAACATAGGCAGTAACCTCTTCGACATCGGCCACAGTAACTTCTTTCAAGACATATCGCCAAAGGCAAAGGAAACAAAAGCGAAAATGAACTTTTAGGACTTTATCAAGATAAAAAGCTTCTGCACAGCAAAGGAAATAGTCAACAAAACAAAGAGGCAACCCACAGAATGTGAGAAGATATTCGCAAATGACACTGTAGACAAAGGGCTGGTATCCAAGATCTATAAAGAACTCTTCAAACTCAACACTCAAAAAACAGATAATCACATCAAAAAATGGGCAGAAGACA
>CM052883.1:2844996-2906297 GCA_028534135.1 Potos flavus
AAAAAAATAAAATTAAAGAGAGAAAATGCGTGTGCAGACCTTCAGTTTCTATTTGCATAATCCCATTTGCCTTTATAAGTGCTGAGTCAGCATTTCAACTCTCTCCTTTCAATAATTTATTTACCTATTTCATCCATTCTATTTATACAATTGAACATTTTTTTTCTCTTCTAAGGTTTTTGAGTAAACATACTATTTCCCACTTTGACCTAGAAATCAATGGCAATTGTCCCAAATTTCAAGTAAACCACGGTGGTCTTGTTCAAACTGTGCTTTTATACCTGCTGAATGAGTAGCAACCAGCATTATTTCTAGATTTGAAAATATCAGACTCTATCCCATATGGTAACAAGCATTGTTTGTGAAACTTTGGCTTCAATTATAATTTATACTTATGTTTCAGTTACAAGTGTGTACGCATGCATGTGTGGTGTATAAATATGTTTGGCACGGCGTGAAATGTAATAGTTAATGTGCTTTGTGATTAAAAAAATCTGAAAGCCACTTCCCTTCAGGGACCTCTCTCTTTCTGCTTGAACCATGTCAAACGTCCTCTGAGTTCAGCTAATGCGCATGCCCCTGACTCCATTCATCTCCTACAGAGTTATAGTTTACGAGTCCTCGATGAGAACTTGTCGAAGAACTGCATAAAATGATGAATAACGGTCTTAAGAAATACACACAGGTCCAAACATTCAATGACCCTTTTCTGAGAAGAGCCAATTAATCAATAGCTACTATTAAACACCTGCTAGGCATTCAACACCCGCTAATAAAAATAAATACAGAAGTTAGATTTTCGTCAGTTTGAGAAGTTTGTATTTATTAGGTATTATCCAGCTCTCTTCTGCGTTTAGGAGAGACCTTCACTGGAAGAGTAGAAGGCACCTAGGTGTGGGATAAAAGATGATAGATGGAGATTTGGTTTGAGAAGCTAGTACAATCTGGAAAACATTAACCTCCCCCCCGACCCCCAACCAGCACCAAGTAGAGAAAAATAAGACCATAACTAGTGTTTGGTTACCAAGTCAAAAAGAGTAGCTCAGACTTGTGAGCCAACATCATCAAGGTAGGAATTCACGGCAAAAAAGGATGAGCACTTGGAGACGGGTATTTATAGAAAAGTCTGTGAGGTGAGCGCGGACCTCAGATTTCTGCCTTTAGTTGAAGAAGAGCGAAGGCAAAGACTCAGGAGAAGAAACCTAAATAAATAAATAAATAAAACTAAAGATGGTCAGAGTCACATGAGAGGGCAGAACCACAGAAGTCAGACCAGCTAGGCGCCTGGGTGGCTCAGTGGGTTAAGCATCTGCCTTCGGCTCAGGTCTCAGTCCCAGGACCCTGGGATCAAGCCCTGCATGGGGCTCCCTACTTGGTGGGGAGCCTGCTTCTCCCTCTGCTTCTGTCTGCTGCTCGCCCTGCTTGTGCTCTTTCTCTCTCTCTCTCTGTCAAATAAATAAATAAATAAACAAAAAGAAGTCAGACTAGAAAAAGTGCAGGAAGCCCCGGTATGGCCGTAGTGTACAATTTCCATCACTTGCTGGCCAGTCAACACAGCCCTTGTGGACTTGCTGGATCCATGAACAGAGTATAAAATCGATTCTGTGCGCCCAAAGGCAGAGACAGGCGAGGGGCTTCAGAGCCCACGCAGGAAAAGCAGCGCCGCCGTGACTCGGGGAGAGCGCTGGGGCTTTGGGACGCGGCAGTGTGGCGGGGATGGTGCGATTCCACGTCCCAGCCAGCATCAGGGACTCGGGGACCATCTTCAGCCTGGGGGGCCATTTGAAAGCACGTCTCGTGTTCGTCCCCGGAGCACCAGTGTGGCCAGCAGCAGAGGAAGGAGGGGAGCACAGAAGGGCCATGGAACGCCCCCGGGGGCCACTGAGAAGTCGGGGTCATGAGCACGCGAGACACCTGCTGGGGATCCCTTAAACACTGGGGGGAGGTGCAGCCCCGAAGCGGAACCACGGTATCTGCCCGGGGGCGGGGGGTCGGAAACCAAGCCACAGCAATGCTGCGAGCTGTCAACACCATCATGTCCTGTTCCCACTGCGGGGGGAATAGCGCAGCCTGAGATGACTCGGGAAACCGACAGCTGAAACGCACAGTTCCTGCCCGACGCCGTCCCCCGTGTAATGAGACCGAGTGTAGGCATGAACTTGGGGTAAACTATGATTAAGAGTGGGGATCAGTGTAGACAGGGCTTCTGATCCAGACTGGTGGGCTCACGGACGCTTCCCGGGGAGGAGAAGCGAGGGCTAGAGCCCGCAGGTGGAGGAAAATCAGCCTGGCGAAGGGCAGGCAGGCAGACGGGGCACGAGGGAGGGCTGAGCCGTGAGGCGCACACAGTTCACGGCCGCCACACGCGTGTGCAGTAGACGAGACGCACTTGAAAGCATGTTTCGTGATAGTTCATTCTGCTACAAGGAAGGACAAGATGCACCAGCAGTGTCTGATGTCAACTGCAGGGACGCTGGCCGCTGGCGACACACAGCAGCATGCCCCGGATCCACCAGCAGTGGGTCCTGGGTTAGGAAGGACCCAGGCAGAACCGAGAGGAAAGTGAGCGAGCTGTGAGACAGGCCAAAGGCAGATGGAATAAATACAGATAAAACCTGCTTCCACAAACAAGAGTGTGGGTCTGGATGGTAACCATGGCAGGACCAAACCATTAACTGGTCACTTCTGGGATGACAGCTCTGTCACCCACAGGGGACACGCAATACTGGCCCCATATGTCCTCAACTCAAGGAAAGTGGCAAGCCCACGTCTGACAGCAGCCAGGTGAACCTGCTTTCCGATACGGGAAGCACATGGCATTGGCCCAGGGCACCTTCTACCCACGGGCCACAGCACTGAGCCTCGGTATGGAGCCTCAAAACCCCATCATCATCATCATCAATGTCCTAGGATTCCCAAAGTGTGGGCTTCTGCCTGCTGGCATTCTATCCCATAGACATCAACGCTCTCATCTCTTCCCTTGCTCTTCCTGTGTGTTTCAAATGAAGTTAATCAACAGAACGATTCAGGCATTTTAATTTGGTGGCGTGAGCTTTTCTCCTCTGCAACCTCTGGGACAGGCTGCTGGTGGTGCATTTGGAAGCTACCTTTGAATTGGGATCACTCCCCGCACAACAGTACCCACGAGGAAAGCCCAGGAAAGGTAGTGCACTGAGAATGACAGACGTTAGCTGTGGCGTGATGAGAGATCAGCTGAGATAAATAGTCAGGGATCAGATCCTAAAAGGCCTTTCCCACAAAGCGTGAGGGTGAAAAATTCCTCCCCTAGGCAATGCAGAGCCGCGGAAAGATTTTACAGAACAAAAACAGGATGACGCGTGGGAAAGTTCTGGACTAACGGTGGCGAATGCATGGGGTGGGGAGGGGCTAGATTAGGGGTTAAGATAGTACTGAGCAATTGTGGTGGGAAATAAGGAACATTAAGGAGAGTCTTAACTGTAGCACTGACGAGGAGGAACCACAGTCAAGAGATGGCAAGTGCACAAGACCAAGAGACAAGACAATCGAGAATGAGGCATTGGAGCCAAAGCCAGGTGGGGCGAGCTGGTCATACATGGGACAAAGGAGCAGGAGTGAATCTGGACAGCGGGGGCAGGCAACGAGTTCAATCTCAGGCCTGGGGAGCCAGCCACAGAAAGGGGTCTACTACATGGTCGGGTAGATGAGTCTCAAAGAGAAGACAGATGTGGTTGAAGACGTAGGCAAGGAAGTTTCCAGGTATAATTGCAAGATGAAGCCAGGGAAAAGATGAAATTACCCAGGGGATCCTGTAGTGTGAAAACAGATAAAGGCGGAACCTCGATATTTAAGAAAAGAATGGATTCGAGAACATGTTTGGATTCTTTGGAGCCCCAATATTTAAGAAGAGAATGGATAAAAATGAGCGTGTGAAGGAACGCAAGGAGGAACTACTCATCAGGGTAATGAAGCTATTTTAGTCTTACAAAAGGCAAGGAAGAAACTTCCATAAAAAGACACAGGCACAGGGGCGTGGAGTATGAAGCATAATCGGTTCTTAAATGCATAAGACATTATGCATTAATGTAATGTAATGCAAAATTAAGTGTATTTTCAAACATGCATTGTTCCTGTGGATATAGTATTTCTCTTGGAGGCGCCTCTTCAAAAAGCAAGTAAACATTGCTGACAAAGAGAAAAAGAGGAAAGTCATGCAATGCTTTCTCCCGAATGCAGTAATTTCATTTTTGAAGCAGGGGTTCAGTGAACGTGTTTTTAATTGAAAAAGCAAATTTAGAAGAGAAGGATAGCTCTGGTAAGTATAATAAAATAGAGACAAACAATAATCATTACTCCCCTCTTTCAGTTTAGCCCATTTCTATCACAGATCCACAGATGTTGAACTCGAATAATCTCCGAGTGCTATAAATAATTCAATACTATTTGCCTTAGTTAAAAGTCATGACCGAATACAAATGGCGAATCTCACATTGCCAGCTTGCATTTCTATTTTAAACTCTGTTTGTACTCTAGCAGGTGAGAGGAGAACTATTTTTATACTTTCTTTACTTTTATACTTTCTTTAAGGAATAAAAGACTCCATATGTAGGTCCAAGGTGTTAAGTCTAAGCGCCAACGTCGCTGGAAGGATGATTTTCCTGACATTACCGAGCACACATGCTCTGCGTCTTTACCCACAAGTGATATTTGAGCTCAAAGCTCAAGGGTTCAGTGGAGCCGGCCTACCAGGCAACTGCAAAGACTTTGTTCTTTCCAAGAACCCTGGGCACAGCTGCCAAAGGGCTGACGCCGCTGCAAGGAGCAGCCCAGCCGTTCTATCACACAGCAGATGGGGGAGGGATGGTGTCGCCAGTGCCTAGCTGCCCCCGAGGCCAGCTGTCCCTCCTCATTGCTCACATGCTCCACGTCGTCCTGCCCATCAGCCATCTAGGCGGCGGGTGCACAAAGACAGTGGGGTGCTCTGCCAGCCAGCTGGCCCCATCAAGGCCACGCACATGGGACAGAGCTGGACTCAGTGCCAACCGCATGGGAGATCGCCCGAGACAGAAACCCAGAGGACCCTGCCCAGGGACGGGCAGAGAGCCTGCAGGGAATTTGGGCTCGTGGTTATTCCTTCTACTTTGCATTATTACCAAAATTAGCCTCTATTCTAAATTTGTTAAGTTTTTTTTTTTTTTTTTGAATTAAGACATTTTTTTAGAGCTGTTTTAGGTTCACAGTAAAATGAGGGGAAGGAATGAGATTTCCCATATCCCTCTTCCCCCCACAACGCATAGGCTCGCCCATTATCAACATCCCACACCAGAGTGGGGCATTTGTTGCGACCGATGACCATGTGCCCACACATCATCATCACCCAGAGTCTGTAGTTGACAACAGGGTTCACTCTTGGTGTTGTGCATTCTGTGGGTTTGGACAAATGCATAATGACCTATGTCCACCATTTGAGTGTCATACAGAGTCATTTCACTGCCCTAAAAATCCTCCATGACCTGCCTATTTATCCCTCCCCATCCTCCGACCCTTAGCAACCACCAATCTTTTGACTCTCCATAGTCTTGACATTCTTTTCCAGAATGGCATAGAGTTGGAACCATACAGTATGTGGCCTTTTCTGACTGGCTTCTTTCACGTCCTCTATGCATTTAAGATTCCCCCATATCTTTTCATAAATTCATAGCTCATTTCTTTTTAGTGCTGAATAATGATCTGTTGTCTGGATGTACCACAGTTTATTTCTCCATTTACCTACTGAAGGACATCTTGATTGTTTCCAAGTTTTGGCGATTATGAATAAAGCTGCTATAAATGTCCAGATACAGGTTTTTGTGTGGACATAAAATTTTAACACCTTTGAGTAAATAGTGAGGAGCACATGGTAGATCATAATGGTAAGAGAATGTTTAGTTTCGTAAGAAACCACTGAAATGTCTTCCGAGAAGGTGGTGCCATCTTGCATTCTCACCTGCTGTGAATGAGAGTTCCCGTTGCTCCCCATGCTAAGATATTTGCTAAACTTTAACCACTTTCTAATGTCTGCCAGCATAGTGCGAGTTGTATTGGTTTTTTTTCCCACAATTTCTTACATTATTTCCATTATTTCGATATTCTAAAAGCTCTTGATCCCAGACACGTACCAGCACCAGATGTCCCCCTCTCCCCATGCCCACCATGCAACCTTACAACGTTCTTTTTCTTCCTAAAACTGATGTCCTCTCGTACCTTTGACATAAAGTTTCAAATGTCCCATCATATGCTCCATTCTACCAGTCACTGCTTACACATCAAGTATTTACTCTCTCCTCTACAGAGTTTGTCTTGGTTTCTCATTGCTACTATAACAAACTATTACAAATTTACAACAAAAATGTATTATTTTACATTCTGGTATTGAGAAGTTCAAAATGGGTTTCACTGGGGGAAAAAAATCCAACTGTCAGTAGTACTGTGTTCAGTCTAAAGGGCCCAGAGGAAAATCCATCCCCTTGTTTTTCCGGCTTCTAGAAGCTGTCTGCATTTCTTGATTTCCGGCTCCTTTCCCATTTTCAAAGCCAGCAACATCTTCTAATCTCTCCCTCATTCTAACACCCCAGCTTTCTTTTATAAGGACCTTTGGATCTTATTGGAACCACCCAGATAATCCAAGATAGTCTTCCAGCTCAAGATCCTTAATTTAATCACATCCGCAAAGTTCCTTTGGCCATATGACATATTCATAGGTTCTGGGGGTTAAGCCAGGGATATCTCTGGGGGAGCATTTTTCTGCTTGCCACATATGGGAATCTAGCCATCAGTAAGGCACTTTCCAGATTCCTGTCTTCAAGAATATTGCAGTCCAGTTAGAAGATATGGATGCTTGGGTGACTCAGTCAGTTGTGCGTCTGCTTTCGGCTCAGGTCATGATCCCAGGGTCCTGGGATCGAATCCCACATCAGGCTACATGGGGAGCCTGCTTCTCTCTCTGCCTGCCACTCCCCCAGCTTGTGCTTGCTCTCTCTCTCTTTCTCCCGCTCTCTCTGACAAATAAATAAATAAAATCTTTTTTAAAAAAAGATAATACTGTTGTGATATATATTAGTGTGTGTGTGTATAGGATTTTTTTTTTCAGACTCACGAGAGTGAAGCACACAATTTAAGCTGGAAGGAACTGTGGCAGGGTAGTCAGATCTTTCTAGATAATGGGATAAATAAACTGTCAATGAATGACCAATAATCAATTGCACGAAGAGTCGGGAGAAGGGATGGGCCGAGAATTGATGATAGGGAAAGGATGAGGAGAGAGAAGCCAACAGAGGACTGGACGGTGGCTAGATGCTGGTTCTTTTCACCGCAGTGTAACGAAGGTACAACTGGAGGAAAGGACTAGTCGAAAGTTCGAGGCTCCTCTACTTCCTCAAAGTAGATTCGTGCACCCGCTAAGGGGGGGGGGGGTGTGTGAAAACAAGACAGAAGAGCTCGCTGAGGGCCGCGGCGTGTCCCGGTCCAAGAGAAAGGCCTGACCTAGGGGTGGGCAGTGGTACTCAGTGAGGAGACACATGTCAGACATATGACAGCTAAGCCCTTTTCCCAGAAGCCCAGGGGAGGCTCCGGTCCCGTGGAAAAGTTGCCAGGCCTACTTGTTTGAGGTTAAATTCCAACCTGGTTCTCTCCACGCTTTCCCGCCTGGGCTGTCACCACATCCTGTCTTTGTCCAGACGACTCTTGTTTGACAGGGTCATCGAATGGACAAAGTAACCAATGACGAGACCCATAGATTTACCATAGTTTATTGCCTCTTCAGACTTAAAACACTTCCCTTATCTGCCTCTCTTCACCCAGAATAAACATAGCACGTCTTTACTGAGCATGTACAGTGTGGAGGGAATTATGGGGATACTGAGGATAAAAAGAGGCCCTAGAAATAAACGTTTTTGAGGTGATGGATGATATTCAAGAATTAATCGACAAGATTTTCAGAAGCCAGACCATGTGCTAATTTTATAAGTAATACAATGAATTGCCCTCCCCTAAATTATTAAGCTACTACTAGGCACGAAGAGGCACTATGGAAATATGCCCTGGGAGTGGATCTAGGTTTTGTTGAGTTGTGTTTTGTATTGTGGTTGTTTTATCAGAAACACAGAGACAAGAGGCCTGCGCTCTTGGGTCACGGGGAGAATCAAATAAGGTAACAAGCAGAGAATCGTCGGACCCCTCGTAGGCTCTCGGTTCAAGCCAGTTTCTCTTTATTTGGTGCCAACACCAAATTCATGGGATTCAGACAGAAAACGCACATGCTTTCTGAGGCCAGAAGAGATGAATGATTCGTGTAAGAATCCAGGTGAAAGGTCACACGAGAGTAGGCTTTGTGGCTGGGACACACCTGGGTCACCCGCAGGGAGCGCCTGCCCGCATGTGTCACCCACACGGGCCCACAGAGGCTTGGGACCGCCAGCTCTGCCAGTCCACCTGGGCACGCGAGCCAAGTCACTGGGTTCCTGTGGGTGCCACCTCAGGAGAAACGAAGTTTATTAAACTTTGTTCAGGGAAGGAACAAAGATGCCTGACAAATTTGCTGTAAGTTACCAGTTTGCGATTTGTGCTCTAGAATTTATTTGCTCGGTGTTAACTGTAATAAACTTCATTTAAATAAAAGTAAAGACCAATCATGAGGATACCCAAGACCTTGCCTGAAGGTAGTAGAGATGGGCTTGGAAGGGAAGGGTGAGGAGAGGGAAGACGCTGATGTGTATCTTGTTTTATTTACTCAACAAGTACATTTTCAGCATTTATCATGTGTCATGGGCTACGAACAGCGCTGGGGAGCAACACTGAACAAAACAAATTCTCTCCTCAGAATGTAATTTCTATGGAGAGAAACATACAATAAACAAAGAGAGATACTGTGTTTCACTATTAGAGAAAAAAAAAAAGTGTGAATGCATGTCTATATATAAAAAGACAACAAAGTTCCAAAACCTATATGAGGAAAATTGTAACACACTCTGGGGAGACATAAAAGTAACCCCGAACAGATGGGGATAAAAGCCATGTTCCAGGAATTCTAGTATTGTAAATACTCTCTAGCGTTAAAATAGAATTTTTAAAAAGCCTAAGAGTTGAGGTTTATGTCCTATAAATTATTTAAAATAAGATAAAGTATTATTATATTAAAAGAGTCTAGAAAACATAATTCACCGGGAGTTATCTTATGCCTCAAAATACCAGTAAAGAAACTTTGCAAGCAATATGTTAGGCAATAGTAATCTGTGAAAACAAGCTCTGACTTCACCAGCAAGACTGGAACTCTGTGTGAGGAGAATGTAAAAGCTGACCCAACAAAAACCAGTTGACGGCAAATAAATTGGAACCAGGAAGTGATCATCATATCTTATCATTTAATCTTTGCGAGAAAAAATGACAGATATTCTGGACCCTTCCTAGCCAACAAAATAGCCATTTAAAACCCCGGCGTCTAATATACGGTGCACGCGGCACTGGGCGTCCTATCACGGTGTGGCCGTCATTCTGACTGATTACCCTCTTTACCGTTTTCTCCTAAATGAAACGAGTCGTTGATAAGGTGTATGTACATTGCGTACACGCGCGTGTGCACACACACACACAAATATCGTATGCACACATCTCCCACACACCCGGCGTTCGCTTGTGGAAAGAACAAGGATACAGTTTAATCTTCTTAACATTTTTCATGAAAAAAGATTTTTAAGTTTTTCTCATTTTTAAGTGAGATTGCGACAGGGTATGAAAATAAAGATTAATTATTGCACAAAGAAGTGTAAACCAATTTCCTATGTGGTAAGAAAGGCCCGTGCAGCTCTCCAGAGACACAGGGTGCCTATAGATGTTAAATTCCATCCTTCCACACCTTAGACTCTCTCACCTGGGTTCCGTTGATTGGATATTCCTTATACCAGGCATGAAACTACATTAAAGAGAGTGGGAGCAAGATATACGTAAATATTAGGTCACTTTTCTTTCCTGCAAAGCCATATTTTTTTCTGGTTAGAGCAGAATCTCTTCTCTGATAAGTCGCTTTTCTTTCTTTTTCACCATAGGAAAGCGTTATAACACGCAAAAGATAGCCAAGGGGAAGAGACTGGTACAGTGCGTTAGTCAATCTGCAATTTCCATATGAAATGCTACGACAGCTGGCCCGCTGCCATCAGCGTCTCCGCCCCATGGCGGGAGCAGGACCTCGGAAACTGTGTGCAAGGAGAGACACACACAGTAGGATCCCTTGTCCACGTTGTTTTACTAACTCGTACTAGTGCAACTAGTTACACTAATTAATGAGTGTCCAAGAAACTCTATTTGCTAGTGTTGAAGCCGAAAGACCGCGTGGGCAGTTGAAGGAAGAGTGGATGGCCACCATCACCACCACCACCCCCAGGACCACTGCCCGTATCATCCACACCAGCACGCCATTGCCACCGTCATAATCACCATCTCCACCATCTTCCACACCGTCACCCCCGCCAACATCATTACATCAGCAGCAGCATGATAGCGTGGTATGCTAGCAAACTGATTTTTAGCCTTGGAATACATTGTTTTTCCTCAAAAAAAATTTTAAAAAAAGCTTGCAAAGTAGTCACCATTTTTCTAAAGGACTCCATATATTTCATATACGAAGAAAGCTTAGACTCGGATAAGTGAAGACCTATAAGGACTCGCCCAACACTTTCTATTCAAAGCTCTTAAACCCAAACGTTCTCATGCCTCCATGGTCTTCCCTCAAAACCACAGGTCTCTTGCAGAGTATAAATGAAGTGGTATCTGAACTAGAAGGGGCGGTGACAAGTTCAAAAGAATGACCCAGAGTAGAAAAGGAGGAAAGGAAATGCCCTCACGACTCTGTCTGCACACTGAAGATTTCCACTTATTTAAATTCCATCAATTAGTCCAAGCCCTGCTCATCCAGCCTGAAGAGATCTTAGCCACCTGGCATTGGTACGGCAACTGCCGGGCAACCAACGCCTTCCTGAAGCATGGTGCACCCTTCATGCACACCGTCTACTGATTTTATCAGCGAGCTCTTGGATGACAGACACTGTACATCCTACTTGTGTATAACTGTGGCAGTACACCGTGTTGGTCTTGGAAATAACCTAATAAAGATCCTGTAAACGACTGCCTGAAATCCAGAAAAGTTTACTCTTGGGTGTGAGGAGGAGTAGGCGGCGCCATCTTGCAACAGCCCTGGAGAGTCAACGGTACGCGTCTCTTCCCAGCTCTGTGTTCAGTAACATCACATCAGGAGCTTGAAACCAGCCTTGGTGGAAGTGTGCATACTTCAGAAACTAGGAAATGCTACTATCAGAGCTCCCTCTTCCCTGAAAAGAGCCAACTGGCAACATTACGCTTACGACTGCTTGCAGACACGGGTGGGTGGACAAGTACTCACCAGTCCTGCCTTTTGTTCTGAGCCCTAACAGGAGCTTACCAAGTGATTCTGAGCCAGCTCTCATTTCGGTTGTCTAACTTCATCCTAGACGAGATAACAGTTACCACTTACCAACCTCACGTGAGGCTCTTTCTTGAGTGATTTGAAAGTCAGTTCTGAAATGTGTTCTACGAATACAAAATCCCATTATTTTGATTATACTGAGAAACAAAGATGAGGTGAGAAGTGGAAACGGAAGCCCCACCTCCATGGGGGCGGTGGTTTTGTGTTCTGTCAATGTCGTAAAGGGGAGCAATGGAGACCGTGACGTTTTGCATAATTAAGCTTTCTAGGGCTTAGTTATCAGTCCAACGCTATCGCAGTGAATATTTTCTCAGTTAAACTTTCAGAAAGTAAATGAGGAAAATAAACATTTAGCACTGGTAAAGTGCCAGCCAAGTTTTTATAATAAGCTACGTTTGGGGCTGTGCGTGTCTATGTGTGTGTGTGAGAGAGAGAGAGAGAAAGAGAAAGATTTCTTTGAGATAAATCTGTGCCCCAGACACATTACACTGCCACATCATGCACTTTAAAGTTCTTAGATGCACCTTCAAGGTCCTCTTAATACATTTCAAGACCCTAAAGCCAACTGCCCTAGAAAAGTCTATTTTCAGAAGAGCTCCCCCCCCCTCAGTTTTTCTATAACAAGAAACCAGAATTAAAGATGCACAAGTGAGCTCAGGATGTAGTTTTGTGGGCTTCTGGCCAGGAGCGACCATGGCTGCCTCCAGAATTCTTTGTCATCCAAATGCTGTTATTCTAGGCCATGTTCAGGGAGCCTCTGGCCTCACCGTGGTCTGCACCCCCATTTTCGCACACAGTCAGAACACGCTCAGACCTGGCTAGCTTATAACCATGAGCGTCTGTGCTCATGTAGAAAACCAGCAGCGCGGCACAGCTAGAAAGAGGTTGGACCATCCCGGTCAAGGGTCACAATCTCAATATCATGGCAGCCTTTATCGCCAACTCCTACTGTATATTAGGAGTTTATCATATGGCAGATGCTATCCACACATGTTTACGTTGAGTCCTCATGGAAACTGGGAGGTAAATATCTCCATTTCATGGAAGCTGGGAAGGTCATCCAAGCACCCACAAAGTGGCAAAAACCAGAAACCATAACCAATTCTGCCTCAAGGTGTCCAGGTCATGGTCAATGCCAGTCACTACCTCAGGGTATAAACTGAGCTCCACACTCTTCCACTGCTCCTATTACCTAAAATGTGACTCAACACGTCCTTTTTTCTCACCTAATATCTAGAGTTTTACATGATTAAGAAGCCTGTGGAGACTTGCCCCCCACACGGAGGTCTGATCTCCACATTCTTCCTATAGTAAGTCACATCACGAATTAGAATATTAATTTAAACATATGAATACACTGCTTAAAAACCATTAAAATCTAACACTGTATATGATAGTATGAGATGGAAAAAAAAAACTAAGGAAATTATCATTCTCTTTTAACAAAGTGTATGATCAAAAGCATTAATTAAAAGCAATCAGTTCACCTGGTACATTTACTTTGGTCAAATAAGAAAATTAGGGAATTCTATTTTGCTAAAATAAGCCCTTGTTTCATTAATGTATATTAACCCTTAAAATATGGTGGAAGTATTTATTATTGTGCATTTTACAATCACAATAAATGTAGATGATTATAATTAAACTTTAATTAAACACTAAAACTTCTGGGGCGCCTGGCTGGCTCAGTCGGTTAAGCGTCTGCCTTCAGCTCAGGTCATGATCCCGGGGTCCTGGGATCAAGTCCCGTGTGTGTCAGGCTCCCTGCTCAGAGGAGAGCCTGCTTCTCCTTCTCCCTCTGCTGCTCCCCCAGCCTGTGCTCTCTCTCTCTGTCTGTCTCTCTGTCATATAAATAAATTTAAAAAATATTTTAAAAAATAAACACTAAAATTTCTTTCTTCAAGCCAAACTTCCTGAGGAATCATCTTTATGTATTTATTTATGAATTTTCCTATCTTTCCAAATACTCATTTGATACTTTCCACCAAGAGAGTCTTGTGATATCGAAGAATGTCTTTTCTTAAAGCAAGCAAGCATGACCACTTAGATGAAATCAAACATGTGAACTTCTGAAGAATATGAAACAATGCTTTATCTGTTCACACCCGTCTTCAGGTTGATGTTGGCAAGCGTGTAAAGAAAACATCACATCTGTTACATAATGATATAATCTTAATGTAACAATTAATGGCTTATTTAAAAATCAATACCGGCATAAAATGCAGATGAGCTTCATGATAATTTCCCCTGACTCCACCTTTGTTCCAGGTATAGAAAACGGTTTCTCAAGAATACTATACGTTGGCTAATTGAATACAAATTTAAAAAATAATATTATTAAACATTCCAATACCTAGCCAAACTATCAATAGTAATATTTATATAAACTTCAGTGTGCTGCTACTTTCTGGGAATTTATAGAGAAGATATCAAAATGAAGAAATCCCATGGCTAAACATGCACATTTAACCCATTTCAAGAAAGAAATACTGCGGGATTTGAGACACTGAAGAAAGTCACAGGAGCAAAAACCCCAATTACTTTTGTTAAGAAATAAATGTTAATTGCTGAATATTGAGTATCTGATGGCTTAGTGTACTACTGCCTCTATTTCTAGTATGCTGGAAATTTTTCAGGTAAAATGTTCAAAAGAAAGAGGAAAGAACAGATTGAACCCATGACCTTGAAAACATAAAATGAAAAGTATGGGATATAACAGCCCTGTGGTTAAATCAATTGTCATTGAAAGTTACAGTGCATCAAAAGATGCATTCCCTACAGAATTCTGTACGTATATGTGGCTTCATTTTTGTATTTATAAAGATATATGTGAAGATGTATGATGAAAAGATATATGTAGCAGAGGTCTTTAAAGTCACTGGTAAGAAACATGGAAATGTTTATTTTAGTTCCCTAACTTTGATTTGAATAATACTGTGGCAAACAGCCAACAGTAAGGGGTCACCCAAGGGTGCTGAGGAATTCTCAGGGACGAGCATTCAATCATGTCAACCGCCTTTTGGAGTTTTCTTAGCGAGTCTAGTCTCGGGCCATTTCAAGTGAAAATAACACTCATACGATCTCGATATTTATCTCACCTAAAATTGTTCCCAATCTTCAAATGTCCACTTATCATGTGTGTTCTGAGTAATACCCTCAAGCTTTATAATTTTTAACATGTGGAAAATTAAAACTTCACTGTAACTTTGTGAGCACAGTTCTCTTTCTTGGCTAATTGACTTTGAGGCCACAGTCTCAGAATAGTTTTGCTTCTGGAAATATACAAAGCTTTGTATTTATGATCTAACTAAGTCATTCCACTGTGGTTTCTAAGGGTAGCTCCTTGGAAGCTGACTCTGAATTTGGAAATGGGGGCAGAAACAGGGATGGCGTATTCCTAAGAAGGTATACTGCGGCACCAAAATTAATGTGGGTCTCTTTTCTGTGAGTAGCAAAAAAATCCCCAATTTTCCAGCCATTAATAGAAATGAGGCTCTGAGTGTAATAGCGTAGAATCACACAAGTTCTAAATAATTTCTTGTAGAGAGGATTATCCCTTACACCATCCACCAGGGTCCTTCAACGTGCTCCTGGGTCATGCCAGGCTCATTTCCTCCGGATGACATCTTCAAGTGCCATCATTAATAAAATAAAGGCTTTTTCCAAATGGACAAAAGAAAAGTCTTCCAATATTTTCTTTTCATTCAAGAGCTATTGTCATTTAACTGTTCTACAAAATACTGGCTTTGCCTCAAAGGAAAATCCATAAAAATAAGGCATTTAAAATTCATATTGCTTATATAAGACTAATGAATCACTGACCTCTACCTCTGAAACTAATTATGCATTATATGTTAATTGATTGGATTTAAATTTAAAAAATTAAATAAAGTTCATATTGCATACCCCTTATGCTAGCGACTGCATACCTACATGTATGTTAATAGAGTATCAAATATTTTCCCACCTGTGTCGTTCATGATAGTCCAGTTGATGCAGAATCTAATTCAAGTTGTATCAGAAAAGGGATGAAGTGAGTTCTATAATGATAGAAATAACCTGATCATTGTCCCTAAAGTTTCATATCTTTTTCTGAAGGTTCTATTGATGATATCTACGACCCCTGTCACAGAGCTATTAATCTGAAGTTTAGTGGTAAACACTGGTTGCATCATCTTGGCACGTAACTATCATCTTGCAATGACCAAATCATCTAATTCTCTTTTTCTGTCTCACACGTCTTCTGCACCCTCTTGAAACTCCTACAAGTGTAGAGTCAAACAGGAATCAAGGAAGACATGTGTGTGTTTCCTCTCATTAGATTATCAATGACCAAAGACAAAATAAAGTATTAATCTACTCTTTCGATTGAGCTTTCTAAGATCTGCCACCATCCCCTTCTTAGCTGTGGACAGAGCAAAACTAAAAATTGATTATCACTCACTTCTAAATCTGAGCTTCATGGATCTTCAACAGCTGACTGGTTAATTAAATACGGTAACAGAATTCCCTGATTAGAACTTTCTTCATAAGCATGCCATTAATAAACCCATTTTTCAATGTACGAAAAATCTGCACACAACCACCATAATATTCCTTCTTAACCACAGCATTTCATTCACTGCATGACAGATCGTAAGTTATCTGACCCACAGGGAGGCCGATCATCAATTTAGTTCCTTGCCCTGGTTTCCTGGACAAACCATGAAGTTTAATGTACGTTTTAGGTCATTCATCATTCATTTGTTCAAATGATAAAAGGCCAGCTCTCTCAAAACTGAAAACTGAGAGAGGAGGGGTCCATGCGGCCTGTGTTGGGCCAATCCCAGAAACGTGGGCCTGTTCTGCTTTGCAATGGACACTGGTGAGGGCATAGACTCATAAAACATCTTATGCATCTACAAAACAGATATTGAACATTATTTGGGTGTCATGTAAATTATTGATGTGAAGAAGGACGTTTTCTTAGAAAGAGGCTCTGGCAAACACCAATCAAATCCATTTCACTTAACTCAAGGTACCAGAACATGAAACACGGGCGAGCAATTTTTCTGATAAATAACAACTCTGTGTAGGATGTTTTTAAATCTGGCCGTGTAGCCAGACAGCTGGAGGTGATGCATCTAGGCTGGGAAAAACACCAGGGTGAAGGCAGAGGGGCACAAGGTGCAGGCAGGAGTAAGGAGATAGGACTTCGCAGCTGAGAAAACTAGAAAATGAAACTTACACCCATTCTGTTTGGAATTTAGATCGAATACTCTTACAGACAGCGGAGAGCAGATCCAAGTTGGGGACTAGTATCCAGCCTAGCACAGAAGCCAGCTTGATACTGGAGTGCCGTGTGAGACTTCCTTACTCATCCCACAAAGAGATTTTGAGTGTTCTAGCCACAGAGCTAAGCACTAGGGACAAAGAGATAAATAAAAGAAAGAAACTCTCTCCTAAGACCTTGGAGTGGGGTTGGGCAGAGCCAAATATGCACAATAAGGATTGACCTTAGCGGGACCTCTCCAACCCTTAGAGCCACAAGGATAGGCTTCCCTGGAAAATCCCACCTTAGGCTCTCCAGCTCCTGATATTTTCTTCCATGCAGAGTGGAGCTTCCATGAGCCACGGTCTCTTATCTGCTGTCTCCCCATCATCACGGTCATTCACTCCCATGGGTGTGTCTGGGCTCCCACCGCCTCAGCCCAAACACATGCCTCCAGTCAAAGTTCTCATACCAAAGTCACCAATTACCAATTTATTATGAAAATAATGGACCCTGCTCACTTCTCACCAAAAATGACTTGCCAATTTTAACACTGGTTTTTCTCCTGGTCCCTGATAACTGTGGGGCCACCATGCCAGGCCCAGGTTGTGCACGCCAACAGATTAGCAAGAACAATAAATATCTCTATTAGTTAGGCCACTGTGATTTGGGATGTTGTTGCTCCCTGAGCTCAGCTTATGCTTCAGTAATACAAATGAAGGTAACTGAGATCTCCTGATGTTTGTGGGGTTCTTTCCCCCACTTCCTGTCCCCTCTTTGCTAAAGAAATAAGGAAAAGTTAAGGACCGCCAAGTGCGGTTGCTCATGTTATCTGCTGAGATTTGTTGGCTGCCATTCATGAGCCGCTGCAGAGTGAAGGTCTGCTTCCAGAGGTCCTCACCCAGAAGCAGAGCAAGTAGAGAAACTGGGAAAATGAGTGTTTCCTACACAAAGGGCTAAGTACCTCACACGGGGACAATCAAGGGAGGTACCTGATGTCAGCTCCTTGGACAGCAGCAGGACCTATCTTTCTCGCTGCCTTCTTTCATTACAAATCATTACCACACACCAAACAGCTCCAAGAACAGTCAAGTGAGTGGGGGATGCACTTCTGGGGATGATGTATAGTACATCAACGATACACGACTCTTTCTCCAGAAGCTACAGGAGAGTCAGCACAAAACTGTCCACTTTCAGCGACATGTACAAACGGTGGCCCAAGGGAGATACATGCTAGCCGATTATAACCAAAAAGATAAAACTGAGACAGCATTCTAGTTTGGGGGTCCTCCCCCGAAGTCCCCATTAGCACACCTGAAGCAGGAACTACCACGATTAGAAACATGCACGACGCACAGACATATGAAATATGAGCGGACACGCAAGAAAAGAACTCCTTAAAATCGGAACAGGCAACATTTCTGTTATTGCATAGTGATTATGGTAATTAGTCTGAGTTCTAACACTTTCAGGAACATCCAGCCCATTCGAGCAAACATAAATAAAATATGCTTTTACGGGCGCACAAAAATCAGGAGGTGGAAGAAAGCCATGTGAGATCGCCAGTAAAGCACAAGTCCCGGTACTAAAATCGGAGAATCGTGTTCAAGGTGCTATCCATATTCAGTGGAACACATGCAGTTGAAATCACTACCCCAAAATTTTCGCATCTTTTTATCCGAGGCAAATTTTAATTCAGAAAAATATGGATTAATTTCTATGGAAACAGAATGTCATCCCAAATGGAAACCTTTGTTTTTCCTGATTAATTGCTATTCATCAGAAAAAGTTCTGGACACAGAATGTATATAAACCTACACAGCTATCAAGCATGGCAAGGACCCCAAGGGTGGAAGGGTGTGCCTGGGATGATATTCCAGGGGCTCGGCGCCTGCCCCAAAGAAACTGATCACGCAGCTGCCTCACTTGTCATATCCTGTGCCACAGAAAGTTTTTCTTTCATGTAAATTCTGTTTACCGACATGATTTCTTAAACCGCTTGTTTTCCATATTGGGAGAGGGGCACATTTCCCAGACAGACAAACCAGAAACACCTGCTAGACATTTTCCAGGGGTGCTCCCTAGGCAGATATTATGATCTGCGCTACAGTGACCCGTGCCCCGCCGCCACCCCCACCCCACCCATGACAGTGACTGATGCACTGTGACCGTTTCAGAGGTGAGCTGCTGTTACAAATAGGGCTTGATATGGCCTCACGTGTGCTTGGGAGAGAAACGCTATGATGAACCGATGCCTCCAAAAGCACTTCTTGAGTTTTATCAGCTCTGTCTCTGAAATCTGCCTTCTTTTTGGCCACACGGACCACCCAAGCAGCACAATGGGGAAAAGCCGCACCAGCTAGTCAGCTATCCATTGTCCTTGACTCCAATAGTCCAGACCCCACCATTCACCTGATGCACAACTGATTCACAATTTCTCAAGGACTGGTTCTGGTCGCGTCAAAACTAATTTCCCCCAAATAGTAAATGGGTTGTACCCAGAAGGAGTCAAACTATGAGGCCAGGAGCACATTTGCTAGAGACAGCCATGCCTGTCCACGGGTTCTGACTTGTACTGAAAGGAGGCAAGATCCAACTCCAAAGTTAAGAGTCCACACGAGACCAGCCTCACATGTGACACTGACTGCAAGTCCACAGGGTTTTCCCAAAACCACTCTCACATTTGAAAGTTCACTGCAAGAACTCACAGAAATGTATTCTACTCATGGTTATATTGATTAGAAGGAAAACCTACAAATCAGAAGCAACCGAAGGAAGAGATGCACAGAGCGGAGCCTGGGAGGGTTCTAATGCAAACTTGCATCGTCCCGAGGAACACCTTACACTCCCAGAATCAATGCGGGCCAAACAGGGTGCATAGCCTGCCCACGAAGCTTTGGTGTTCAGAGTTTTATGAAGGCTTCACTACTTATGGCATGATTGATGATTTACTGCCCATATAATCAAAGTTAGTCTCTAGGTGTACCAGTAACCAAACCCATGGCCACAAACCACTGGGTGGTCTTTCTGGCATGGGCAGCCCCCACCCCAAGTCCGCCTGGTGTGGCGAGCCCCATCCTGGTTCATTCATTAGCACAACCTACCAGATGTATTTCTGGAAGCCCACCAGGGACCATGTAACAAAGGCATTCCCCAGTATCATTTGGGAAATTCCAACAGTTTAATAATTTACCTTCCCAGGATCCAGGAAAAAGCCCAGATCTCTCTTTGGTTGAAGCCAAATTTCTTACTATCCAGGCTGCTCATTCTGCATAAGCCCCCTTGACCTGCTATGAAGGGCCCTCTCCCCGCTACAATCTGATTCCCCCTCACCACCGCTCCCAACGATGTCACCAGCTAACCACGCTTCATCATTGAAAAAAATAAAATTAAGATGTTAAAAAAGAAAGAAAGAAAGAAAAGAAAAGAAAAGAAAAGAAAAACGGAAGTCATTAGACAGAATCCCCTAGCACCCCCTCATCTTTTCACCAACAAATCTTCAAACCACCCTGCACCCGTACCGTCTCTTTCTTCTTTCTCCTTCCATTTATGGTGAAGCAAAAGCCAGCTGTCCAGTCCTCCGTGGTTCTGGATCCTCCTTGCTTCCACTTTTCCAGGGAAAATTTTACTTTCTGGATTAGTTCCTCGTTATCTTGCATCATCAATCTATTCCCTCCCGTTGGACCTGTCCTCACATATCCAAACACTTGTTAGAATGTTCTCCTTATCTCCTTGGAGACACCCCTGCTCTCCTCGTGAATACGAGGAGGTACTTCCTTCCTGGCCCAGCACTGGCTTCAATCCACGCCGGCTTTTGTCCTGACATCGCTACTCTGACCCACAGCTCTTAAAAATTAAAAATTAATTAATTAATTAATTTGTTTGTTTGTTTGAGAGAGAAAGAGAGACAGCATGAGCAGGAGAGGCAGAAGAAGGGGGAGAATCTCAGGCAGACTCCGCACTGAGCACAGGGCCGACAGGGGGCTCGATCTCATGACCCTGAGATCATGACCTGAGCCAAAACCAAGAGTTGGACTGCACCACCCAGGCGCCCTGGCCAACAGTTCTCCTTAAGATCACCAGTAAATTCCAGGGTGCTGGTCCTCACCAGACCCAAGAACTTAGTGGGATTTTACACAGGTAGTTACCCCCCTTCTTGAAATAAATGCTTCTTCTGGTTTCCATAAAAACATATTCTTTCAAACTTCCTCTTACTTTTCTGTCCCATAATGCCTCTGTCGTTCTGATCTCTAAAGGTAGGAGTCCTTCCAAGTGTAGAACCAGCCTTCCTTCGCTTCTCTGACCCTGTCTGCACCCTAATTATCAGCCACTGATTAGTCCTACTCCAGCCCACCTTGGGGCTGCTCCCAAGTCCTGCATGTTCTAGCTCTAAAATGGACCCCTGAAACACACTCCCTCCTCTTTTCTGCCCCACAGGGCCCCCCACTTCTGTACGGACTAGTGAGGGTGCCCCTGGGGCACAATCTGGCCCCGCACCAGCGCTGCCCCCTCTCCCAGCAAGGCTGGTGTTTGGATGGCTGAGTACCCTCGACACCTAAAACAGTGAAAGAGACCATGAAAGAAAAGATGAAGGTCATCAAATTAAAATATCTCCCATTTCAAAAAGACGTCATACACAAAAGTTAAAAAAACAATCTAGTAAATATTGACGATATTCCAGAAAAAGAATCAATAGCATATAGATAAATAAAAAATCTAAGACCCAAAGGGTGACCAGGTAAAGACAATTTTCCAAAAGGAAGCATAATAATTAACAGTCCTCAAAAAGGTCAAACCTTGCTGGTAACTGGAAGTGCAGTATGAGTATGTGATACAATTTTTTATCAGAATTTGAAGATGAACCCTAAAAGTTCACTTTGTGCCTTGAGCTGGGTGCCTGGCTCATATTAAGGATATGGTGATAATCAAACAGATATGCTCTCTGCTTCCGCGGAGCCTATACTCCAGCAAAGTGGAGATTTATTAATCCAATAATAATATATAATTAAAGTGCTCATGATACAATGAAACTAAAAATCTACTTTTGAAAATCAGGGTCCCACGATTAAATTAAGTAACAGCTGGACATCTGACCTACGCAAACCTAATTTCTCGGAAAGAAACAATGCTAGAGGAAGAGCTGGTCCTATAGTCCATCACACCACACGGTGAAATGATCATCTCTCCCCCGCTTCTGCTCTGCATCTTTTAAACCACCCACCTTCCCTCTCAATCTGTTTTTTCCAGCACATCCATTTTTCTTGACCCTCCCAGCCAGGTCTCCTCCTACTGACCCCCTAAATGTGGTTATTGTTAAAGAGTGGGCTCTCATCCCCTGGCTCTTCTTTCTCCCAGATAGATCCCTCCATAAAACTTGCAAGTGACTGGGAATGGGCAGGGACAGAACTCGCAGTGGGTTATCTGGGGGGTCTGCTCAGCGCTAACCTCGCTTTGGGGGCGACTAAGAACTGAGAACATCGAGCTCACTGTGGGGACAGTGGAAAAGTGTTGGGAGAGATGTGGGGATTCAGAAAATCCCAGTGAGAGACAAAGCGAAGGATCAGCCTTGCCTGCAGTTACCGCTCTGGGACCTACAGGGACACGGCCCCGCAGGGTTATAAAGGAGA
Source organism: Potos flavus (assembly GCA_028534135.1). Classification (NCBI taxonomy): domain Eukaryota; kingdom Metazoa; phylum Chordata; class Mammalia; order Carnivora; family Procyonidae; genus Potos; species Potos flavus. The sequence goes on from CM052883.1 coordinate 2,867,345, forward strand.
ACCCTGGTGGCTAAGCAAATCAGCATTAATTAAATAAACATGATTCAGGATGGAGCTCTGTTTTGTTTTGTTTTCAGAATCAGTTGTAACTTACTCTGCCGATTCAGTAATGCACTCCACAAAGGGGTATCAGGTTCAAGAAAAAACGCCTTGACAATGACCTTACTGAGGTACATAGTCTGTCCCTGACGTCCCCGATGATCCATTTGGTTTTACTCAACGTTTTTGGTCCAGGTGCATAGGAAACATCACTCGCTCTACTGGGCAAAGGGGCTGACCCTGATGGGGTTTTAATAGAGGAAATATAAATCCAAAATGGAGAGATTATTTTTCCTCCCCAGTAGAATATCTGTGAGTTTCCAGAAGAGGGCACTTTATTAAGTTATGAAAATGAGTTTAATGTGGAAATATGTAAGGTTTCCAGATTGACAGTTCAACAAATGAAAAAGTAAAGTATTTAATGACAAACATACTCTCTCCAAGGATCATGGTGGGTGCTGAGTAATAAAAAAAAAATTAAAAAAAAAGAAGTGCATGAAATTCTCCCTGCCCAAAATACCCCAGTAATCTTCGTGACCTAGAATCAGAGACCCATGACCTAGAATCAAAATAGACCCATGAAATAAATATAATATAATACTTAATTATTTGGCAGTTAAACTGTAGGTATCATTGGTGGCCGATATCGGGGCTTGGCAGTGAGGAGATCATTTCAAATTGGGGTGAATTAGCAAGAAAAGCTTTCTAGGGAAATAGTATTTAAGTTATGAAGGTTTAAAGTATTTCAGTTTTGAAAGATTTGTAAAGATAAAGAGAAAAAGATAAAGAGATTTTTAAAAATATGGTGGCTTCTTTGGGGACAAAAGAAACACCACTTTCTGTGAAGCAAATCCAATCCCTTGTGTTTCAAATTAAGGGAACGCTGACTGAGACTAGTTAAGTGCATTCCTTGCGCAGCTAGTGAGTACACACTGGGAATTAAAGCCTGTCTCCTAGACCAAGGCTTTACCCATCCCACCACGGCGCTTGGCGCTCGAGAGGAGAAGTTGGCCCAGCCAGCGTCTAAAGTGTCACTCTCTGCTTCCGCTTTGCTGATCTCTTTGGTCTCAGAGTTTTCTTGGACTTGAGACATTGCTATTGAACTCTCTCTCCTGACCTGGACTGGTTTAATTCATGACCTGTCCTCTTCCCCTTTTACCTTACCATCTTGTCCTTTGGTTAAGGTACCATCATTTCTTTCCATCCCACATCTTCTTAGAAGAAAGTCTAGAGAAGAAGGAAAGGAGGGAGGGAGGGAGGAAGAGAAGAAGAGAGGAAGGAAGGCAGGGAAGGAAAGGAAAAGAAGAGGAAATAAAAGGAAAAGAAATGAAATGAAAAAGAAAGACCCAATGCTGTCTCTGAAACGTGTCTTCTCTCTTGCCCAATTCCCATCCTCTGTCCCTACTCCTCCTGACCATGGAATATAATTTAAGGAACTAAAGGAACTAGGTTGATTTCCTAGTTAATACAAGGAACCGCACTTGAAACATTGCTCTATTTATTCAAGCGGGATAAAGCCATGCCTCCTCACTGTTAGTTTCCTGTCTTCTTCTTGGCATTGAACCTAAAGTTTCTTGTCCCAAATTCTATCCTCAGATCTTGATAAATTGCCTCAAGTTGTGCCATCTGGCCAAGAGGTTAACTATTTGTAGGGTCTGTGTCTTTATAGGATTTCGCCCTTCATCCCATTCACAACGCTTTCCTTTAAAATAAAATAACAGATAAAGAAAAAGCTGGCCAATGTTGTAAACATACTAGTTTGGTTCATTGAGGCATCAGTTCCCCATAAATACTTAAAGCTTCACATCTGTACATGCCTGTCACTTTTTTCCACCTGTCTTGTTGACTGTAATCTTTCTTCCTCGTGTCTCGGTGGACACTCAGGATCCTACGGGCCTCAATTTACCCCGTGTTCGTTCAGTCAGGTTCCAGGCAGTGAACTAACACTGTGGTGAGGCGCTTACTCCCCAGACGCAGGAAATATGGGGGAATCCTAAAACAAGGAGCATGTTTTGGAAGTCCATGAATAATTATTGCAGAAAACTACTATAGGAATATTGTAGGAAAACTCTTATAGGGTGTGTTGTAACACCCTCAGTTTCGAAAAATTCTCTCATTATCCTGTTAACACAGAGATGTTAGAAAAGCCAACTTAAAAAGAACTTTTTAAAAAAACGAAGTAGGCAAAACAAACAGGAGACTTAAGATTCCTATGTCAACAATCCTTACAGAAGAAATGAATAAGTTGTGGGGCATCTGGGTGGCCCAGTCCTTTAAGCACCGGACTCTTGATTTCAGCTCAGGTCCTCAGGTCGTGATCTCAGGGTCGTGGGATCAAGTCCCCTGTGGGGCTCTGAGCTCAGGGTGGAGTCTGCTGCTCTCCCTCTCTCTCTGCAACCCCCCCCCAGGCTCATGGTCTCTCTCTCTAAAATAAATAAAATCTTAAAAGAAAAAAAAGAAAGAAAGAAATGAGTAAGGTGTGGAACCACTCTCTCACATTAAAGAATGCTGGACTGGCATACATCGTTACCTCAGAAATATGAGAAAAGCCACTCCACACACGACGACAACTCATATACAATTCAAACTGCCACGCAATTTTGAGCACCTACAGGAATCTGTGCTAAATGATTTCTTTAATGAATGTCTATGAAAATGAGAAATTATAAGCTCCATACTCTCTGATTCAATCTTTACTCAAAACTGTAACGGAAGCCACAGGCTATAAACTTTAATTAACAGTCTAATAAGGAAGCATGGAAAGGATTGAGAGACTATTAATATAAGAATTTGATGAATTAAAGCATGCATTTATCTTGTATCTTATTCACAAATAAAAAATGCATGTCCAAATTCACTTACTAGCTACCATCAAACTCAGGTCGGCTCTATACTTTATCTGTAACTTATTGTAAACTTTAATTTGTATGAAAATACAGTTTCTGTGTAATGTGAAAAAATTTTCTATAAGTACTTAAAGATACGTTTAAATGTTCCAAGGACCATATTTACGATCACGTGTTTTAAGAAGCTACATTTGTTAGAAATTTGTCTTCAGAAACTGCTCGCTCACCTAAAGTTACAAACCATTTTGTCATAGAAGGTTGATTTTATCCACCAACCTCATGATAATTAACTCACCATCTGTGATCTCAGGATTTTGTAACTTCATCCAAATTTAATAACTTGACCTTAATTGACAGAGAAATAACAAGATGGCACTTTGTAATCGCTTTTTCCGAGTCAGCCAAACGCAGAACAAAGATTCGAACCTGGGTAGGTGGGCAATAAGTTTGTGCTTTAACCCTGACATCACACTGCTTTTTCACAAAAGGAAGTGATGGAGAGAAATACTACCAGTGGCATCAGTAGCATCTCATGCCCAGGGAAGAAAGGCAGAACGGAGATAGAATATCCAAAAGACCAGTTAAAGAAACACTTTGACCTAAATTCAAATGTTGTCGATTGAGGAGTAAATGGGAAGCGAGATATTGGAAACAGGGTGTAGACTCTATTTGTGAGCCTAGGAGCTTTCCTTTCAACCATATAAAGTGATTTCACTTATAAGATTTATTAAAACAGTAATATTAGTTGCATAACAATCCTGAATTATTTTTAAAGAGTCTATTTCAATGCAATTAAACCATTAACTTATCAGGGCTTGGGAGGGGAAAACGTCTGCCCCAAAATCGTTGCCATGAACATAACACATTTTAAGAATCACTTAAATGAAAAAAAAGAAAAAAAAAAAAGAATCACTTAAATGATGTTGAAATCATTGTTTTTCCAATCCAATATAAGAAGACAGATTGTTGTTCACTTAGCTGAAAGTTTTCCACTTTTAAGACATACATCCTTTAATTCTGAGCCTGTAGTTTTGGGAAATTTATTTGTACATTTGTATTTAACAAAAAGTCACAGATTACCAAAAAGTTAGTGAATCAGTAAATCACATAATGGATTTCTGACTCAATGGCTTGTATAGTCTTAAACTCTCATCAGATGTGGCATCTGTAACAAAGCCCCTAGTGTCCAAATCCCCCCAAAATTGCAACATACACTTCCAAGAAAAGGAGTAAAGGGTCTGTCCAGTTACTAGTAATCTTAATAGGGCTGAAACAGCTGCCAAAACTCATTAGAGGTTAGTGACCCAAGTGTCTCTTTTTTGAGGGAAACAATCTGTAATTAATTCTGAATTCACCAGCTGGTATCACTCCTGCTCCCTCTCCTCCCCCCCCCCAAAAAAAACACACATAGGGAGATGAAGAGCAGCGTCTGTTGCCAGACTTAAGAAAAAAAATTGGCATCATTTGCTCAAGCAATACATATGAGAAATGTGTAAAATGAGTAAAAAGTCATTAATTCCATATCACTTCAGTTACGTGCAATCTACCCATTGAAGGAATCAATTGAATGGGTGTTAGTTTCACATTTTTCATTAAAGCCCCTTTAATAAGACAGTAAGCCTGCTTGTCAGGCTCAGCGATCATGCAGAGACTCACGGAGGAGATGTTCTCCACGAAGTACATGACCCTTCGATGTCATGAGAACTAAGATCATGGCGTTGGTGTTAATATCTAGATCAGTGGTGTTCACCCGGAGGTGATTCTGCACCCTAAACATTTCGACAATGTCTGGAGACGTTTTTAGTTGTCAAAACCGTGTGTGGGAGGGATGTGCTTCTAGCAAAAGATGCTAAAGACGCTACAATGCACCGGATGGCCCCCAAAACAAAGAATGGTCTGGTCCAAAATGTCAACAGCACCGAGGTTGAGAAACCCTGATCTAGATATCTACATGCCAATGAAGTCACCACTTTAATTCCTCTGGTGATGCTTCAAAAGAATCAGAAGCCACCAGCTGCATCGGGATGTGGGTCAACATTACACGGCCAGCACCAGAGGCTGGGGGACCAGAACTCTTGTCTGGCATGGTGCCCGGCTCTTCAGATGGGAAGTACAAACCATCAAAGACTACTGCGAAATGGGGACATCCAAACGATCACTTAAATGAAATTATAAAATGAGGCAACGTCCCCCCATGGTCCGAGGAGTGTTAACAGAGCATAACTTTCACAAGATTTGGGAAATGGTATTCATTATCTCCTTAATTTATTTCCATTATAAATGAAAAGTGCCTAACAGTGGATGACCACTTCAAAGTTGGCAGATCCAAATAATTCAGCCACCATCTTGCTTCCTAATATATAGATTAAGTGAGGTTAATCCTGAGGCAGTAGAGTCCCGCTGAACAACACGTCCATGAGAGAAGCAGGTGAAGAGAGGCAGCCTCCCTTGTACCATCCGTGCTCAGTCACATCTTGTCTAATGATGCGCTAAGGTGATTCCAATCGTCGTTCCCATCGGGACCCAAAGGTAATCCCTGTGCCCATTATGTGGGACCCTCAGTCCTCACACTCTGGACACGGACCAGCCACCTCACAGGAGTCTGATTTTTTCCTTCGGTTTTAAAAATATCAACCATAGGGCAATCATTTTAACTTGAAATCAGAAATAATGTTAACTAGGCAAGTTGACTTTAAAAGTTATTTTGTAGTTTCAAAAATAAATTTTATATGAAGGACCTATCTTTATCAAAACCTTTACCAAAAACCTTTATGCCCAAATTCCACTTACATCTTTTTCTCTCCTATACTCTACTATCACCTCAATCTTTATTTCATCCTATTTGTCACTTATCCCGTCATCACAGCACAGCCCTTGGTTCGGGTGTTATAATCTGAGTGCCAGAGGCATTTTTCATAGCAGAGGTAGCGTGCGTGCTAGGTCTTGAATGATGGGGGTGAAATGGGTGAGGACAAAGACATCTCAGAAGAAGATGATATAACAGTGGCACCAACAAAGACGCAGAAGTGAGAAGCATACCCACGTGCTTAAAATGGTCATGACCATAGGTAAGCAGGGTGACAGGCAAAGCTCCTGGAACTGCGGGCAGACCTAAGGTGTGACCACTTAGCTGGGATGTTGCTGAGGGATTCATGCATATGGCGGACACATCAACCAAATGATTTCTAAAATCCATTCTCAAGATGGGATTCTTTACCTTGACTGAATGTTGACATGAGAAATGTAGGTTGAAAATGAATGCAGACTGTAAGAAGATATGGGGTAGCCTGATTAAGATTGGCAGGCAGGCAGAAGATAGTGAAGGTCTGGAGCCTGCAGAGTAGTGCCCCAACTGGTACTAAGGAGGTGAACTGGGTGGTGATGCACAAGATGGATGATGAAGGGAAGATGAAAATTCAAGGATATCACAGCAAAGTATCAGCCACATCCTTGGCATTCTGGAAGGAAGCGCTGAAGCTGGGCAGCAGCAGTCAAAATGTAACAGAGGGAAAGGACAGAGTGATTCTGTGAGCAGAGAAGGGATGACATTCATGATCTCAACAGATGCGATGGAGGAGAGAGAAGACTCCGATTCCACTGGCTCCACTGATAGAACTAATTCAATTCAACCAATTCAAGAGTAGGAACAAGTTTAGTTAGGAAATTGAGTTTGCTTCATGATCAATTAAATTTGAGGTTCGTGTTCACCAGACAAATGTCTACACATCCTTCAGCTCTCAAACTCCATCTCCTCTGTGAAGACTTTCCTGACTTAGTGCAACCATGTGTCATCATGATTGCCTGTGTCATCATGATCGCCACTGCGCCTGAGAGCTCTTCTCATCCTCGTATTCCTCATACTGAGTCTGTTTCATCCCACAGTCTGTATTTAATCTTATCCTCTGTCCAGATAACACCTACGTAGAAAGGATTGGGGCCTTTCTTTGACATTCTGTAATGGGTTGAATTCTGTCCCACTTCACCCCACCCCACAAATACATATGTTGAAGTCCTAACTCCCAGTATCTCTGAATTTGACCTTATTTGGAAATGGGGTCATTGTGGATGTAATCAGTTAGCATGCCAAAGATGGCGGGCTAATCCCCAGAAGGTAGGGGAGAAGTGTGGCATGGATTCTTCCTCACCACCCTCAGAAGGAACTGACCCTGCAGACACCTTGACCTTGAACTCCCAGCTCTGGAACTGTGAGACAATGAATGTCAGCTGTGGCAACCAGCAAACTGATACACTCATGAAAAATTAGATACTGGTAGGTCTTGGGAATTATGGGATTCAATAACTAGATTCTTCTGAAATACAATTTAAATCCATGAGGAAAACAAGTAACAGATACTAAGTCTGATTTATTTATATATTCATTTGGTTATTCATTCAGGAGTCGAATAGGAATACATTTGCCAGAGATTTGCTTTCCGGCACATTATTTGGATCACAGAACTTGCAGAAGTCCTTACTTTCTGAATAGGGAAGAATGTGTACTTCCAAACTTCTGGCCCAGGTCTGTGCTGTGACAAAGCCGATTAAACAGACTATGTTTCCCAGCACATCATCTGTTCCTACGCAAAATAGTCTCCACTTAGGTTTCTTTTCTTCTTCCCTTCATGACTAAACTTGGAAAATAACTGATAACCACCTAGCACCCTTTGTACACAATGCTGGATATATTCTATTAAGAACTTTTGTGAAAATTGCGAAGGAACATTTATATAAATCTGCATGCTATTTATGTTGTCTGAGCTTCAGAGTAATGCAATTATGCTTAATGTAAATCTAGAACAAAGTATAAAATATACACAATAATAGCTGTATTTCCCGAAATGTATAATGCTCACATTCCTTTAGTTTTTCCACGTTCAGATTTAGTTGACTACCCAGAGAAAGAAAAACCATTGTATTTATAAAACAGATCATTAAATATAATTACATTTACAAGGAAAATTACTTAAGGTCCCAAACACCAGGCTCAGAGGTAGATTACCAGACATAAAGAGAACAGTTATCAGTTCGAATAGTGCTATTTACCACGCGGCTGCTCCAGAGGTGAGCGGAAAAAGCAGCACGCCGCCCCTAATACATTCCTATTACAACCAATTATGTTTGAGAAGAAGGAACCAAAAAGCAAGACTCTCCTCCTCTAACAGACATCCGTCTTAGAAACAGACATTGTAGATAATTAAACTAAGTTGGAATCCATTTTAAAAGCATTATTTGATCACCCTACTCGTCACCTAACACTGAATTACAAAATATTGGTAATAAATGCCAAAACCTTATCATATAACCCTTACTTAGTTGTCCACAGACCATCATCATTTCTGTCCTGCACACATCCCACAAGCCCCACGACGTGTCCATGCAGTCTCGCCACGTGTTCTAGACTCACTAACCCGCCCTCTGCCCCAGCGTGGCTGGCACTTGCCATCTGTCCACTCCCCTCTGGCAGGGACAGTCGGATCCTGGCCTCGCCCTGCCCTGCCCGGTTTCTGTGCTCGCTGCCTGCCTCCAGCTGGACAGCAGAACCCGCAAGGTCAGATGACATGTCTTGTGCTATTCCTGTCTCGCACCTGGCACGACAAGGCTACAGAGGGTGGGTTCGAGGAGAAAGGGAAGGGAAGATAGAAACCGGAGGACAGGAACGGAGAGGCGAGAGGGGAGGGAAGATGGGAGAGAAGGAAGGACGAGGGAGAGGACATACGCAAGATGGGGCTTGCCCATCACACGGAGTAAAACCTGAGTCTTCGGATGAACCCTCTGCTCCTGGAATCGGGGAGACAGGGCACCTGCTGGAACCATCGCTGGGAGGAAGGGGGCTCAGAGCCACTGTGACAGCTTTGTTCCCAATGACACACACCCATGGAAGGCTTTTAAATTGTCCGTATCCACACCACAGCAAATGGGAAAAGCTTTGGGCCTCACATGCATCTGACACTGACGAGAATTTCAACATGTATTATAATTTAATACAATGGGGAAAATGTATCAGACTGTCCGTAGATCTTTACCAGACAATTTTCTTCCTGGCAAGCACCAATTTTCTTCAATGTGTCATATTTTACTAATTCAAGGTACTGAGATCAGGAACTCCCCCAAATGAGTAGTTATTTGCAAAGCTTTTTTTAAAAAACGAGGAACTCGAATCCAAAATGCTGACATAAAAACTAATCTCTAATATCCGAATGACAGATACAGTCTGACGCTATCTAGTCACACATATGAATTGAGTTTGTTTTCATGTAGAATGACCTGTGGTTTCATTATGGTTGTAATTTCCTATTTTTGCCTACAGAGATAGCATAGATTGATTGATTGACTGATTGATAGATGATAGTTCTGTGTAGGCAGAGGGCATATTATGGTTTTGAAAAGGACTCACGTACGTCACTTTGGTTTGATTCTTATTAAAACTGGAGTGGACCCAAAGGACTGTGCTATTCGGACACTGTCCCACGATGGTCTCGCGTGACTTGAGGCAGGTCATGGAGATGGAGGGGGATGGGGGAGAAAGAAAAGAGGGAAGGACAGAGCAATGGGAAGCCAGAGAAAATGACTCTATTCTCATCTTTCTAATTTCTTTGATAACAATATACTTAAAATTCTAGTAAGCGGCTGCCTTGTCAACTGATGATCCCAGAGTCACAGCCCCAAGGACGAAAGGCAGACATCCTCTCAATGTGGCTTTACTAAGTCAAATTCCTTATGAAAACAGATACAATATGAAAATGCACACATGCTGAACTTTTCAAAATTCATATCTTCAGTTTATTTATATGACACAAGTCACTTGGGTTCCTTCTTTTCGGGGGAAGAAGTAGCAGGAGATCCATTCCCTAGCACATTTACTCTGAATCCCATGAAGGGTCCTCCATCACGTTTACATGATGTCCTTTTCTGAGATAGCTTCTGCAAACTCTTACAAAAAACATATGGATGGTGGATAAAAGCCGGAATTTTTTCATGATGTACACGTATGCATCTATGTGTACAATATTTTTCACATGAATGATTTTGGTCAAGTAAATCTTATTTTTATTTACATTGTTTGAATGTGTATATGATATCTATTTAAGTACCTAAAATATGCTTATATATGTAGTATTTTTCCGCACACAAGAGAACAACTAAGTCCAGTTAAGTCCATCATTTGGAAGAAAGAGGAAAGGAAATGAGGGAGAGCGGGAGGAGGATAGATTTTCTATGCTACAGAAAAAGTCACCAGCCTGTTTTAATTTTATAAAGCAGGTTGCACTCCAAGGAGAGAGCTGGCTGCCTTGTATTATCATTGGTGTGTTACAAATTGTTCTTGGCCACTGACCTAGAGACATCTGCTAGGCAAGATTAAACTATTCTGTACTCACCTGTGTGAAATCTGGACTTCTTACCTCTGGTAAGATGATTTTCATGCAGATTTAAGAAACTTATTATGCTACTGATCTCTCGAGAAACAAAGTCATCTAAGAACTAGGATTTCTTTTTTCAATTTTCTTCAACACTTTAAAAACAGCATCTATCCCGAGATGCTCAGAAATTTGGTTTCTTTTTTAAGTGTATCAATTTGAGGTCACATCACTGAATTTTTGTCTATCCTTCGGCCTGACATCCATTTTTAGTTCTATTAAATTATTTTAGAAAATTCAAATAATCATTGACTTTCTAAAGCATTTGAATTCTGACATTCTTTTTTTTTCTCAAGGAGAAATCCCTCCACTGTAATTCTCACTTCTATAAAACAAGATTGCGCTGTAATAAGTAAGCCAGAACTTTAAAGAAGACCCCATATAAGGTTAATCACGATGGAATGTGATTTTGTACATTTTTTTTTTTTTATACGTATCTACCCTTAGGAGTTACTTGTCTCTCTGTTTTGACTTTACCCCTTTTTCAAGCAGTAATTATTCGTATGGAAAACAGGTGCAATTGTCTGAGTCACATTATACATGGTGAGTGGAAGCTATAATTTAGGACTAAGAAATGCCTCTCTGTTCACGACGCGGAGAAATGCTTTCCAAAGGATATTTCAGGTTATTCAGGATTTCCCTGGTTGGAGCTGTGGATTTTTCCTGCCTCGCCTGCAAGGGAGACACACGGGGAAGACCAAAAAGTCATCACTTAGAGCCAGGACATCTAGACATCTCAGGAATATGTTTTTCCCATTTCCCTTTGAAATTTCTTTGATAGTGAGCTCTCTACATTTTAAGATCATCCTCTCCTTCTCTTGGAATTATTAGAGCCACATTTATATTAAAATATGAGGCAAATGAAGCATTCCTTCATATAATCTTCTCCCACCCCACCTGTTGGTCCAAGGTCAACCATACAGAGATAACAAAATAGGTGTAATTATTTTTCTACATGAAAGGTACAACTTTCTCTCTACCCTTTTTCAGGGTAAACCTTCCAGGGAGAAACTTTTCATGTTGCTCTTTCCAGACTTTAACTATTCTAGCTTATTTTCTCTGTATATACTCCAGTTTGTCAAGTCCTGAATTATATATGACTCTCAAAATGAATACACTACTCTAAATGTGAATTCACCTCCTTAGGATATTAGATAACTAGGTTTCACTATTGATAGCATATCTGTATTTATGATGGTGACACGGGGCTCATTATGCTAAGCGTTAGTCAACTAATACCCACAAATTTATTCCAAATGCTCTGTTGTCAAGGCAGGTCTTTGACACTCTGAACTTGTGCCATTAATATTTTGAATCAGCCAACAAAACTTAAAATTCTCCCTAATAAATTCCCCTCTATTATTCTTAGACCCAGATACCAGTCTATCAAGGTCTTCAAAATGTTGATCTAAATCAAGTAAAGCATTCATTCTCATAACCCAGCCCTTTCCTTCCAGGTATACACCATACATATACATGTGCATATATGCGTCTAGAAGCAGGCCAAACTTGACAGAGTAGCGTTATTTGTAATATACCCAAACTGCAAAACCAAACCCCCAGCCCAGCAACAGTAGAAAGGATAAATTCATTCTGGTCTACACAGAAGAAGAGATACATCCAGCAATGAAACCGAGTAACCTACAGCTCAGGCAACAAATACTCGATGATTCCATTCACGCAAAGTTCACAATCAGTCTGGACAAAACCACAGTGTTCAGGGATGCAAAGATAATAACAGTATACAGAAAAGCAAAAGAAATAAATGCTATAAAAGTAAAGACAAGTCAGTAGTGGAGTTGCTTACAATAATTTATTTCTTAGTGCATGTGTTTACCTTACAATAATTTGTTAAAGTGAGTGGTTATGTCATATGCATTTTTTTCTCTTGTGAGTGTTTAGTTGGCAATAAAAAAGACTAAGATTAAATTAAAAGAATTAATTAGAATGACTGTCCTTCTACAACTCATATAAATCCTATGTCAGAAGTAGTTTGCGTGGGGTGGGCAGTGGGGAGTGTGTCAGGTACTGTCTGATTACAGTGTGAGCCCCTTTCTCTTTTCATTCCACGTCTACTGTATCTCCTCGTGGTTTTCTTCAGAGGCCAGTTTCTGTCATAAAAGCAATATGGCTGCAGTAAGACAATGCAAAGAGAGAGAAAAGGTGTGAGAAAGGGTGTGAGGAAAGGGTGGATGGATGGATGGATGGATGGATGGATGGATGGATACTGACTCAATAATAGAAGAAAAGTTCTGACCACATTCATTGGGACCACATTCTTAACCCCGAAAAATCACCAGAGCAAGAAGAATACTATTACACCGATAAACCTAACCCCAATCACAGTCCACTTCCAAAGTTTGATTTGGTTCGATTTCACCCAGACCATTTGAACAATAAGCAATGGGAAAAACAGTAAAATGGATGCTGATTGATACACATATGAATGCACACATACGTGTATACATAATCATACATACTCATACATAGAGACATTGTTATGAAAGGATATACACCAACGTGTAAAGAGTACATTTCCACAGAATAGTGGGAACATGAATTATTACATTTTTTCTTTCAGTTTGCATGTACTTTGCAATGTTTCTATGCCAATCAATACCCTATCTCTAGTTTGTGCATGAGTTCAACTTCTACTCAAAAAGTGCTTTTAAGTTGTATCTGTATCTTACTGGTCTTGATGGTTACCTGGGATCCTATTTCAATGAGATCCTGTTCCCCAATGATTTGACCTAGATAAATCCCCTACTTATATTTCTTCCTATAATTTTTCACACCTCTCTGCCTGTTATTTCAACTCTGTCTCATTAAAGTTGATCTTTGATTGTTCAGGACTGACACTAGTCAATTAAATACTTTGCCCTAAAGGCAACTTGGCTCAGTTAAACTCTCTCACCTCACCCAGGGTCTCCTGTCCACAGATATGGGTCACAGCTGATCAAGGCAATGATGCCTTCTGTCAAATCCAAAAAAGTGTGCAGAATGCCTTGTTAAAAATTAAACTAAACTCCAGCCTATGGAGGGATATCAGCAAGATGATGGAAGAAGAAGCCCATCTCTTGTTCTCCCACAGATACACTGACTTGACAAAAATAATAAATAGATCAAAATGCCTCATAGTTACAGTAGACCAGGGAACAATGCCGAGAATAGCTACATTGAAATGAGTAAGAAAAGCCTTTGCTCTCTGCCCACAGTTGCCCTGCCCGCAAGTTGGCACAGCCCCTCAAGACTGGGAGAAAATTCCCAATGTATCCCTTCTATCTCTGCAGCACCACAACCAGACGCCAGATGGAGGAAGAGGTTACAAGCTCCTGAAAAAGAAACAGGCAACCCTCCCTAACTGGAGGATCACGCAGAGATGTGTCCCCACACAGATTTGCGGGACTCCCAGAATCTCCAACTGAGTTGATGGGTGAAGTCTGTACAGAGCCCGTCTATGAAGACTGGAGAGATGGCTGTGTTCTCATAAACCCAAATCCCAGGAAAAAAAAAAAAAAAGAAAGGAAGAAAAAGATGACACAAAGGAAAAAAATCTCTAGAAATTGATCTTAAAGAAAGGAAAATCAATGAAATATCTGACATCAAATTCAGAATAGCCCCATTAGAGAAGCTCAATGAGCTCAATGAGAACAAAAAGAGACAACTAAACAAAATCAGGAAAATGATGAATGAAAGTATCATCAGAAGACAGAAACTAAAAAACAAAACCCACAGAAATTATGAAGCTGAATAATATAACTGAACTGAAAATTCACAACAGAGATTCAACATCTGGCTTGGTCAAGCAGAAGAAAGAATCAGAAAACTCAAGTATTGGTAATATGATATTTCAGTCCACAGGGAAACAAAAGAATGAAGAAAAATGAAAAAACTCTAAGGGATATAGGGGACATTATAAGGAAAGCAATATATTCATATGGGATTCCTAAAAGAAAGTCAAAGAAAGAAAGCGAGAGAGAGCCTCTAATTGGCTCCCTTTTTTCCTTTGTCTTTCTTCTAAGAATCCAAAAGAAATATTGGCTAAAACTTTCCCATGTCTAAGGAAGGAAACAGACATCAAATCCAAGAAGCTCAATGGATCCCTACTAGGATGAAGCCAAAAGACCCACACTGAGACATATGAACAAACTGTGAAAAGTCAAAGATGAAAAGAGAATCCTGAAAAGAGCAAGAGAACTAGAGAATTCTTGTGTTATCAAATTTCCCGGGATAAATCTTACATTTCTGGAAGAAGCAAGATAATATATTCAAAGTAGTACAAGGAAAAAAAAAAAACTTGCTAATTAATAATATACCCAACAAAACTATCCTGCAAATATGAAAAAGAAATAGACTTTCCCAGATAAAAGATAAGAGATGCGCTACCACTCTGCATTACAAGAACTGCATTATAAGAAATGTTAACAGAAGTCCTTCAAATTGAAATGACAAATGCTGACATAAAAAGGAAAGCATATGAAAATATAAAACTCTCTGATAAAGGCAAGTATGTACTCAAACACAGAATCCTGTAACACTGTAATGGTGCATAAATCACTTTTAATTATGGTATAAAACTCTAAAGACCAAAGCATAAAAAAGAATTATAAAATTTTGTTAATGGATACACAACATAAAAGTTTAATTTGTGACATCACGAACATAAAATGGGGGGCAGATATAAAGGACTAGAGGTTTTTTATAAAGTTATGATCAGCTTAAAATAGATTTAAAAAAAAAATCCCAGAATAGTTTTTTTTAATCCCAGAATAGTTAACACAGAGTGTTATGTTAGTTTCGGTTGTATAATATACTGATTTAACAATTCCATACATCACCCAGTGCTCATTACAAGGGCACTCCTCAATCCCCATCACCTATATCCCCTATACCCCCCAGCAACCTTCCCTCTGGTAACCATCAGTTTGTTCTCTATAGTTAAGAGTCTGTTTCTTGGTTTGTCACTCTCTCTTTTTTTTCCCTTTGCTTATTTGTTTTGTTTCTTAAATTCCACATATAAGTGAAATCATATGGTATTTCACTTAGCATTATACTCTCTGGCTCCATCCATGTCATTGCAAAGGGCAATATTTCATTCTTTTTATGGCTGGATAATATTCTATTATATATATGTTGCATTATATATACTACCTCCTCTTTATCTATTCATCTATCAGTGGACACTCGGGCTGCTTTCATAATTTGGCTATTGTAATAATGCTGCAATCAACATAGGGTGTATATATCCCTTCGAATTAGTGTTTTTGTATTTGGGGGGTAAATACCCAGTAGCGCAATTACTGGATCATAGGGTAGTTCTATTTTTAATTTTTTGAGGAAGCTCCATACTGTTTTCCATGATGGCTGCAACAGTTGGCATTCCTACCAACGATGCAAAACAATTCCTTTTTCTTCACATCCTTGTCAATACCTGCTGTTTCTTGTGTTTTTGCTTTTATCCATTCTGACAGGTGTGAAGTGATATCTCATTGTACTTTTCATTTCCATTTCCGTGATGATGAACGATGTTGAGCATCTGTTCCTGTGTCTGTTGGCCATCTGGATGTCTTCTTTGGAGAAATGTCTGTTCACATCTTCTGCCCATTTTTAATTGGAGCATTTGTTTTCTGGGTGCTGAGTTGTACAAGTTCCTTATGTATTTGGGGTACTAACCCTTTATCAGATAAATTATTTGGGAGTATCTTATCCTATTCTGTAGGTTGCCTTTTAGTTTTGTTGTTTCCTTCGTTGTGTAGAAGCTTTTTATTTTGATGTAGTCCCGACAGTTTATTTTTGCTTTCATTTCCCTTGCCTCAAAAAACATATCTAGACAAACATTGCTACGGCCAATATCAGAGAAATTACAGTCTTGCTCTTTTCTAGTATTTTTATGGTTCAGGTTTGACATTTAGGTCTTTATTCTATTTTGAGTTTATTTTTGTGTATAGTTTAAGAAAGTGGCCCAGTTTCATTGTTTTACATGTAGTTGTCTAGCTTTCCCCAAAACCATTTGTTGAAGAGACAGTATTTTTCCCATTGAAGAATCTTTCTGCTTTGTCAAAGATTAACTTATCATATAATTATGCATTTGTTTCTATGCTTTCTATTCTGTTCCATTGATCTATGTGTCTATTTCTGTGCCAGTACCATACTGTTTTGATTACTACAGCTTTGTAATATAACTTGAAGTCTGGAATTGTGATACATCCAGCTTTGCTTTTCTTTTTCAAGACTGCTTTGGCTATTAGGGGTCTTCTGTGGTTCCATATAAATTTTAGGACTGTTTGTTTGTTCTAGCTCTGTGACAAATGCTGTTGCTATTTTGATAGGGATGGCATTAAATCTGTAGATTGCTTTGGGTAGCATAGACATTTTAACAAAGTTTTCTTCCAATTCATGAGCATGGAATGTCTTTGTTTCTTTGTGTCATCTTCAATTTTTTTGACCAATGTTTTATAGTTTCCAGAGTACATGTCTTTCACCTCTTTGGTTAGGTTTATTCCTAGATATCTTATTATTTTTGGTGCAATTTTAAATGAGGTTGTTTTCTTAATTTTTCTTTCTGTTGCTTCATTATTGGTGTAAAGAAATGCAAAGGATTTCTGTGCATTGATTTTGTATCCTGAGACTTTGCTGAATTCATTTATCAGCTCCATTAGTTTTTTGGTGAAATCTCTTGGGTTTTCTATATGTAGTATCATGTCGTCTGAAAATAGTGAAAATATTACTTTTTCCTTACCAATCTGAATGCCTTTTATTTCTTTTCGTTGTCTGCTTGCTGTGGGTAGGACTTCTAATACTTCCAGTACTTTTATGTTAAATAAAAGTGATGAGAGTGGACGTGCTTGTCTTGTTCCTGACCTTAGGAGGAAAGCTCTCAGTTTTTCCCCATTGAGGATGATGTTAGCTGTGGGTTTTTCATAAATAACCTTTATTATGTTGCGGTATGGTCCCTCTAAACCTACTTTGTTGAGGGCTTTCATCACGAATTAATGTTGTACTTTGTCAAATGCTTTTTCTGTGTCTGTTGCAATGATCACACAGTTTTTATCCTTTCTGTTATTGATGTAATGGATCACATTGACTAATTTGCAAATATTGAACCACTCCTGCCTCCCAGGAATAAATCCCACTTGATTGTGGTGAATGTTTTGTGTGTTTTTTTTAATGTATTGTTGGATATGATTTGCTAGTATTCTGTTGAGAATTTTTGTATCTATGTTCGTTAGGGACATTGGTCTGTAGTTCTACTTTTTGTGATGTCTTTTTCTGATTTTGGCATCAGGGTTATGCTGGCCTCATAGAATGAATTTGGAAGTTTTCCTGTCTCTTCTATTTATTGGAATAGTTTGAGAAGAACAGGTATTAACTCTTCTTAAAATGTTTGGTAGAAATCGCCTGTAAAGCCATCTGGTCCTGGATTTTTGTTTGTTGAGAGTTTTCTATTACTGATTCAATCTCCTTTGCTAGTAATCAGTCTGTTCAAATTTTCTATTTCTTCCTTCTTCAGTTTTGGTAGATTATACGTCTGCAGGAATCTATCCATTTCTTCTAGGTTGTCTAATTCGTTGGCATATAGTTTTTCAAAATATTCTTACAATTATATTCCTGTAGTGCTGTTTTTTCATTTCTCCTCTTTCATTTGTGATTTTATTTGAGCCCTTTATCCTTTTTTTAATGAATATGGCTAGAGATTTATCAATTTTGTTGATCTTTTCAAAAAAACAGCTCCTGGTTTCACTGATCTGGGTTTTTTGTTTGTTTGTTTTGTTTTGTTTCTATATCATTTGTTTCTGCTCTAATCTTTATTGTTTCCTTCCTCCTGCTGGTTTTGGGTTTTGCTTGTTGTTTGTCTAGCTCCTTTAGGTGTAAGATTAGGTTGCTTAATCGAGATTTTTCTTGCTTCTTGAGGTCGGCCTGTATTGCTATAAACTCCCCTCTTAGAACCACTTCTGCTGCATCCCAAAGGTTTTGGACCATTGTGTTTTCTTTTTCATTTTTTTCCATATACTTTTTGATTTCTTCTTTGATTTCTTGGTTGACCCATGTTTAATAGCATGTTAGTTAACATCCATGTGTTTCTGTTGTCTCCAGATTTTTTCTTCATTTCTATTTTCATAGTGTTGTGGTCAGGAAAGATGTATGGTATGACTTTGATCTTTCTGAATTTGTTGAGGCTGTTTTGTGGCCTAATATGTGACTTATTCTGGAGAATATCCCATGCACACTTGAAAAGATTGTGTATTCTACTGTTTAAGGATAGAACGTTCTGAATACATCTATTAAATCCATCTGGTCCAGGATGTCATTCGAAGCTCCTGTTTTGTTTATTGTTTGTTTGGATGATCTTTCCATCGATGTACATGGTTTGTTCAAGTCCCTAATATTTTTTCACTATTGATTAGTTCCTTTAAGCCTGCTATTAACTGTTTTATGTATTTGGGTGCTCCCATGTTGGGTGCATAAATATTTACAATTGTTATTTCTAGCTGGAGTGTCTCCTTTATTATTATATAGTGTCCTTCTTTGTCTCTTGTTACAGTGTTTGTTTTAAAGTCTTTTTGGTCTGAAATAAGTATTGCTACTTCTACTTTCTTTTGATATCCAGTTGCATGATACATACTTCTCCATCCCATCACTTTCAATCTGGAGACGTGTTTAGGTCTGAAATTAGTCTCTGATATGGCAGCATATGGATGGGTCTTGTTTTTTTATCCACTCTGTCCCCTATGTCTTTTGTTTGGGGCTTTTAATCCATTTACATTAAAATTAACTAAAAATAGTTAACTCTTAACTAATAATTAATTAATTAAATAACTATTAACTCATTAACTATTTTTAGTTAATTTTAATAGTTAATATAGATATGTATTGCCATTTTACTTGTTTTGTGGTTATTCTGTAGTTTTTCTTTAATCTTTTTTCCCTTATTCTCTTTTATGGCTTGTTAGTTTTCTTTAGTGATATACTTGGATTTCCTTCTCTTTATTCTTTGCATACTAGTGCAAACTAGTATGCATACTAGTGGTTTGATTTTTGGTTACCATTAAGTTTGTGTATGGCATATCATGATAAGCAGTCTGTATTAAGTTAATAATCACGTAAGTTTAAACCCATTCCTTACTCCTCTCCCTGCAACATTTTAGGTATATAGTGTCATACTTCACATTTTTTTATTTTGTGAGTCTCCTGACTGGTTTTTTATAGAAATTCTTATTTTTACTGCTCTTGTGTTTTCTGCTTTTCATATTCTCATTTACAGTTTTTCCTTTCCACTCTTAGAGTCCCCTTTATTATTTTTTACAGGGCTGGTTTAGTGGTCATGAACTCCTTTAGTTTTTGTTTGAGAAGCTCCTTATCTCTCCTACACTTTTTTTAAGATTTTATTTTTAGTAATTGATACAACCAATGTGGGGCTCAAACTCACAACCCTGAGATCAAGAGTTCTGTGCTCTACAGACTGAGCCAGCCAGGAGTTCCCCTATCTCACCTTCTATTCTGAATGACGGCCTTGCTAAATAGATTATTCTTAGCTGTACATTTTTCCCTTTTAGCACCTTGAATATGTCATGCCATTCCTTTCTGCCATGCAGTTTCTGCTGAAAAACCTACTGATAGCCTTATGGGGATTCCCTTGTATGTAACTGCCTTCTTTTCTCTTGCTGCTTTTAATTTTCTTTATCACTACTTTTTGCCATTTTGATTACTATGTGTATTAATGGGAACCTCCTTGGGTTGGTTTGGCGGGGGGGATCCCTGTGCCTTCTTGATCTGGATATCTGTTTCCTTCCCTAAGTTAGGGAAGTTTTCAGGTATTATTTCTTTAAATAAATTCTCTGCCCCATTTTCTCTCTCTTCTCCTTCTGGGACTCCTATAAAACAAATGTTACTACACCTGATGGAATCACTGAGTTCCCTAAGTCTATTCTCATTTTGCATAATTCTTTTTTCTTTCATTTGTTCAGCTTGACTACTTTCCATTATTCTGTCTTCTAGTTCATTAATTTGTTCCTCTGCTTCTTCCAGGTTGCTATCTATTCCATCAAGTGTATTTTTAATTTCATTCATTGTGTTCTTCATCTCTGATTGGTTCTTTTTTATAAAACTATAAAACATTTTATGTAATCCCCATGGAAATCACAAAGAAAAAAACCAATAGAAAACATACAAAAGAAAATAACAAAGGAAACTAAGTATGTCACTACAAAAGATCAACGAAACATAAAGGAAGGCAGCAAGGAAGGATAAAAACAAAATAAAATAAAAACAAAATAAAACAAAAACAAAACAACTATATTATATACAGGAAACACTTAACAAAATTTCAATAGTACATCCTTCCCTGTCAATAATTACTTTATATGTAAATGGTTTAAACCCTCCAAACAAAAAACATAAAGTAGTTGAATGGATTTTTTAAAAAAACAGATTCATTTTACGATGTAAGGACACACATAGGCTAACAGTGAAAAGACAGGAAAAGATATTCCATCCAAATAGTAACCAAAAGAGAACACAAGTGGCCATATTTCTAGCAACTAAAGTAGATGTTAAGTCAAACATTGTTAAAAAGACAAAGAAGACATTATATAATGACAAAAATGTAAATTCATCAGGAATATAGAATAATTATAAATATATGTACACCTAACAGCAGAGCACCCAAATACTTGGAAAAAATTGACATAACTTAAGATAGAAACAGATTTTAACACAAAAGCAGCAGGGGATTTCAATACCTCATATGATGGTTCATTTTATGTGTTAATTTGAGTGGGCCATGAGGTTCCCACATCAAACATTGTTTCTGGTTATATCTGTGAAGGTGTTTCCAGATAAGACTAGAATTTTAATTGGCAGACTCAGAAAGTAGATTATTGCCCTCTCCAGCATGGCTGGGAATCATCCAATTCACTTAGGTAGTGAAGAGAACAAAAGGCAGAAGAAGGAGGAATTTGTCCTTTTTTTTTTCCCCTGCCTCACTGAAATGGAACATCTCGGAGTAGGATTTATAACATTAGCTCCCCTGGTTCTCAGGCTATAGGACTCAGTATGATGAGTGATCACTAGCTTTCCTAGGCCTTTAGTTTACAGAGAGCATATCATGGGACTTCTCAGCCTCTATAATCACATGATCCAAATCTTCACAAAAAATTTTCATTTCTTTCTTTAACCCTGACTAATACAACCCCACTTTCAATAATTACCAGAACAACCAGATGGGAGATCAATAAGATGAGAGGACTTGAACACTATAGACCAATTCATCCTAGCAGACATGTGGAACATTCCACCCAACAACAGTGGAATACACACTCTTCTCAAATGTACATGGAACATTCTTAAGGATAGATCACATATTAGGAAATATCAGACCACAAAATAATTCTTAAAAATGTGAGGATATTAAAAAAAATTAAGAATATTGGTATGAAATCATACCAAGTATCTTTCCTGACCACAATAGATTTAAACAAAGTATCAGTAACAGGAGAAGAACTGAAGCATTCATAAATATGTGGAAATTGAACAACACACTCCTGAAAAACAATGAGTCTAAGAAAACTTCACAAAGGAAATTAGAAAACAGAAAATATCTTAATACAAATAAAAATGAGAACACAACACAAGAAACCTATGGGATACAATAAGTGAGTACCAAGAGAGAAGTTAATAGCATTAAACACCTACATTCAAAAAGAAGAAAGATCTGGAATCAATAACCTAACTTTACACATCAAGAAACTAGAAAAGAAACTGAGCCAAAAATTAGCAGAAGGAAGGCAGTAACAAGATTCAAATAAATAAATAAAATGGAGAATAGAAAAAAATAAAATGAATGAAACTAAGAGTTGGTCTTTGAAAAGATCAACAAAAGTGAGAAATCTTTTGCTAGACTAAGGGGAAAACGTGAAGACTCAAGTCAGAACTGAAGAGGAAATAGGACAACTGATGCCACAGAAATAAAAAGGATTATAAAAGACTACTATGAACAATTGCATGCCAATAGTAGATAACCTAGCAGAAATGGACAAATTCCTAAAATATAAAACACACCAATACTAAACCCAGAAGAAATAAAAAATCTGAGCTGAACTATACCCAGTAGGGAGATCAAATTAGTAATAATAACCTCCAAACAAAGAAAAGCCCAGGGCTAGATGGCTTCACTAGAGAATTCTATCCAGCATTTAAAGATGAATTAATGCCAATCCTTCTCAAATTCTTCTAAAAAGCTGAAGAGGAAGAAACACTTCCAATCTCATTTTATGAGGCTACCCTGATACCAAGCCAAAAATACCACATGAAAAGAAAACTACAGACCAATATCCATGGTAAATACTGATGGAAAATCCTCAAGAAAATACTAGCAAACTAAATTCATCAGCACAGTAAAATCAATATACACCATGACCAAGTGGGATTTACTCCTGGGATGCAAGAACATTTCAGTATTTGAAAATCTATTAATATAACACACCCCATTAGTAGAACAAAGGGCAAAATTCACATGATCATCTCAAATGACAGAAAAAGCATCTGACAAAATTCAACACCATTTCAAAATAAAAATGTTCAACAAACTAGGAATAGGAGGAAATTCCCACAATATTTTTTAAAAGTCAGGGGTGCTTAGGTGGCTCAGTTGTTAAGCATCGGCCTTTGGCCCAGGTCATGATTCCAGGGTCTGGGATCGAGCCCCACATCGGGCTCCATGCTGGTGGGAAGCCTGCTTCTCCCTCTCCCACTCCCCCTGCTTGTGTTCCTGCTCTCGCTATCTCTCTGTCAAATAAATAAAACCTCTAAAAAATATATTTTTTTAAAGTCATACATGAAAAGCCTACAGCTAACATCATACACAATGATGAAAAACTGAAAGCTTTTCCTCTAAGACTAGGAGGAAGGTAAGGATGACCATTCTTACCACTTCTATTCAACACGGTATTGGAAGTCCTAGCCAGAGCAATTAGACAAGAAAAAAGAAATCAAAAACGTCCAAACTGGAAAGGAAGAAGTTAAATTATCTCTGTTGACAGACAACATGCTCTTCAATGTAGAAAACCCTAAAGATTCCAGCAAAAAAAAAAAAAAAAAAAAAAAACAATTAGAACTAATAAACAAATTCAGCAAATATTTCAGCAAAAATTTCAGAATACAAAATCAACAAACAAAAATCAGTTGTGTTTTTATACACTAGGAATGAAGAATTTTAAAAGGAAATTAAGGAAATAATACCATTTACAATAGCATCAAAAAGAGTAAAACACTTAGGAATAAACTCAACCAAGGGAGTGAAAGACCTGTACTCTGAAAACTGTAAAATATTGTTGAAAAAAATTAGAGAAGACATAAATAAACGGAAAGACAACCCATGATGATGGATTGGAAGACTTAATATTATAAAATGTCCATATTACCCAAAGTGATCTATAAATTTAATACAGTCTCTATAAAAATCTCAATGGCATTTTTTTAAAGATCTTATTTATTTATTTGACAGAGAGAGAGAGCAAGCACAAGCAGGGGGAGGGGCAGAAGGAGAGGGAGAAGCAGGCTCCTCGCTGAGCAAGGAGCTGGACATGGGGCTCAATTCCAGGACCCTGGCATCATGACCTGAGCTGAATGCAGACATTTAACTGACTGAGCCACCCAGGTGCCCCCTCAATAGCATTTTTGCACAAATAAAAAGACTATCCTAAAATTCACAGAACCCCAAGAGACCTCACAGAGCAAAAACAATCCTGACAAAGAAGAAACCGGAAATCTCATTCTTCTGATTTCAGAATATATTACAAAGCTATAATTATCAAAACAGAATAGAACTTGCATTAGGAGATGAATAGGCCAAGAGAATAGAATATAGAGCCCAGAAATAAGTCCTCATGTACATGGCTAAATGATCTTCAATGAGGGTGCCAAGACTACATAATAGGGGAAAGACAGTCTCTTGAGCAATTGGTCCTGGGAAAACCGAATGCCCACACGCAAAAGAATGAAGCGGGATCCTTATTTTACAAAATAAGGAAAAACCAACTCATAATAGATTAAAAACCGAAACATAGCCTTGAAACTATAAAGCTCCTAGAAGAAAACGAGATAAGCTTCATGACACTGGATTTGGCAGTGATGTCTTGAATATAACAGCAAAAGCACAGACAACAAAAAGCAAACATAAACAAATGAGACTAAAGCAAACTTAAAAATTTCTGCACAGCAAAGGGGATGTAATGTATAGCATGGCAACTCTAGTTAACCATACTATATTACATATAAGTAATAAGTATGTACTATCATTTGTAAGTAAGAGGTAGATTTTTAAAGTGCTCACCACATATACAAAATCATACACAAAATTATAAATTATGTGGTGTATAAAATATACACCACATACGCAAAATTATAACTACGTAAGGTGACGGATGTGTTAACTACACTGCGGTAATCGTTTTTGCAATATATACACATATGAAATCACTGCACTGGGTACCTTAAATTTACACAATGTTACATGTCAATTACATCTCAATAAAGATGGAAACAATAAAAATAGAATTATCATATGATTCAGTAATCCCACTTCAAGGTATATATATATATATATATATATATATACACACACACATATATCACAAACAGAACTGAAAACACTCTCAAAGAGATATTTGCACACCCATATTGACTTCAGCATTATTCACAGTTGCCAAAAGGCAGAAGAAATCTAACTGTCCATTGATGGAAGAATGGATAAACAAAATGGGGTGCATACAAAATGGAATATTATTCAGCCTTAAGAAAAAAAGGGAAATCTTGTCAAATGATACGAAACAGATGAACCTTGAGGACACTCTGCCCAGCAAAATAAGCCAGTCACAGAAAGATAAATATGGCATGAATCTGTTTATATGAGGTATCTAAAGTAGTCCAACTCACAGGCAGAAAGTGGGGTGTGGTTGCCAGGGTCACAGGCAGGGAAGGGAAATTGGAAACTGTTGTTCAATGAGCACAGGATTTCAGTGGTGCAACAAGAAAAACTTCT
This sequence comes from Potos flavus, assembly GCA_028534135.1. Classification (NCBI taxonomy): domain Eukaryota; kingdom Metazoa; phylum Chordata; class Mammalia; order Carnivora; family Procyonidae; genus Potos; species Potos flavus. The sequence continues at coordinate 2,892,682 of CM052883.1, forward strand.
AGAGTCTGTCGCCCAACAATTAACACTACAATCTACTTAAAAATAGTTATGGTTGAGGCGCCTGGGTGGCTCAGTGGGTTAAAGCCTCTGCCTTCGGCTCAGGTCATGATCTCAGGGTCCTGAGATCGAGCCCCGCATCGGGCTCTCTGCTCTGCAGGGAGCCTGCTTTCCCCCACTCCCTCTGCCTGCCTCTCTGCCTACTTGTGATCTCTTTCTCTCTGTTAAATAAATAAAATCTTAAAAAAAAAATGGTTATGATTGCAAACTTTCAGTTATGCCTGTTTTGCCACAAGAAAAAAACAAAACAAAACACTTGACGCATGTAAAGCGCAAAAAAAAAATCAAACTAAACTCTGACATAAATTCTTGTAAATAAGAACCTTAGAAATTAATTCACCTAATTTAACAGATGAGTAAAGCGAAGCATTCATTGTAACTAGCTTTTCAAATAAGTAGTCAGGTGAGTTTATAATGATGACTTTTGTGAACTATTCTGGTTTCTTGTGTTTTTGTAATGGTTTAAAAATCATTTGTGATGAGTGTGCACATAATATATATAATGTATTATTTTTGATGGGAATCTATATATCCAGGTATATAGATTCTAGGATGTTCTATGAAGCTCAGGACATCCGACCTGCCCGGTTCTTAAGGTTTCAGTCATCCTCCATCATGTCCCGTGATTGCCAAGGACATCCTCAGTGACACACCTGCAGTTCCTTCTGTACCCCAGCATTCGACTCACCTGAGCTTCACCTGAATTCACTTAAAAGAAATACATGAAGCTTTGTTTTATTATCCTCATCTATCTTGGGCTTTAGCCCAACATTCTGATTTGTTTTCCTTGTTTAAGCTCATTCTCTTTGATTTAGAGGATGGAGACCAAAATGACAATGAGGAGATCCATCTTTACATGATCTCTACTTTTTACACCATTAGTCCCAAACAGAGGCTGATCACAGCCTTGCTCTTCTGATTCTCGACATTGCAAACATAGCCTCTTTATTGTCTTTAGCATTTTTTTCCAAACCCGCAGCCACGATGAGGTTCAGTCCTGACATTCTTCTTATGGGTTCATGTTACTCTTTCACTCTGCTCCCTCTCCACCTCGTACGCACGTCCTCGCAACATGTCACCTCACAGGTACACCCTAGGGTGGGACGTCCCGTTCCTATGCGACTTCTTTTGCTTCCTCATAATGACCACATGGGACCGCAGAGCCATGATGCTGCTTTGGATTGTCCCCCACTCCACATCTGGTTTTACAGTCCCTGTCTGTCCCCTGGGCTCCTTCCTCCCAGCATTTCAAAATGCACTCTCTTAGGATCCACTAGGCACCAGACTCGTTCAACAAGCTAATGGGATCTTTGTCACCAATGGTTTCGCCATGTTGACGTCACCGACAAGTTCTTACTTAGTAAGTAGATTCAAGCCCATCACAGCACTTGAATGATAGGCTTTAAGAAAGCATTCCAATTTGTTTAAGTCACCTAGACTTTCTGAGAATGAAACTTCAGCCGAAGTCCGAGGGCACTGCTGTCCTCCCAGGCAGGGTCGCCCCACCTGAACTGACAGAGCTCCTGCTCAGTGACTTAGCCCCGAGCTAAGCAGCTGCAGGAAACTATCTCATTCAATCCCGCATCTTACCCTCCAAGAGAGCCGCTCTGTTTACCCCCATTTCACAGATGAGGTCTAGAAAGCTTTTCCCACGTATTCATGGGCCCAGAGGGGTGAGAAGCAGATCTGGAATTCCAACGTATGCTTGTCTCCCTCAAGTTCACCCCCTCGGTGACCACTTACGCTGCACTCTACCTTCGTATTGTGTCTTACAGCTGTAATTTCCTTGCCTCGCTGACTCTTTTATCATCTATATTAGAAAAACTCTATTTACCATCCACATTTGAATTCTCATGGATGTGTTGCTTGAGCAAACCCCTTCCCGAGAAATGTCTTTGTTTCACTCCAGAAAACTGTTACTTGTCTCTTTCTACACGCTATAAAATGAACACAGCCAGAGCCAGCCTATATAAAATATCTTTCTCGGTATTCTGTTCTATGAAATTCCTTTATTTCTTATCCCAAAGTTCTTTTGTCTTGCTCTTGCATTTAGTTTTAAATCACTGGCAATAAATGTAAAGTTAATGACTTGCTGTCCCAAATCATAAAGATAAAAGGCATATTAATAGACTTTTTAAAAGAAGATTTGAGAGCTCATGGAATGATTTCTACCCAGGGACTCTCAACCACATATAACTGAGCTGCTTATAACCAAGAATCTAAATTAGAAAGAAAATGAGTATGCCTGAATAAGACTTTATCATTCTTAAAGGAATTATTTAATGTTTCAAATGTGTTCATTAAATGCATACAGTGCCACATGCCAGAGGCTTTAACCTACCAAGTTTATTTTTAAAACACTAATTCTAGAAATAAAAGTGAAAGGAAGGCATTCAACATTTCAGTTATAGAAAAGAATATAATCAAATGCCTATTTTTATGTATAATTCAATTTAGCTTGTGAGAATTTCAACATCAACCTCACCTTTATCCATACCTTCAATCATATTTTTTAACCAAAAACGCCCTCAGCAATTTTGGGGGGCCATAACTGGCTTATTTTACTTACATTACGTGGTAGTGATGACGTCTTCCATGGTAATGGTGTGTGGGTAAAGCAGAATATGAAACAAGCGATGAACACAATTCATTCAATGAATGAAATACGGGTTCCGCCTTCATTTTTTTTCTTCTTAAAATACAGCACATCTACAACTTACTTTTTAAATGTCCAGTTTAGGGAGGGTGATGACTATTCACCAAAGTCAGTGTCCACATAAATTACACTGAACATGACCTTCAGGCCCCACTGCTCCTCCCCATCAGCCTCAGCAGCCATCTTCTGCAAAGGGCAAGACAGCGAGTATTTTAGGCTCGGAGGGCCACAGGGTCTCAGCGGCTCACACCTTCTTAGTTGTGCGGTGTTGTATTGTCTTGTTTCTGCTCTCCTTTACAATTAAAGCATGCAGCTTACAGGCTGCAACACAAGCCACAGGTTCTATTTGGCCCAGCCTGGCTGCCCCTGGCTGTAGGTGGTTTTCTATCCGGCACTTGTTCAAGAAGCAAAATAAAAAAAAAATTAAAAAAAAAAAAAGTCCTCTCTTAAAAAGAAAGAACCTGGATTTCCGCTTAGTGATAAGAGCACAGGATTAATAACCAGACCTTCATACAAGCCCTGCTCTATCCCGAGCTCGCGGTGTAACTCGAAATAAATTACTCCGTCTCTCCAGGTTACTTTTCCAGTTCTGTAAGATGAGCAGATGATTTTCATGGGAGGGAAAAGGCCACAGTCCGAGGGATCGGTGGGGCAGGGTCTGGGGTGGTGGCAGAGACGAGAGCCACAGTAAAACGTGAGACGGGGCTCCGGGCTGGAATCTCCAAGGGGCATTTCCAGGGCTCGGAGCAGCTTGGCTTCCGCAGTGCTTACACTGAACCCATTCCTATCAACACACACACACACACACACACACACACATGCACGCGCGCACACACGCACGCATGGATGCACCAGGACGTGCAGCAGAAGTCAGCCGTTCAAACAGCAGGAAGCGCTCAGGACCAGCGCATGGGGTGTAGGCGGTAAGGCGAGGCCGGAAGAGGGGCATCTACGGGCTGGGGATGAGGGTGATTGGAGAAAGACGGGCTGCGTCTACCCCAGCTGAACGGAGTGAGAGGCACGTTCCCAGCGCACAGGAGAAGGGCTAAAGTCTGCGCAGCAAGAAACGCTACATTCTGGGCGGGAAAGTACCTGCCACTCGGTGCTGTCCGGGTAGCAGATGGGAGTCAGGACAGAGGAGAGGCGGCTGCAGGCTGGGCAGGAGGGGTCAAGAAGGACCCCGCAGGCTGTGCCGAGGAGCACGCGCGGGGTGCTGTGGGTATCAGGAAATCACCTGCGGCAAGAGGCCCGGGGCCAAGGTGGCGTTTAAGGTCAATCACCGGCACCTGTGAGGAGATCGGAGCGGACAGCCTGGAACAGCCACTTCGGAGCCGATCCCTGAGCCCCGGCAGGAGAGGAAGACCTGACCAAGCCTGGGCATGAAAGATCAGAGCGAAGAAGACGACTACAGACTCAGACCAGAAGGGACCCACGGGCCTGCAGGGGTGGAGCTGCATGCAGGGGGAGAATGGAGAGGAACCCTCATGCGACATGGGCAGGGGGAGAAGCTGGGCCAGGGACAGCATGGGGAGCCACATCAGGGGGGCGGGAGGGAAGAAATGCCAGAGCCGGAGACAAAGGGAGTAGGAGCAGCTAAGCCCCGGGAATCTGCTGTCAAAGGCCGCTGGGGCAGAGGGATAAGGGTGCAGGTGAGATTCTGTAGCAGGGTCGGGATAGCCGCTGGACCGCTGCGGGCGGAGAAACTCTAATGAGTTGTACACACAACTCTACCCCAGCTTCCTCCATATCCACAGAAACGAGCACACTGCAGGAATTCTAAAGACCGTGTCATTTAAAATTGCTCTCCGTAACACAATTACGCAGAAAGTATTGTAATCCAGCCTGGAATATCAAATGAACCAGTTGAGAGGATCCTGCCGCTTGAAATTTACAATGTTAGAAAATAGCAACACTTTGTACACTTATAGCTACAGTTAGATAATGTGGATCTATACTTCCATAGAACCAATGGCCTGATTTACTGGGAGGTCTTCCCCGTTCCTGTAATCAAACCCAAGAATAACCAAGTAGGGAAAGCTCTGCAGACTGCTCTCTGTGTTGCAAAAGACACAGGATTCTAGCTGGCTGGAAGAGGCAAGATGTGAACTCCGAAGCGCCCTTGGCACAATGGCTCTAAGAGGCAGTGCTCACAGAAGTCACTCACGGCTGGCTGGAGGGACAGTCCTGTGTCCCACCCCAGACTCTGATTCCATAGGTCTAGGAAGGGCTCAGGAAATCTACTCTTACCAGGTTCCTGGGGGGCTCTCGATTAGGCAGCCCAGGGAGCACACACTTGAATCTGTGTACTTGAATGACTGCTCACGACAGAGTTGTTAATGCATTTTTATCACTTCTCATAGTCTAAAAATCATTTGCACATTTCTCTGAAAAAAGTCCCTGCTTAAAGAGGCCAGTGAGTAGAAGTGCCTGATTTCAGTGGGGAGGTGGGTAGGGGAGTAGGCTCCCCACTGAGCAGGGAGCCCATGTGGGGCTCAATCCCAGGATACTGGGATCATGACCTGAGCTGAAGCAGCCACTTAACCGACTGAGCCACCCAGGCACCCCTGGGTTCAATATTCTAAAAGCATACACTGAATCCATATGGAGGGTCACACCCCAGGCAGGGGATTGCAAGGGCACTGCGGAAAGACCTGAGACAGAACACCAACAATGTGATAATCACCCACCAGTAGGAGAGCTCCGGAGGGGCACTGAACTTTCCCCAGGGGCATCTTCACAAGGAGAAGGAACAGAATTCAGGGAAGCAAAACTGTGACTGTGGAAGGAGTGGCCACGCCTACACTCACCCTCCAGGGTCAGCTGAGAGGATCAGGGGAGAGCTCAGATGAGAAAACAACTCAGCAGGGCCCATTCTTGCTACTGTGAGCTTCTCAGATCTCTGAGGGTAAAGACACTTGTCTTCCTATGACTGCTTCCTCCCCTCAATGCACCTTGGGTGAAAATCATCTTTTTTTCACTGCCTGGCCCTTATTTCTTTAATCCATATTGGTAAAGTATATGCATTTTTAAACTAAATAAATAATTTTCATTGAAAGGTTTCCTGTTCTCTTGACACGCTCAGCCTTTGCTCTCTGAAACTCGAATAGAGCAACGTGTTGTTTCTAGTACAGAGAAGGGCCCAGAACAGAGTGGCCGCAAGAGTTGGGGAAAGGAAAACCAAAGGAGAAAGAGGGCAGGAGAGAAGAGGAGACTAATCACTGCTGTTAAAAATACCATCTCCCCAAGTTTTGCCCCTTGTGTCTCCCTCTCAGGGGGTAATGGTCAAACCCTCTACCTTCCCATCTGTCCCATGCTCCTGTTTGGTAGAAAGACCAAGGCCCAGTAACCTTGCCTAGATCTAGCTCTCTGCCCTTGAAATCATGACCTAGGTCCTCTGGGTCCTCTGCCATGGTGAGAAGATCCCAAAAAGGCAGATACATATTTGAGGTGCTCCACTCACTGCAGGTCAAATATAAAGAACTATCATTTTTAAATATCCCGGTTCCAATGAAATATATTTTCTCACTCACACAAATGTTTTAACACATTAAATGACCTGCAAGTTATGTACACGCATATACGTACACATATATATTAGGATCCCATATGCATTATATGTATTATGTTTTTATTCAATACATTTTATCTTCTGATTTCTTAAGGAGGAAGAAATGTTCCTATTCTCAAAGAACATTCGAGTTCTACAGTGGGCTCACATTTGCTGGATATCCTCCTTTATCTGCAGGAGCACGGACTTGCCCACAGATCACATGAATGGCCTGCCACAGTGTCTACCAGAGCTTGTGTCTTCAACCATTCTCAGATCAAAGGGAGGGGAAATCTTTACAGGATTATTTCACACGCAAAATAAAATACTTCAGCTATTTGAGTATGTGCTGAGCAAATATCACTCTCCCAGTTCTCAAAGGACACAGGTAAAATGAACCATAACATTATGCCTTCTACATGAAATTTTACTGATTAAATTCATTTTTTCCTTTTGTAAGTAAATATCACACTCTGGATTATTTGTAGAGCAGGTAATATATCCCTGGGGCATATTAACACTATCTCTAAAGCAACGCCATATATTCTGGTTTCCAAAACGTCCATCAAATGTAAACCTCATAGGCTCGCACAGGTTGGTTACCTGTGGCAAAGGACCACAGCTGTTAACGTTCAGCCCACGTTACATAATTTTAATAAACTGAACTTCAAACAGACCACTTGACATCCTTTGGAGGACCCTACACTCACGGCTGACAAGTTACCTTCAAAAACTTTTAAAACATCAAGAGCAAAATTTAACTTATTCCATCAAGAGGAAACTTGATGGTCGCGGTAGGTGTGCGGCTGCCCCGTTCTCAGTCGTGTGGCTTTGATTTCGGGAGCTCGTGGATGACTTTGGGGTCTCTTGTTTTTACTCGTCATTCTACGTGAAAACCACTAGCAGACGCATGGCTAGACTGCGGGAGCTTCCTAAGCACCCCCCCAAGAGCCCATGGCAAACATGCGCGAGGCATTTTAACCTTCTCCGACCAGAGACTCCAAACATCGCCCCCCCACCCAGATCAGACCGCCTTTGCGCCTGCCTTTCTGCTCCCTGACTCCTCTGGCCGGTTCAGAACAGCTAAGTTTTCCTTGGCCCTGCTGAGCAAAACACCATCCCTTCTCTTCCAAGCGCTACATAACTCTACCAGGTGGCAAACCAGTAAACGTTTAAACGCATTGGCTCACTCCCCCGAACAGAGATCTGAGCCCCGAGCGAGGAGCTCCGGCTTCTCAGTAATGACCGCCACACCGAGAGAACTTTGCTGAAAATCATCTCCATTACCTTTCGGGGGCGGACACGGTGCCAGTTAGACCCGGCACCTCCACCGAGCCGGGGGGCTTTCACCCAGCCAGGGAAGGTGGGCGGAGGCCGAGCGGAGCAGGAGCCGCGGGCGGCCCCGGAGGGTACCCCGCTGCCCCGCCGACTTGGCCCGCAGCGTGGCGGCCGGGCGTCCGAGACAATGGAGCGGACGCTGGCCGGCGGGGGTCGCGGTCAGGGGTTAGTGGGATCAGGGGAAGGGGCCACAGCCAGGGAGCCCACCTTCACCCCCACATCTTTGTTCTCTGAAGTAGTCGCTCTTTTTCATCCCCAAAGGAAAACGAGAAGGAAGACGGCCCCCTGCCGCCCCCAGGAGCGGCCGGGTAGGTGACCGCGCCGCTCCTCCCATCTCCCGCAGCAACGACAGGCTCCCGGGTCCCTCTCCACGGCCCGTTTGGCCTCCTCTCCTCGGCCAGCCCCAGAGTTCAGAGGCTTTCTGCTCTCGGCCCGCGTCCACACACCTCCCCGCGTCCCCTTCCCGGGAAAGGACCGCCAGCGTCCTCCCCACGCGCCCCTCTCCCCGCTGGGACTCGGGTTGGGGACCCCCGCGACGTAGGTGCGAGCACCCCGCACGCCCCCGGAGTCGCCAGCGCAGCGGGGCAGGGCGGCATCTGCGCCCCCCGCCGACCTCTGCCCCCGGGGCGAGGCTGCTCGGCCGACCGCCCCGCGCTGGGGAGCGCGCCCCGCGCCCCGCCGCCCCCCTACCTGCTGGAGAAGGGGCCACGGGAGCGGCGTGCAGCCCGCGGCGCGAACGCGGGGATCGGCTCCGGGTGCGCTGCGGCGGGCGAGCGGGGGCGGCGGGGCGCGGGGGCGGCGGGGGCGCGGGTCCCCTGCGCCCGGGGCCGCGGCGCGCTCGGGGCGGGCGCGGGGCGCGCAGCCGGGCCGGAGGGAGGCTGGCCGCGGCCGCCGGGAGCCCGGTGGGCTGTGCTCGCTCGGCCCGCCTCCGGGACCCGCGGCCACGCTCGCCCCTCCCCGCGCGCCCCGCCGGCCGCCGGGCTGGGCTCCAGGTCTCCGGGGCGCCGCCTGCCCCGCTCGCTCCGCCTCGGCTGTCCCGCGGCTCCTGCCTTGGCCGGGGTGCGGAGCCCGCCTCCCTCCGCTCCGGCCCGGGGTGCTCGCTCCAGGTCTCCTGCCTCCCTCCTTCCCACGCTTTCACGCGCGGAGACCGCGCCTCTCTCTCCTCTTCCTGCTCCTGCGATCCTCCCCTTCGGGTTCTCCCGCCTCTCGCTTTGCTGACAGCCTAAGAATGGGGCTCGCTCGTCCAACTTTTCCTTCCTGACTCGTGCGAGGAGCGAGGGAGCTGGAGGGGAGGAGGTGGCCGCGACGCGGGTCCTCTTCCCTGTGGCCGGGAGTTGGGACTTGGAGCGGGCATCCCCCTTGGGCAGTCCGACCAGAACAAAGGCCATCGCGGGGACTGTGGCAGTTGTCACCAGATGAGACGAGTGACCCTTTTAAAGAAACAGAAGCCATACAGTCCTTCCTGCCCTGGTACTTGAGAGCCTCTGAATTGTCCTGAATTCTCCAAAATATGAATTTTTGCGTGGGACAAGAGAAGCATGGGCAAGATCCCTTTCGCTAAGGATCTGCTCTCTGTTGAAATTTTCATGACAGAATAAAATTCCACACCCACCCACTCCCAAAATTTTGTTCCTGTTTGCTCTGTAAACATGTTTCACTTTCCACGTTTTGCCATGAGAGCTATAGGTTATATTAATTCTGGGGTTAATAGGATACACATACACACATGCACACTTTGTAATATATAATAGCAAAGGGCCTTGTATATAACACACGCAAGAACTTTATTCAAATGAGTTTATAATCATATTAATTATTCAGCTTCTCATCTAAATAAAACATGTGATACATGGGTATATGAAAAATAGAGAATCTGGAGTTCTCTGCATGAAATGCAAAATTTCATACTTAAATGACATTATGCACTGCGTGTTCAGGAATGGATTAAATGATGATTCTGAGATCCTATATTAATTTTCACTCATATTTCATATTTTTCGGTGACTTGAGGGACATTTTGTGAATGTTAGGACAGGATCAATTCAATGAATTAGCTTACCTTACACACTACGAGATGATATGGAGATGTTTTCCACACATAATGTGAAGAATATAGTCCCAAGTCAGATTTAATTCTTACAAAAATCATTTATAGGGTCATCGAATTTATCAAAGCGATTCAACAATAGGACTACGGATAGTATGCACTAGTAAGAATGGTTCTGAATTAAAAGTAAAATAAATATTGCAACACCTAATTGTTATCTTGACATTTTATACACTGGCACCAAGAAATAGCAATGTGCTGATTACCTATTTCTGTATTTATTGTGTTGCGTTTTATGCGAAACCATTCCATTTTTCTCTATATTGTAAGATTTCTTTGGTAGAAGAAACTTGCACAAATTTACTCTACCAAAAGTTAGCTCTGGTAACCAGCATTTTTTTTTTTTTTTTTTTTTTAGATTTTACTTATTTATTTTAGAGAAAGAGAGAGGAGAGAAGGGAAAGGAGAGGGAGAGAATCTCAAGCAGAATCCCGACACGACTGAATGTGGAGCCGGATGCGGGGCTCGATCCCAGCACCCTGAGATCATGACCCGAGCCAAACCAGGATCACACGCCTGGTAACCAGCACTTAAAACTCGATAGACATCAAACAAGAGGTGTCAGCTAATATACTAATGCGCATCCAGCAGGAGAGTTTACGTTTGGTATCACAAAAGTGCTTGTATTTCTGAAATATAGGTTTCTTCTGTTATCTATCTAAATGTCTACATTAGCACCTTGTAAGAAGACAGTGAAAAAGAGAAGTCTGGAAAGGAAAACCCATCCGTCGTGAACAATCTCATGTTTGTATTCCAGCTCTTGCCATCCCATTCTGCCTCATGAGTTCCCACGGTGACTTCAAATACACAACTGACTTTGATAAGGTTTTAAAAAATAAATCTGCTATCCAAGCATAGAGGCAATATATTATTAAGAATGTCAATATTGGTTCAGTTCCCGAAGGTAACTTTCCTCTTTCAAGTCAGATATAAATGCTGGTCAGCCCTTGGCAAGCGCTCTGTTTACACGGAGACGTCTGGCACTGAAATAGTAATTATTTTGCTAGCACAGAAGCAGGCATTACCCAGTTCAGCAGCCCCATGAGGTACATGCAAGTAAAAGAAGGGTGTCTTAGGGCACCTGGGTGGTTCAGTCGTTAAGCATCTGACTTCAGCTCAGGTCATGATCTCAGGGTCGTGGGATCGAGCCCCGCATCGGGCTCTCTGCTCAGCAGGGATCCTGCTTCCCCCTCTCTCTCTGCCTGCCTCTCTGCCTACTTGTGATCTCTCTCTCTCTGTCCAGTAAATAAATAAAATCTTTTTTAAAAAAGTCCAGTTTATCTATTTGCTATGGACTGAAGGTGTCTGTACCCCCAAATTAGTATGTTGAACTCCTAACCCCCCAGTGTGATGGTGTTAGGAGGAGGGGCCTCTGGGAGGAGATTAGGTCACGAGGGTGGAGTCCCGACCCAAGGGGTTGGTGCCCTTCTGAGAAGAGACAGAGCGCTTGCTTGTCTGCTCTCTGCCCTGTGTGGACACAATGAGCAACAGTGTCCCGTAACCCGGAGGAGGGTCTGCCGTGGACCTCCCTCCCCCCTTGCAGGCCCTGATGTCAGACCATGAGCTTCCGGAGCTGAGAAATAAGTTGTACTGCTGCTAAGTCACCCGGCCTGCGGTCACCTGTCATAGCAACCCAAGCTGACTAAGACACTAGCCTATCAGTTATTGAGGGAAGCTTGTTGCCCTCCCCCACTGAGACTGTGAACTTTTCTACTTCTTCTTGCAGTTCTGCCCGTTTTCATTCCATGTATTTAGGACTTCTGCTCTCAGGGCACCATGTTTAGAATTGCTATTGATCGCTTTATCATTTTGAAATAATCTTCATCCCCAATAATATTCCTGTAGATGAATTCACTTTTCGTGATACTGATGTAGCCACTCCAGCTTTCTTGTGATTAGCATTAGCAAAGGATCTCATCTTTTCACTTTCAAAGGATTTGGATCTTTCTGTTTCAAGTGTACTTCTGTTGCAGGTGGGCGTGGACGGGACGTGACCGCCTGGTGACCCGTGAGCTGGCCCAGGGCAATCAGAGGCTCCTCACCCTCTCCTGACCTCAGAAAGTGCGCCCCACCCACCGTTCCCACAGTGGGAGCCATTGTCACGGGCACGGCCCTGAGCAAGCAAGGTGCTCTTAAGATCGTCCTCATGGTCCTTGTGGCTGCATGCAGGTAACCCTCCAGGTCACCTGTAAGATTCTGGCGGGCAGGTGCAGAGATCTACCCAGTTGACCGCAACACGAACAAGCCTCATACTTAAACCTTGGCTCATGAAACTTCCACCTGTCCATGTGGAGGGCCGCTCTCTTTCTTCCGTCTCTCCTTGCCCTCTGGGGAAGGGAGCCGGTTCCAGGTTTTACCCGGGAAACTTCCAAGCTTGCAAACCAACAGATTCTTATGGAAACCATAGAATGAGGTCTTGTTTTTTTAATCAAATGTTACAATCTCTGCATTTTAATTGGAGTGTTTGGGCAATTTACATTTATCTCAAGTGTACATAAAAGTATAAGAATTTTACATAAAAAAAAGAATTTTACATCAGTATTCTTCCATATGTTCCACATATGGACTAAAGTCACAGGGCATAGGAATAGGGCTGTGGCTTCAAGGCTGGCTACATCTGATTTGCTCATGCAATTAGGAAGTATAAAGAAAGTAATTTCACTTGGTGTAATCTCTTATGGAAACGTCTATCTGTATAGTGTGCCCATTGCTGCACAAAAAGATCTTTACTTAGAAAAATATGCAAATCGTAACAGACAAATTGACATCTATTTTTTTTACTCCAAACCATTACTAAATAATAGCAAAGCCACAGAGATGTCTCAATGATATCTTTAGGTTACCAGTCACTTATTTGAGAGATAGATGTAATTGGTGATTAACGCACAAATGCCAGAAAATAACAGCAGTTGGCTAATTCTCAAAGTGGAAACATTTATTTAGTTTGGAGTCTGTTGGTATAGAAATGCCACCTTCCTCTTGGAAAAGTGCAGTCATTTGTTAGAACCAGAGCCTCATATTCACTCCCTGCTCAGATATTCTGTGCTTTGCTTAAAACCAATAATGCCTTGCCATTGAAAAAAGTTCTTCAAGATGCAAACTAATTAATGTTGAAAAAAGGGGTTAAAAATTCAGTTTTTCATTAAGAATGAAAATTGTTTGTTAAACAATTTTCCTTAAAACATACACTTACTCTAACTTTTCATTCAGAGTTTTTTATTTAAACACACATAAACACTCAACAAGTACCAGCATTCAATGTGTGCATAACTAATTGCTATTTATTTTAAATATAACTTTGGCATGTTACGTGATCAAGGATTCATACAGCCACAAAAAGTTAGTCTAATGGAACTGGGGTAGTGCATTTATTTTATCTTCAGAGTTGAGAGAGCTCTCATGACACATCTAACAGTTTGCGTATTTTCTTCAAAAGAATGAGACACATTAATTATAAATACTGTGGATAACAGGGGCCCCTGCGTGGTTCAGTTGGTTAGGTGCCCAACTCTTGGTTTCCTCCTCCGGTCATGATCTCATAGGTCGTGAGACTGAGCCCCTCATCGGGCTCCTCGCTTGGCAGGGAGTCTGCTTGAGATTCTCTCCCTCTGCCCCTCCTGCAACTCGCTCTCATTCTCTCTCTAAAATAAATCAATCTTTAAAAATACATACATACACACATACATACATACCATAGCACAACAAATCCCAGTTCTTTACAAAAACTCTCTGTTAAATAGTCCCTATATTTTAAATTAGTGACTGCAACACCCATATAGATCAATCCTGAAAAACAAACCCACCTTTGCCTAAATTTTGTTTGTGCACTTTGGGTACAGTCAAACTAAACAGACATATGGTGTGAAAAATCAGGCTCCCGCAATGTTTGCAGCTGGCGGTTTGGAATGGCT
>CM052883.1:2906797-2984915 GCA_028534135.1 Potos flavus
TTTGATGGCTGCCTGGCTCTCAGAGAAGGCACACTCCCTTGAGCCGTGGGAAGAAAGGTATGATCCACGACCACAAAACCATCCCATGGCTCCAATTCATAGAGATCATTTAAATATTTGAGAACCTTCCTGTTCAAATCTTCACTTTTATTTGCTCAGCTGTGAAACAAATAGCCTTCGCCATCGTTTAAAGAAAAGGTATGTCCAAGCTAAGGACAAGGCAACAAACAAGGAGATGGGGCTGAGTTCCCTTTTCTTCCCTAACCAACAACTTGGTTGTAACTAGCATAACCCATTACTTTTGGGTAATGGGTTCTATTGTCAACTCTTCCCTCAAGTACCAACATTTGGGTAAAATCACACACACACACACACACACACACACACACACACACAGAGGAGCACAACCTGGATGATATTTCCTCCAACAGCTGGTGAAATCCTTGATTTATAACAGTGTTGTAGACACTCAAAGCTCTTCCACAGTCCGACTCCCCTATCCTAAAGACGATCATCAGCTCCCAGAGGACCACAGCCCATGTTCATGCCAAGCAGGGAGGATTGGCCTCTAATAGCCGTCTTAACGTCCTCGTCTACTACTTCTGTCATCTGGTTTGGTTTCCATGTATTTTTTTTCTTCTTGTTATGAGACACATTTTTGTATTTTTTTGCATGCCTGGTTATTTTTGATTGGATAAACGCTGCAATTTTCTTTTCTGGTTGCTAGATAGTTTGCATTCCTATAAATATTGTGCTTTGTTCTGTGACACAGTTAAGTTACTTGGAAACTCATCTTTTTGGACATTACGTTGAAGCTGTCAGGCGGACGAAAGAAATGCTCAGTCTAGAGCATTTCTCCACCAGTGTAGAGCAAGTTCTCCACCTAATGCTCCCCAGATTATGAGGTTTCCCACTGTGACTGTTGGAAATAGATCAGCCCTGTGCAAACTCCATCGATCCTTCCCTGTAATTCTTTGAGTAGTTACTTCCCAGCCTCTGGTGTTTTTTGTTTTTTTTTTAATGTGTGAACGGATCAATACTCATGTGAAGAGTTGAGAAGGACCGCCTGTAGATTTCCGGGGTTCTCTTGTGGTGCAGTTCTCCCACCTCCAGTACCCTCTGAACTCCGGTCAGCACGGCGTCCTCATGGTGTCCTCGAACTCGCAGCCTGGGTCTCCACCTGCATCCCCCTTCCTGCTCTGCGTGTGATCCTTTCCTCTGGGCAGCAAGCTCAGGGACCACTGTCCTTTTTGGCTCATGTACAACACCTTGAACACTATTCCTCTATGTATTTTGTCTCACTTTTTAGTTATTTTAGGCAAGAAGGTAAATTTGGTTTTTACGACTTCTTCTTGGTCACAAATAGAAATCTGGGCTTCCCTGTTCTTTAATGTTGTCATCAGATCACTTGTCATCAGATCTCTTGAATAATCACTGACCCTTGTGAAGGGAAATGAGGAAAATCTATTGAAATGTAAACACTTCTAAAATGCTAAATGTCCTCCAAACCCCGCTTGTCTGTACGTATCATATACCTTTTTTTAAAGATTTTATTTATTTATTTGAGAGAGAAAATCAGAGAGAAAGAGAGAGAGAATGAGTAAAGAGAGGGAGAAGCAGACTCCCACTGAGCACGAGGCCCAGTACTTGGCCCGATCCCAGGACTCCAGGATCATGACCTGAGCCGAAGGCAGACGCTTCACCGACTGAGCCCCCCAGGTGCCCCTGTATCATATATCTTGAATGAACCAGTTTAAAAATAAATTATCTCAAGTGTATCTCATAGCAAAATACCCAGAGCAAATTAAAAGATTTCCAGCAATTATCGTATAAACATAATCAGTTGCAGCCTTCCAAATTCTAATTCCAACTCTAAAAATTAATATTTCTCCTCAATAGTAGACTGTCTTTCAGAAGTCTTTGCAAAGATGATACTGTAGCTTAAATGAATAAGAGACAAAGACACATTCAGATTCTCTAAACTGTAAGTTATCTGAGGCTCTATCATTTGTGAAGTTCCCATTTTCCCCTAAATTGCAAAAATTTGGTTTCTCCATAAAAGTACTGGGTACTACTCCTCAGGCTTTATAGCCAAGTAAACTTTTTTTTTTTTTTTTTGCCATGTCAGTTTCACTTAAAAAAACTTAAAAGTTATTTACCTCTTAAATGGACCCATTCAGTGTTGAAAGAGGTCATCCAGAGGTGAGCACAGGTTGCCCCGTGAGCTGGCACTGGGCAGCCAAAAGCTCCAACTCCCTCTTCTGTCCTTGGAATGTACATTCCATCAACGGTTCCCACACGAAGAGACCTTTTCCAGGACAAAACCTTGAGAGAGTAATGTGTTGCTGAGATCACGTGGGGGCGACGCGAGTGAACCACATTGTGTAAGATTCTGGAGGGCTGGTGCAGAAATCAGCTGGTCTTGCAGCCTCCCAAGACAAGCCCCCTACCTAAGTTCCCTTGCTTATTACACCTACCACCCACCAATCCCCAGGAGTCTGCTTCTTTCTTTGGTCTCTCCTTGCCCCCTGTGACCGGGAGGCCAGTTGCCAATTTCGCCCCACACCCCCAACCCTTGAGGTTGCAAGCCAATATCAACCTACTTGAGTTACCATGGAGATACTACCGTGATTTGGATGTGCACAATTTATTGACAAAAAGATGAGGTTTAGGAAATTTTGTAGGAGCTGTAGTGGCTATTGAGACCACATATGTGGTGTGAAATCTATTTATAAATCGATGAGTCGTTCATGAAAGTGTTTACGATCTTATAAACATAAGAATGATCTGGAAACATTTTTTTTTAATTTGAGCATAGTTGACACACAATGCTACATTAGTTCAGGGTGTACTACTTGGTGATTTGACAAGTTACACATTACTCTGTGTTCCCCACAAGTGGACCAACATTTTTAATTTGGAAATATTCTTACTTTAGAACGTGATTTTTTTTTTAAAGATTTTATTTATTTATCTGACAGAGAGAGATCGCAAGTAGGCAGAGAGGCAGGCAGAGAGAGAGGGGGAAGCAGGCTCCCTGCCGAGCAGAGACCCCCCATGCGGGGCTCGATCCCAGGACCCTGAGATCACGACCTGAGCCGAAGGCAGAGGCTTTAACTCACTGAGCCACCCAGGCGCCCCTAAAGCGTGATTTTTTAATCTAAGTATATTTCACCGTTAATTTATAATTACCCGTTATTTTTTCTTCTCACTCCTTTTGGATTCAAGCAGTCCGTCTCAGGGAATTATTGGTGTTACCGAAACCCCCCAAGGCAAAGAAGTTAACAACGCATTTTTGCGAAATTCTCTCCCTAAAAGAATGTTTAGCATTGTTACACACCCGCGATTTACATTAAAACTACTTCAGTGACATCAAAGGGCCTCACCCTGAGATACGTTTCACTTAGTCAAACAAAGGACAGATTGGTTCCTCCTGTGAGCTTCAGGCTTTTCGACCTGTGACCCCACGGATGTGTTTATCGCAGGAGCTCTGCAGTCCAGATCTATCTCCCGAAGTTACACCAGTTCCTTCCCTCCCAGGGTCCTCGTTCTGCCCTACATACTCCTCTCGCGGGTCTCATTGCCTTAGGCTTAGTCCCTTCCAGGCTATAAGGCCACACAGACTTTGATTCCAGTTGATTACTCTTCTTTTCACAGAGACTGTTTAGATGCTGACCTAAAATGAACCCGAGACTCTGAGCTTTGTTTTCATTTCTAGTAAAACTTTTTTCCCAGATCAGTGCCATCACGCTGATCCTGTGTCCAACTTTATGAAGTCAGCTTAAAAAGTAACTCCGTGGTTCATTCTGCCCTGACACTGGTATTTTCCTTTTGCTAATCTACACAGGACAGCATGGCTCTTTGTCATTTCTCATTACTGTTAGCTACACATTTTTAAAGATATGATTAAATGACCAAAATAAGTGATCATGGAACTTTATTACAATTCCAACAGTTCTAAATATATATATATATATATATATATATATATATATATATATATATAGTAATATTGCAATAAACACTTTCAACCAGCTGAATCTGAGAGACCTAGAGATTGATGTAATTATTATGGTACTTCAAGCTAATTAGACAAGGTAACACATTCATCTAAGCTGTTGTAATTAACAATATTTTCTAGTAGCCAAACAGCTTTTAGTTTCTCCTTGTAGGTTTTTAAAACAATCTTATGGTGTTCAATATGGAATTCAATGAATGAATGAATGGAATGAATATGGAATTCGGTAAGATATATTGTTTCTGATCATTACCATCTTATTTTCAAAAGTTCTCTTCTGGAATTTAAAAGGCAAATATTTTTATATTTATTCTTAAATATCTTGAGCTCTCCTGTCCCCAACCAGCCTCCACCGTGATCTTAGGGTCTTAGATGACCTCAGAAGCTCATCCACGAGAGTCTAGCCGATCTTTTTCCAGACGCTGCACAGAGATCTCAGACAGGCACTTAAAATGAGTCTTCCTGAGCTCTCTGGTCAGGTCAGAAACCTGAGAAACTGCCAAAGCGGAGATGGTAGGAAGGGAACGCCGAGCGGGACGTGACTGCCCACTTGCTAGGGCGCGCGAGTGGGAAGCGAAAGCCCCCGGTAGAGGAGAGGTCATCCGCGGAAGTGGTTCTCAGGGCAATTGGAGGAGCAGCAGGGGAGGGGCCTTTTAGGAAAGCTGCCACAGAAGGAAAAGTAAAGGGACCCAGCAGAGCTGTCTCAGCATTCTGCTCACCTTCCGGATTCTGCTTCCCCCTTCTCACGCAGCCGGGAAAATAAGTAAGCAGGTGCAGTCTCAGGCGGCTTAGAACTGCTTACCGTCTTAAGGAAAAGTATCATCCTCCTATTTAAAAAAACAAACTCTTACTTTCATGCTAGCTGAAATTTCTTAGCAACAAATTCTTTTCTTCCGAAAATAAAAAGAACATATTTAACAACAGAAATGTTTGAGAGAATCAGCATTGACATACGACAGGGAATTCCCTGGTAATCAGTGTAGAGGAAGACGCAATGGCTTTTCCACGTGTTTGCAAAGTCATGGGGTACCTTAAGGGGAGGTGGAAAAGAAAAGGTACCACTGGACAATGGGAGACGGCCGAGCAAAGACTGGAAACTCCCAAACCCACGTTTTCTGATTCTACAGTTTTTCTGTTCATTCATGATCAGGAGACTGGGGCAGATAGAAGTCCCTCCTGAAAGCATTTCGCAGCCACAGGACTCGTGGAAAAACTGTCTCCTGCCTGGGGGCTGGCTGGATTCTCAACCAAGGTCAGGCCTCTCTTAACTGCCCTTAAACCTTGACCGTGGAAGCCAGTTTGCAACCGAGACCCCGTTTGTTCCAATGTCGAAAGCTCTGTAATCAGTCATTTCGCTTTGTTTCAAATCCCTTGTGTACATGCCATCACCTCTGGGCATTTTAGACATTTCTTTGTACTAGACTACATTTGCCTGAGAAAACGAGGCATCGTTTCAAATAAATCTCTAGAGACCAAAGGGGTTTGTTCGCGTTAGCCGCTAGAATTTTATGTGGTTGTTCTTTATTCCCATTTTATTAGAAAATTGCTAACAATAAAAGGAAAAGTATTATTGATCTCTGAAAACACAATGTTCAAAACTTGACTTTTAACCATTACATCGTGTGTCTTTAACAATACCAAGGATAATTGTGACGTGTGGTTATTATATTACTCAAGATTCTCTGTGCTTCCATCATCAAATGCATTTAAAACTCTATATAATATGCACATATATGTGTATATATATTTAGACATATAATGTACACTTACACATAACTTGCTTATGGAAAGTATTCTGGTGTATCTATTTAGTTATTTTTATTTATTCTTCTCTTTCTGAAAGGGCATTAAGATAGCTTATGAGGAGAAAGATTATGAAGTAGAAAGAGATGAGTAGGATTAAAATAAAGGCAAAAGCAAAACAGAGGCCAAGCCATAAAATGACAGAAGTAATTGGTGTGCAGCCCTGTGTGTTATGAAGTCGCACAGAATGGCATCTGCCATAAATAAGAGATTAATAATATCGTGAGCAGGAGTGGCCACTAGAATTGGACCTCACAGTTGTTTCAATCCAAGCAATAAAAGTGAACGCAAATATAATCTATTTCAACATTTGCCTTTTTCAGAAGATAAATGTGTACTCTCTGCTGTGGAGAAGGCCCCCTTTCCTTTCTTGTCACTGTGGTCCAGAAAAAATATCTTCCGCGGGCAGTTTATTTAGAGACACACATAACTTCGTTGTCTAGGAGGCAGTGTTTCGGGAATGATGGGAGCTAATTTTACCCGTTAGGATACACAGGTTTAGGGAGGCATTTCCAAGATAGGAAAAACCAAAGTAACAATGGGTCCCGGTTATCAGAGAGCTTATGAATCGCTTTTATATACGACAGGTCTTTTAATCTTATCATTCTTGGAAAACTAGGATTATTATCCATCCCATTCGATGCTTGAGTTCACTGGGCTTGAGCCACTGGCCTGATGAGATGAGGGAAAGTTCTAGGACTCCAACTCAGATCCCGCCGTTCCACGCTCTATGATCTTCATATTTGCCATTCCTGAATTTCAGGCATAAAGGTATACTTTTATGCTAAACTTATCACTTATGTTTTCCTTTACGTTAAAAAGCTTTTCCTTCTGAATTTTGGTCGGAGGCTGAGTGTATCTCCATGCATTGAGAAGAATTTCATAAGCACAGGAGATCAAGAAATTCTCGAGTGTGGAAGTTAGGTGAGCGTCTCCTGTCTACTAAGGTGATTTAAAGAATGGTTTCTCAGTGCCCAGCGTGCACGTGACTCACAGGGCAGTCTTGGCACCATGAAGATTCCGATCCGAGACCCGCAGCCGGGAGTGGCTGTCATCGTGGCACTTTCCACCGTGCCCCCTGGATCTCGGGGGCTCCCTCATTACAGATTTCGGGCTAGAGTACCTCCTTTGACAATTTCACGGCCACCTTCTTTAATGTGTAAGCTTTGAATTCCTATTCTGGATCCCATTTTTGCGAGAAAATGAATCTTTCCAGGAGGTCAACGGGTGCCCCAAACCATTCAGCTGGCTAGAGAGGCAGTTATATAAAGGTCTGGTTTCGGATCTCAAAGCCCTCTCAAGCCTGTCACCACCCCCGCAGAAAGAGGACAAGGACACTCTCCACGGGCTATCCTGCTGGGCCCCGTGGGTCCGAGGTCCGCAGAAGTCCCAGCTCAGCCCCTTCCAAGACAGCCCTGCCGCAGCCCCACGTGGCAGGTGCAGCTTTCCAGATGGGGCTCCCCGCCAGGCTCCCGAGACCGCCTTCGACCCGGGCTGAATGCATCCGGTTTGCCTCCGGAGCCAACCCAGTTTCCGCCCAGCCCGCCGCTTTCCCTGGCCGCTTCTCTCTGCTGTGACCCCTCATTTCGTCTCTATGCAACTCTGTCACGTCCCTCGCTGCC
This sequence comes from Potos flavus, assembly GCA_028534135.1. NCBI lineage: Eukaryota > Metazoa > Chordata > Mammalia > Carnivora > Procyonidae > Potos > Potos flavus. The sequence continues at coordinate 2,914,241 of CM052883.1, forward strand.
CCTGAGTGATCATCTCAGTCCTTCCTTATCTCTACTTTGGTTTTGCCTCCTTTGTCTCTATTAAAGCTATAGAAGATGAGAATTTCCTGTAGGATTAGCAAAGTGGTTGAAAATACATTGTTAGGTGCTCAGTGTTTCTTGGGGGAAAATGCAATATGTCAGGGTAATTTTTTTCAATGTGTCTGCTTTTTAATATAAGTTTCCCACCTATGCGATTTCCGTGGCAGATTGCCTTCATCGCGGTCCGAAGGCTACACCGTACTGGCCGCTGGATCTCAGCCCCGTGCTGTGCCTCAGGGTCCCATCGTCTCGCTGCGCGGCCCATCAATGTCGAATGATGGTAACGACGCTTGCAGTATCGTTTCATGGCGAGCTCAAAAGGTGTGACTGACAACTGCCCGTAAGAGAAACACTATAAATTCTAGTGAAAAAAAAACCTGCAATGATCTACAGTGACAGCAAGGTGACTTCCCAGTCCGGAGCAGGGAGGCCCTTCTCGGACACCCACAGCGTGAATGCATGGAGCATCTCGTGATGCCCGTGAGTAATGTAATTACAGAAACACAGCTGGCGAGCATACTCCCAAACTGTCATTTTTTCCCATTTTTCCATATCAGTTGCATAACAGGCATTGAGGATACAAAAACTTAGTATAATTCCTCATCCAAAGTAACCTTACCAGAGTAATTTTATGAAAAGCAAGGGCAACTCTGTACATTTTATACATGTGTTGTGCATATGTGACTGCATATACATTTCTGTGCATACGTGTATATGTCTACAGGCATGCATAGATGCACACATATGTAATCAAGTGACTCTATACATGCATAGTTACACATATGTAAGCATGTTTTAAAATATAGGTGTTGTTAGTATTCAGCCATTGTGTGGCCAATAGATCAAAAGAGGACTCATTGAAAAGATGGGTTATTATATATATATATATTTTAAGATGTTTCTTTATTTGACAGAGAGAGAGCATAAGCAGGCAGAGTGACAGGCAGAGGGAGAGAGAGCAGCAGACCTCCGCTGAGCGCAGACTCTGGACCCTGGGATCATGACCTGAGCCGAAAGCAGAGGCTTAACCAACTGAGCCCCCCAGGCGCCCCGAGATGGGTTATTATATTCACAGACCCCAGGAGGGGGGGTCCTGCCACACCATGCACACGGGGCATCATGGGAAAGCACCGGGGTCCCTTAGAAGGCAGGGGGAGTGAGAGCGAAGCACCATGAGAGCCTGTGTCAAGGCTTCCGCAGGAAGGAACAGAATAGGCAGGGTTAGGAGGCTTCGGATTGGCTGGCGTGAGTGATTCCCGTGTGCTCTGGGGTAGAAGAGAACAAGGATGAGTGATAAGTAGGTTTCAAAAAATGTTGAGCTTAAGGATTGCCAAGGTAACCACAGTCTGAGTTATCTGTTGATACGTAACCAATTGCTCCCAAAATTTAGCAGCGTGAAACAGCAAGCACGGATGATCTCGGTCTCCGGACTGGGAGCGGGAGTGGGGCGGGTCTGGCGGTCCGGACGCAGGTTCCCTCAAGAGGCCACCTGACACCCTGACACCCTGACTCCGGGCATCTCCAGGGTCCCTGGGGGAGAGTGACTTCCAATTCACTCATATGGACCCCTCCACAGAGCTTTCCCCTGGGTTCCCTTGAGAGAGGGAAGGGGGGAGAGAAAAAGAGAGAGAGAGAGAGAGCGCCCAGGAGAGAAGCCACAGTTGTTTTGTCACTGAATCTCAGAAATGACACCGGGTGCTCTGCTCATCAGAGGCCAGTCCTTCTGCTCGAGCCACATCCAACAGGAGGGCCTTCCACGGGGGCCGGGGAGCAGGGACGATCGGCCGCCTCAGAGACCACAGACCACACCACAAAGTCAGGAAGCAGGAAGGAGAGGACGACCCCTCATACTGCCACTTAAAACTTACACCTCTGCAGGCTTGAAAACTACTCGACACGCAACGGGCTGAAACATAAAACAGTTGAGCAAGAGCTTGTTAGTGGCCTAAGGATGCAGAGAACTCCTAAAAATTAACAAGAAAATAATTAAATTCAAAAGCAGAGCTCCCAGGAGACCGAAGGGCAGCTCAGAAAAGAAGAAATTCATATTTCCGCCAGACGTGGGAAAAAGTATTCAAAGCACAGTAGCAAAAAGAATCGCCAATTAAGGAGTGAGATTATGCTCTCATATCTCAGAGAGGTAAAATTGGGACAGGGTGAGAACATCCCGAGAAGACAAGGGTCTTCCCATACACTTCTAGTGGCAGTATAAGGTGGTACAGCTTTTCCAGAAAGCATGTTGCCAATAAATATGACTGCCTTCATACGTGTTATACAGAAATTCTCATTCTAGGCATCTAGAATAAGAAGGTTCAAAATGGGGAGGCAGACTGAGCCACAAACCTATTTATCATAGAGTTACTTGTATTGGCAAAGAAGTGGAAGCATTTTAAATACTCAACATTAGAGGAATTATGTAAATGCAAAAACCAACCCCCTCACCTCAAATAAGCAGGGAAAATGGAATTCTCTTCCAAATCAGAGAATGTTTGAAGAAAGGACCCCAACTCAGCTCGGGGGCAGGGCACTGCCAAAAATTGAAATGTGTCTGGAAATAAAAGGGAGAACCTCCGTTTTGTGCTGGAGAGGAAAAGGGCAGAAATGGAGGTGAGGGGAAGGCACAGCAATCAATGCTGAGAAATAAAAGTATCAACTGAAAATTCCTCCACCAAGAAATGTCTTAAGGCCAGTGATGTCTAACGTTAGCATGAGGGCGTCTACGTTACAGCAAGGGGAGCCCCTCAATCCCCCAAATCTTCAGTCGCGTACAGAAATGCCTTCTGTGATATTTCTATTAAGGAAAATACCTAGAATTCATATCTAAGTTAAGGCGGTGCAGACAAGGAGACCTTGTGTGAGACAGTGAGAAGATTGTAAGAGAGAAATAATTGAATGGAAGCCTGAACATAGAGTCCGGATTGATGGTAAGAAAATAACACCCCTAGTAATTTACAGAAATCCTGCTGAGGGCAGTGAATTTCTACCGTCTATTACATGGGGGATTTCGAGCCAATCTTATCTACAGCTGAGAAGGGAGGGTGACCCCAATTGCTATTTCGATCTCCCAAATCATAGAATTCTATGCAGGCCTTATAAAAGAAGCTTTAGAAAAAGCCGATGGCAGACGAGGGGGTCTAAGCTTTGCTGTTTAGCACGGAATAGCACAGCTGGGTGCTGTCAGTTAATCCTACACCCGTTGTTACACATGCAAAAGACATGCGATGCCTAAAACATGTTCATAGTACCCATCTGTGGTGGTGGGCTAAGGTGACTTTTACCTTCCTTGTTCATCTCTAGGTGCTTGCTTTCTTAGGCGATCGGATCTCTAAACCCCTGGTGAGGCCGTCTGTGTGTTTCTGTGTCTCGGGTCAGGCTCCCGAGAAGCAGAGCCTGGAAGAGGGCTCCTTGATTCAGTGACTCACCGCTCTCAGGAGGGAAGCAAGGCAGGGGAGGTGGGAAAACTAAGCAAGGAGGTTTCCGTATCTCAGGCATGCAACAGTAGTCCCATTCTCCCTTTAAAACGAATTCTTATGTGGCCATTAAGCCCCAGACTTAGAGGATTTAATTTACAAGATGATTACATGCTCCTGTTGGGTCCAAGCTATTTGGGATTTTTTTCTTTCTGTGGATCGTAATTTGAAGACTTAGCTGGTAACATGTAGGGGCTACTCCTTCAAGACCTTGCCTTTCCAACGTCGCCTGTTTTCTGACATCGTGAAGCGAGTGCTTTGGGTAATCTGATATTGGGTTTAGCCAGACTATTATTTTCCCGTAAGAATGCAAATACCTTTGTTTGGCGGTGAGCGTCTCAAAGCTGCTCCTCATTACTCATTTGTTCAAGGCTGTCTTACACAGTCCTCCTGTCTTACCCACCAAAGGACAGGGTGACTCTGTTCCATGTGCTTGGGTCAAATAGCTAAGTCAGCCTGGAGCCTTCCCTCTCTTGCACACGTGGTGCAGGAGCAAATTGTCTCGGCTCCCCCTTCAGATCCGGGACCGAGACTCCTGGCTTCTCCTCCCACTGCGTGCTGTCACCTGGTCCAAGCCGTCCCTGTCTATGGTGCGGGTTGTTGACCGGCCTGCAGATGGCAATCAGTGTGACTGTTACCCTCATTACAGTGCACCGGCACACAGTAGCTACAACGATCCTGTTAGAATCCAAGCTGGGTCTCGTTTCCCCTTTACGAAACCCCTCTGAGGCTTTCCATCCATTTCAAAGTCCTGAATGGCCTTTTTCCTCGTCCTCACCTCCCACCCCTCCCCACCTTCTCTGGGCTCGCAGTCCCTTGAGCTCCTCCCTCTGCCTCCCCATTAGGCATAGGCTTGTGATTCATCAGTTCACTTCCTTGAGTCTGTTTCCAAATGCCACCTTGCCAGAGAGGCCTTCCCACCCACCATTCCCCACCTGTCTCCTCCTCTCTGCTTTATTTTCTCAAGGCACATACCCTTACCTGGCATATCTCCCGTTAACTTGTTGATTTCTGTCCCCCGAAATAGGAAGTAAGCTCCATAGGAGCGGGAACGTGGTCTCTTGTTCATTTCTGTGTTCCCTGTGACCAGTGCTCGTTGTCGTGGGTCAGTTATGTTTTTGAACGAACAAAGGAGTTGACAACCCACAGACATCCGCTCCCATCTACTCCGCTGTCCTGAAGCAAGTCCTGTCCTTGAAAATTAAAGACTCCTCCCCTCCTTGCCTAAAACTTCAGGAACATTGACTACAGTGCTAGGATTGCCTCGCTGGTCCCTGGGCATATGGGAAAGACCTATTCTCTTTCCTTAATCAGTTATTTTGAAGGAATAAAAGTAAAGATCAAAACCTAAGCCTTAATGGAGGGGAAAATACTCCAACAATTGACATTTTTAACAGCCTCATTGAAGTATGATTGACCATAGCAATCCACACATATGGAAATATTTATTGGGTACTCCCATATGATTGTTTATGCAGACGAACATGTCATCTGCAAATTAACACAGTTTTTCTTCTTTCCAATCTGGAAATTTCTCTTTTTTCCAACTGTACATTTCTCTTTTCGTGTTATTGAACTGGCTGGAACCTCCGAAAGGATATTGAGTAGAAGTCACAAGAGGACATGCCTTATAACTTTCTAGTAACTTATGATCCTAGTAACATACATATTATCAGGCTCTGTGATGGTGCCTCGCAAGTCACTGATGCCCTCAGTGTCTGGGGCCTTCTTGTCTCTATCCCCATAGTTTGTTTTGAGTAGTTTCCATTGTGATGTCTACAAGTTCAACAATCTTTTCTTCTGCAGTTTTTAATCTGTTAATAAAGCCACCCAATATATTTCCCACATCAGACACTGTAGTTTTTACTTCTGGGAGTTGAATTCAGGTGTTTTTATATCATCCCTGTCTCTACTTCACCCACCCCATCGTCCCTTTAGCTCCAGAATACATGGGCTATGGTTGAATACGTGTTTAAAGGCCCTGCTTTCTGATTTTGACATCCCTGTCAGTTTTGGTTTCAAGTGGTTGACTTTTCACCTCATTATGGATAGAATTTCCAGGCTTCTTTGCAAGCCTGATAATTTTTGGTTAAATGCCAGATATTGTGCATTTACCTTCTGCATGTTAGACGTTGCTGTGTTCCTATAAATATTTTTGATATTTGTTCCAACATGCAGTTTTGTTGCTAAGAACCAGCTGGATCTTCTTAGGTCTTGCTTTTAAGATTTGGTAGGGGAGGGCGAGCAGCATTTAATCTAGGGCTAACTGTTCTCCACTACCGAGACCCAACGCTTCCGCGTCTTCTAGCCCATGTCCCAGGAAGAGTGGGATTTTCCAGGCTGGCCTGTAGACACAAACACTATTCCCAGCTCCCATAAGCTTTGAGTAGTGTTTGCTCTAATTCCTGCAATGAGTGCTTTCCCCCGCCTGGTCATTCCCTTCCAGGGACAGTGTGGTCTTCAGTGCCCTTCAGGACACCAGTGGGGAGGGACCCTGTGCATGTTTACGGAGCTCTCCATGCGTGATCTTCTCTGGGAGTCTCCCACGGGAACTGAGCCCTTCTTGTCCACCTTGACTCTCTGCTCCGTCTTGTCAAGCCAAGGCGTCTGCCAGGCTCTGCCTTGTGCCTTGTCGTCCCCTGCCTGCACCACAAATCCCCCAGGGCTCGCCTTGTTCCCGTCTCTCAGGGACCACTCTCCTTCGTCGTCTGATGCTCAGCTTCTTGAAAACTGTTGTTTCATATATTTTGTCCCATTTTCTAGTTGTTTCATGTGAGCAGGTGGATCCAGTCCCTGTCACTCTTTCTTAACTGTAACCAGAGTTTGACCCCTTATAACTAATTTTGGCCCATTTGCAACTGAGTGGGAGTCCAGGGGGCGAGGTGCCCTCCAGTGTCTCTCCAAGACTCATACTTGCTTCTCCACCAAGACTTCCTGTCTTCTTTGGGACCCAACTCCACGACAGTTTCTGTCTTCTCCAGCTTTTACTCTTTCCTCCACTGGTTATAAATACACTTAAATATGTCCCAGGAAATTGTCCTCCAATCACTGGCCATCACTACTGAGTTATCACTCTGCCATTTTCACTCTATAATTTAACCCTGTGTATCTCCTACCTCATTTTCTGTTCACTCCTCAAGCCATTAAAATATGGTGCTTTTCTCCACCACTTCATTAAAACCACAATTTCCATGGTCACTAATAATTTGTATATTGTCAAATCCCAGAGACACCTTTCTGTTTACTCTATGTGACCTCCTATTGCGCCTGCGATGGTCTTTCTGAAAGTCTCTTCCTTTCTGAAAGTCTCTTCCTCCTGGGTCTTGGTAACCATCACTCACTTTGTTTCCCTTCTACTTCTCTTCCTGCTCCCCTATTTATGGACTCCTCTCTTCCCATTCATCCTTTAGTGCCAATGTTGGTAAGATTCACTCTTAGTCTTCTATTGAATTTATTCCTTGTGCTTTCTCACTTTTTCTAAAGTCAGATAAGTATAGTCAACCTTGATAGTCATTCCCACTTAGATACTGTCCCTCTAAAAATGCAGATTGCCCCATGCCGAAATCAAATCACCAACCTCTGCCGTTACTGTCCCATTGACCCCAAGTGGTCCTTTATCCCCATGAAGGCACAATCTCCATGTCGAAATTCATAATCATTGTCCATGTTTAATTAGTCAATAAACCCAGCTGAGTCTACATCTTAATTTTTCCTCAAATCTGTATATTCCGATTCACCCTCCATACTACTAACTTAATTTAGGGTTTTCTTACTTTTTGCTTAGATTACTGCCATAGCTTTTTATTGGAAGTCCTGTCCCTATTCATTCATTTCTTCATTCAGCAGATACTTATTGACTGCCCAGTATGTGCCCAACTCCGTTCTCAGCAATGGTCGTGCAGACATGGACCATCTGTAATGGAGTTTTATTTTCTTTATTATTTTTTAATTATGTTATGTTAGTCACCATATAGTACGTCATTAGTTTTTGATGTTGTGTTCCATGATTTGTTGTTTGCGTATAACACCCAGTGCTCCATGCAATCCATGCCCTCCTTAATACCCATCACTGGGCTCACCCATTCCCCCAACCCCAAAAAACTCTCAGTTTATTTCTCGGAGTCCATAAGAAATAGCACAGAGGACATTAGAGGAAGGAAGGGAAAAATGAAGGGGGGGCAATCGGAGGGGGAGACGAACCATGAGAGACTATGGACTCTGAGCCTTCATTTTAGATGGGGCAACGGGAGTCTCACAAAACACACGAAACGAAGAAACTAACAGCCAACAAGTCAAATAGCAGTTAGCGGCAAGTCCTATTCGAAGAACTTAGATTTTACAGAGAGGGAAAGCCTCTCAAAAGAGACGCTGTTTAGGATAAGATCTAAGTGGCAGGAAGAGCTCGGCCATAAAGAAAGGAGGAGGGAGGGCCAAGGTTCTTTAACGTTCTATCAGAGTTATTTTTCTGAGATGAACCTTTGCCGCCCCACATCCCTCAACGCAAACCTCTTCCGTGTTTGGCTTCGGGTAGAATCCAGGTCAGCTCTGATCTGAGCATAGGAAGCCCTGCAGACATGGCCCCCCTGGCCTCTCTGGCCTCATTAGTCTCAGTCTCAGTTCCTGCGGCCAGAACAAAGTACCACGGGCTGGGGAGCTTACAAACAACAGATTCGTCTTTCTCATGCTTCCGGAGGCCAGAAGTCTGAGAGCGGGAGGCAAGCGTGATTGGGTGAGGAGGGCACACTTCCCACTGGGTCCTTACCTAGCTCTGTGGGACCTCTTTTATAAGGGCATGAATCTCGTTCCCAAAAGTTCTGCCCTCACATAATCATCTCCCGAAGGCTCCACCTCCTAGCACCATCGCATTGGTCATTGGGTTTCCAACAGATGACGTTGGGGGGAGGGGAGCGGGACACAAACACTAAGACCATAGCAGTTGCTAATGCTTGTTCTCTATTACAGTCCTAGGCAGTCTTTGCTGTTCCTGAAATGGGTCTTTAATTACCACTTGCACTTCTGACGTACTTTCGCTTTCTAGAAGGTGATTGCCCACCTACCGAATGCACACACACTTTACTCAATGACTTGGCGGAGCAGGACTCAGGATTGTGGGGTGTTATCAGTGGTTCTGCCCACAGCATACTTGGAGTCGGGTCTGCCTTACCTGGGATATACTAGTGATGGGGGTCTAGGCACATTCTTCGTGGAAAGTTAACCCAGCCTCGGACTACTAGACTTCCTGTCAACACTACAGTAAATATTTCCAACCTGAGGAAATATCCAAGTGTAAAACTAAATTAACATGCAGGAGAATGTTTGAATTTATATTCATGGATAAAAGGAAATATAATGTCACAATTTGCTCTTATCCTTAAATGCCAATGAACGTTTAGTGTTTTTAATGTAAGCCTATGTATACACACAGTTACAACATATGGATGCAAGGGTATATTTAGTGTTACTAACCTAGTGCTCAGGTTCAGGTCAAGATGATCTTGGCGTTTATTATCCATTAACCCAGTCTCGGCTTCCTGTTCAAAAAAAATAATGAAAAACCATACATCCACTAGACATGTACTATTTAATAGGGTTTTGTTCTGGAATATAAGAAAGGTAAGATGATGCTATGGACTGAGTTGTGTCCTCCCCAGCCCCTAATTTGTATGTCCCCGCCCTATCACCCACGGTGACAGTATTTGGAGATAAGGCTTTCAGGGAGACCATTAAGGATAAATGAGGTCATAAGGGTGGGAATTAATCCAATAGGACTGGTGTCCTTATAAGAAGAGGAAGAGACCCCAGAACCTCTCTCCCCATCATAGAAGAGCACAGCCAGAAGGCAGCTAACTGTAAGACATGAAGAGTGTCCCAGAAACCAAAATTCCCAGCACCAGGACAGTGCAAAAATAGATTTCTGTTGTTTCCGCCCCCCAAAGTGTGGTATTTCGTGGTGGCAGCCTGAGCCGAGCAGCACAAGGATATAACCTCCTGAGCGAAGTAAGCTGTGAGTCTGGGCTGCATTTTAATTTCCCTCAGTAATTCCCTCTGGGGGCACCGGAGGACCGTGTGAGGTAAAAGGGTTAAGTAATGTTTAACCAGTAGGTATACTCAGGGCTTTTTATCTCCCCGAGACTTATTAGCACGCTGAGTATCAATTCACTAAGAATGAATAATACCTTGAATGACATCAGCTTCCGCCAACATGTAGAGGTTACTATGGTAATGGGGAAAGTTTTTCAGAGCACAAAACAGGAACCATGCTTGATATATTAGTCAGCCAGGGAAAGCAGGCACATATAAGTGGCCACATTCATTCCCTGAATGGTCATTTATGCGGCATGCGTGTTAGGAGTTCCTCCGTGTTTTTCCGAACATCAAAACTTTGGCAGTTGTATTGAGAATCTTGGCAGATTTACAGAAGTGTTAACACTCATTTTCAGAGCCTCGTTTTGGGGTCTTTTTTTTTTTTTTTTTTTGGTCTTTATTTCTTGGAACCCATATTTTCAGCAGGTTCACAGGGTTCGTAAACCAAACACTGAAGTGAAAATTCTCTCCAAGGACTGGACCCTGCCGTCCCTGTGATAGAAGTTTCTTCCCCTTCTGGTCCTTTAGAAATTACTTCTCTTGTCATTAATTATATTGGTCTTTTCTCGCACGAAGTTTTATCACACGGCCAATCTCTGTGCTTTTCTAGAACGGAGGGATACCAAACAAACATACTTCCTCTCATGACAACGTTATTATGCTGAGAGTGCCGACCCAAACTTTGTAGTGTGTTGTGGGTTTAGCAATGCATTCAACAAGCCAACAAGCTCGCATAGGATTTCCGTGCCTAAAACTTCCCAAATCCTCGTTCCGGAAGGAATGGTGAGCTCTGTGACATTTGCAGCAGGTGGAAGCCATGTTTTGCTGGGTGGAGGCCGCACACTGGGTTTTCCGGAAGAGGACCGGGAACTTGATGACATCATCAACACCGACCATAATCTCTGGTGACAAGCGAGAGTGGCATCCGATGGGCAGGTCTACACAGCAGAGCCGAATCCGCTGGGAGTCGCTCTACTGACAGACCATCTCTCTACTCTGGACTTGTGATTCTTCGAAACTGGGGGGACAGCAGAGTCTCGCTTCCCCACCACACTCTAGCTGATGGTTCAGTGAAGGAAATGGACCCAGAAAACCCACAAAGAATGTTTCTGAGCAGCCTTGGAGCTACGCCCATGGAGACGGAGATGGCCGTAGAGAGGGTACGGTGCGGTGACTTTTTTCTTTAGGAAGTGATTGAATGTTCAAGCAAGCAATGCAAATAGTTTTGTGAGGAACGAGGAAGGGCCAGAGACTTTGGACATCACCCACAAAAAGAAATAAGTTTCATGAAAGAATTCATACAATTATGTGTTTGGACTTACCCATTTTTTCCCCCAAAATGTAATGACTCTTCTAGAATAATAATTAACGTGCCGGAGTAGCCAGGCTTCTCTCTGATTGATGCACTCACAGTCTTGCTTTTACTGATCGTTTCAGGTTTAACGTGGAAGCATTGTAAAAAGCTTTGGTGACCAAAATGACTCCGATGTTCATTTCACAATGATAGGGACCCTTATGCTACCTTTATATATATTTAAAAAAACATTCTGGGAAATTGCAATTTGTTTGAAGATGAAAACAAATGTAGGAGAGCAACATTTTAAAGAGATCACCAACAATGTCTAATAATGTGTGGTTTTGGCGTCAGAACACATTATTATTTTCAATGCAGAGCAGAAATAAGTAGAAATGGCCGCCAAACCACAGGGTCTGGTTTCAAGAACCACAAGAACACTCACTTGGCTCTGGTTACGTTCACTCTGTGTGATCATCACGCTGGTGAATACACAGCGGAAAGGATCCCGGGAGACCTGGGACTCACAGCACAGTGCGGGAGCTTTCCATCCTGCTTTCTTCCCTCGTGAACCCTTACCCAATGCAAGGTAGCACTTGGAGTCCACAGGCAGGGGACAGTCCCCCAATTCTTTATCGCCTGGAACGCCAGGATGACCTGAGATTTGCAGGATCTGCTGCCTTTTCACCTGCCGTCGCTGAAATGATGGGGCGAGCTGGCAGATGGCCCAGGAGCCCTCGGTGGGCATTCCTTGATGCATCGGTGCAATCCGGACCCTTCCGTATTTCAGTTCCTGCTGTGTCTTCAGGCCTGCTCTCCTTGTCCGAGAAAAGGTCTGGACATAGCCTGCCATAGGCATGACACTCGGGGAAATTCTTCAGACCACTATTGATGTTTAAATCGAGAAATAGGTTAAACGACTAGTCAGGAAGCTGTCAGGACATATCAAAGGGACACTATTCAGAAGTAACGGTGGGGTGTGGGAAAGCCAGCACACAAGATTTCCTACTCTCTTTCAGAAGAAAAGTAAGGCAGCACACGGTCCAGTAAATGTCATGATACCTCCAAGAAGATTCCTCACACAGACGAATATTCTGGGTTAGCGTGTGTAAATGCACGTGTCTGTGAACGGATGGTTTGAGCGGCGGCGTCCTGGCCACGGGTGTGCGCTATGGCTCCAGAGTTTTGCCACTTAAAATCAGAGCTTAAACCGCCTGAGCCTCAGTTTGCTTATCCATAAAATGGGCATAATAATAGCAACTGCTTGCTACATTTGTTAAGAGACCAAGTGAGTTAATCCATGGAAAGCCCTCAGACCCTGTCTGGTGTAAGTATGTGCACTGGTATCACGATTAATGCTGGATTCTACAAAATAATCTACAAAAAAATGCCTCTGAAGATGCCTGGCCTCGCCTTCTAACCAGGCAGATTTGGAAAATGCATTGAGCCTTCTTCAGAAGCAATGATTAATTTCACCGTCTCCTTTAGTGCTTATTTCATAGAAAGAAACGAAAGTAACTATTAGAGAGGTTTAGACTTTATGTTTCAAAGTAGGAATGATAAATACAGTTGCACACTTCCTCTGTCTTCATCGTCATCACTCTTCAAATACATTCTGAACAATAGGAAGGCTCCAAGACTCGCACTGATTTACGACAAACTGGTTTTGGATGGGAAGCCGTTCTTTACTAGGACTTTGTAATTCCATTGACGGATAAATATAAGGTCTTTTGCCTTAGACTGACTGTTTTTGTTGTGGCAAAAATAAAGTTTATGCCGTCCTAATCATATCCTTTAAATCCAGTTTTCTTTTTCTTGTTATTTCATGGAAGGGGTTAAAATAACCTCCTTACGCATGTGATCATCCGAATGGATTTTAAATGTCGCTGACTCCGTGCCATGGTCATTCATTTCTTCTTCCGTCAAATAGATACATAAGATAGATAATGAGTACACAAGTTCTCGTAAGAGGCACACTGGCTGCCTTCATAGAATAAACATCTTAGTGGGGAAAAGAAATAATAAAGATAGGAAGAAGAATATTAAAATTTTTGTTATGACTGTGTTAGAAAGAAGGTGCCCATTCTCATGGAGGTTATGAGCACACATCTTTAGATTGGCTCATAGGGAAGGCTATCTCTGAGTCAGATCATGAAAAAAAATTTACATTTCTCAATGATGAGAAAGACGAATTTCATTCATATAGTCTAGTTTTAATTTACAGAAATAATTTTCAAAAGTCAGTAATTTCCAAGTAGTCCCCCCAAAACAGGATCCAAACACACTTTAAAATAACCCCTCCTCCCCACTTTTTTTTTTTTTGCTTTTTCTACTCAGAATGGCTTGTTTGTTTTTTTTTTGTTGTTGTTTTTTTGTTTTGTTTTTCAGAATGGCTTGTTACAAGAGATCTAAGAAACCCCACCCACCCACTTACTCAGTCTTATTCTTTTTTTATATATGTTGTGAATAGTATTCATGACAGCACCTTTGATTTGACATTAAGTCCTTTTCTGTTTTTTTTTTAATTTCAATAAAAATTTTAAAAAAAATTAAGACTGAGCCTTGAAAAATCAAGAATGCTAACTTGTGATTGGTCTCACAGTTTTCTATCTGATGAAGATCTCCTACCTAACTCAGGCCCCCTGTTCTAACCTTTCCTATCAGTCACTGAGTCCCAGAATAATATCCATGAATATTTTAGAGACTGACCCAGATAATAAGAAGAAGAAATGGGAGTTTCTTCTCTCCTGCTCTCAAACATAGGCATCTGCTGTCTTTCTTGTAAAACACGAGATTGGATAGCTCCTGCTTACTTGGGAGAACTTCAGTGAAAGTCTATTGACTTGGTTCATCACTTCAACTAACAATTAAATGTGCATGCTGAGGACTAATTTTGAAAGTGAAATATTTGATCACCGCAGGAGACTCAGAAGATTTACAAACTGCATGCTCTGGGAAAAAAAAAGCAGCACCAGGCTGCTTCCCAGTCATTTTTTATTCAGTGAGTTGTATGCCCAGGCTGCTTCCTAAACTGGGCTTATTAATTTCCCACTTGTTCTGAAAAGTATTCATTTTTTTCCTACTACTATAAAAACAATGAATGAATAATGTGGAAAAATTGAGAAAAATATTGAAAATATAATGCATTTATATCTCCGACACCCATAAAAGATGTCGGCATATATTTGTCTGATGATTGTCTTACAAAATTGGAGACATACTGTTCTTAAGAGATGTAATCTCTTTTTTCACTTTAAAATCTAAGAAGTTTCCTGAATCTTTAAATATTCTCCAAGAAGATAACTTTTAATGTCTTAGTAAACATTTTTAGCATTAGAAAAAAACAAACAAACAAACCTGGCTGCAGAAGATTCCGTGTGTCAATGTACTACCGCTTGTATTTAAGCATCGTTCCAGTGTTTGACTTTTTTTTTTTTTTTTTGGCTGTTTCTAAATTTTGTAAATAGAATGGGGATTGGCATCCTTCTTATTTTTCAAAAGATTTTATTTATCTATCATCTATCTATCTATCTATCTATCTATGTATCTATCTACTGAGGAGGGAGTGAAAGAGAGAACATCAAGCAGACTCACAACCCTGAGATCACGACCTGAGCTGAAACCAAGAGTCAGATGCTTAACTGACTGAGCCACCCAGGCACCCTGACATCCTTCTTCTATAAAGCTGTTTGTGTATTTCTAATTGTCCCCTTAGGATAAATTAGGAGTGTCATTATTGAATGAAAGGACATAAAGTTTGCACTGTATTTTGTATGCATGCCCAAATTAAAAAAAAAAGTCTCAACTCACACTCTTGGCACAGGCTGGGAATGTCTAACCTCATCCCTTTTACAAGATCTGGCTTGACTTTGCTGAAATTTGAAGGATGTGTGGTCTTTTCAGGAGAGGAAGATACATGTATTTCACTAAGTAAGAGAATGTTACTTAAGATGTAAGTATAGCAGTGCTCAGACAAAATTCATTGATCTAACCATTAACGTCATTAAATAATGGATTAAATCAAATAGGAATGGATTCGAGAGGCACCTGGCTGGTTCAGTTGATAGAACATGTGACTCTTGACCTCAGGGTTATGAGTTTAAGCCCCAAATTGAGTACAGAGTCTACTTTTTTTAAGTAACAAATAAATAATTACTTAATTAAATGAACACAACAATAAAACAAATAAAAAAAGAGAATGGATTAAATTAAATAAGGCATCTCCTAGGAATTTTATTGAAAGCATGCCAAAACAAAACAAAGGAGAAGTTCAGAACTAATGATATATTTTTCAAAAAAGCAATGAGCTAGGAACTTAAAATTAAAAAAAGAAGTAAAACTGAGAAGGAGAACAGAAAGTTGATTCTTTGACAGTAAGTGCAATGACGTCTCTTATCCACTCCAGCCAAATCACCCCCATATTCTAGGCTTATCTCCATTGTTCCAGGGGAATCTGAGAGCCACAGTTCTCAGGACGTCCTTTCCCTTGAGATTTCAGATTTTTGAGCCCACCAGTAATGTTTCACTGTAGATTTGGAAGGCCAGGGAAAAACACAGGGAGAGGCATTATGATTCCCCCCAGAGAAGCTGCTGGCATTAGAAGGGAAGAGTGAGTCAGAAGATGCTTCAGCAGCCTCGAGAAGAAAGCACCGCAACACGTCAGTATCTCGCACAGTAAACAGACTAAAACATACATGAAAAGAAGAACGACCCGCAGAAAGAGATTTATTCACGAGTGCAATCATAGTGAAGTCCTGGGTAAGATATCAATATACAGCACAGTGAAAACTGTGTCTTATCATTTCTGTTGATCCAAAAATGACATCAAAATTCCAACACGATGCCTGATTAAAGAAAAACATTTTTATAAAATAAGAGCAGTTAAAATTTCCTTACTGGGCGAGAACATGCGTGAAGTCAAACCCTGCCTCCTGCTTAAGGAAGAGCTGGGAACAGCCCCATGCAGATCGGGGCGGGGCAGGAAGACCCCTGATGGCACCATCACCTGCTTTCATCTCTTTAGGAGTTACTAGTCAACCCAGACAGACACAAGAGCAGGGAAAAATGAGAAATTGGTAAGGAGGCGGCAAAGCGATCGTTCACAGGTGTTATAACTCTACACCTAAATACACGGCATTAAATGGGAAAAAACCAGCTACTAAATACAAATACAATAAATACAATAAAAACTATTAAGTACAGGTCAGAAAGTGGTTGGTCCCGTTAATACCCCCAAACAAAAACAGTGTTTACTGTTTTTATCTTAAATTGAAACGAAAATATCAGATTTACTATAATGCCCCCCATCTCAGAAGGGAGGTTAAACTTAGTGAGAAATATGCAGGACATGTTGGAGAGAATTTTAAAAGTATACCTAAAAAGTGTATGCCACTCATAGGAGAGAAAATAGAGATTTTTTTTTAAAGATTTTATTTATTTATTTGACAGAGAGAGAGAGATCACAAGTAGGCAGAGAGGCAGGCAGAGAGAGAGGGGGAAGCAGGCTCCCCGCTGAGCAGAGAGCCCGATGCGGGGCTCGATCCCAGGACCCTGAGATCATGACCTGAGCCGAAGGAAGAGGCTTTAACCCACTGAGCCACCCAGGAGCCCCGGAAATAGCAATTTTTTTTAAATTGAAAGAACACTTAAGAATTGACAAAAAAATATTACAAACAACCCTATTTGCAAGTAGGATATATCCACATAATACATAGAAAAAGAAATTAAAATGCTGAACAATAGAAAGATGCTTACCTTTACTAAAAGTAGGAAAAATAAAAATAAAAGTAACCATGAGACTTCGCAATCCACAAAAGTTTAAAATGAAATCACATCCCAGATTGACAATATGGAGACACAGGAACTCACATCCCCATGAGTACAAAAGTCAGCAAAACATTTAGAGAACTTAAAAAAAAAAAAAATCTACCGCATTTTAATAGTACATACGTTATAACATATTTATAACCTTTGACCCAATCTTCACCTTAACGATGTCAAACATGCATGATACCTTGGGGTTGTGAGTTCGAGCCCCACGTTGGGTATAGAGATTGCTTACAAATAAAATCTTTTTAAAAAAGTGTCAGACACGCCTGATAAACAAGGCACTCTCCATGACTGGCTTGCTTGGGTCGTTCAGCGAACAGTGGACCTTTCTGGCTGTGCACACGGGTCTATTTCTGCAACAGGGAAGGTCGTTGATCAGAGTGGTGCTGGACTCTTCCTTGTTCCTCGCTAAATCCTGCACTCCCCAGTGCGAAGCCAAACAGAATGGGTATTGACCCTTTGAAAAGCCAATAACCCCCAGAAGTGGGGGCCTCCGCACCTCGTGGCCTCCAGCGAGCACCTCCCTGTGCCAAGGAGCCGATGGCCTTGCTCTTCTCCGAACCGGTCCTTTCACCTTCGGGATCTGTTCTCTTGGGTCCTTCAAAGTCCTCGGTCCATCAGTTATCCCACTACACCCTGCTTTTCCGCTGTGTTCGCTCTACAAACCCCTTTTTCTCATCAATATTTAAAATTGCTAAGGTCTCCCCATTCTTTAAAATAATGCAGGAAAAAATGGCAGAAGATTCCTTTTAGCCCTCTTTCTTCCCCAGCTACACAGCAGGTACACTGGAAAGATAACATCTACTCTCACTGGCCCTATCCCTCTCTCTATCTTCCAGCCTCCCATTGATTGGAATCTAGCAACTTCCCCCAACAGGTAACTGACATTGTTCTCTCTACGGATGTTGATGACACTCTCACTGTCGCTATGGACTTTTCTGTTTTAAGTTCTTGATGTCTCTCTGCAATACTGAAGAACAGTATGTCCTGCTACTCCTTTAGTCATTTAATCCATGGTTGTGCTTCTGGGACAATACGGTCTTGGGTGACTCGTTCTCATTCTCTTCTATGAGCTCCTATTTTTCTGTGCTTCCCTTAGAAGTTAATTTTCCCCAAGGTCCTCTGGCTGGGTGCTCTCCCCGTGTGCTCCCACGCACCCACCTGCTTTCTCTACCACGCATAAACTACTGGCTCCTGGATGGCTAACATCAATGCGGAATCATCTTCTGAGCTCTGATACGTAGAGTTGATTTCCCATGTCTCCATCTGTAGACCCAGCATGTTCCATAGGTCACTCAAACTCAGTACGTTCACGGTTGAACTTTCTTCCCCAAAGGTGTTCCTCCAGAGTTTCCTATCTCAGAAAAGGATACATTGGCTCAGACAACGCTGGCCTCCACTGGTTTCTTTTCTAACCTGATACAAAGAAAGAGCTTGTTCTCCAGCCCTCCCTGCAGCTGGGGGGACGATGTGACCTGGTTCTGGCAGAGGACCGTGGACAGCAGGTTTGTGGGGTCCTTACAAGCCTAGTCCTGAGGTTTACCCCCATTATCTCACATACTTCTCAAGGGGCCCAGAGGAAGAATTCTGCCAGGGAGCACTGCAGGACAAAAGACGCTGCCTAGCTCCGGCTGCACACTGAGTGCTGAATAAATGCTAAATAAAACCACTTTGTATTGGGGCTGCTGCAGCGTTAGACGTGTTTGTTACAGAAGCTTTGGTTCATTCCCCTGACGAATACAAATAGCAAGTTAAACACCCAAGAGACATCCGTAAGGTCTCCCCGGTCGGTGAGATTCAGTTCCTGTGCAGTGCTCTCCTGCCCTTTGTCCTCAGAGCAGGTGTCCAGGTCCAGCCGTCGTTGCCTGTGGTCCGAAGCCTTTAGAGTTGACCCTGACAATCAGTTTCCACGCTGCAGCCAAAGTGGGCTTTCTCAATGCAAATGCTCTTCTGTCTCATCAGAAACCCTTTCTTCATTTCCTGTTCCTACAGGATGCAAGTCTAACTCCTTAGCATAGCATATAAGGCCCTTAATTATGTGTTCCTCGCTTATCTCATCAGCCTTAAATCCCACCAGCTCCCTTTCTCATTCTACACATGAGCGGTCCTCAGAAGCATGGAAAACCTCCGATTTTCATCCTCCCACCTCCAGCCTTGTGCATGTTCCAGACTCTGCTGTGAATGCCCTCTCTCCCCGGCCTTTCTGATTCTGCTGTGTCCTGTCTGCTGGGACCCATGTGTCACCTCTTCCAGAAACCCCTTTGTCCTCCTTCCTACCCTCCCATCGTGAGAGCTACCTTGCCCTCCATGGACGGTCCTGCAACCTTATAACGGCCTGGGGACATGTCTCTCTCCCTCCATCTGCCACTGCACACTTCTCGAGAGCCAACCCTGCATCTTTCCTAGTGTTCTGAGCTCCTCCCACGGGGCCTGCCCCCCTAGTCATGCAACATAAATGTTCATTGAATTAGTAAACGAGTAGTGTTTGCTTTCATTTACCGTAGTGAGGATTTTATACTACTGAAGATGATGTGTACCCATAAAAGTGTGTGTCAACTCTGCAAATAATCATAAATGTTTAAGCATAATTATATGTGAATTATATATGGCAATTCGCATATGACCTATGAATCACATGGTATGAATTATGATATCATGGACCTCATTTCTCTGACCTTTAGTAAGGGCACTGAGACAAAATGCGACTCAATTTTTCCAACTCCCATACGTTTCTCAAGTTATTTCTCCGCCTGGAGCGTTCTCTGCCTTGTCGTTACTTAAAATCTCTCCTTTCCCTCCAAGGAACCCCGAAGTTCAACCTCCGCTTGGATGCCCACCCTCTTTTCGCCACCCATCACTGCTCACAGTTCTTTCTGGTGCCTTTGACTTTTGTGTTTTGTTGTTTTTTTTTTTTTTGTATCATTTCATTGCGAAATATTGTTTTCCTATATGTAAGGCAACCTCCACATATCGCTTTCAGTTTTGTATCCATACAGAGTCTGGTAGAACTCCGCGCAGGGTAGGCACTTCGTGAATTTTATTTACGTTAAATGTTGGGGATTTCAACGTCAGAATCACCAAGTCAGTGCCGGAGTCTTGATGACACCAGGGCCGTCCAGCGCAATGTTTCCAGAACTATCCTGAGCTTTTTACACATTCTCGTGTATAAGTATATACCTTGTGTATACGTATAATTAATATTGCCCTTTTGTAAATTATAGAGATAGAGTAACTGGCCAATGTGTGCACAGCTGATAAATAGAACAATACCAACCACTATACTATGTCCTTGGAGTAGCGACACAGTGGCGATGGGATTTTTTTCTGCTAAAAAGACGGGGTGGGGGAGAAAGAAGTATATTTCCCTTTAGGTAATTCGGCTTATTTTATCCAAATATTAAAAG
Organism: Potos flavus; assembly: GCA_028534135.1. Lineage (NCBI taxonomy): Eukaryota > Metazoa > Chordata > Mammalia > Carnivora > Procyonidae > Potos > Potos flavus. The sequence goes on from CM052883.1 coordinate 2,934,382, forward strand.
ACATTTTTTGAGAATCTTAGTTAATTTGATTGAATTTTCGTAGACATATATGAAATATGTCTGCGTGTATGTAAATATATGTGCGTATACGTACATATATGTGGAATTTGTGTGTAAGATATAAATACACATTATGTAAGATATTTTAAGTTTTATACACACCCACACATAAAATCTACAATGGATAATTAAGTCTGAAATAAACCAAATTTATTTCGAGGATCCAAAATATGTCAGGAGGCTTAGGCGTGTAATTATACCTACTGAGTGGTTGTAACTCTCTCGGAAATGTTGGCTCCCTTCGCTGACGTGGTTTTGATTCTAGGGGCGGTCAGGGGGTCATCTTTGCTCTCTCTCTATAGATGACGCTTCGGATTAGCCTCTCCCTAAGTAGCCGAGGGCCCGCCTGGTGCTCTCATTCTGTCTCGCTGGGGCTAATGATGAGATCCACAGAGAGCAGAGGGCCCCCTGCGTTCAGGGACACCCATTCGTTTGGAACTATCAAGGCGGTGCCCTTTTCTGGGTCACGGAGAAGTGGGGCTTGTTTCGTCTAACTCTCCCGGGTTGGCAGGGATCTGTTTCTCAGTGCTGCCCCCGCATGATCCCGAGACCCTACAAGAAGAGTCCAAGATGGGAGTCCCGAAAGCTATGGTGTGGCCCTTTCTGTCCACTGCCCTGCGCCCCCCCAACAGTGGAACCCTTTACTCCCCCCGATCTGATGTGTTGCTGAGCCCAGCAGTGGCAAAGGGGAAGCCAGCACGAAACAACAGATTATTAGGGCTGCTGCCGGGCTGGGGGGATGTTAAGCATCTGATCGGATTTCAGCTCAGGTCATAATCTCAGGGTCACGAGATGGAGCCTCAGGGCGGGCTCAGAGCCTGCTTAAGGTTCTCTCCCCCTCCCGATGGCCCAGCCCCTCCCCCTGCACGCACCTGCACATATGCTCTCTCTCTAAACCAAAAACAAAAATGAAAAACGGTTTCTCAGAACCCCCCAGGGAGCTATTGCCTCTCAAATGACACACCCTAGGCTGTCCTGAGTCAAGCGTGAACACCCAGCTCCCCAGGACTGTCTCTCCTTTCTGGGGAATTCTTAAATACCCTATTCATTGACAACACCTTTGCAGACCTTTCTTCACTCTGGATTCTGGTGACAGAACCAAGATGGCAGCCAGTTTGCTGGACCCCCAAGGCGGTGTGTTAGTGGGATCATCTCAGTGACTTGACTCCCCCCATCCGTCTGCACCATCTCCTCACTCTCAGCTCCCACTGGGCCATGTGACTTACTGTGGTGGGTGGCATTTAGCCATCAGGGTGTTGGGTCTCTCTGACCTCCGCCACCACCATGAGCCTGTGCCCAGGCTAGCCCACAGTCCCCATAAAAGCCCCAAGTTTCCCCTCTTGCCTCAGCAACAGAGTAAGATTCACATCCTTTGCTGTATTTGTGTCCATCCAGAAATGGGTAATTACACTTGCCAAATGTTAAAGTCAGCAGTCCGCGGACAAGTTTTGGAGAGCTTTTTCTTTATTTTTCTATTAGGAAAAAATGTCAAACTCACTTAAAATAATTCACAATAGTAAAATGAATTCCGTGTTCTTATCATCCAATTTGAACTGTCGTTAACATTGTCCCAATCTCGTTTCATCTCCGTCCCCACCCTGAAAGCAAATACCAGACATCATGCCACTTAATCTCTGATAATCTTTTGCCACCTTCTTAATGTTCCAAATAGATTGCTTTTCATAAGTCTGCATTGGAGTGATGACTAGAAATGAGGAGCAGAGTGGACGATGTTAGGTTCTTCATGTGACCCATATTTTTTCCAAAAAAAAAAAAAAAGAAGAAGAAAATCAAATAGAAATACAGTGGATTTTTTTCCGCCTCTACTGTCCTCAAAATAACTGATGCACCACAGAATCTGCTTATTTTAAATCCTCATTCATCTCATTATGAACAAAGCAGTTAGTAAGATTTTAGGCTTGGCTCTAACCAACTTGATAAACTCTATTTGAAAAGATTTACAAAGCGAACCTAGTAACGTAAAGTCAAGGCCATAAAATAAAGGCAACACATGTTCAGTTAACTTCTGTTTCTAGATGTCAAAAACGCTTTCGTGGCCGAGGCCTGTGCAGAGTCAGAAGTTTCAGATTCAGGTCCCAGGCCTGCTCAGTAAGGAGGCATGGACCTCATTACCTCCCTTCAGTGGAATGTCTGGGTTCATTTGCGAGGGCTCCTGGAACAGAGTGCCCCAGACGGGACAGCCTGAACAATGGACATTTATTTTCTCACATTACTGTACGAGAGAAGTCTGACATCAGGGTGTTCCTTGGAGTCCTCTCTCCTGCCTTGCAGACCGCCATCTTCTCCCCGTGTGCTCACGTCTGCCTGGATCCTGATCTTCCTCCTCAAAGGAGACCAGTCAGATTGGACCGGGCCCACCCACATGACCTCATTTTACCTTAACGAGCCCTATCTCCAAATGGGGTCACATTCTGAGGTACAGGGGGTTTAGGCTTTAACATATGAATTTTGGCGGGGGGACACAATTTAGCCCATAACAGTGTCCTGACTGAATGAGTTGTCATGAGGGTGAAGAAGATAACGTTTACAAAAGCTACTGTCACCTGTAAAGCACTACACAGAATGTATTTATTGTTTGGTCATAATGCATTTTTTAACCCGCCAGAATTTAATTATGTGAATCAACTCTATTCAGTGCTGAGCTAGCTGAATGTAGAATCCTTATGTTTGAAAAATTCATCATACGCAAGAGAATCATAATTAACATATACTAAATGAAAGGCATGTGTGCATGTGTGAGAGAATGTGTATCTGCGAGAGAGTGTGTGTGAGAGAGAATGTGTGTGTGTGAGAGAGTGAGTGAAAGAGAGCATGCAAGTGTGTTTGTGGGAGTGCATGTGTGAAAGAGTGTGCAAGAATGTGAGATGGGGTATATGTGAGTGTGAAAGTGTGTGAGAGAGTGAGTTGTGACTATGTGTGTGAGAGAAACTATGTGAGTGTGTTAGAGAGTATGAGAGTGTGTGTGTGAGAAAGAAAGTGAGTGTGAGAGTGCATGTGAGAGAGTGTGTAAGAGAATATGAGAAAGAGATTGTGTGAGTGTGTGACAAAGAGAATGTGTGTGTGAGAGAGTGTATGGAAGAAAAAGTGTGTGTGAGCGAGTGTGAGAAAGAATGAGTGTGAGAAAGTGTGTGTGAGAGTGTAAAAGAGAGATAGACAGAAAGAGAGAGGAGGGCGTTCTGGGGATTGCCCAGAACTGGAGGCCATCTTGGAAGCTGACTGTTTGAACCAATAATGAGGGAGTGCTATTGCTTCGAAAAATACTAGCTTTTGTCAATATGACATGAAAATTTGTTCTTTATGTTATCGAGGTGAAATGAGTTTTCACCTGTTTCTTTTCATTATGAAAATAACTCAAGGGTCAAATCATTTGGGAGTTATGTTTACTATCCAAATACCTTCTTTTATGGAATTAATTCTAAGTTGAGTGTATGCATTGTCTTGAAGTGTATCAGCCCAAATTAACTGCTTTTGTGATTCTGTAAGTAAAATTTGGGGTAGAGAATGAATATAAGGAATAGATTCACATAAGTATGAGGATTAAAAGTGTGCATGGGGAAGAGCTCACTCTTACTGGTCCATTAGCAGATGAAGAAAAGGTTGGTAAAATATTCCATATTTTTTACACTAAAAAAATAAGGTATAATGAAGCATTTTAAGGTCGATTTAGCACACAAATTAAGATATCTAAAAAAATTAAAGCACAAAATCACAGTCCTTGTAATGCTAGCAACGCTCATTATGTTAAGGGGCAATTAAGCTGGGTAATAAGTGTTTGGGTTATGCTGGTAGGAGGCGTCCTGAGATGTTAGTTCAGGGGACAGATGGAGAATTCATGATTCCGTGAAATGAAGTGGAAAGTGAAGAATCTGGAGCGATTGTCACTTGTATGTTCTTGGATGTGAGATCTGAATTGGATGTCAGGCACAAACACTGCCATCCAATATAAATAAACTAAACATTTCTTACGAGAAAAATTATAGATGGCATGTCTTAAAATATACAAAATGAGGAAGGAATAAATCTGAAGTTTCTTGATGGCCAAGATTAAGAAACAAATATGAACATAAAACTCTCAGTTCTCTGCCGCTAGCGTTTCTGAAAAGGGTGAAGCGTGGAAAGTTCTGGAATCAGTGATTTGTTAGCTCCTGTAGATGATCAACCATAGATGACTCATGAGTCTCATCGTCCGTAGAAAAGTGCAAAGCTATTCCTATTTAGGGAAGGCAATCTTTTGGACAGGGCAATCTAGATGAGCAAAATGTGTGTGTGTGCCTGTGTGCACATGTGTGCCGTGAAAAGGCCAACCCAGTCAACTGTGGGGTTGCATATGGAGACAGGATATAATATAACCGGGAAGCCAGATTTTACCTGAATGTATGAACTAGTCAAGGAAACTCGTTGATTCAAGACACACAGGCGCCTTCCTCTTCTCCTAAAGACAGCAATGGAGACCGGGTGAGGAAGGGCGGATATCATGGCATCTCTGAATGGAAAGGCGCCTTCCTGCTGGTCAGCACTTCCCTTGGTAGCAGAGGAAACTGAGGCTTACGAGCAGCATTGGTTCACGGGGGCGAGTCCTACACAGCTGCACAGGGGCCACAAGCTTAAGGGGACAGCTCTGCTCTCACTGTGGTGGAATTATTCACAGACTCAAACAAGGGGTCCCTTATTTCATTTTGCATTCATTGTGCAAAGTCTGCAGGCATTCCAGGCACCTGGGTTAGCATTCTTTCCATGGTGTGTGCAACAAGGTGGTGGGAGCGCCATTGGCTCCACCTAGTGCCTACCTGCCCTGGGGAAGACCCTTAAGTTCTCTGGCCTCAGTCCACTCACCTCTAAAATGGGGACGTGGTAGAACCCACTTCATAGGATCCTCTAAACTACTGTAGGAACAGTGCTCATCACCATGCCTGACGCAGGTAACGGCATACGTAACTTAGCTGCCCTTTTGATTGTTTTGTTGTGTTAGTGTGAAACCATTAACGAAAAAAGTCTGGTCCAGACTGCCAACAACCCTACCCAACCCGGGCTCAACTCACCAAGGTGCTTGTGTAAAATCCATCAGTCAAAGACTCAAGGTCACTTTTTACACTTTCAATGAAATAATTGCTTTGACTGGTTGGTTATATGCTATCTAGATAAATCGGACACATACATTAATGTCTAAGGCTGTCTGAAGACTTAAAATGAGCCCCACCAGTGGAATACAGATAGTTGCTTGTTCTGCTCCAAATAAATACTAACCATTAGTAATAGTCTCCTTATCCAGTTATGGGCCATCCTGCGTATAAGAAGGGGCTTTTGAAGGAGGTAGGCGGGAAGCGGGACAGGGACAGGAAGAGCACAGTTAAGAGACGGCAGGTGGACATGTCCACGAGATTGTCCTCTGAGTCCTTCCGGATCAACATTTGTGTTCAGCGAACCCATGGACCCACTCTCCCATTAAATGTCCCCACGTGAGTCATCTAGGTGGCCCCATTTCCTTTGGCTTTCAAGGCCAAGGAGATCACTTGCCATGGAGAGGAAGGACCATGTTTCTGTGAAAGAGCGAAAGGGTAAATTCACAAAGAGCTGACAAGAAAAGTTTCATGCCCAATCTGAATACGTAGGAAGACATTAGTTTTTGCTGCTGTTTGAAGGGAAAGCACATTTCGAGTTCACCTTTAAATACATGATTCGTCAAGGTGCTGTTCTGTAAAAATTAATATAGTAATTAGATACACGATGAACCAATGTGTAGGGAATTGTGGGTCTAATTATAATACACATTTTTTTTAAATTAACTAATTTGAATCATAATATCAGCCAATTTGCACACCCCAGTGCGCTTCTTCCCTGGCCGAGAATAACAAAGTAGACAACCAACCCAATGGAAACGTTGCATGTAATGAAACTCGAGAGGGTCATGGGTCCCCTGGGTGACAGGTGTTATTAAAATTTGAAAGGACATTATTGTTACAGTTGGGCAGGGAATTTGGAATATTGGCATAGCAGGGCATTAAGGCCATCTCTCTTCCACAATGCACCTAGTGATACTAGAGAAAACGGGAACAAGCGCTATATATTTGAAATAAGGCAGGATGCTTAAACCATTTATCTTGAAACACACGCGTTCTCAGTGCATGCCATTTCTGTGTTTGAAACACCGATTCTGCCTGTCCCCCGAATCAACCCATTTTCCTCCTTCCTGTTTCTCTCTCTCTAATATTTTCAAGGGGGAAGCCTCACATCTAGAGATAAGAATGCAAATGACTCATGCTCTGAGTCTGAATCTATCATTTGCATGCAATTAAATGATTCACATACTACTGTGCTCTTGGAAAGGCATCCCCTGAAAAATATCTTCATTATTTTTTCCCACCACACACAAGTAATAGGCTAGACTATCCGTGCAGACTCCGTTCTTTTAAAATATTTTCTAAGCCAATTGTCCTCTTCCTTTGATATTCACGTTCTTATAGCCCTCAAATTTTATCACATCTTTACGCCATTGATGTACCCTGAATGTCATAGAGTTCGTTCTATGACATTCCTCCAGCTTCATGGGTATGGCAGACGGAAGGATTATAAACACCTCGGGGTATCATGATTTCTTGGTTATAGCTGAAGTCGCACTGGATTTGCTTAGTCTCCAATTGCAAACTCTTTTGCATAAACATGTCTTTTTCAGCACCGTTCCTCATGACTTTCCAAGTATATCCCCTGCTGATCAGCTTGGGTCCAGATTGCTGGTCCCTGGGTCCATTAACGTGAATTACCCAGGCTAAATATTACCTCGTTATTTCCCGTGAGAATTCTTAACTTTTCTTGTTCCATTTTAAATATTAGCTTCCTTTCTTTGGTGATGCTTACAACGCTTTCCAAATAAGGATCAGTTCAGAAATAACAAAGCAATTGCTGTTTGTCCTCATTTTCCCAGCCAAAAATAAAGATGTATAATAAATTCGGCATAGTGTTACTCTTTTGATAGTAACTTCTCTTGAAATCAGTGCCTCATAATTCAGTTGAATTTGTCAGTGTTTGCCTCTCCCGTGCTAGTGCTAAGTAATTGTGAGCTAATTTCAGTTCTTCAATCTATTTTCTTCTTTACATACAATGCACTGCATATGTTGAAGTAGCTTGAAGAGATTTGTTTTTACCTTGAACACTACTTTGTCCCATGCTCTCTCATGCAGTTGTGAGTTGCCTGGTAGGCAGGCTGGGGAAAATGGATTATGCTTAATAGTGTTATTTCAGGGCACAGAAGAGGACACTCACACAGGTGCAAAAAAAGGAGGGAGGAGATCTAATAACTAAAGATAACAAAACTGGAATGCACATCTTTGCAAGGTCTTGAGCTCTCTACCACGAAAAATGGAGCAGAGGCTAGGCAGACGCTACCCAGCTGGTTTTTGCACTAGAATTTTAGATGGGTGTGTGTGTGTTGGAGGGCGGGGGGCGGGGCGGTTGTTATCTCTGGCATGATTCTTTATTATTTTGTCTCTTATCTGAAGTTTAGAAAATTATCAGTAGACATGGAATCCATCAAAACGGGAACATCGACAGTGATAAGAAATTGATAATCGACAAAATTTCCATTTGGACTTGCAGCCCTATTTTGAGTTTTTCCCATGAATTGTTTTATGTCGTACTCTTAGTGGCCACACCTGAAGAGGGGAGACCCCAGACACCCTTTCTCAGGGATTAGTGCATATTAAGGGTGTTCTGATCTCCAAATTCCAGTGTGTGGGAGGAGGAGGGGAGGTGTTTACCAAACCGCCAAGCAGTTCTCAGGGACAGCAGCTCAGAGTCCTACAATTAAACCTGGTCCTGACACTATGTGCCCAGAAATAGGATCAGATTCTGCAAGTGAAGGGCTTCGTCCCACAAGATTGCCCTCCACCTCGGATGCCTATCACAAGCCCAGGCTGTCGCCCATGCTCCAACAGACAGGCTATGGACTGGAGGTTCCAATGACCCCTTCGTTGGGTTCAATGAATTTGCTAGAGTGGCTCACAGAACTCAAGTATTTTAGTTACTAGATCATCAATTTGTTATGAGAGGATCACAGCCAGATGGAAGAGATGCTTCGGGCCTGGTGTGGGGAAAGGGCGCAAAGCTTCCAATGTCCTCTCGGAGTGCAACCTTCTCCCCAGATCGCCAGATGTTCAGGAGCCTGGAAGCTCTTCAAACCCCATCCTTTATGGAAGCTTCCTTACAGAGGCACAGCTGATTAAATCATCGGCGATCGGCGATGGGTTCAACCTCCACTCCCTCTCTCCTTCCCAGAAATGAGGAGGTGAGACTGACAGTTCTCTAGTCCTGGTTGGTTCCCCTGGCAACAAGCCCCCATCCTTAGGTGTTTTCCAAAGGTCACCTCATTAATGTAGCAAAAGACACTTTATTGCTTCTCGGCCTAGGACGTTCCAAGAGTTTTAGGAGCTCTGGGTCGGAAAGGGGAGATGATGACTAAATACATATTTCTGATTATAACTCACGATATTATCGTGTGTCATAGCCCAGATAGATGCTTATCTCTGCCTAGTCTTAAGCCAGCCTGTGGTTTTAGGTGAATTGGAGAATGAACCCCAAACAAACTAAATGCATCGGTGGGATGAAGGCAGCATGAGGACGCAAATCGTACGCCACAGAGAGACCTGGGCTTCTGCCGTATCCGCACCCTGAGGAAAGATTGGGAGTGAGAAGTAACTACTTTCTAAGGCCAAGATGCAAATATGGATTTGACCTTATATACTATCCATCCAATGATAAAAAAGCAGTTTGGTTCTAAGAAAAAAGGCTTAAAGATAGTTTCTGATGAACCACAACCACTAGGAACTCTTCCCCCACCGCTGGTGATTTCCCTCTGAGGGGCGGCCATGCGGGCCACATGGGTGGCAGCCCCTGGCGACATTTTCTGAGTCGCCAGAGCACAAAGAGACCCTGTAATTCATTAGCCGCCCAGCTGGCAGGAACCTGTAACTCAGCTCATCAGGAAGACACACAAACAACGAAGACCCGACATGCCTGCTGGCAAGGCTCCGATGGGGACAGTCTCAGAGGGTGTGCTGTGTAGCTGGTCCGACCGGGGCACTGGCCAGAGCCCTTGGCATTCGCGGCCCGAAAGCCGCCGCAGGTGATACAAACCGAGGGGCGTGGCCGTGCGCCAACGAAACCTCACTTATGGACACTGACATTTGAATTTCATAGAAATAATATGTTTCATGAAACAGCCCCCTTCTCTTGATATTTTCTAGCCATTTACAAATATATAAGCCACTCCTAGCTTCGGGGCCATAGGAAAGAAATTGGGATTTGGTTTGAAGGCGAAAGCATGCTGACCCCTGATCTAGCATGTTAAAAAAAAAAGGAACAACAACAAAATAAAACTACTGCCTTATTTTAAAATAGTTTTGGGATAGGGTCTGGTCGTTGTCACTATCCAGCGATAACTGTAGCGATTAGGATAGGTATTGTGAGTGCCGCTGAAAAGGGGATTTTTCAAAGCCTACCCACAGGGCATACCGAGCAGTGCTAGGATGGGCCGTTGAAATTGCTGTTCAGGGGTCAGGTCTGGGGGTGCACCGTAAGCTTCCCCTCTCTCTTTTGGCCCACACACCTGTAACACAACCTCCCTGGCTCCCGGAGACTGTGGTGTTGAACCCTGTGCTGTGCAGGGGGGGGAGGAAAGCAGAGCTTCACTGGGGAAATGGAAATTTTAAATCCACAAAGCCCACATTAATTGGAGAAGTGGACTCCACCTCTGTGACAACAAAGAAGCCTCCTGGATAATTCTTGATCCCACAGAAAATCGAAGAAGAGTTCGTCAGTCCTGTTTCAGTAGAATCTGCTAGCTGCCGACGGCAGGAGGGCAATGCCGCGTGGACGCTGCATTTATTTCCCTGACGTTGGCATAATCTGGGAAGGACAATGGGGGCTTTCACTTACTCATACCTGTTTACAAGTCGGTAATGGAAAGCGACAAGGTTATCTAAATACAAATTCAATGTGGGCTTAATCTTATTCGGTTATAATAGGAATTTCAGCCAGGAGCTGGTCCATGCCAAATGATGCCTTTTTCTAGAGCCACGGCTTCTGCTTCTATCTATGATTCAAATATCAAAGAGACAGATGTGAATAGCTAACTACATCTGCAAAAATACTGCAGTGTTTACAAAATAAAATGTCCCAGGTAGAAGAAAAGATGCGGAAACTTGGCAAAATGGTGGAGCAGCTAGCATTCCGAGCCATGGAGAGAAACCGGTGACATACTCGAAAGTCAAGTACGACTGACAGCATGTCGCTGACAAATCGCGCAGTCCGTTGAAGCTTCAGGATGGAGATGAGAACTGAAGTCACTCACGATTTATTCAGTGGCAATTTAGACCCGAGTCAACATAATTCTATCTTGAAAGATTCCAGTCTTCTCTCCCAATGGCAGAAGTTCAAGTTGAGTGATAACCCGTTTCCAATCCCAAAACAGCCTGGTGGAGATAAATGCTTATTAGGTTTTATTTATTTATTTTTTCCCGCTCTTCACTTCTCCAAATTCTTGCTAGTATCTGTTGGCACTGTTATCCACTCTCTTCCTCCTATTCTTAAATTTCACGCAACTGTCCTACTCTAAATTAAAACAGAATAGAGTCAAGTGTTTTACCAATAAATCTGATGTAGACATTTCCTTGTTTCGAGACATTCCCTGATGCTCTGGTGGAGGAGGGGGATGGCAAAATTGTAAACATCCATCTCGGTATTCCGTCCTTTGGTTGTTCACGGGCGCACTAAATGGGTGATCCGTCTACATCTGCACCAAATCTCCCGTCCTGGGCAGCACTTACGTGGGTTGAAGATGCCTGTTCTATGTTCTTATATACATAATGTTTGAATTTTGTCGTCTATAAAATTAACAAAATGATATTTTGAACCTCATGTAATAACATTTTAAGAGGCCGGACCCTCACTCCCGGCTGAAGCACATTCGATGTCCTCCTTCATGGAGGTGACCGTGACGTGGCATTTCCTCTGACCCTTTGGCTTTAGCTGAACCTAGCTCAGGTTTTGGGGTACTTGGGGTTCAACACCAGCTCCATTACTGAGCATCTCTAGTTTTTAAGGGTTATTTCATCATAATCAAACTTTAAAAAAAAAACAAAAACAAAAACAAAAACAAAACTTTTTTCTTTAGTTAAAAGATTTTTATTTATTTATTTATTTATTTAGAGAGCACGTGAGCAGGGGGAGGGACAGAGGGAAAGAAGCTCAAGCAAACTCCCCACTGAGCATGGAGCCCCATGAGGGGCTTGATCTCACAACCGTAAAATCATGACCTCAGCCGAAATCAAGAGACGCTCAGCAGACTGAGCTACCCAGGTGCCCCACTAATCAAACCTCTTTTCACCTCTGTCTCTCAAGACTTCATCTAGAGTTGGGAAACACATTGCAACCAATCCGACGTCGCCTTGTTAGAGTTGACATGCATCTCATCTCATTAAAAGCCCTTTTGTTTCCCAGCATAGAAGTTCAGACTCTCTGCGGCGCCTTCGTTGGCTTTGATGATACTCCTGTTGCCTGGTGTCTCTGGGATCTTCTCAGACAATATCAGTAACTTGTTCAAGTTCCCATAGTCAATAAAGTCAGAAGAATGTCTAGAACTTGCTTATATGTTTCATCCAAATGTATATGGCCAAATGTTGAGAATCTGTAAAGCATAATACATACGTTTCATATGTATATTCAAATACATATTTTGTGTATATTTTTATATATTTCATATGTGGTATATGGGAAATTCCATGTGTATATGTGTATGTATGTATGTACCTACACATACACTCTTAGATCATGAGGCATCTGTGAAGATGCTATTTGTTCAATAAATTTATTGGGTATCTACTCTGTGTAAGGAACAGTCTTAGCTGTTCTGAATAATTTGTGTGACATATAAAGAGGTATATAATTGTCTGTTTTATGAGCCATTTCTGCTTTGCTTTTGTACATATTTTACAGTAAAACTGGTATATTTTAAGGCAATTATACATATATATAATATATGTAATATTTATATATCTCATAGAATGAATATATACATACATATCTTCAAAAATATTCATTCTTTGAACCAATAACTTATTTCAATTCCAGGAATTTATCCTAGGGAAATCATCAGATTTCTTTTACAAGAATATTTGTTGAAGCATTACTCATCAAGAAAATAATGGAAATTAAGTAACTAATACTTTCAGTGAGCCTCTTTAATTTGAACACCCCTTTATGGAAAATCCAAGTAGTATTTCGTTATTCCTGAAATTAGCCATTAAACCTGTTAAGGCATGTGGCTACTTCATGCTTCACTAGATTAAGCCAACTGAGGCCCTTTAGCCTCTATAAGTATGGAAATATCAGGGAGTTGTTTGAAGGCCAAGAAAATTAGAATTGAATGCCCTGAATTTCTTATTTCTTTGCTACTAAAACCTGTGCTGAACAGCTCAAGCCTAATGCCACTGTGTGGGCTGAAAGCAAAGTTGTTTCTTGCTTGGACAGTGGAGGGCGGGCAGCCATGGTGGCCCAGAGAGGGGCTCCCACTTGAGCGTGGTGGCGGGACTCCTCAGGGAGGGAGCTGTCTGCCATGGAATGTCAGGGCCCCAGCAGTGGGACGAAGTTGTCTCCCCTGACGAGTGGTCAGGCCTGGAGATTGAAGCCCAAGTAGGTTGAGGAGGGAAGAGAGTAGTAGGGGAGATAGGAAATTAGTAATCCATAGAGAGAGTGACCCAAAAAGTAAACACCTAAATGATGACTAGAAGTAGGCTTTTATATTGTTAGAGGAGGAGTTACAAAAACAGGAAAGAAGGTGACTAGAATAATATTCTCAAGGTTGATTGTGTTGGATGTGTTGGTGTGAGCTCACCGTTTTCAATACCTGTTTCTAGATAAAGAAATAAATATAAATGTGCATATGCATGTGTTCCCCTAGCTCTCCCCACTGAGGGAAACTGAGAGCTGTGTCCCCCCATGAGAATGAGCAGATCCAGTGCCCATTTTCCACTATAAAGAACCAAGGCTCTTTGGAGAAATGGTTGGCCTCAAGGCTGGACCAAAAACATTACCCAATGAACCCACCAAATCTTGTTTGGCCAGAAGAAAAATAAGTGCTCCAAGTATGGTGGGAATGTCTAAAGGACACAGAAGCCAGTTTGAAGGGGCAGCACTGGTCCTCTCAAGGACAAGTGAAGCATCAAAATACATAATGAAAGTAATAGATTGCAGTCCACTGGATAAAAATGAGGACCCTTACCTTATATGACCTTGGAGAAATATAGCCAAAACTGAGTTAATAATTTGAAAGTATGATGAAGAATAGACTATTTTCATATTTCCAAAGTATTTGCTCACAAACTATGTCCTGATTATAAGGGAGGAAAGGTTGGCCCATCAGTGGAAAACCTGGAAGACACCACCTTAATTCACTATCAAAGGGAATATCCTGAGTGTAGACAGATCAATATCTTGTGTCGCTCAAAGGATAGCACGCAAAGAACACAGTGTCGTGTCTACAATTCTCCAGCCAAAGACGCAGACCCTGTCTCAAATCATGAATAAGAATCAAATTCACGTGGAGGACTGTCCCCATAAATAACTATTATGTGATCTTCAAAAGCATCGAGATCAAGACTTCGAGGGAAGACAGAGGACTTTCCCAGGCTGGAGAAGACGGAGAAGATGTGACAACTGCGGTGTTTGCTTCTGATCCCTTGATACAAAAGACATCATGGGTGAGCTGGCAGAACCTATATGACATGCCCGAGGGTTTTAAGGCAGTATGAATTTCCTGAGTTCGATGTTACCCGTTGCTTTGCATTTCCCTTGTTAGAACACAACAGTAAAATCAGGGCTGATGGGTTGATGGGTTGGCTCTTTACACTCAAGTGTCTCTGGGAAAAAAAAAAAAAGAAAAAAGCTCTTTGCACAATAATCCAACTTTTCCGTGAAGCTGTGATTGTTTTAAATGAAAAAAATTACTTCTTTATACTGTGTAAGTTCTTTGATTGCTCTTATGTTGAGTTTCTTCTTTTATATGGGTGAAGAAAAAATAGGATACTGCGCATGAAAACACTGCAAACTACCAAGATTGCTGACATAAGTTATTGCTACACATTATCATCATCACAGTAATGATAATACGCAGCATTCACAAAACCCTTCACCCATCTTTCCTTCATTCATCTACTCAACAACTAGCGAACATATAATTGGTGCCGAGCATCTTGCTAGGTGAGGAAATGCAATGTCAAACAAAATATATAGGAGCATGAGGTGCCCTGAGGGAAGAGAAGTAAATCCTTGCTCCTGGCAAAGTGTGATATAAGCTGCAATGAAGTAAACCACAGGTCATAATGAGGGGCCAAGACAGAGTCCAGAAATCACAATGCAGCATCAGGAAAAGTTGCATCAAACCACGATGCTTAGATTGAGCTGGGTAGGATAAGATATAATTGAAGAAGGGGAGCAAACCAACAAGATGTATGAGGCCACAGAGTCATGAAGCATGATATAAATTGGGGACCCCAAGAAGAGCAGCGGTCCTGGAGTGAGCGGTGCCCCTGGGAGGGGGCAAGGGAACAGTGCACATGAGACAGGTGCATAGGAAGGGCACTGGCTTCTAAACCGAAACAGGCGATTTGATAACAAGAATGAGTGTGGAAAGATTTTTTAGTAAAAAGAAGGTCTCGCCATGGTTGCAAGATCATTCTCTTCAGCTCTGCCAACTTGGAGGCGGAAACGCCGGTGCTGGTGGATCGCCTCCAGCTTGGGATACTGGTCCGTTCATTGCCATATGGATTAAAGAGGAGATAAGATTTGGATGTCATTAAGAAGTCAGCCCTGGGGATCCTGACATTGAAATTTCTGTGGGATCCCCAAGTGAAGACATTAAGTGTTTACCCACTTTATCGAGCGTGCTGGATTCCCAGGGGTACAGACAGACTACTCATTACCCGTTAGGCCCAGTCCACTTTCTGGCCCCCGGAAGGAACTCAGGGGGCCCTTCCCCACTCTCTGAGTCATAGACAAGGTCTCATTTTGGCTTCCAAGTGTCCTTGCTAGGATCCAACCAGTATCCCAAGCTCTCATCCCATTTGAATTTCTCCCGTCCCAGGCCTGGCCTGCTTCAGGCTAGGAAGTCGCAACACAGAAAAGGGATCTGGCCGTCTTCTTTCTTCAGTCTCTCTTCCCTCATCTCCTGGTTCCCACGCTTGACTTCCCGAGGACGAGGCCCCCCGATGGGGAGCAGACCCGGGAACGGCACTCTTGTTTGCATGCCCTAGTGCGGTGCGGACAGCAGTGCCCTGCAGGCGTGGCGGACGCAGGCACACCTGGCTTTCCCACCTTCGTGAGTATCTCCAGCTGGGGACCTCCAGACCCAGTTGCTTCAGCACAAGCCTCTTTCCCTAACGGCTCACAACGTGCCTTCACTCTGAGGCCCTTCCCCCTGATGGGTCTTTTGCCTCCCCCAGGCATCTTCTCTTGGGTGGGATCCCTTCCGGGTTGACCGCCAGCCAGCCCCCATCTGGGGTTCATGGCTGGCCCCGGAAGCTCAGACGTTTCCTGGCTCCGGGAACGGATTAGCTGGTGTCAGCACAGCCACTTGGCTTTGCTTTCCAAGCATTCAGTTGGCAGCTCTGCCTCTAGCCTCTTTGCCTTTAGACCTTTTAGGTGTGAACCAAAGGCTTCACACGTTTAGGTGTGAGGCCGCTGTCTCTCACGTCGCAGGGGCACGGGCCCAGCCCCCGAAGATGCTCTGGGAGCCCCCTCTCACTCGGCCTTGCGTGAGGGGAAGCCCCCCCTCTCCTCTCACACTGATAAGGAGAGAAAGGCCACAAGAATGCAACGATTTTGTCACTTTCTAGTATCTTTCAATTTCATCTCCTTTTTAACCACAAGGTGGACGGCGGGCTGGCAGAAACACTTTACAATCTCTGAGCATTCCTATTAGCGCAAGCATGTTCTTGGCATGTCATTCTTGTGTCATGCTTAGAGTTTAGGGCCTGGGCCCAAACCCCACAATGTCCTGTCTCAAGTACACTGACTCCGGCTAGAAACGTCAGCCTGGGGGCTAATGGCTCCAGGAAAACGCGCAACTCTGAGAAATCACTGTGAGGTACCTGGGACAGCTGAAGGGTTGGCATTTGGGAGTTCCAGGAAGACTAAGTTCTTTTTATGATTCTGTCTTCGTCTCTGGTTAGCTGCCACCAGGTAATCCCAGGTTGCTAACTAGGTTAAGGCCATGTCTAACCAGCATGCCTAAACCAAGAAAGATATAGAAATAGCATTAAACAGGGGCACATGGGTGGCTCAGTCGGTTAAGCATCTGACTCTTGATCTCAGCTCGGGTCTTGATCTCAGGGTTGTGAGTTCAAGCCCTGCTTTGGGCTCCATGCTGGGTGTGCAGCCTATTAAAAAAAAACAACAACCATTAAACACACACACACTTGCTCTATGCTATTTTATTCCTTCCCTTCATCTAAACGCCGATCCATTCCACTTGACATGCAAGGACTACAGAAAGGTGGCGTCCGTCAGCGGAATAGCACCCCCGTGGCACAGGAAGCACGTGCCTGCGACGCACCCCTGCAGCAGGGGCTGGCCTCCCAGCACCTCGACCGGAGCCCGGGCTGCCATGTTGCACCGATGAAACTCGCCCAGGGACGCAGCAAACCGTGAGCTCAGCTCCATGCCCGAGGCTCTGCTCTGTGCTTCCATCGCATGGGGAATGGAGGCAAGGGGCCTTTTTTCTCATTTTTGTTTTGGTTTTACTTTGAAATAGGTTTATACTTTTAGAAAAGTTGGAGACCACATAAAGAACTTACCAATAATCTTTAGCCAGATTGGCCCGTTTGGGCCACAATTTGTTGTTTTTCAGAGCTCCTTGAGGTTGGGATGGAAACACCATGCTCCTTGATCCTTCACTACTTCAAAGGGTATTTCCTAGGAACAGGACATTGTCTCGTCTTACGTAACCACAGGGTAGTTACCAGATTCAGAAGATTTAATCCTGATAGAATACTTTCATCCGCCATGTATATTCCAAATTTGTCAGATGTCTCAATAATGTTCTTTGAAGAATCCTTTTTGTTTTGTTTTGTTTTTGTCCGTCCTTTAGTAGAGTCCTCTCCTAGATCTGGCCAGTGGCGACCCTTCGGGCTCCTTCCTTGTGGTCTTCAGACATGTCTGTACGGCGTTCCTTTGTTTGTTTTGAGCAATTTCTTGCTTTGGGGTCATGTACTTTTTTTTAATAGACTTCAATTTTTTTAGAGCACTTTTAGATTCACAGCAAAGCTGAGTGAAAGGTACAGAGGTTTTCCATAGACCCCTGCCCCCAGATCGGTATCGCCTACCCCACTTCAGGGCATGGATCCTCCATTATAGTATCAGACCGAGTAGTTTCATGCCCTAAAAACCTCTGTGCTCCTTCTGTTCAACCTTCCCTCCCTGATGACTTCTGGCAACCACTCATCTTTTTACTGTCTCCATAAACTTTCCAAAACCGTCATATAGTTGGAAGCATAAAGTACATAGTCTTTTCAGATTGGTTTCTTTCACTTAGTAATATGCGTTTAGGGTTCCATGTCTTTTCATGGTTTGATACTTTATTTCTCTTTAGTGCTGAATAATATTCCATGGTCTGGATGTACCAGTTTATACATCCATTCACCTATTGAAGAACATCTTGCTTGCTTCCAAGTTTCAGTGATTATGAATAAAGCTATAAAATAACTGCTATAAAGTTCTTTGTGCAGGTCTTTTTGTAGATAGAAGTTTTCAGTTCCTTCAGGTAAACATCAAGGAGCATGGTTGCTGCATCTTATGGTAGGAATATGATTAGTTTTGTAAGAAACTGCTAACGTGTGCTCCAATGTGTCTGTGTTCCAATGTCGTGAAATCGCATCTGTTTTGTATGTCTTTATCGTTATTTTGTTTTATTTTGTACTTTTTAATCTCAAATAAGCTAATTACTTCATGGCTGCTATGCAAATGAGCAATTCTTAAATTCGTATATTAGTTATAGAATTTCTGGATTAGTAATTAATTGGAGCACTTATACGTCTCTTTCTCTAGAAATATTATAGAATTATTTTCATTGTTTGAATAACAATCTCTTTCTACAGTTGAATTCTTCCTTCTGTATTGCTTCAGAATTTATTTTATTCCTGTGTGTTTTCTGAAATTTGCCTTTAACCTCATTTTCCACTGTATCTGTGAAAACTCTTTGTGGCCTAGTTTAAGGGCTGCATTCCTCTAAAGAAGGATGGTGTTTTTTCCATCATTCTCCTGGGTTCCATCATCCCACCAACCTGGGATGACCCTTAGATGATTTGCCTAAGTTTTTATAGAATTACAGGTAGTGTTAACTCGTGTTAAAAACTGGCTGAAAAACGAGGTTGTCGTTATAGATCATCAGAGAATTTCCTTTCCCTTCCACCTAGAGTGGCTGTACATTCCAAGCTCTTAGAATATAATTATAGTGTCCTTTCCCCTCAGAAGAATCCGTCTGGGGAAGATACATTATATGGCCGCTCAAGGCTGAAGTGATGCAGTTAAGTTTCCTTCCGGTCCTCTTTGGAACGGCCGATTGCCTTGTTTTCATTCACAGAATGAGAGCCAACACTTTGGGGTGGGGCCTATTCAGGGATTCTTACCAGACTTCTGACCTCAGTTGGCCCCATACTCCATCTCCTGGCTTTGGTCTCCTTCACCTTACGCAGCCACCATAATAAGTCTCACATGTGTCAGAGTCCAGGGCACAACACTTGGAAGAGACCTTTGCTTGGAATACAGTTTGCTGGCGCCATTGGATTCATGGTGGCTCTGGCCCTCTATCCCGTACTGAACGGTAATCATCAGAAAGTGGCTCTTTCTGTCTTCCAGTACTGTTGCCTTGCCTTCAGACACAATTTCGTGATCCCTGAGTTCGTTTTGTATCCATTTGTCAGTTAATTCTTCTCTTTTACTTTATGTCCAACAATTTTTTATAAGTGCATTCTAGACGGCATTGCTTTATGCACATAGGTTGGTTTTTTGTCAAAACACAAACATTTCCATTAATTAGTTTGTGTCATTTTCATTTACATTCATTGATAGGACAAGAAAGTCCCATCTCCATTTTGTCATTTCTCTTACATTTTCTTTCCCATTTCCTTTTGAAGGATTCTTCTATTCTGTCTTTCTGTTTAACTTCATGGTCTGTTGGGGGGGGGGGTTGTTTCTGTTTTTGTTTTTTAAATATTTATTTATTTATTTGAGAGAGAGAGAGAGAGAGAGCACGTCCAAGCAGGGGCAGGGGCAGAGGGAGAGGGAGAGAGAATCTCAAGCAGACTGCATGCTGAGCCCCACGTGGGGCTCCATCCCAGGACCCTGAGATCATGACCTGAGTCGAAATCAAGAGTCAATCACTCAACCGGCTGTGCCACCTGGGTGCCCCAAGGTCTCTGTGTTTTTAATGTGTTTGAATGTGTGTATCTCCCTTCTTCATGTTTAACAGGATTTGAGTCTGGGTTTATTTTGTCCTGAAAATTCCTTTTTAAATTTTAATAATACATGTGCAGCTTTTTTTATCACTTATTTATATTTTATTTATTTTTTAGTATTATTATTATTTTTTACTGTGTTATGTCGGTCATCATATAGTACGTGTGCAGTTTTTTAAAGGAAGCTTGGGCAGCGGATCCTGGTGAATAATAATAAGAAATAATGATATATTCACCTCTGTTTTCCTCTAATTGCCAGATAAGAAAATTAAAGCAATTACAGTCATTAATAGAATTGACTCTGTTACTATAATTAGTGTTTCTAAAGGAACTATTCATGCTCTTAAGCTTCTATTAATTAAGTTATGAGATTGAGGTAATTCTTTGGACTCCCCATGATGACAGAGAAGAATACTGGAGCACAGCCTCCTCCCCTGCTCTCCCCTTCCAACTCCAAGTTGGGCTGACATGGCGTCCTCTTAGTTATGCCCTGTATTTCCTGCTCTGTGCCTTTCCTTTGGGACTGAAATGGATTTAGTGCTTACTGTTGATCCTTTAATCCAACATTGTCACTCATTTCTCGGATGAATTTTTTTATGAGGACTGATTTGTTATCAAATGATTTCCTTTCAGGAAGAGTGCCTCATCTCTGGAAGCAGGAATATTTGAAAGTATCCTGTATTACTTCCGTTCCTGACCGACACTTCAGCTCAGGCGGAGACAGTAGACATGGCCTAACCGAAGTGTTCCAGAATTCTCTGTGCTTGCCCTTGCAGCTCCATGGGCCTGGGAGACCTTCCTGAGCCACGAGGTGGAGGCAGGCGCTCCTGGGAAGGGCTCTCCGGTGTTGGGAAATATTTCATTTCTGTGGTTAAAGGACAGACGGGGCTTGCCTGGCCTTGCCCTTTCGTCTTGCCTTGGACACAGATGTGGCGCCTGAAGGTGGAGGCAGCCATCTTTTGGTCAACAGCTGGCAAATGTGTCTGGTGCCTGGATTGGGTCCCCGTGACACCATTTCAGATTTCTTCCGTTCAGAAAGATTAGAAGGGCTGAAACCATATTTTGCAGAATTGCTCGCAGTGAAGTCCTACGGGAGAGTTTACAGCCACCAACTAGATGTATTGATGTGACTAAGGTGCTTTGAACTTTGAACTTGAACTTTGAACTAGGAAATATTAAAGGTCAGCAGCATTAGAACCAACAGACCGTACACACACATAACCAAAAACGAGATGCCACTAGCACTAAATGTTAGGAAACTATACACAGTTCTAACAGTTTCTACAGCCAGAATGATCTTGACAAGGATTAACTATTGATTTATTTTTAAATGAGTAGAACATTATTTTATCTAATAACTCTAAAAGGTGAAAAGATATACTGGAGTTTTGATACTCTCTTGATTTGCTGTGGACACAAATAGAACAAATACTATTGTGCTAGGAAAAGAAGGAAGGAAGGAAGAAAGGGAGAGAGAGGAAGGAAGGAAGGAAGGAAGGGGAAAGAAAGAAAGAAAAAAGAAAGAAAGAAAGAAAGAAAGAAAGAAAGAAAGAAAGAAAGAAAGAAAGAAAGAAAGAAAGAAAGAAAGAGAAAAGAAAATCATCTTTAAAAAGAATAGGTTGAAAACATCTCAAAACAACTTATTTTTAGTAATGTGGGCTCCAAACTCAATAAAAATGTAGGTAAACACAGGCAGCTGATGTCTCACGTGAGCTCCAATGATCTTTAAACCACACCAAGAGCCATTAAATAAGTCAGAGACAAGAGCTCAAAGGAAAGTCAAGCTTTGGTCAACATTTCCAGCAGAGGGACTGCACATAGAAAAGTTCTCTAGCCAATGCTTCTACGACGTATTTTTACATAACAGAAAAACAAAAGGAATTTAATTTTTTTTAACTGACTTGCTCAAAATAGATATTAATTTCACAAATATTTGCTGAACATCTAATATATCCCTGGCACTTTTCTAGACGCTGTGGATGCTGTGTGGAATGACACAGACAAATTCTTTGCCCCCAAGTCTTACATTGTCTTGGAAGAGGGTCTGAGGCTTATGCGCTGGCTCATAGCGGTGGGTGTCCCCCCGTTGCAGTCATCTCTTGGGTCCCATTCGTCCCAGAGAAGCAACCCCACCCCATCTGCACCTCATCCCTTAAAGGCCTTTCCTCAGCCTTAACAATAATAAATAAAAATTGCGCAAACCAACCAACCAACAAATCTCCGTTGGACCCTCCTTTTATTATGCTGTTTTTGCATGATTTACCACCAGGTAAATTATATGAGCATTATGTCTGCTCTGGTTTAAATCAAGTCTTCTTATACTGCGTATATACTGGAAACAATGATGACTTTTACACAATGAAAAGATTTTCACGCCCAAATGAATTATAGCACTCACTTATTTTTAGCTTTTTTCAAGTCAATTATCTACTGTGGAATTATCACCTAGACATTTTCTTTGAAGTATGCTGTAGCAGGGATTTTTCTACGCTTATAAACTATTTTTGAACCAGTTTATTACAAGGTGTGGTGAAATCAGGTAACCCCTGATCAGCGGTGTGCAAGTTTGAACTTGAAGATGCAGGTGCAAGAGACCAAGAGTGACATATTTACCTTGGCTCTCCTTGGGGACCAAGAAGGCGAGATAAAAGATTCAATAAGCCTGATGTGACTATTATTGATAAATGTCTTGATTATAAATTGTTTAGAGCGCTTTGTACTCAAAATTGTTAAATTCTCATGTGTAAGTCTTTTTAACAAGTCTTTAATAACAAGAAATATTAATTATAAAATAATTTTTAAAAAGGTAAAGAGGAAAAGATAAAGAAGAAACGCTTTAAACATTAGTATGTTCCTAGGACTAGAACAGATACGTCTGGTTTCTTGTTCATTTGAACTTAAACAAAGATTTTAAAGTGTATGTAAAGCATTCACACATCAAAGCCCAGCAAAATAATCAGTCCTTTTTTATACACAGACTGATAAAGCTTTACTAGATTGGCTGTTCTTACTGTCTTCTATAGAATATATTTTTCTTCAGCTCTCTCTATAAGCTGCAGAAAAAATGGATTTTATCATAATCTATAGTGGCTTTAGCTGTCAGTTTTTTTGTAAACCTGGATCCAGCATCTATTTTGTCCTCTGGTGAAAAAAAAAAAACAATAAAACAGAAGAGCTACGAAAAGGAATGTAAATACAATTCATTGTATAAGAGACAATCATTCTTTTATTTTTATAATGTATTCAAATTCTGCATGGAGAAGAAACTATTTTTAGCTAAATTCTTAAAGAAAAGACCCAGGCGTAGCTTCTTACAGTAGTAAAAATCCTACAATATACACCCGCCCTCTTTAATCAAGGATAGATTAGACTTCTTTGTGTGTTAATATCAAATGATGCTCTTGGTCAATATTTGAATACTCTTTCATTTTTATATGGATTTACTCTTTCGCTTTGTTTAGGTTTTCTCTGTATTAAAAGAAAACGAATTCAACAGAATCCCAATCATCACTTCTTACTATTTATTTATTAAGGCTAAATATGAGTCAATTTCCCATAGTAGAGCAACGGCATTTATCCTCAGAAATTGCACCGGCTGGTGCAACAGGGTTTCCTAATGAGTGTCCCAGAGGGGTGCAGAGTAGGGGTTCTCTGGAGGCATAAAGGTTTAGAGATCAACCCTTCTGGGAAACATGGAGTTGAAAAGGCAACCAGATGTGCTTTGCTGGGATTTGAGAGGGGAGGTGGCTTAGCAGTGGTCAGGGTCATAGGCATGCTATCTTTTCGGTCTCCTGTTTCTCTGCCCAAGACCCAGCCAGGACTGCAAGTAACGTGCAATCTGTTGGTTATAGTCTTAGCAAATCTCCTCAAGGACAAATTACCTCATGGAAAACCAGAAATTAAAGCGTTAGCCACGCAGCAGAGGAAACCATCAACAAAATGAAAAGGCAACCTATGGGATGGTAGAAAATCTTTGCAAATAATGTATCTGATGAAGAGGAGTTAATATCCAAAATATATAAAGAAGTTATACAACCCAGTAACAAAAACTCAAACAATTCAATTCAACAATGGACCGAGGGACTGAATAGACAATTTTTAAAGAAGATACGAAAATGGCCAGCAGGTACAGAAACAGGTGCTCAGTATAACTAGCAATCGGGAAAATGCAAATCAAAACCACAGTAAGATGGCACCTCACCCCTGTTAGGAAGACTGTCATTAACAAGACGAGAAACGACAGGTGTTGGCAAAGATGGGGAGAAAGGGGAACCCTTGTGCACTGTTGGTGGGAATGCAAACTGGTGTAGCTCACTGACCATGGAGGGTGGGGCGGTGGGGGAGGGGGATACCTCCTCATTAGAAACATTGCTCACCCCATCAGGAAAGCTGGCTTTTCAACCTGAGACTTGCTGATGCGAACGGAGAGAATACCTAGGCAAGGCCTCATCAGCAATACAAAGAAATAAGAATAAGCAGAGGAAACAAACAAGCCCATCTTCCCGCCCCAAGCCACCCCTTTCTCTTTGCCTTCTCCAATGCTGCACACTTTCCCGAGGGCAAGGTGGGGCTAGAAGATTTACGTTAATGGCTTGAGTTAGGCGCTTCATTCTATCGACCACAAAATGTCATTCCAGTGTCATTTTTAATCATTAGGGCTTTTTACTATGATTGTATTAATGTTGTGCCTCTAAGAGGCAAATAAATTAGCCAAGACTGACGCCTATGGGATGTTTCCTTGCTAAGTGCCATATGAAAGCCCTGGATAAAAGCTTAGGTCCACGAGTGGATGTACCGAGGCAGGCAGACTAATTCACTCTGTTTCACACATAGCTTTCAAGCACCAGGCATCGCTCTTTGCTCCGGGCATTACGGGGGTGATTAAAACAAAATCACTGTTTTAAAGAAGTCAATCTACCGAATGGTGACAATTATCCCCAAAGACAGCATAAAATTGAAAATCTAGGTGAATACAAAATAATAAGAGGATGGATTTAAGTTCATGGGCATATGGACACCAGACCTGAGTCTTGAAGAATGAGCTAGCATTTAGCAAGATGAGAAAGTAAAGGACTTTCTAGGGGGGAAATTACTTACGATGTAATGGACAGAAAATGTCAAGGGCAGAGAAACACAAATTACTCAGCCCGCTTGAAGCATAATAAAATGTACAGAATGGGAAGTAAGGAGGCAGGTACGAGCTAGTTCATTTGTTTCTGTGTATGCTGATAAAAGGAGCTTGTAGATTATCTGTGAGGCAAAAGAGATCCATTGGATTAATTTACAGAGAAAAGGGCATTATAACCTGACTTCACTTGCAGAAGTCATTTTATCAGGAATAATGTAGAATTTCATCAGTTAGATGGTCAGCCTTGATCAAGATGTTGCTTTTATGACATACTACTTTACTCAAAAGAGGAAGCCCGTTGCCTGTTTTCTTAAATTTTCTCTTTGGTAATTTCTATTTTAGATTTTATGTGTTTTCTGAAGTCCACGTTGAATTTTTCATTTTTCCTAGATACCCGCCGTTTCGTCCAATTTTCAAATTATTAGCTTGGAGCTTAGCAGCAGTCAGAGCGCTTAAAATCTGGAGAATAATTTTGTCCTTCGAAGTGGGACTTGGAGGGCGCCTGGGTGGTCCAGTGGGTTAAGGGTCTGCCTTCCAGCTCAGGTCCCGATCCTGGGGTCCTGGGGTGGAGCCCCACTCCGCGGGGAGTCTGCTTCTCCCTCTCCCTCTGCTGCTCCCCCTTGCTCCTGCGTGCTCTCATTCTCTCTCTCTCTCTCTCTCTCTCTCTCTCAAATAAATAAATGAAATCTTTAAAAAAAACATGAAGTGGGACTGGGTCCACCATGTCCTGCTACAGAAGAGGGGTCGGCAGAGAGAAAGGGGTTGGGGACGGCAACGAGGAGCGTGCAGGGTCGAGGACCCCCAGGAGGCGTGCGCACCGTGCAACTGCCGGCGGCTTCTCTCTCCCACTTGCTCACCTGCAGCTGGGGCTCTGGCCCCCCGTTTCGCAGGGAGAGACCCTCCTGGCGCCGCCGTCCCCGGGACGCTCAGGGCCCCCTAGGCGCTCGGGCTCTGGCTGCGCTGGTCCCGGCTGTCCTCCCCAGCAGCGGGCGGGCCTCGTCCCCTCCGCCGGCGGCAGGGCTCGGCGCCAGGCGCTCTTGCCTCCGTTCTCCTCCTTCCTGACATCGCGCCGCCGGCATCGCCGGCACTTTTCATCCTCTGCACTGGCCAGGAAGACGAAACCAAGACCAAACCCTCCATCGGCCTCCTGTCCGCCTCTCCCTGCCGCCCGCCCCCCGTTTTCTCTTTCTTGTCACGGTTTTAACCGGGGCCGCTCCCCCTCGCCGCCTCCGGTAACGTCTTAGTGAAGTGTGTGTGTGTGTGTGTGTGTGTGTGTGTGTGTGTGTGTGTGTGTGTATGTTCTCACCGGAGTGGGGAACTGTGAGCGCAAGTTCTGTGTTCCAGTTGACATGGTACAGTGGGGGGAAGATGCAAAGATAAACACGATTCCTCTTCTCCGAATTTCCCGTGGCTGGGAGGGTCCCCCGCAGGGCTCCGCGGGGGCTCCGTGGACTTGAGCGGCACGCGGCTCGCTCTGGGGCCAGGACGTCTCTAGGTGCGATGGGACAGCTTCCCAGCAGCGCAGGCGAGGCGGAGAGCAGCGCCCCGGCTCCCTTCGTGCTGCGCCCTGACCCCCAGGACAGGGACCACGCGCGGAGCACATCCCTTTAAGGGAAGAAGCCTTCCCTGGGCTGCAGGGCTTGAATCATCTGTTTTGTTGGCTTCAAAAGCTTGTTTGCCTTCTCTTTTAACTGGAGGCTGTGATTTTATTTAAAATTTGATTGTTTAAAAAGACTTTACTTATTTATTTGCGCGCGCGAGAGACAGCTTGAGAGAAAGCTCACGGGAGAAGGGAGAGAGGCAGAGGGAGAGGGAGAAGCAGGCTCCTGGCTGAGCCGGGAGTCCGACTTGGGGCTCAATCCCAGGACCCCAGGATCATGACCTGGACTGAAGGCAGATGCTTAACCGACCGAGCCACCCAGGCGCCCTAAAATTTGATCTTAAATGAGACAACCAATGTTTGTTTTCTCTGATGCCTTCTTGCCATTGGCATTTTCACTGCAGGTCAAATTTGACTTGTGTAAATCCGCTTTCTGTATATGGCCAAAATAAGTTATTGAACTAGGACATTGTTTTGGTACTTCCTGTAATGTCCTCTTTCTCCTCATTTTGAGCAACTAACCAGGCTTTGTCACTCTTATACATCCTTCCTCTGGGGATTTTGGCTGGGACAAAAGCAAAGGCAATCTGTGTCTCCCCATCTATTATAAAAACTAAACCCATTGGAGATATTACCCTGGCTTTTCTAGAGGGGCAGGAGGAAAGCCTTGAAAGACAGAAAATGGGGCAAGGGGAATCCCGGAACACATGTAAGTGGCGAGGGGGGGGAGGGGGAGTTCTACAGGTCCTGAGAACAGAGTGTCCTGGCCAGGGGCTTTGCTGCCCTCGTGTCTCCTCGCTTGGCAGATAGGAGGCCCTGCAGGTTAGCAAAACTCAGATGGAAAGCATGTCTGTGTACCTTGAAAAGTGGGTGTGTAGGTCCCCACCATCCCCTATCATGCCCACTGGGTTCATAGGGGCCAGAGAGATGTGTGGTTGGCACATGTGTGGTTGGTATATATATATACACCTTGCTGACCTGGGTATATGGATTGAGAGTCATACCAGCTACATTTATATAAAGCTTTGCATTTTGTTGATTTCTGTGTTCAACATCCGACTATATACATACTATTTTACTCCCAACTGCCACCTTTTTAAGCTACAAACATGTTTCTCCCAGACTTTTCTTCTTGAATGGGGTTTAATATTCAGTGCTTCTGTCTGTTACTGTCTCAGCTAACAGAAAACAGAAGGAGGGACAAGGGGCACAGGTTTTTGAACACTGATCCTGATTAATTAGAATTCGCATCCCAAAAAAATCAAATTAAAAAATGTGATTTTCCTGAACTTGTTAAAAAGATCATTGCAATCATATTACAAAATGGCATCTACTCTTCCTAAAAGGTAACCACTCTTCAAAATGATACGCATGTTGTACATTTATTTATTTGCATGAGAACATGTACACACTTATTAATGAGCTCACACTACGTTTACTTAATACTCACAGGCCATATTTCACGACAGCACCCCAGACTCATCCCATCCTTTTATTAGCTGCCCAGTATTTATAATTGTGTAAAATGGCTATTCTTTAAGTTATGATTTCATATGCTTATTGATGGGCATATAACTGTTTCTTTTTTTGTGTGTTTTATTTTTTAAAAAATCCTTGTAGGTATTTTTGTGTGCACCTACATGAGCAGATAAATCTAGAAGTAGAATTCTTGGCTCAAAACATATATACACTTCAATTTTTATTGCTTTTGCCAAATCAACCTCCATAAAGTTAGCTCAATTTATATTACCGCAAAAGAAAAAGAAAAGAAAAGAGAAAAGCGCGCAGGTGGTGTGAATTCAGGCCCCACAGCAATGGGAGGGGCAAGGTGCTGGCTTACCTTTCTGGAAACTTGGTTTTGGAAATTTTGAAAACTGAAAACTTTTTTGTATGGATGGGACTTAGCCATGCACTAAAAAGTCTGAAAGTGGCTGCACCAACTTGCATTCCCACCAACAGTGTAAGAGAGTTCCCCTTTCTCCACATCCTCTCCAACACTTGTTGTTTACTGTCTTGTTGATTTTGGCCATTCTAACTGGTGTAAGATGGTATCTCAATGTGGTTTTGATTTGAATCTCCTTGATGACTAATGATGGTGAACATTTTTTCATGTATCTGTTACCCTTTTGTATATGCCACTTTGGAAAACAGTGTGGAGATGCCTTAAGAAATTAAAAATAGAGCTATCTTATGACCCTGCAATTGCACTACTGGGTATTTACCCCCAAGATGCAGATGCAGTACAAAGAAGGGGCACATGTACCCCAATGTTCATAGCAGCAATGGCCACAATCGCCAAACTGGGGAAAGAGTCAAGATGCCCTTCAACAGATGAATGGATAAAGAAGATATGGTCCATATATACAATGGAATATTATGCCTCCATCAGAAAGGATGAATACCCAACTTTTGTATCAACATGGACGGGACTGGAAGAGATTATGTTGAGTGAAATAAGTCAAGCAGAGAGAGTCAATTATCATACGGTTTCACTTACATGTGGAGCATAAGGAAAAACATGGAGGACATTGGGAGAAGGAAAGGAAGGGTGAATTGGGGGAAATCAGAGGGGGAGATGAAGCATGAGAGACTGTGGACTCTGAGAAATAAACCGAGGGTTTTGGAGGGGTGGGGGTGGGGGTTTGGGTTAGCCTGGTGGTGGGTATTGAGGAGGGCACGTATTGCATGGAGCACTGGGTGTGGTGAATGAACAATGAATCTTGGAATACTGAAAAAATAAAATTAAATTAAAAAAAAAAAGTCTGAAAGTATTATCCAACATTTTTTTCAGTATTTTAGAGTAGGAATGTCATTTTGCTCTTAGGATTGGCCTTATTGTCGTATCTGAAAGACTTGTCCTTCTACTTGGTATCTGATGTCGCTGTCTGTACACAAGTTATAAATTTGTATGCAGTCAGATTTGTCAGTCTTTCACTTGATAGTAAAGGTTACAACTGGTGACATTTCTATGGGCCAATTCTGTAAGTCTAGAGTTAGGAGTTATAGAACCCTTCCTTGTCTTTATGACTAGAATTTTTGTCAGTTGCTGCATTTACCTAAAATATAGAATCATGTGCATGGCTTAGCCTCAGGAAACACTTAAACACCCAAAAGTGTGTGTGTGTGTGTGTGTGTGTGTGTGTGTGTGTTTTCAATATATGCTTGGCCATAATTTCTTATTGGCTTCAATGCTTGTCCTTCTATATCTTCAGTTTTGGTAAGTATAAACAAATGTCTACCAACTAGACAAATTCATCTTGGACATTTTTGATTACTCAAAACCCAACTCCTCATCTATTTAAACTTGTGCTGAAAATCTCTGAAGTATTATAACTCTTCATCATAAAACATGTACACACAAATGTAGTGTTGTCCCATCCTGAATGCAAAGCCAAATTCATCTAAAATTCTTCATGGCTGAGAAAACTTGGCCTTAATTGGTTTACAGTTGGGCTTCTGGTCATAGTGCCAAGTCTAACTATACAATATTTTTAAAGTCAGATCTGCCAGTGATCTATTGAACTGACCAGATTGGTAGTAACCAGCATTTTAAATAAAGACCTTTCAAGATATGACTGAAGCTTTACGAATACCTTAAAATCAAACATTAGGTTTTTTACCTGGCTACATCAATTAACTGCAAAATTACATAAATAAAAAAATTACATTTATTAAGGAAAGGAGGCATAGAAAAAATATAGTGATGTCATGGAGGTCAATCAAAAATGTGATGGACCAAAGTTTTCATCATTTTGAAAGGTGAGTTAAGTAATACCCAAGGAGCACAAGAACACAAATCAGTTTGATTCTCTGTCTTTGACTAAAGTCTGGGACTTGAATTTACTTTAGTAATATGCGGTGTGAAATAAAAAATTTCAATGAGTTGATGATATTGCAAAGTTGGAAATGATGTCCCCACATAAAAATCCCTCCGTTGTGGAATTACAAATATAATACTTATTAAGCCAGGAATTTTTACTAACAACTTCACTAGTAAACATGCTGCTTTTAAATTGATGGTATACAGTTTAGTATAAATTGAATTTAACGGAAGAAGGAAAAAGTGAAGCTAAAGGCATTTTTGAACTTCAGATAAATGTTCCCTTCCCTTAAGAGATGTGGATTTATAGTATATGCTAACTAAGGATAAGCAAAAAGGTATTACAAAAATATCTAAGAGCTGGGAGTCCTACTCTTGGCTTTTTAAAGCTGGGTTATATCAATATTAGACACTATTGATTGATTTCCTGGTAGAAAGATAAAGAAATTAACAAACTTCCATTTCTTTCTATGCCCCTCCATGAAGCTACACTTACTTTTATGACTTTATTGCTCTACTAGGGTTTGTAACAGCTTTTCTGATTCAAAACCAAAATTCTCACAGGTATATAGTCTTATTCCCATAGTTAAGTAATTGTTATACTCATTCTTTTTCAATAGCTTCTCTCTTTTTTTTTAATAGCTTCTCTTTTTAAAAAAGTTTTATTTTAATCCCAGTTAACATACAATGCTATATTAGTTTGAGGCATACAATACAGTGATTCAACAATTCTATACATCTTCCCTTATTCATCACAAGTGCACTCCTTAATTCCCATCACTTTTAAGACCCATCTCCCCATCCACGTCCCTTCTGGTGACCATCAGTGTGTTCTCTATGTTAAGAGTCTGTTTTTTCGTTTGTCTCTCTCTTTTTTTTCCCCTTGCTCACTTGTTTTGTTTCTTAAATTCCATATATGAATGAAATCATTTGATATTTATCTTTCTCTGACTGACTTCGCTTAGCATAATACTCTCTATCTCTATACATGTCATTGCAAAAAATAAGATTTCATTCTTTTTTATGGCAGAGTAATATTCCATTACATATATCACATAATATGTATTACATATTATATATCATATAATATGTAATATATGCATATGTGTATAATATATAATAATATATAATATATGTATAGTATATGTATCTGTAATATGCATTATATATATGTGTGTATATATATCTCTCTCACATCTTCTTTATCCATTCATCAGTCAATGGACACTATTTCCATATCTGGGCTATTATAAATAATGCTACAATAAATAAATCAATAGCTTCTCTTCTTCTGAGTTATATCACTGTATCTGTCTTTATCTATCTATCCATTATCCATCCATCCATCACCTGTCCATCCATTCATCATCTCTCTATCTGGTCATCTATCTCTCTATCTAGTCATCAATCTGTCCATCATCTATCAATTAGAGAGATAGTTTTCACCTTCTGGTGGTGTGTATGCATTCGTTTGTTTCTCCAGAACTGCCCCTAATTACTGTAAATACTACATCATTCTTGATTCGTTACTTTTTCTTCCCTGTATCATCTGCCTTTATTGTTTTATTACATATTACCAATTCTCAAATAGAGTGTCAAAAATCTTACCTTCTTTTCAACATAACTATCTCTTGGAGTCCTCTGTTCTCCTTGGCTTTCTAAATTCTCTGTGTCTACTATCTGTCTATTGTTGTTTTATGGCCCCTGACCACTACTCTAAGAGGGATTACTACTACCTATATCCATTATTGATTCCATTTGGGGAACTGTTCCTTATTTCCAAAGAGCACTTCAGAAACAAAGATGAGTTGGAATATTCATTGAGTCCTTATAATTGGAAAATTTTTCTGTTCTTAAAATTTATTTCACTGAAAGTTTTGCTGCAACAAAATGCTAAGTTAAAAGTTTTTCTTATGTACAGCCCTGAAGCATGACTCCTTGGACTTGAAGTTTTGTTGTTAGTGATGGGCAAATTTGATAGTTTTCTCCTTCCCATCTCTTCATGGTGATTTCTAGTCTAGCAATTTTAGGAACTTCTCTTTAAGCTTGCTGTTCTAAATTATTGTGATGATATAATCAATGTGATTTTTTTCTCATTTTGCTGGACATTCGTTGGTCTTCTTTTGCCTGTGACTCCTGATCATTGGCTCTGTTAGATTTAGTTATTGTGTTAGATTTTTTTTTTTTATCATTTCCCTATCTATTTTTTCTGTTCTTTCCTTGAGTGCAATTCTTGGAATTGAGTACAAATTGAATGCAATCTCTAGGAATGGTTTTCCATATTGTTTATCTTTTTACTTATATTTTCCATACTTTTGATTTTTATTCCATTTTCTAGGATAGTTCCTTTATTTCAAACTCCCACCACTGTTACTGAATATTTTAAAAATCTCTTAAATCATAGTTAAATTTCCTAGTGTTGTTTTGTTTTCAGTTTTGTATAACATATTTTTCTTATTTTTGTGGATGGACCTTCTTTTTGAGGCTTGTCTTCTTAAATCTCTCTATAGACATTTTTTTCTTCTTTGGGTCTCATCTATTTCCTGCAGTATCAGTTGCTCCTGTAAGCAAATGTTCTAGTTAATCTTGGAGACTTTCTTATCACAGGATTTCATTAAGCAATCTAATGGTTTTACATATATTTGAGATGAAAATAATAAATGCTAATGGGAGCTCTCTTTGTATAAACAAGTCTTGTCCATTAGAAGCTACATCTTAGTAATTAATTATCCGGGAGGCAGAAGGATAACTCAGAAGACTATAATATGAGTATTTGGGGGCAAATTTCTATATAAAAGATCTTCGCAATGTTTTGTCTAGTGGTTAGGCGTCTAGGTGCCGGGGAAAGATGGGGGCATGGTGCTGACCGACCTGAAACCAGGCTTTCCAGTAACCAATCTTCTCATTTATGCCTTAAGCGTCACACAGTCCAATTTTGTAACTGGATGGATATCGAAGCTACCTGCTCTTTTGCTGTCAAATGTTTATTTTATATCACATATGACATCCTAATGTTTAATTGAACTTGCATTTCTAAGATGAACCTAATTGATTATGGCGTACATTTTTTAAATTAACACATAATGTATTATTGGTTTCAGAGGTACAGGTGTGTAATTGATCAGTCTGTACAACAACCAGTACTCGATACACCACATGCCCTCCCTAATGTCCATCCCCCAGTTACCCCATCCCTCCACTCCCCTCCCCTCCAGCAACCCTCACTTTGTTTCCTGTAATTAAGAGTCTCTTATGGTTTGTCTTTCTCCCTGGTTTCATCTTGTTTTATTTTTTCCTCTCCTCCCCTATGATCCTCTATCTTGTTTCTTAAATTCCTCATATCAGTGAGATCATATGATAATTGTCTTTCTCTGATTGACTTATTTCACTTAGCATAATACCCTTTAGTTCCATCTACATCATTGCAAATGGCAAGATTTCATTTTTGGCCTAAATTTTATATACACATAATATATATCTGCTTTTGTTTGTTTGCTTGTTTGTATTTTGCCTCCTTTTTCTATCGAAGTCCAATGGTAAAATGCTACCTTTATGGTAATTAAAACTTAGTGTCTAACATTTTTAAATATAAATATTTAACGCATTCTTATTTGGTGCATGAATAGGGTTATATGTCAGCCTTCGTGGGCCACATATAGCCCACAAACATGTTTTATTTGGCACACACAATATTACAAACATTGAGAGAGCTCCCATAAAAAATTTGAAGATTTAGTTTTATCTGAAAACCCTCACTGGGGGACCTGAGCTCATACACCAGCAGGGGCCGATTTCTTCTAGTCTCCCCTTGGGAGAGGGTATGTGGGCTCCAGGTTGCGACCATCACCTGCCCTCGTGGTTGTCACTCAGAGATTGCTGTTGTGTTCCTATTGCTGGGGTAGATCTGAGGTTGTAATCTCTGGAGTAAACGTCAGAACATTTGTACGTTCACTGTAAATCTACTCTACCATTTTGTCTCTTCTTATATATTTTGGAGTACTTCTTTATGGATTCTATTTGATCTGTGTGTGTGTGTCTTGATTTCTATGCTTGGCTTTGAACAAGGAATAATATTTGACACTCGCTAAGATGGAAAATGAGTTTCGGGCCCTGATTTTTTGACCACTCATGGTGGAATCTTCTCAAAACTACTGCCGAAAAGCCAATCAGTATGCAAGAACTCCACTCGAATTCCCAAGTCCAACACGCAGTAAGTAGGCTGATTTTCTCTACCAGTGTCTTCTAGCTCCCCCCACACACAACCCCCCCAACCCCCTAGGCTTCACCCACTACTTCTGTGCAGGGAAGCGATCTGAGCACCCGGAAACCGAGATTTACACATGTCTCTGTTACCAGATCTCTGCCTGGCTACCTCTTGGGGGTATTGTTTCCGTTGGGGTCTTGTGCGCCTCAGAATGCCCCACACCACCTCCAGCTTGGCCCTATGTCCTGAATATTTTACAGTGTCCTGAGTAGTTTAAAGTGTCACTCACTCCATTGCAGATCCTGTGAGGAACTGAATTGTTTCCTCACCAGGTCTCTGAATCCCAGGGAAGATGTCACGACTGCCAGAAAATACCTTCTTTCCTTTTCTCAGGTGTTGTCTGTTTTCTGAAGAGAAGTCAAAATCTTTCAGGAGCTGAGTAGGTTCTCCTCAACCCATCACCACCTGCCTTATCATTAGAATTAATTCTTCCCATATTCTGTCATTGAGTTGACACTGAGCCTCAGTTCTCAATGGTGATGAAAGACCTTTCCTTTATCATAGGTATTTATTGATAAGTTGATAGTGGTTATCGACCAGACAAGGGTGGAGGTGATGAGGGTGGAGATGATGTGCATGATAGGAATTTACACTTGGTCTGTGCCAAATGCTGCCCCAAATCTTAACACATCCAGAATCTCCTGTAGAATCCAAGTCTTCGTGCCATTCATGAATTGTATGGCCACGATGCCTCTACTTTAATTTCATGTGCAGAACGTTGCTTACCATGAAATCTTGTTGAGTTGGGATTTGATTATTTTGTGCCATTTGGAAACTCAAATAGAAACACCACACTTTAGTGAACACTAAATCGTGCCAAGCATTATTCACTACATTCACATTAAGGATTTTATTTAACTTGTCTGAGAAACTAATAGTTTTCATTGGATTCCAAATATTATCAGATATGTATGGAGTCACCTTGTTTCATGTAGGAAATTACAATGAGAAAATTTTCTTTCCTTCAAAACACCCAAAATTCCATGAGTGTGTGTGTGTGAGAGAGAGAGACAGACAGACAGACAGATCAGGTACAAGATCCTTTCATCATTTTAAGTGCCATCACAGAACTTGGCAGACATGGAGCGTGGGATGAAGGCATTTCTTGGGTGTAGTGGCCAATGGGGGTTCCTTGAGAGAGAAGCCTGTCTCGGGGATGAAGTTGGGTGACCCCACATCAGAAATGAAGACACTGGTTCTAAGGAGATAAAGACCTGGCAAAGGTCACAGAGTTATGAAGGGATATATCTTACACTTTATTTACATGTAGTCAAGAGTTACTTCTTTATTTTTGCAATGTGAATAGTAATTTAAACACTTTTGCTATTTAATAAGTCTCTCATCTATTTCAGAATACCAAGCTTCCAACCACTACCAAGCTGGTTGAAGGGTCATTTTGACTCGTTCTTATTTTCTCTAGCGTGCAAGTGAAAACATGTAGCTCAGCTAACAATAATCTATTCTAATTTCTCAGTTCACTGACTATTCTAATTATTCAAAACTTACCACCATCTATCTATTCAGTACCCTTTATTGGGTTGGATGTAATGTGGGGTGTGTGTGTGTGTGTGTGTGTGTGTGTGTGTGCGTGTGTGTGTGTGTGTAAGAGAGATACAGTGTGTGCATTGAATAAGTAAATTCTTCCATTACACAGAATCTCAGAGTCTGTCAACAAGACATCCTTCCATAATATATGTATGCCACTCTCCTCAAAAGAAATCAATTCGTTTTTGCAAATTACACGAGAAATTTTAATAGTTTATATGAAATTACTCTTACATAAGTACAGAATGCAACAAAATTGTTTTTCACTCAGATACACCTTGTAAAGAAGTATTTATCATGTTTTTAAAGAGTATGTGTTATATTTATATTCATTTTCAATGACTGATTATAATATCCTGACACATTAAGCTTATTATGTTTGGCTTTAAATTATATTAAAAAGACATATGAAGATTTCATTAATTTAAATAAAGTCATTATCCTATACAAACTAATTTGAATCAAATTGCCTTTCCTAAAAGCCAAAGTAGTCAATTGTAAAATACCTATTTAATGCAAGATATAATTTATTCTTAATATCCAATTTAAAAAGAAGAAGAAGGAAACAACTGTAATCTAATGTCCTGGTATGTGGACATATGGTAATGAATTACAGTGATGAGGAAATTTTGATTTATGTTGCTCAAGTTCACTTTCATTATTCTGATTACCCAATAAAAACTTTGCAGTAGTTATCTGCCCACCAAAGTTGTTTCTACTTAAAAAAAAAGTCTTGTGGGGAGAAATCGAGCCTCATTGGCAGCAGCGTTTCTGGTCACCCAGACAAGGAGCATCCTTAGAGAGGTGCTAATCGAGTTCAGCCACCCAATTTCAGGTCTGGTGCTCATCCTTGCAAGCTTCGATGTTCAATTTTCAGTGTGCCCAGAGGTTATTACCGTCCAGCATTCAGGCATCACTGAAACTCAGATTTACATAAAAAATACCTACCAAGTGGATGGGGTATTGGGTTCCCCGATGACCACTCTTGCTGCACACACGAGACATCACGGAAGCCAAATCACAGCAAGAGGGGTTAGTTGATGAGGAATGGCTGTGGCTACCGATGGGATAATTGACCGCACCATCGACTCTCACGTCGTATCTATGTCACTAACCAGACATTTATGTTCATGGGCCACATCCTTTCTCATCCACCGAGAACAGCCTGAATACTTAAATACCTTAATCCTTTTAAATGCCGTAAATACTGTTTCAGGTAATTTGTATAGGCATTCTTGAGGTATTATTTGATTTTGTGTTTAATTCACAATATTCCTGCTAGTCATTCTTGCACAGCTTACGAATATGTTGGTTCGTATCTCATTCTACAAGACAATCCTCAAGTTAAAGAATGGAAACTCTAGAGGTGCCTGTGTCGCTCTTGATTTTGGCTCAGGTCATGATCTCAGGGTCATGAGATGGAGCCCCGCATCAGGCTCTGCGTTAAGCACGGAGTCC
This sequence comes from Potos flavus, assembly GCA_028534135.1. Lineage (NCBI taxonomy): Eukaryota > Metazoa > Chordata > Mammalia > Carnivora > Procyonidae > Potos > Potos flavus. The sequence goes on from CM052883.1 coordinate 2,971,777, forward strand.
TCTTGTCCCTCTCCCTCTGCTCCTCCCCCATCTGTGCTTTTTCTCTATCTCATAAATAAATAAATAAAATCTTAAAAAAAAATGGAAACTGTAAGGAAAATGCAATCTTCACGTTTCCCCAAACTAATAGTTAAAATCTGTTGGACCATTGCTAGTTGACACCCAGTGTTTGAAGAACCATGCGCAGGTTACCCAAGTGAGCCACACAAGCACACTCGCTGGTAGGCGCTATCTCCTTTTTGTCCATGTGGAAAGAAGGCACCAAGATATTTCAAGGTTTCCCAAGGTCGCACAAGTGCCTGCACCAAGACAGCTGTCTCCAGCCGCTGTAGTTTTGGGCACTATGACCTCATGCCTCATAAGCACATCTCTGCCCCTCCCTGCCAAAGTCTAGCCATTTCTGAAGGGAATGCTTCTTACATAACCAGATGGCTAACAATGGTAGCTTTTTCCATGTTGCATGACTGGAAACTGATGGCAACCCTGAATTTCACGTGTTAGTTACCATACCTGGGACTTAAGGGGCCAACATCAGAGCCTTCTTTGGCTCGTTTTTCTGTAACAGCTGCAGCTCCATATGTTAAGTGAATTTGGGTCCAATTGCTCTCATGTGAATGCTGAGTGCTAAAAACGGTGCAATCGGAAGCTAGAGTTAATTACTAAGACTTGAAAATTTTTTAGAGAGGAACGCTGGAAAAAAATGGATTATTTTTAAAAAGACATTGTTTTATTCTTAGTTGGTCTTAACTTACAGAATTCCTGCTCAGCACCAAGAAATCATTTCTGGGTAATAATCTAATTTTGCCTTATAAATAGAGTTATTATCCATGTTTTTCAGGAGCTAGAATGTTCTGGAATAGTGGACTCTTCCCATAGATAAGCCATTGTAAGCAAGTGCAATACTTGAGTTCTCCCCAGCAGTCTAATATTATGTTTTTATGATGAAAATATGAGTTGGAAGAAGGCTGAGTTTATAGAGTCCACCTTCCTTCTTCCAGGAAGACTAATGATGACGGATTTGAAAAATGAGCCTCCTGGTATTTTAGAGATGAAAAAAGTCAAGAGGCATAGTGGGCTCAAGTCAGTGCCCGGAGAGAATTAAAATAAGGATGACACACAGGTTTCAACTCTAGTCCCGACTTGATAAATTCACAAAGGATGGGCTGCCCTGCAGGCTGAAACCCAGCCCTCACCGCGGTTAGTGCAATGGCTTAGTGATGTCTGCAGGTGCGAGGAGTGCAGGAGGGATGCCTGTCCCTGCTCACTAGCCCGCATCCCATACCTCCCGCCCACGTGCGCTGCCAGACACAATCAAAACATAATTCCCTTTTGCTACACCGATAGGAGACCAGCGCCAGCCGAGGCAGTATTGAGCGGGTGCAGTTGGCTGGGAGCTCCAGGGACAGGAAGCCGACTGCCAAGACAGATCACCTGCTTCCTGGGACATTTCTGCATTGTGCCTGGGGCGGATGTGAGAGAGCAGCGGGAGGGAGTGAACAGTTCTATCTAAAGGGCCAGCAAGTGAGCAAAGGCAAACAAGAGAACCATCAATTTGCAGGTGCTTTTCCTGCTACGGTAAGAACTTGTATAATGTAAATGTGTTTGATTTCATCCCTGAGGGCTAGTTCCGTTTTGTTCAAGGCTGGTAATGTCTTTGGCCGTTCCTCCAAAAGTTGCAGGATTTGAAAGTGGACCCCAAAGACCCACAAGCATCCCACTTCCCTGCTTCCCCTGGCCTCTAGTGCTTGCCCCAAACCCTTCTCCTCATAAACCGCCTGTGGTTTTGTACCTTCTTGGGGCCTCGGGCTGCAAAGCTCAGCAGCCTCTTGAGAACGCGCCCCAGTCCCGATCACCGATCACCAACGGACTCCTTTGTTGGGCTTTGTAACCGGAAAGAAGCAGTGAGATTAGTGCTTGGCTTTTAAGCTAACGAGCAATTTAAAGTTACCTTCTTCACTGGGGCATGTGCTTCGTGTTTGTTTTTGTGTTAAAAATCCGGAGCTCTTGGGGCACCTGGGTGGCTCAGTCAGTTAAGCGTCTGCCTTCAGCTCAGGTCAGTTGGTTAAGCGGCCAACTCTTGATGTTGGCCCAGGTCATGAACTCAGGGCCATGGGATCGAGCCCTGCATCAGGCTCTGCAGTCGGTGGGGAGTCTGTTTGGGATCCTCTCTCCCCCTTTCCCTCTGCCCCCTCCCCAATGTGTATGTGCGTGCTCTCTCTCTCTCAAAAAAAAAGTTTACTTTCTAATAAAAAATTGTGGAACAAATGATGCCATTGCATTTCGATCATACCCTTGAATCTTTTTTTTTACTTTTTATGTATTTATTTCTTTTGTTATTTAAGTACAGTTAATATACAATGTTATATTCATTTCAGATGCTCGACCATGAGCCCACAGTTCTGTATCTTACGCAATGCTCGCCAGGATCCGTGCGGTCACCATCGGTCACCAGACAACGTTATTACAATATTGACTACCTTCCTGATGCTGTGCTTTTCATCTCCATACTTACTCATTTCATAACGGGGCGTTTGTACCTCCTAATCCCCTTCACGCCTTTCGCCCATCCCCCTATACACCTGCTGGAAACCTCCAGTTCGTTCTCCGTATTTATGATTCTGTTTCTGTTTTTCATTGCTGTATGTGTGTGGATCGTGCCCTTGGAACTTAAATAGCTCCAATACGAACGAAAAGCTTTCTGTTACTATCTCAACCAAACAATTCTGTTCTCCATTTAAAGTCTAACAAAAACCAACATAACTTCACCTGGTACAGGATAGAGAAGGAATAAGATAGAATTAGATTGGGAGTCACTAGTGTCTTGTAGGAAGATGAACAAAGTCAAACAAAATGTGGCAAACCCCAAATATTAAAGACTTCCTACTGGGTACTTAGAGGGATGTAAATGAGTTCCAAATAACCAGAATAGCGTCATTTCATAAGTGAACTACTTAAAATTGCAGCATTGAATGTGAAGATGTGAGATTCTAAAATAAAATGACTCGAGTGTTTTCATGATTCCACAAACAGCTGCTTCATAATGGCCCATTGAGCTCAGCATAAAATAGAAATATCCAGCAGCCAGAAAAATACACTTGTCCGTGCAGAAAAGTAAACATTTTATAGCAAAAATAAATCACATAAATAAATAAATTTGGCGCTTATAGGCAACACGTGATTTTTATATAATTCATGCTTATAAAGAGAGATTGGAACATTTGGAAAATGATAAAGCATTGGGATATTTCAATATATCATTTAACGTAAGTGTGCTGATTTTAACATGATTTTTCTGAAACATGATTTTTTGTCTTTTGTTTCACAAACCTTGTTTCCAAACTGAAGTCACAAACTCTGTACAAACATCGGTTACAGCTCGAGGCTGCTGTCGTCTAACTCGGTCTCACCTGGGGACAGTTCTGCTCCCTAGCCCTCAAGGACAGCTAGCAATGTCTGGGGACATTTCTGAAAGGTCATAACCAGTGGGGGAGGGGGGGAGGGCCTGTAGCATCTAGCGGGTGGAGACCGGGCGTGCTACAAAGCATCCCACGGTGCACAGCACGGCCCCCAATGACCCCAAATGTCAATAGTGCCACAGCTGAGAAAACCTGATTTAACTAGTTAACAAATCCAAATGGAAGTACATAAAATCTTTCAAATTCTTTAAATATAAACTTGTTCACTAGTCAGTTAAAAGGCCACAACTTACTTAAGATGCCCTCTAAATATACTTGGCAAATGAGACAGTAAACGTTTTAAGGGAGAAAATTTTAGAGGGGAGTGGGGTAATTGGGGAAATAAAATTGTACGCATTTTCTATCCAATTTTCTGACTCCTATTATCTAGCCACCGTATTCACAGAAAGTGAAATTGTCTTCCCGTTAATGTCTGTGGAAACAATCCAGCCAAGCAACACGAAAGGACCCTTTTGTTCTTTGCCTTAACTACCCCACCCACGAGGTGTCACGTCCCACAGCCCCACTGGCTTCCAAGGAAACCCATAACTCTTACAGGCTATGGGCTTCATGAATGATTCCTGTGCCGGCCTGTCTTCTTCCCAAGCAAGCACAGCAGTTTATCCAAGTTTGCATAGTAGGACGACTGTGCTGTGGATGTTCTAGAAGGTGGAGCATCTCAGAAATACCATAGAGCCTTCGGTGCCTCAATCTGGTTAGTGGGAAATGGAGGTCAGACGGTTCCCAAGCCAATGTCAGAGTGCGTGAATATTAGGTCTCGACACATTTTTGTTATTACCGGACACTTTTTTTTCTTAAGGCGTATGTTCTGAATATGTCGAGTGGGTACAAAAATTGAAACAGGGTAGGACCAAGCTCACTGACAATGGATCATAACCAGCCAACCCCCAGAAGAGCATAAACCAGAAAATTGAAACTAAATTTGAGAAACGTATTCCATTTTTCTAAAGAAAGCTGGATTGGTCGTTGACTTACTCTCTCTCACCCACAAACACGGGACTTGTCGTCAAAATGGCCACTTGCCTATTGTGATGTGTGTCTTCAACAGGTGCTTTTAAAAAATAAAACAAAAACAAAACCTCAAAAATAAAACAAAACCCTCAATCCTGACCTTTCTCACATAATAAATTGATAATTCAGCACTTATTCTTTAACAATTGTTAAAATCAATATTCATATCTGGGATAATTAAATCCACAGTAAATTTAACATTTGATTTATGTGAATAGTCTCAACGCCCCATCTTTCCAAACCTTTTAGAAAAAAAGCCAATTTAAAGATGAACAGTTGCACTCAAGCGCCTGGGTGTCAAACGCTGAGTGACATTTGAAGAACGTCTCCGTTCTCAGAACTTACTAGATAATAGTCATTGAGATATTTTTAGAAAAACATTAGATACTTTTCGATATGACATATAGCCCCACTCAGAGCAAGGCTGTAATTGGAGCTGGACTCTCCAGTTAGAGTCTCAGGATAATGAGGTGGTTGGTGTTGAGGAAAGGTCAGCACAGATCAAAGAGAAAATGAAGATGTGAGTCCTTGGGTCAGGTTATAAATACAGAGAAGCCAATTCTAAAATTTATTCCAAAAGGCAAAGAAACTGGAAAAGACAAATGTATTCAAAATTTTTTTAAAAGATTTTATTTATTTGTGGGAGAAAGAGTGAGAGAGAGGGCATGAGCCAGGGGGAGAGGGAGAAGTATGTTCTCCACTGAGCAAGGAGCCCGTTGCGGAGCTTGATCCCAGGACCTTGGGATCAGGACCTGAGCCGAAGACAGATGCTTCACCGACTAAGCCACCCAGGCGCCCTAAAGGATTCAATTTTAACTTTTATCATAAAGCTACTACAGTCAAGACAATATGGTACTGACGAAGGACCAGACACATAGATGTGTGAAACAGAATAGAGAACAAGCAAACAGTGGAGGAAATTCTCTTCAACAAATGGTGATGGAACACATGGGCATCTATATGCAAACGAAATAAGAAACACCACGGGGCGGCCTGGGTGGCTCAGTCAGTTAAGTGTCTGACTCTTGGTTTCGCCTCAGGTCATGCTCTCAGGGTCATGAGACGGAGTCCCACATTGGGTTCTGAGCTGAGTGTGGAGTCTGCTTGGGATTGTCTCTCCCCCTCTTTCTCTGTCCCTCTGCTGCGCATACGTGCACACGCACACCCTCTCTAAAAAAAGTACATAAAATAAAGGTTGCTTTAAAAAAAATGAACTGCAAAATAAACCTCACACGTTATAAAAAATAATTCAAAATGGATGATATAATTACTATAAAAGCTAAAACTGTAACTTTTTACAAGAAAAAAGTGTGACACTGTGTCACACTTAAGCATTAAGGAATGCTTAAATACAACACCAATAGCAAAATGGATAAAAGAAAAATAAATTGGAGTTCATCAAAATTAAAAATGTTTGCTCTGCGAGAGACACAGTTAAAGAAATGAAAAGACAGATTAAGGGAAAATATTTGCAAATTACACATGTGACAAAAATATTTGTATTCCAAATATTTAAAGAACTCTCTAAACTCCACAGCAAGAAAACAAACAACCCAATAAAAGAAATGGCAAGAAATTTGAATAGACTCTTGACCAATGGATATGTAAACCCGTGCACAGGTGTTCAACATATCTAGCTATTAGGTAAGTGCCAATTAAAATCATAATGAGGTAGCACAACACATTGGAATCGCTGCAGTTTTAAACAAATGTGTGAATGGATGAGTGAAGGAATGAGTAATAATCGACAAAGGCTGGTGAGGATATGCGGTGCCTGGAATCCTCACAGCCTCTGAAGATGCAGAACGGTGTGGCCGCTCTGGAAGATTTCTGGTAATCTCTTAAAAAATCCAACATACACCTACCCTATGCCCAGCAGTACCACTCCTAGGAATAAAATTACATTCACACAAAACCTGGACATGAATGTCTATAGCATTTGTAGTCATCGTGGTCAAAAACCAAAAACAGCACAAAAGTTCTCTGGTCAGTGGGTGAAGGGACAGACCGTGGTCCATTGATCAGTGCGATTCCACAATGGAAAGGAATGAAGTCCTGATACATTCAAAAAAGGTGGACGAATCTCAAAGGCATAGATGCGGTGAAAGAAGTCCATCTCAAAAGGTTATATATGGTGTGATTTTATGTGTACAACATTCTGGTAAAGGAAAAACTCTAGGGACAAAAAATAGACTAGTGGTTGGCGGGCATCGGGGGTGGGAGGAGAAAGTCTGTCTACAAAGAAGGAACATGGGTGCATTTTGGAGGGCGATGGAACTTACACAAAAATACATGTGTATTAAGACTCATAGAACGTACATACTCCAAAAAATCAATTTTACTTTATTTCCATTTTCACTTTTTAAAAAATGAAAATGCTTGGTAACCAATTGGTTCACGGGATAGTTTACAAGCGTGTCTCGCTGCCTCGGCTAAGAGTCTAGTTGATTTAGGAACAGTAAGAGCTGAGTGGAGTTTCCCAAAGCTCAAGACAGGAAAGATAGAGGGTGTCTCTGCTAATTTAGGCAAGACGTACATGGGTCATTCAATATCACTTCATCACAAAGCGAAACATTTTTTTTACCAATTTCATTTCTCTTTAAAATTGTGAAATAACGTCAAGAAATAAGTCCACATTGGATGTTAGTATATATTAGTATCCTTAACTCCCTTTCTAGAAAAGAGAGAGCAGCTTGAGGCTTAGAGCATTGATCGATGATAACATCCAGCGAAAACTGAGTAGAACTATTTTATGAGACACCTTCAGTTTATCGCGTGTGCAGGTGGGGGCACCCCAGGTGGGCCTGAAGCTTGGGGTTGCCACGAGATGCTGCACCCGCAGACTGACCTTGGATTCAATCTATTAACCCAAGTTTGCTGTGCGAGCCATTCGTCTGCAGGGAAACTTGGGAACACATCAGTAGTTTCTGGCATCAGTTATCTGTAGAGACTTATGTAATTGGGGTCTCCAGAGAAGTCAGGCCTGTCATTTGTTCCAACCAGGATGGCATTTAAAAAAATAAAAATAAAAAAGGCTTCAGAATGGAAAAACTAATCTTCTGACCTAAGAGAAATCTCGTAAGCGACAGGAAGTTTTGTGAGACCCAGCAAAGCCATCTATCTCCATTTGTGTCGTGAAAACGTTGAATTCTCTTTTGTTTTGTGTCATACTCTGATTTCCCATCATTGGCCAAATAAAATTCTAGTCCTTCGATCATCTCTGTCTTTCTTTCAATCGTGCCACTGTCGCCCTGGTAACGACACAGCAAACAATGACCGTTTTTCCTTTTGAGCTGGAGATAGAAGGTTTCTTGGTAAAATAAATGAGTTTAAGTCCAATAGAAAAGTGAATGCATTAAAAGCATTACGTGCACAGCAGCCCTGGGTGTGCAGAAATACAGCGGAAGAGCGTGAAGATGGTGCCTGATGGAAGGGGCGTGGCAGAGAGCATAAGGCTGGTTTGCAGCGACCCATGTTGGAGAAACACCCATGTGCCCATCCGGCATGAGGACCCTGGCCCGGAATTCCTCTGCTTCAATCCTGGGTTTGATACTTACCATCCCTGGAATCCTAGGCAAATAAAGCCTCTAGTGCTCAACTTCGCCATCACTAAATCAGAGTTAATCATGCTTTTAACCTTATAAGACTATCAAGAGGACTAAACATGACCTTTCATGGGAAACTCTTGGTCAGATATCTGGCGTCTAATAAGTGCTCCCCGGAAGAGCTAATCACAGAATGTATTCTCTAGTGTAGAGTACACAAAACAAGATAGGATCTCTTGTTAAGCCAACACTCCTATCTATTAGCTACTTGGCAATGATTCATTTTAAACCACCATCAATTAGTAGTTTTTACGTATTTTAAGTATTTTAAGTATTGAGATTTGGGAGTAGTTGAGAATTTCCGCATACAATCAACATACCAAAAATAAATGTAATCCTTTGAGAACACACACACACAGAACATTTGTCACCGGCCTCTAAATAAAATTTAATGCAAAACACACTTTTAAATATACACTAATACCTGAGTTCCGTGAATACAGGGTAATTTCCCGGCTTTCAGTTCAAATAGACTGTGTAATGAGCCCTCAAAACACCAAAATACAGTAGGCGACTGTCGGAGCTCCTGACTGTACTTGAATAGCCCGGCGAAGTCAATATTCTGTCTAATGTTCTACAACCGTCTGACTCTTCACTCCATCTCATCGCTCAATTGGCCTCTAGGAAAAGATGTATCCTCTGTTGGATCGATTTAAGTGTAACGACTTGGAACTTCTGTTCAAGTGACAAGTGAAGAGTCGTCCCTCTTTTCCAAGTCTGATGTAAGTGAAAATAAAGGGGACAAAACCCCACAAGCTCAATCAGTGGAAGAGATACGGGTATGAGCCATCAAAGGACGAGTCGTTTGACCCAGGAACCAAAGGCGGAAAGTAGACAAAGGAGATCCGAGTGATCAAGTGGGCTGCGGAGTGGTCTCAGGGCCAGAGGGGGTGCCGACCTGCCAGACAGAGCCCACGAGAGGTTTGAGGTGTGGGAAGACGCAGAGCGGGGAGGGGGCAGTCGACGGCTCTCTCTGGAAACACGTGGAACGAGGGCACTGGGATAACATCTAAAGCTTAAACGAGACAAAACAGAGAGAACTGTCGGAGTTATTCTCTGAAGACATTTTGAGGGGAGAACAAGGAAAATGGAGGTGATTTTGGAATCCCTGGATAAAGACGATCCATTTTCCATATTTAAGGGTCTCGGCACTTTTCCGACTACCAGAGATGAAGTGTGTCCAGTTAACAAATACACCCACCAACAAATACACACTGCATTCTACTGTTTTATCACCATCTTCTTTGATGGGAACAGTAGAGGAACCAGCTATTTTAAGAACCCCTTGATAGGAAGGGGGAAAAATCCAAGACAAAAGATGAAATATCCAGGAAGACAACTCGAGGAACAGAAAATAAAAACAAGACCAACAAGAAAGAAAACTTTAACTGGGAGGTGCATACAAATTCAAGAAATGGGAGCGGAAAAAGAAAAAAAAATGAGAGCAGGAGATAAGAGACACAGACTGTCATTATGGGAGGTACAATGGACCCTTGCTAGCAATTTCCCAAAAAGAGGGGCATAAAGGATCAAAGAGGGAAGCGTGATCATTTCCAAAGTTGGAGGGCAGAGGAATTCAATAGGAAGACACCGCAGGGGATTTAACAGGACTTTGCACAGAGGATGTCAGGGTCATTACTAGCGCGCCCTTCCTATTCTCCTGGGACAAACTGCTGAGATCCGGGACAGGCTTCATGCCGCCACCAGCGGACAAACCAACACGGCGAGGGGGCAACAAACACAGTATTACGTTCAGCTGAGTTTGGGGGGCTTTACTCAGCCGTTCAGACACGGCGACTGAAATAGAAATCGGTAGGTCGACTTGAGCTGGTGCTGGGACCTACGGGGCCGGGGCGTGGCGAGCCGTGGTGGGAGTCAGGACACAGTCCGGCAGGTGCATCGCAGGAGATGCGTGCTGGGCAATGGAGAAGCATTCGGGGGAACTACAGCCTGGGGCGCGTAGATCCGGGGGGGACGGTGAAGTACGTTCAGCCCCACAGTACCAGCAACGAATGAGCTCCAGAGAGATTGGAGAACAACACGCAGACAGAACTTGTAGGAACACGGAAATTCCATGAAAACTGGGTCCTTGAAGGGTTATAGAAATCTAGTTTCTAGAGCCTAGTAATCAGTAAGACAAAAAAGAGTAGGGGGGGAATGCAAAGGACCATCCACAGTAGAGTGGACAAATAAATAAAATGCGGGGTTTTAAAACGATGGAATATTAAAGAACAGTGAAGAGAACTGAGCACGAGCACTGGCTAGGCGTGGGCGCGAGGCAAGGGTGCTACCGACACGGTAGGTCAGCGCTGACCAACATACACGGACCAAGAACCGGGTCTGATGGAAAATGCCTGGCGGCCGCATTTTCAAAAACAAAAAAGAAACAGATATGACGATTTTTATACACTTTATTTAACCAAACACAAAACCAGTATGAAAATGATGGAGATACTTCGGATTTTCTTGTTCGACGTCTTTGCTGTCAGTCATTTTTACGTTAACAGCCCTCCTCAGTTCAGATGCTAATTTTTCAACAGGAATTCTTAACCTGCGCTTACATTTTGCAGATAGAAAAGTAGATTCACACATTCAGGTTGTTCCGAATACACTTAACGCGTTGTCCTGTAACTGAGCCAATTACGAGGTTTTGCGAGCAAGGCCAATGTCAAAGCCCTGTGGCGGCGTCCTACAGCTCGGCCTGGCTGCTACTTACTTGGCTGTGTCCACTTTGCAAAACTCCACCTGGACGCTGAAAATGTGTGCCTTTTTCTTTACATCTACGTTATTCTTCGAATTGAGAAAAAATGTATTGGATTGGAGTAAAGACTGAGAATAAGAAACACGGAATCAGCGACAACTTCTCCTTCCTTTTAAGTCTTTCTATGCTATTTCCTTTCCCAAACATGCGTATTACTTGTTTGATATTCTCCTAATTACATATTTTTAAAAAGCTTTCCAGGTTTTTGCTGCGTTGCTGGTAATGAGATGAATGCGGTCCATTAACTGGAGTATGCTCCGAGATCCAGAGCTCTGCCCTCAGCTAATTCCCTTGATGAAGTGGCCACGATGGGAAAACAGCAACGAGCCAGAGGCTTCATGATGGTGTCCATTCGTCTACCTGGTTAAAAGGCTTTGGAGAAAGTAGTAGCTGCTATTATTTTCCGGTTTAGTGTTTTTCTTCCGAATCCATGCATTTAATCCTTACAACCGCCCTGTGGCTGGTTACTGTCCTCATCCCAGTCGCCCACACTCAGAATGGAGACACAGAAAGGTGGCGTTAATTGTCACACATCTGGGCAGTGGCAGAGCCACAAGGAGTGGCACCTACGCACTCAATCCAGGCAAATTCAGTCCCTCCATGAGACGTTCGCTGAATTTCTTTGTGGGAACAAAGGATTGAATCAGCACACTGTGTAGACTAAAATACGCATTGATGTATGCACACCCACCCGCTCTCTGCAAATACGCTAGTGTAGGGGACACAGAAGTAAATAAGAATGAAATCACTCCTTGCTGTTCCCTGCCTTTCACGCTGCTGCCCACCCTTTTCCACCCGTAATGTCAGCAGCTGGGGCGGTCGCCCTGCGCTGAGCCTGGCAGGTGCACGGAGCGCTAACAGAGGCCAACACCCTCACCTGTCCCTCCAACACTTGTCCCCGTGTGTCCTCAGCTGGTGTTCCCACCTGTCTCCTCCGCATCGTCGCTGGCTTTGCTCCGGCCTCGATCCACTTCACTCCATCTCACATGTCCCCAGCCCTATTTTCCGCCCACTTTGTTGTGTGTTTTCAGAATAGAAACACAGAATACTCAGTACCTTTCCTCCAACAGAAAATCCCAGTGCCCTCAGTACCCACCCCACTCCCCGCAGAAGATGCTTAAAAGCTGGGGCTTCCAACGTATCCGTTTCCTGTGCTTGCCCAGAGTTCTCAGGTCGAGGCTATGAAAGACAGAACTCAAAGTGACCATGATGAGTAATAAAACCCAGGACTCACTGAGTTTCCCTCAATTATGGGAACCTGGATTATCTAAGTAATTTTCAGGTATATGCTTGTCTCACCCATTTGGGGCGAAGAGGGTTTTCAGGGGTGCGGAAGACAAGTAGGCATAGGTTACAGGACGGGTTTATTATGGCTCATAAACCTGCATTGCCTTTCTTACGGGACCTGTGCAAACAATAAGTCTTAGGCACTCAGCCTTTGCTACTCTGATCACCGTGCTGTTTGCTCTTGCAAAGAATAAAATCCAAAGGTCACTGATAGACCCTGTCAGATTGATATCTTAGAATTGACAGCCCTCTCTGGTCATATTTATGCGGTATGTATACTTTCCATGAGTATTGCTGCTGTACTCGGTGAACCATGACGGGGGAAGGCGAAGTCCACCTGAAATTGCTTTTCCTGGTGCTTCCGACCGACGCTGGAATAGTGTCGTTAAAACCCCCGTCTTGTGAACGGGACTGCTAACCGCTAATTGCTCCATTGATGAAAACATAGCTGCGGGCTGACTCCACAAAAATAAATGGCTCTCTTTCAAGCCCATTTTTAAAACCTCCTCAGATTATGTGGACTCCCCGGGAGTGAGTGGGTAAACTTTTTTTTCCCAGGAAATAATAATTTAAAACTTCAAATGCCGTACAGACAGCCTGCCATATCCATCCCAAAGAAGAACTGCTTCACCTTATAAAGAAGACAGTTACAATCCCTAAGTTCACCTCTGATTCTAAAGTCTATACTTATGTCTTAACGACCTCCACTCCCTAAATTTGGGATTCTCTTTTTAAAACATCTCCCATGTGTGGCGATGTTAACCGGATTTATCGTGGTGACCATTTCACAATACATACGAACAGCAGATCAGTCATGACTTTGGGGACCTGAAACCAACATAAAGTACCCGTCAAGGACAGCTCAATAAAGATAAAATTTTTAAAAAATTGCATCTCGAGGTATGCACGTAAATTGAATAAGCAGCTATTTCTACCATGGGTCAGAAACATTTCGTGATTTAGACAGTTCGTATTTTGAACTGGCTCTCGGGGAAGAAG
>CM052883.1:2985415-3028809 GCA_028534135.1 Potos flavus
AAAAAAATAAAGCGATCTCTCTGCTGTGACACTGGGTCCCACCGTCCCCAGCCTGGTCCTTCCCTCCCTCCCTCCTCTCCATCTTTCCACCGGCCCCTCTCCGGATCCAGGACTTGGGCTGGGCGCTCGCTGGCTGCTCCCTCCCTCCTTCCCTCTCCTCAGCAGATTGCATGAAAAGGATTCTCTTTGGCATCAAAACTGCTTGCAATAATACGCCTTCTCTGTTTCTCCCAGCTCCCACCCGTGACTCTCCCCGCTGCCCGGGGTTCCGGGCTCCACGCTCACAGGCACCAGCTCAGCCCTGGGCGCCGGGGGAATCCCGGCCTCCTCCCCGGGGCCTCTGCCCTCTGCTGCTGGCCCAGCCCGGAGGCCCGCAGATTGGACGGTGAGCTCAGCACCACGGGGAGCGTGGGAAAAGCTCATCCACCCAGACTCTCTGACTGATGGTAAGGTAGCTGATTCCCTGCAGGGGCAGCTGTATTTCCAGAAAAAAAATCAATTTTTCCTTGTGTTGGAAGAAAACTTTGCCTCCCATGGAGTCTCACCGTGCACTCTGGAGTTTCGCAGGACAAAGGAATGGATGCTCTTTCTTCAAGAGAGCATTTCAAATATTTGAGGGTAGTACCATGTCCTTCCACCCCCACCTCGCTTTCCAGGTCCTCTTCTCTCTCTCTCTCTTTTTGTTTGCTTTGTTTTTAGAAAAATTGGTCTAGTTGATAATGCATTCACAGTGCTGCTCATCCACATTTTCTTCTGTGTTTGATTAAGTGAATTTTATAGCTCTCTCCCTGGAAATTTCCAGGCCGAAGTGATCTAAAATAAGGCCGATTAGCCCCAGGCCTCCACTCCCGAAGATTCACTTTCATTTCCTTCAAGAAAACCACTAAAATCCCTTTGTTTAAGTTTTAGTGGAATTTCATGCGATCTTTCCAGAAACCATTCTCTTCTCTGACATTGAAAAATCCCCACCGTTGGTCTGAATGCAACTCTTTCGAGGCTGGGTTTGATTTTACAGTATTTAAAAGTCTATTTTTAAGCACCTACTATTGCTAACTCACTGTATTTCTAAGGAAGCATCAGGACCCTGCGTACTATGGAGGGCAGATGGACAAGTGTCGGGGTCTCCACATCGTAACTGACCTCAGCCAAGCAGCAATGGCCTCTGTGCAAAGCTGATGGGCACTGAATACGAGAACAAAGGAGTGGTCAGTTCAACAGGCTCTGCCCCATCGGGGTTCACATTGCAGACCCACTGCACTGCAGGGTTTGAGAGCTTGGATGAGATACATAACTTCTCCAGGGCCCGATTTCTTCAGTTAATGACCATAACCCCTTCATCACAGAGTTGTTACAAAAAATAAAATAGATAAGAGGATAAGAAGAGAAATCACGGCCTAGAAGGAAATCTTAGCAAAACACACATCCGATAAAGGACTTGTATCAAAAATATACACAGAACTGGGGTGCCAGGGTGGGTCAGTTGTTAAGCGTCTGCCTTCAGCTCAGGTCATAGTCCCAGGGTCCTGGGATCGAGCCTCTCCACAGGAAGCCTGCTTTTCCCTCTCTCACTATGTCTCTCTCTGTCAAATAAATAAATAAAATATTTTAAAAATACACAGAGCTTTTAAAATTCAACTATTAGAAAAAGAACATACCCAATGGCCAGTGAACAAAAGATTTCAACAGACACCTCGCCAAAGAGGATAACCAGACGGCAAATAACCATATGAAGGGTGCTCCACGTCCCGTGTCCTGAGGGAACTGCAAATTAATTGCGGATGAGATAACCCTACTCACGCACTAAATGGCTAAAACCTGACAACAAATACTGGTGAGGATGTGCAGCAACAGGAACGTTCCTTTATGGCCGCTGGGAAGGCAAAATGATGCCGCCATTTTGGAAGACAGTTCGGTGGTTTCTTACAAAGCTAAGCATCTTACCTGTATGTTCCAAAAACTGTGCTCCTTGCTATTTGCCCAAATAAGTTGAAAATGTATCTCCACACAGAAATCTGCACACAAATATTTATAGCCGCTTGATTCACAATTGCCAAAATTTGGAAGCAACTCAGATGTCCCTCAATAAGTAAACAGATGAACTGGATCATGCAGACAGTGGAGTCTTATTCAGCAGTAAAAATGAACGAGCCATCAAACTACAAAAAGACCTGGAGAACCTTAAATGCACATATCTAAGTGGAAGAAGACGGTCTCAAGAGGCTACGTAGGGTGTGATCCAAACTCTCGGACGTTCTGGAAAATGCAAAACTAGGCAGAGGATAAAAAAAGATCAGTGGTCTGTCGGGGTTTGGGGACGGGAGGGGTGAGCAGGTGGACCACGGGGGACTTTCAGGGCCGTGAAAGATCCCGTGTCATACTGCAGTGGTGGACACATGACATCGTCCATTTGTCCAAACCCATGGATTACAACACCGAGGTTGAACCCTAATGTAAACCGTGCACTTTAGTTAATAACCGTGTATCAGCGTCTGCTCATTAATCATAGCCAATTCGCCACACTAATACAATCATTAAAAATAGGGGGGATTAGGGAGATGGTGATTGGGTGTACGGGAACCCTGCGTTTTCTACCAAATTTTCTGTAAACCTAAAACTGCTCTAAAAATAGTCTATTGATTTTTTAATTAAAATTAGATAATGCGTGCAAACTGGTCTAGTGCAGTGAATATATAAGCAGTTTAAAAATTTAACGGGAGTAGTCTGCTATGTGTTGGCATCCGAATATATCACTAACCATCTCCTAGTCAGAAGTCGGAGATAGGAAGAGATTTCTACAAAGCCGGGGCCAGCTTAGGGGAGAGAGCCTGACCTACAGCCTCTTTCCCCCGTCTCTCCCTGGCATTATTCTTTCCCTCTGCCCTGACTCTCCGGCACTATACCTCTGCCAAAGTTCCCAGGTGTGCAAACATTTCCTACAGCTCAACAGGAATCAATGTCCATCACGCAGGAACAGAGTAGAAATTGCCATACTGCACCTTTTCGTTAAAATGGAATACGATTTGGGGAAACAGTAACAGGGTTTTACAGGGTTTGGCTTGTCTTTTAACGTTCTTCCAGTTCCCGGTTTTATCATTCTTAGTATTTCTCTCTTTAATCTCGCTAGAGTAGAATGCATGCGGGTCTCTCATTGTTCTAGTGCTTCCCTCTAGTGGTTACACGTGGGTATAACATCTCAGCAAGGCAAAGGCAGGAGGGTTCATTGCCCAAAATGAACATTTTGTGGGTTTGTTTCCAAATAAATGTAGCATGTATAGTTAATAGTTGAACATGCCCTGGATTGGATTCTGGAAAGAAAAGGGAGGGCAGCAGAAACATAACGAAATCCTAGTCAAGTGTGGAGTTCAGTTCATAGTAACGTGTGGGTGTCCTTTCTTGGTTAAGAGGATGTAAGAAACTCAGGACATGAACAGTAGGGGAACCCGGGTGAGGCATATCCAGAAATTTCTGTGCCCCCTTCGTAAACTTTCATAAACTTAAATCTACCCTAAAATAAAAAAGGGTGCTTCACACATTTTCTTTAAAAGGTTGTTGTTGTTATTTTAATCTTCCTCGGAGCCCCTCCCCTTCCTTCCTGACAATATAATCTCAAGTTCCTAATATTTATAATCTCAAGTTCCTAATATTTTTAACCAAATTCTGTAACTTTCTGCGCAGCTCTTCAAATTCATTTTTTAAAAAAACATTGAATTTTGCACTTTATACGAATAAATTTTATAGTATGCAATCTGCACCTTAATAAAAATTTTTTAAAAAGAACAAAATTCTGTAAGTTCTATCCACGGATTCTGATTTGATCCTCTAGCTCCTTAAATGTTGAGAATGTTTCTTCCTTCTTTTTTTCCTTCCTCCCTCTTCCTCTTATTCTTTTTTCCGATTTTGTGTGTGTGTGTCGAGGGGTCTTTCTTGTATAGAAATTTCTACTTTCTTTAGGCTTCATTACTGGAGAGCGTCCCTATTTTTCACAGGTGCAGCGTGGGGAAATGCGGGGGCTCTCTCACCGCCTATGCGGAGGCGGGGGCTCTCTCTTGAGCTGCTGTGGAACACACGCCCCAGGACCCCATCCGGCAGAAGCCAGGACCGCAACTGGTGTGAAGTTGCAGCAAGGAAAATGCCCGCAGCTTCCCAGCCTTGCACCAGCGGCTGCAGGTGAGCGCCTGGGAGGCGTCGGGATGCGCATGCGCGGCCTGCCTCTCTCCAGGGACACGGGACACGTGGTGAGGCAGGTGCGGGGAGCGCAGGTCACAGGGACACACCGAGGGCCACACGGAAGCAGACTGCCTTCTCCGGGGGAGTTTGCTCCGAGGCCTGGGGACAGCTTTCCAAAGTGGCGGAGAGGAGTCGTCGGCAGGCGATGCTGTTTCGCAAATATCTTGTTCAGTTTTGCTGTGATTTTTGGACTCTCATTTGGCAGTCCTACCAGCTCGGAGGTTTACACTTAAAAAAAATCATTGTGAGAGGGAGGGGAGGGATGAATTGGAGGAAATCGGAGGGGTGAAGAACCATGAGAGACTGTGAACTCAGAACAAGGGACTGAGAGTTTTGGAGGGGAGGGGGTGGGGGGATGGGCGAGCCTGGTGGTGGGTATTGCGGAGGGCACGGATTGCATGGAGCACTGGGTGTGGTACATAAACAATGAATCTTGTAACACTGAAAAAAATAAAATAAAAGTATTTGGGGAAAAAAAAAGAAAAAAAATCATCAGTTTGTCTTAACTTCCAAGGGAGTCAGATCGCCATGTAGGGTGCAGTTGCCGGATCTGAAATGCAGATCATAATGTGGCTGTTTTCATTCCCACGGGACTCCTGTTCACCCCGAGTGTGGCTCCTGCTCCAGCGGGCGGCCGCGGACCCCAACGGGGTGCTCCCTCCCTGATCAGACCCGTTAGGAGGGTCAGCTGTCCCTCAGCGTTTGGAGGGAACCATGTGGGGGACGAGGCTGGGGGGTGCGGGCAGAGTCCCTTGTCCCTGCTCACACCTGCAGTCTGGGCTTGGATGGGTATCTGCAGAGCCCAGGAGTCTCTTTCCTGTGGGCATTTTCTTTCTCATCAACCCTCCCCCTCCATTTATGTTTTCTAGCCACTCCCACCTGATCTCCCGAGCCCTGGTTCTTTGACTCCTATCCGGTTAAATTTAGGGCAGCCTTGGCTCCCACACTGACACTCTCGCCCCACCTGTCCCCTAAATCCTGGAAATGCTTAGCTTCCAGGGCAGGATGTAGTCAGAACTGTTTTCTGTCTCGTTGGCACTGTGGGGTAGAGGCAGGTGTCCTTCTGGGACCTGAAGAAGGACAGGCGTGGTGTTCCCAACCCTGGCTTGGGGGGGGGGGGGTGGTGCCACAGGGCCGGGGAAGCTGCTTTCTGGTTTTCGTTTCTTTCTTTCTTCTCTTTTTAGTTTTGGTCTATTCAAGATATCTTAAAACCAAACAACAAAACCAGATTTCTTCAACTTCCTGCCAGTTTAGTTTTTGGATCTTTTGCTAAAATAAAACCAAACAGTGCACGTCTCTTGACTTCTTTTGAATTCCATTTGCAATCCCTCCTCTCTGTGTGTATGTGTGCATCTTCCAAGCAACAACATTTAGCATGTATAATGTGCCAGGCACTATTCTAGGTGTTTTCACATGTTCATCTATTTCTCCCGGAAGCTGGGGGAGTTCAGCAGTCCTGCTATCCCCGAATCCTAAAGGATACAACCAGTGAATAGCCCGGCAGGACCTTGAACTCCAGGGGCACAGCCCTAGAGACATGCCCTTACTTGCCAGCCTGTCCTTCTCTCCAAGAGCTTCAAGCGGGACCACTCCCTAATTTGCAGGGCGCACGGCAAAACAAAAATGCAGGACCCCTCGCTCAAAAATTATTACAAATCTCAAAATGGGGCAGCAGAGGATTAAACCAAGATTAGGAGCCTCCAGAGTGCTCAAGAAGCAGCTCCATCTTCAAGAGCTGCTTTCTAGTGTGTGTGTGTGTGTGTGTGTGTGCACGCGCCTGTGTGCAGTGTGTGTGATGGTGTGTGTGCGTCTATGTGCATTTGTGAAAAATTATTGCTAGTTTTATGTAGAGGGGAAAAGTGACACAGAAATTGTCCTGTTGCATACCAGGTGTATCAGTTTTTGTATTGTAGTTGAGCTTTGTTTATTCCTCTAAATTGACGAGTTAACTAGCCATTGGGTGGTCTCAATGGACAGTTAAATATCAAAGCATTGTATCAACCATTTCTGCATCAGACACAGCTCCCCCCTCCTTCCTGAAAGCCCGTTAGTTCCCATCTTTGTGATTAGTTTGAAATAGTGTGTGACCGCAAGACATAAAAAAAAGATAAAATAACAACAAAAAAGAACAATTGCCCCACATCTTTCCACGTGCATGAAATTACATGAGCAGAGAAGGTATCCTACCTTCTAAATATATCATTCTAAGTATTGGTAAGGATGAGACCAACGTAAGATTGTAAAATAAACCTATATAAGAAAGAAATCCATATCCGTGCTACATTAATAATATGCATATATGATTTTATTTGTCTTTATTTTTAAGTGATCTTAAACATAATTTCATTGCATTCTTTTTAAAATAACCAAAGACTTAGTTGACTTGAATAAGGACAGTGGTGAAGGTGAGGACCTCAAACCAAGCCTGAAAGTTGGTCTGGGCTCAGCTGAGCAGGGACGGCCCCCAAGTGTGGCATCGCTGGCCCCCCACGGGCCTCTCACCCCCGTGCATCCCCCGCGGAAGACGAGGAACCCCACAGGAGCAGCCGCCCTCATATCAGCAGGGATGTTGGGCCACTTCCTTTTAACCATGATTAGTTTGTAAAGGTTAATCCAATGTATACAAAGTTACAGAACCGATTTATGAAAGCGCGTATGCCCACAGATCATCAGCAGTACAGTGCATTTGGTCATCGCGGGCATCCTGGCGGGCGGCCAGGCAGAGGACAGGTGGACAAAGAGAGTCCCGTGGGATCCGCAGCCCAGCGCTCCCCTGCGTGGCTGCGCGGCCGGAACCCCGCCCAGTGGGTGGTCGCCTCCAACAGCGCCTTGCGGTGCGATTTTCCGTTACTGTGTATCATTAGGAGATCTTTCCGGCAGTATTTACTGAAGCTGAACGTAGGCACATCCTATGTCACAACAATTCGACTGCTAGGTGTCAGTCCTACAGAAATGTGTACATAGGTTTCCCCCAATATTTTCGGAGAAGATTCATAAAAGTTTAAATGTCCTGCTTTCATGGAACGAGTCTAGATTTTTATATTAGCAACTCGGAAGCCAAAGCAAACGCATCCGCTGCCTGTGTCGGTGCGTGGTTCACGGGTTACAACCTCGGTCCCAGGCCAGCAAGCCTGATTCACAGCTCAAGTTGCAAGAGGATTCCGTAAGTTCTTCCGACAGTCCGCTGCAGCGCCCGGAACCAACCCCTTCTCCGCGCCCCAGCTGCGAAGGAGCGCCGGTCTCTCCAGGGGCCCGGGGGGCTGCCCGTCACTTCGTGGGGGCTTGCTGGCTCGTCCCTCCGTCCCACGCAGGCGAGCAGCTCAACACTCTCACGTACTTAGTTACCAGCACCCTTTCCGAGTGCGCATGTTAGACAACCGTCTGGGGTCTGGGCCCATACACTTAACCTCACAAACGTTCTGTTACAGGAAATCCACTAAGACATCATTTTTCCTAAAGCAAATTGGGGGAAAGCTAGGGAAAGGGACGCTGGACCACCGGTGCTGCCGGAGAGACCCCCACCTCCCCCTCCCCCGACCACGGGGCTACCTCCTCTTTGTCCCCTTCCCTCATTACTAAATAAACGCTTCCTGAACCACTCTGACTTCCCTCACAATTTCACAGCCGAGGGAGACAGGATTCACATTCAACGCTGGTTTAAACTCAAAGCAAAATAAGAGTGAAGAATCCTTCATGTGGCGGAAGGCAGCATCTGCGGATAGACGGCGCTAGGTCATCCAGAGGAACACGGGAGCCCCGGGCGGAGCACAGAGGCTTGAGGGGCGAGCCTGCTGAGCCGGGGCGCTACCGTCTTTACCCAGATGCTCCAAGAATTACTTCTTTTCTATCTATCTATAGTACTGATGGGAACAAATGCTTTTTGAAATATAGAAGCTATGCACGACCTCAAATGCTTTGTTTCCTACCCTAGCGCATATTACTTTATAATGTTTTATGGTATGCCCTGAATTTTTATTTATCTATTTTTAAATTTATTTTATTTTTAAAGATTTATTAATTTGAGAGAGAGAGAGAGAGAGTGCGCATGTGCACGCGGCAGGGGAAGGGGGAGGGGCGGGGCAGAGGGAGAAACTTAAGCAGACTCCGCGCTGAGTGTGGAGCGCAAAGTGGGGCTCAGTCCCATGACCCTGAGATCATGACCTGAGCTGAAACCAAGAGTAGGAGGCTCAACCGCTGTGCTACCCAGGCGCCCCAGCACTGAATTTTTAAATCGTCATTTAGTTACATGGAGAGAAAGGAAACAATGAGTGGTGCTAATCAAACTCAATCAAAAAGCCAGGCACCAGGCACCGAGGTTTTCTCTTCTGCGATTCAAGTTAGCAGCAACACGAGGACAATGACTCACCTCCTAGATCAGGACTCCCGCTCCGCCTACACTTTTTAATTATAATATTGTAAAACACAGTAAGTTGCAAAATATGTTTGATTTTAACCCGAAAGCCAAAATCGTGGTAATTGGAGTTTTAAACAAAGTTTCATCTTAGACACAAAATACAAAAATCATCTTTTGTTTTGTTTGGAAGAGCATCTTCTTAAACACATTTCAACGTGGACTAGAGAAAATGAGTGTAGACCAGGGTCTATTTTTTTTCCACCTACTGTTTATAAACTAGAGAAGGAAAGTGTTTAATGAAGGAAACTCTTTAAACCGATGACATTTACAAAAAAGACAAGCAGAACAAGGGAGAGTGATGTTATAAAGACGGTTGTGGCAGCATTTGTGAGCACGATTCTCTATCAGATGGGAAGGAAGGTGATGTCTCTGGCGTGTCCTTAGCCGGGTAACAAGCACATGGAACCGAACACCCTTCTGGACGCCAAGAACTTTAACGAAACCTCAACTTCCGTAAAGCTAACAACGTGAGTATGTTTTAAAGGCTGGGATAATAGCAGCAGTTTAAAACAGAAGATTAGGAAATAAAGGGCAAATAGATTCCATTATTATAAAGGTATTCATTAACTTCTATTGGAGATTTGATTTTTACATAAGAACAATTATAGCTATTTTTTCACTCCATGCTGGCATCTGTAAGAATTGGAATTACCCCACGGTAAAGTTTCTGAAGTGACTGAAATTAGCTAGGAAAAAAAAAAAAACATGTTAGGTGTAGACACAGGAGAGAATGACTTCCCTCCTGTGAAAAATATCTGGTGGTCCATCAGGTGGTATAATATTACAGATAAAAATTACAGACTTGAAGTAAACCAAAAGAATTTAAATAGTACCTGTATTTTAAGTCCAACTGCTTAATATATTTCAATGTAAGCTTTTAATTAATTTGTCATATGTCAAATGCAAGATTTCTACCTTTTTTTTTTTTTTACCTTCCACCATGTTAACTGCAAAAGGAGAGGGCCATACTTAACATAAGAGAAAGGCTGGATCCTGAGATTTCCCAAGAATGTCCTAATGTCCCACAGACACCAACACTAGTTCCGCAGCAGATAATGGAATGCCATTTTGGAAGAAATGACTATTGCCCCCTTGCAACCTGTGCTCCCTCCAGGTCAAAAGCCACGACTAAGTCGTTCAACATGGCATTACAGTGAGAAGCCTACTTTCTATCTTTCCCTAAACGGGCCCTATTTCTTGTAATTCACATGACACCCTTTGGCTGTGGTTGTCTGCTAAATTTCCTGTTTTGGTCTAGTTTCAGTGAATCAAAATAAGGAGCTCCCAGAAAAGGCTATGGTTAACTACTGTTTTTCTTCCTTTGGGTATTTCCAGTTAAGTGTCTTCTCCTTAGAGGCACAGAGGAAGGAAGGAATACAGCCACAGACAAGGTGTAAGTAGGTCACAGAAGCTTCAATGCACCAAAAAACGTGCCGTCCCCATCTCGCGATATTTTAGCGTCCTCCCGTGGTATTGCAAGCTGGAGCTCATCTCCTTCTTCTAGCTTTGCGATGCCTGGAAAACAATGATTTACAGGGACTTTAAGTGGTTGTATAACGCTGGGGGCAGGGTGGGGGGGTGCATTAAATAAAATGATGTTATTTTGGAAAAACGTTAACATAGGCATTCGCACTTCAGGTGACGCCAGCGGACTTCTAAACCGATTACTATTCTACCAGCCTAAAAACAAAACAAAACAAAACAAAAACTAAAGCAAATGAGCAGAAAGACTTAAAACAGATATAAATGTATTTCTCACCTACTGTCTATAAAATGGAGACTCTGAACAGAAAGCAATGGTTTTGTTTTGTTTTGTTTTGTTTTAAAAGATTTTATTTATTTATTTGACAGAGAGAGATCACAAGTAGGCAGAGAGGCAGGCAGAGAGAGAGGGGGAAGCAGGTTCACTGCTGAGCAGAGAGCCCTATGTGGGGCTCGATCCCAGGACCCTGAGATCATGACCTGAGCCGAAGGCAGAGGCTTAACCCACTGAGCCACCCAGGCGCCCCAGAAAGCAATGTTTTATCTGAAGAAAAAAAGTTAAGTCAATCATAGCACATCCCTTGTTGGGATATTGTATGGTCAAAAGTGGTTTTGCTTCATTTTATTGACAAAAATGTTTATAATAGCATTAAAAAAATAATGTTAAATAAAAATACAAAATAGAAATACAAAAAATAATGATGTTAAACAAAAATATAAAATAGAAATACAAAAAGTACACATACATTAGACAGTATGTATATGCCGCATAGACAGTACATAAATACACACTTAAATGTGCATATAAAATGTGTATATTACTAAGAATAAAAAACCAAACACCACTTATCAGCAAAGCCCATCCATTAACATAGTTTTTCTCTGGAGTCTAGACCATGGGGTTAGGAGACATTTGGATTATTTTCGATAGTCTTCTATATTTCCATGTTTCCTTAAATGACCATATTTTTCTCATAATCAAAAGCAATAAAATACTTAGCTTCTCGAAACTAACCAATAAATCCGTATGTGCCTAATTTGCAATGATGGGTTCTGTAATTAGGAAACAAAGACTACAATTCAGGAACTACACTCGGTACATCAGTAGGGACCCCATTTGAAAAGACAAACATGAAGGAAAAGAAAGGACAATCAGAGGAGAAGAAACAAAGAAAGTAAGAAACAAAATAATATTGAGGTTGCTCTCATTTTCAACCAACAATTAAAAAAAGCAGTTGCATGTTCATGAAGATGCCATGAAAATGTATTTACACAAACGATGTTATGTATGTTAACATCCATCATCAAGCCCAAAGCACCCAGATCTCCTCAGGCAATGGCCAGTAGTGTTTATTCATCGAAACTTACGATGTACCAGACACCTTTCTAGACACGCACAGGGCTGTGATCAGAATGACAAAAGATTCTGTCTCCAAGGATCTTGGTTTTTTGTAACAGACTATGACAGACAACAAACAAAAGAACATAGTTTCAGGTATCATGAAGGGTAACGTGCACGCTTTTTAGGATTAGCAAAGCATTTGATGACTACATGAAACAGTAGAAAAAAAAATAGACTGGAATTTATTTGTTGACTAGATCAGTGGTTATCACAGAGACTGAAGGGAATCTAGTATTTTGACAAAGGCTATCGATCACGGAGCATTAAGTAATACTGACTCTCAAAATAAAGGCAGCATGAGCTGACGATTTTCAAGTAGGTTCTGTTTGAAACTCTAACTCTGAGTTATTGGCTCTACCAAGCCTTCCAGATCGCAGCAGCGATCGTAACTTCTATGTAACTTCTACGACAGACGCTCGATTTGCTAGTGAAATCGTGCGATCCAGCTGTGCGTGAGGCCAGTGCTTGGTGTTATGCTGGGCATTTTTTCCCAGGTTATTATGTAGGGGAGCACCACGGGTTCTTACATACCAATAGGTCGTTTTAGTGCTAGAACAGATGAGACCTGCAAACCTGGAACGTCCTGGAGAAGGGTTCTCATACTAGCACTAAGCTCCGGCCCTGAGACACAGCTCTGAGGTCTGGTCAGCTAGTCTTCGAAGGTGAGGCCCCGGGGGCGTGAGCACGGAGGGGCAATGACCAGACACAGCCCGTGTTCAGTACTGCTGTGCCTGGACTCAGTCCACACGGGGCGGCCACGCCTTTCTGTGGGTTTTCCGCAACGCCAGGATGCTGGTCGTCGCTGGGCGCAGGGGAACATCTCTTTATGAAAATCAGGGAGTTTCGATTCAACACACTTCCTCATCATCCCCTTACAGCTGTTTATGGCTGCGGGTCCACGAGGACAACCGCCTCCGATTTTCCTTCCTTCCCTATTGAGTGATTGTGCACTTGGTAGCAAATGCCTTCGAGACTTAGGGCTTCAGAGGAGGCGGCCCGGCCCCAGGCCCGTGTTTCAGGGAACTGTCTGGAACTGAAGACATTCCTTAGGGTTCTCAACGGATGTGTCAAAATCACCAGAGAGCAATAAATGCGTTAAAGGCTAATATGGTTTTTTCCCCCCTAATACCAGCTTTGATGAATTTACCCCCAAAATAAAATGAAGACTATGTCAATTACAGCCTAAGTCCTCCCTTTCTCTTTCTGTTCTCTCCGCATCTTCACTGCCCCTGAGCCGAAGGAGCCTTGCTCCTGCACGTTCCCATCCCACAGTCACCTGCCTGGTCCACGTACACCAGACGTCACCTGAAGGAGAAGGACGGAGAGCTGATGGGCAACCTGACCGGACCCGAGACCTGGTCAGGAGCATGTCTTCAGCAGCACGTAAAACAAAAAACACAAACAAAAAAAGCTTTGGGGGCTCACACTCTGGGGCCAGACCTGTTGGTTTAATCCAGGTTCGGGAACTTGGAAGCTGTGCCATCTGGGACAACGTGAGCGACTTCTCTGTGCCTCACATGCCGCCTCCCTTAAACAGGGGGGGTCGGACGAAGGAGCCCAGGTCAGGTGCAGACAAGGGTGCCGGGCACAGGGTAATCATTCCCTGGGTTCTCGCATGGTATTATCTACCGAAGGAAATGCAGTTTAGGACTGCTGTCCCTGCCGACCGCCAGCACGTTAGGGCCCCTTCTCCACGTACAGAAGAACAATAAAACTATGAGTAATGACTGCATCCGTTTTGATCCAAATGAACTAGCTTATCGTTCAGAGAATAAACGCCACGCCGCATATCGAGGACTATCTTTCTGTCTATTTACACAGAACTGTTATTTACCAGCTGAATAACAGGAATTATTGGGCAGTGTTTCAGGCATATTTTGAATACATCGGAACAAAGTCACCAGACTCAATTCGTCCCCAAAGACGTGGACTTTTTTCCTCTGTATTAGGTGTCCCATGGCAAAGGTGTTATCGGTGTATAAAACCTGAGGAACAAACCAGAGACGCCGGTCAGAAGGGAGCACAGCAGGGAGACGCGGGGCGGAGGCAGCCGCGGGCGGGAACCTACCTGACCGTAGATGAAGAAGTAACCGGTTTCTTTCACCAGGATTTTGTTTTCCTTCTCCTCCAGGGCTCTTCCTCGTTTAAAACTCAGCAGCCACGGAACGAACGTGTAAGCTCCTGTGATGGAGACAGAAGCCTGGTGAGAAGAGCGGTTTTTCACGTCCGCGCAGCAGCTAAACCCGAGTCTGAGACTTAGAGGGGAAATTCATCTTTAAAAAAAGAGACAGGGGCGCCTGGGTGGCTCCGTGGGTGAAGCCTCTGCATTCGGCTCGGGTCATGATCTCAGGGGCCTGGGATCGAGCCCCGCGTCGGGCTCTCCACTCAGCGGGGAGCCTGCTTCCCCCTCTCTCTCTGCCTGCCTCTCTGCCTACTTGCGATCTCTCTCTCTCTCTGTCAAATAAATAAAGTCTTAAAAAAAAGAAATAAAATATAAAAAAAAGAGACAAAGGAGACCATCAGGACGCTCCCCTGGTGTTTCAGCCATGGTTTTTGGCACATGACCCCCCCCGCATCCCCACATATGGGGACCCGAGGGCAAGCACGTCCTAAGCGATGTCTGCGTTTTTTTCTAGTCTTCTGTATTTCAGTCACGTTCTCCAGAAAGCCTGGGCTGGCCAGGACCAAAGGGACCAAATGTCTCTAGAGGACATGCTCACAGGTTTTCTGGTTTCCCTTTGGTTCCTGGAGAGGAGGGAGTTAGGATGGGGAGACTTCAGCGAAGGGCATGGGGAAGAAGGGGGAGAAGCCCCCTCCCCACCAGCACCGGGCTCAGGGGCAGCAAGGGAGGGACCAAGACACGACCCCTACGAGGACATGGTCAAGGAGCTCGGCGATAGTTGTCTGTGACATTCAAGTTGAAGGGGTTACAGGCCGGCACACACGTCGTCCTCGTGAGCCCTCAGATCTCACGGGGACTGATGGGGGAGCCGTGAGGGCAAGAGCCCGAGGAAGGGGGCACAGAGCCGCCAGTGGCTACAGAAATGGGGGGGCAGGAGGGGACCCGCCTCGGTGCCAGAACACCGCGCTCGGGGACAAATACCCACGAGCAAGGTATAAATACTCCTCTCCTGTGAAGTCACCACGTTAAATTCACTGGATTTCTCACCATCTGTAAAAATACCGCAGTAAACAGCGAACCCTGAGGCTAGGTTAAGAATGCGGGGGTGGGGGCAATAAATAAAATGGCATAAAACAAGTGAAAAGAAGATTAGGGAAGTGGTAATATAAGGAGAGAACAGTGAAATGAAACTGTGGCCTAAAATAATCTAAAATAGTCTAAAAAATGTTCCCTTGTAATGGGTAATGCCGGACCACAGGCTTCACCTTGGCCGTAGCACAAAGGGAAATAATAGAACTCCAGGTCCACAGGACAACTTGCCAGAAGCTCAGGGAAGAACCACTTGTCCTGGATTGAGTTGCAAGAACAATTTCCCTGTGGATTTTTGTAGGCGGAACTTACATAGGAGCTGCAGAGTGAATGTGCCTGCTTCCGCTAGCGCCCCCCAAACCCCTCATGTCTCCACTTTTTCCGACTAGGATTCTGGAGGGAAGAGTATAAAACAAAACCCCCATATTTTCTCAACACTTCAGAGAAGGAAAGAGCCCGAAGGGATCACACAAAGCAAAGCACTCTGTGAATCTGAGTTCCGTTCCCTCCAGCAGCCCTGCACGTCGGCGGGCCCGCAGGTGGAGGGCAGGCGGCCACGAGGGAGACCACGAAAGGAGCCCCAGGTGCCCGTGGACACAGGGGCTGTCGTCCCTCCTCTTGTGCACTCGCGGGACGTGCCTCTGTCTCCCGTGGGGAGCGAGGGCCCCCAGGATTCGGATCGCCCAGCTGTGCTGTTCCCAGGAAGGTCCGTGAGGAAACCGGACTTGGACGGAAGCCCTTGGTGCCCCACTGGAAGGGGACAGTCCTGGAGGAAAGGTCTCCTCAGGGACAAGTCCCAGAGGCAAACTCGTCATCCCGTCTTGACACAGCAGCAAGGCCGTGGGAAGATGACAATACCGTCGTTTTCCATTGGTTTAAATGAGAGCCTGTGCTCGAGGCACGTTTAATGACAGACGGCCCGAAATGCGGGGAAGAATGAATTCTCGTGTTGTTACTCCTGTGAAATGCAGCGGATGACGAAAGGGGCCCGCTCCCGTGGTCGTGAGGACACCCGCCTGATGCTCTGGCCGAAGAGCCCCTTTTCTCCCTTGGAAACAGCACACACCGGAGATTCGGACCTCCCCGTCTGCAGGGGCCACCGAAGTCGGCTCCCTGCTACCTCCCAGGGCCTGAGATGATGCCCCCAGCGGACGGGCAGCCAAGGGTCACCGGGTTAACGACCTCAACTTGAAACATAAACTAACCCAAAATGGTGTTGCTCTACGCAGTTGCCCACAAGCATCCCATTGCATTTTAAAAGCATTGTATTATTTATTCATTTATTTCTGAAAGCGTTTCATGAGCTGGTTGCTGGAATGTGCGAGATGGACGCCACCGCAGACGCAGGACGGACTAGGGAGGCGAAGGAAAACGCACATTTCCAAACCTGCTTGCTTATATTCTGGCTGGAGATATTTCTTGACTGCATATTTTATTTTTCAGTACCTTAAGTTGATTTCCTATTTCTTTAGGAAGGTCTTTTCTTTATGTACATGTATAAAATTAGTGAGCTGGTTTGTACTGAATTTGACTGCTGCGTTGTCAGAATAGAAAGCAAAAGAAGTAGTTATTAGTTATATATTCTTATGCTCTCTTGACATTTTCTTTTGGCATTTTGTCCCACCTTGCTGGAAATATTCTTCCTACAGACAGTCCGTGGTTACCGGTTTTTATGTATGGTCTGTATTTCTGCCCCCTGCACACACACGTTGCACACACACACACACACACACACGCACGTGCGTGCACACGCACCCGTGAACTACACGGCGTGAGGCCAAATGTCAAGAACACAGCCCTGCCCGGCATCTGCGCTTGGGGAATACGTGCTGAGTGAATCTCAAATCCTTTAAGAAAGCAGACGAAACAATACATTAAGAGCTAAAGTGATTATAAACTTAAGCATAAATATTACAACATGTTTCTACATTTTAAAACTTACTGAGATTTTTAGCACGCTAATTAGACTATGGATAAAGGCTGACAAGTAAATACGAGTGAAGAACTCATTCTGGAGGATGCTTTTCTAAACTGGAATGCATCACCACCAATAAATATTTGAGAATTTGTAAGTAAACTCCAAGAGTGTTACTGCCTCTCTTTATCTTTGTTGGTCCACAGCCAAACACAGATGTGCCGTGGTGTATAAAGCCTAACTTCCCAGCTCCACCGAGCTGTAAATACTTGAGGTATTTAAATGTCTCTGAAAACTTAAAATTGACGTGTACAATAATATTGAAATGAAATCAACAGAATGCCAGTATTCACACGTGAAAATAATTTACACTATACTTGAAAGTGTCTGCTCTTAAAAAGAGTAGCTTTCATGATCTGACTTACATGAAAACATAAATTTTAGGTTGACAACATTTTATAGAAATATGGTGAACACTGGGTATTATGTGCAACTAATGAATCACTGAACACTATGTCAAAAACAAATGATGTATTATATGTTGGCTAAATGAATATAAATTTTAAAAAATTGAAAAAATAAAATGCTCAATTAAATCTTGAACCAAAAAAAAAAAAAAGAAAAATCAGGTATATTTCATGAATACTTGTTTTTTTTTATTTTACTTTATGAATAGATTTCCTTGCAAACATTCATACTTCCGGTGTTACCTCCCACAGTAACTGAAAAAACACTACAGAGAGCAGCTGTCAATCACAGCTATCATATTTGGTTCCCTCTCTTGATTTTTTAATCTTAGTATCATACAGCTCCTGGAAATAGTTTTAGGGGATAAGATATTGATAATACTTTTTTAGAAGGCAGATTACGTCAACTAATTCAAGAAGTAGTAATTTTGTCATATATAAAAAGAGTGCTTTTTGGCATGGAAACCCACAGTTATGACAGGATTGATTCTGTAGCTGGGGCAGAGCAGGGGAATCAGGAGGGAGCACGAGCAGCCAGGCAGGGCCATGGGGACTGATTTATACAAAGGGCCATTGGAGACCCCCGTTGGGCTGTGACCAGTGGAGAGAAATGATTATTCTCTTTTAGAAATATCACTCTGTGGCTACCAGACAAGAAAGGGTACAAAATGGGGGACAAGGAAACCAGCCGAAGGGAGAAACGATGGGGGTCTGTACCAGGATGGGGAGATGGGAATGAAGGGGAATAGATTAATTCAGGTTATGTTCATGAAGAATAACTGATAGAGTTTTGAGATTAATGTACGGAGTCACAAAGGGAACAGGCAAGAACGACACCCGAATTTCTGCCTGAAACAACCAAGGACACAGTCATCACACTCACTGAAATAGGATTGCTGGAGGAAGAAATTTGGGGACAAGTCCTACGGTCCAGGCTGAGATGCCACCAAGTTGTAGGAAGAGATGTTAAATAGACAGAGTGTATATAGGCTTGGAGCTAAGTGGTTTGGGCTAAAGATCTACATTTAAACCATCAGCACATACAAGCTAAGTGACAACATCAGAGCAGTTAAGAATGCCAAAGGGAAAAGGAGAATGAAAAGAGAATAAGACTATATCGCAGGACTGAAGAACATCTATATTGAGGAAATAAATTTAAGAGTAATTTGCAAAGAAATTTAAAAAGGGTAAGGAAATGATTCGAGAAATATACCAAGGGCAACATGTGTTTCAAGAAGGGAGTCATCAAGTGTCAAAATTCAATTGGGACATTAAAAGTAAATTTCATCATTGCCTGTACAAAATAATTAGATGACAAGGCAGAAATAAACAAGAGACTTCCGCTGTCAACACGATTGTGGAAATAACGTCTGTCCTTTTTTACCTCTTGTTGGGTCATATGAAAGAAGCAGACAGATGCATGTTCTCCAGAGTAGCTGTACAGGCTGCCAGAAATCAGAGGATCACACTGGGGCTGGGTGTGGAAGGGGAGGGGGCAGCCAGAAAACAGTGACAGGTCCTGTCAGTGGCCAACTTACAAAGAGCCAGCAAAAATCAAGTCTCTAACAGTGAAGAAGCCCTCGTAGGCGCCCAGAAATCTCCAGCAAACTCACAGTCCAGGAAATTTCCATGTTGGCTAGAAGAACGTGGGAGACAAGGAGGAAAAAAATCATTGAAATGAAAGTAAAAGTTTCAGAATGGGAAACAGGTATCTCACAAAACAAAGATGGAAATAAAGAGTTCAGAATTTGAAAAATCGATCTAGAACTACCAAGTATATAGGAGCTATAAGACAGGTCAAGAACGACCAGCATATATGTAATTGGAACCCTGGCAGACAAAACCGGCAACAACAGAAGTCAAGCAGAGCAACCACAGATGGAGGGGTGCCCCCCGGGCCAGGAAAGTCGATTCCAGATAGCTTCATTCGTTGTGGGTGGCTGCTGTAACAAACCACCACATATCCAGTGGCTTAAGACAACACACATTTACTATCTCACGGTTCTAAACATCAGAAGTCTCACTGGGCAAAAATCAAGGTTTTGGCAAGTCTGTGCTCTTTCCGGAAGCTGCAGAGCCCATCCCTTGTATTTTCCAGCTCCTACAGTCTGCCTGCTTTCCTTGGTTCCCAGCCTCCTCTGTCTTCCCAGGCACCAATCCCATCATTCCCATTTTGACTTCCATCCTCACATCGCCTCTCTGACTCTGACCCGACCAACTCGCTCTGTAAGGACGCTTGTCATTACCCTGGGCTCACCCAGATCAGCCAGGGTAGTTCCCCCAAATCTCTTATCTTCATCACACCTGCAAAGTGCCCTTTCCCATCTGATCTACCATACTCACAAGTCTCAGGGATGAGGCTGTAGACGTCTTTGGGAGCTATTATGCTACCTAGCACAGCAGCCAACCCTGAGATACAGAGCAAAATAAGTACTGATTTTTTAAGGTAAATAAATAATCCTTTGTATAATCAAGCAAGAAAGTCAAGCCACCTATAAGAAGAAAAATTACTCTTACCTTAGTTCTCTTCAAAGTGCATTTAATGTCAAAAGAGAGTGGAGAAATTCCTACAACTCAAGCAAAGAAAGGGGAAACTGGGGATTTTGCAGCTAGCCATCTGTCCTTAATGTATAGAAACTACAAAGATAGAGTTTTATTAATGCAGAAGCTTAGTGAACATTTTTCTCATGAACCCATTTTGAGTAAACTAGACAAGAGTGAAATTCAGAAAACTAAGACATGAATGAGGAAAGCACAAATAAAGCACTTGCAATGGGTAATGACTATATTTATCTGTGAAACCAAGCAAAACAAAAGCACATAAAGAGAAGAAAACAGTTTTATGTCATGTAGAAATTGTAATGTAGAATTTATATGTAGAAATTATATATATATTGTATATATTATATATTATATTGTATATATTATAATATATATTATGTGATATATATATTATATATATAAGTGTAGGAATGTAGAAATTATAAAATTTATGAATACAGAGAAGTAAAGGAGGAAAATATTGATAGAAAATTCATCAACTGCCTCATTTGTAATACCTGGGCTCCAAGGCTGTGTATTAAAGTTGATAGATCAAGGAACAGAAACATTGATATTTTAATAGTACATGCATAAACATTTAGAAATATAATATTGGTACCCCAAAAATGTATGGTAGGGGACAGGAAGAATATATAGAATTAAGAGGAATCATATTAATTTTATTCTAGACCAGAGTGGTCAGTAGATATTCCCTAAAGATGTAATTATAGATGTCAGAGTAATGTCATGGAAAGTGGCAGAGTACAAAGCTCAAATAATAAGTCCCTCCACTGGAATAGTAATTAAGCTGGCAAAACTTACAGAATCAACATCTTTGAATATATGAAATCTAATAAAAAAAACTTACAGCAACCAAAAGAGTACTTAATGAAAAAAAGAAAAAGGCTTTTAAATTTCACTAAGGAAGTATGGTATTTTTGCTTACGCATTTGCCATCTCCCATTCTCCAACATGGCAGCAGCCATGGAGATGATGGCCTGAGTTCCAGGTGGCACCTTGCTGGAACTTTTGGGTATAATACTTACTTTGTTCTCAAATCATTGTGGTATGCATTTTGACCTGTCTGGAGATTTCCTTTCTTTTTCTTTTATTTTTTTCATTTTTTAAAAAAGATTTATTTATTAATTTTAGAGAGAGAGCAGGGAGGGGGAGTGGGAGAGGGAGTATTAAGCAGACTCTGTGCTAAGCGCAGAGCCTGATGCGGGACTTGATCCCGTGACCCTGAGATCACAACCTGAGCAGAAACCAAGAGTCAAATGCCTTACTGATGGCACTGCACACCGCCCCCCCCCCCCGCCCCAGGCGCCCCTGTCTGGAGATTTCTTTCAGATAGGAGCAGGTCCCCAGCCTGGTGTCAGTCAAAAACTTTAAAGATGTCTACTACCTGTAGCCTTCTGGAACAAGGGACAGCAGACTGACAAAAGCATACAAAGCAAACAGAAAATTATGGATCATTCCCAGGAAAAAAAAAAGAAATTGGCAAAACCATTTTTGAGGAAACTCAGATGTTGAACTTACTGGACAAAGATTTACATCTTTTAAATATGCTTAAAGAGCAAAGGGAAACCACAGACAAAGAGCCTAAGAAAACTAGGAGAATTATGTATAAACAAACTATCTAAACAGATAAAAAATATTTTGTTAAAAAAGGAACCAAATAGAACTTGAGAGCTAAAAAGTAAAATAGCTAAAATAAAAAAATTCGGTAGAGCAGTTACAGAGCAAATTAAGCAGGCAGAAGGCAGAATCCACAAATTTGAAAATGGAAGAATTAAAATTATCCAGTCTGAGGAGCAGAAAGAAAAGAAATGAAAGAACGTGAACTGAGAAGGGACCCTCAATCAGACTAACATTTGCATTATGGGAGTCCCAGAAGGAGCAGAGAAAGGAGCAGAAAGAGTATTTGAAGAAATAAGGGCCAAACTCTTCTTAACTTTGAAGAAAGAATGCATACACACATCCAAAGAAACGGAATGAATTCTAAAAAGGATAAATTCAGGGATGCCTGGGTGGCTCAGTCGATTAAGCATCTGCCTTTGGCTCAGGTCATGATCCCAGGGTCCTGAGATCGAGTCCCGCATCAGGCTCCTTGCTCAGCAGGGAGCCTGCTTCTCCCTCTGCCTGCTGCTCCCCCCTGCTTATTCTCTCTCCAACAAATAAATAAATGAAATCTTCTTAAAAAATAATAAAAAGGACAAAGTCAATGAGATCCATACCAAGGTGAATTATAATTTGGCGGTTAAAAGAAAGGACAAGGAGAAAATCTTGAAAGCAGCAGGAGAGAAGCAATTCTTCCAGCATAAGGGATACTCAATAATATTAACAGTTGATTTCTCACTTGAAACCATGTAGGCAAAAGGCAGTGAGATGAATGAAGGATTATGTCAGCAAGGTGCAGCATAGTAAGCCTTACACAGCATCCCTCCACAGAAACATCGATTTAACAATACCTTGAAAATGCCAAATACCTTGAAAAGAAATTCAGAATCCAGCTAAGAAGTAGGAACTAAGTAGTAAAGCACAAGAGAAGCAGTTAACATTTATATAGGTAAGAGGAGCAATTTCAACGTATTCACATCAGTCCCTCCCCCAGACAGGGCTCGGTCAGCACCAAGCAGACAGCCTCCATCTGTGATTCCCCCACGGAGGGTTGGGGAGATCTGAGTGTGCACCTGGCCACATGGCCTCTCAGAGTACCTTCTGTGGGGCTGGTTTCCATCTCGCCCCATACTTTGTGCTGAACAACCACAAGAGGTTGGTCCCCGTGACAGTAAGAAACAAAGCAAAGGGGAGGACATTCTTTTATACCCAGCAGTTTGTTTTGTTTTGTATGACTGAGGAAAAGCAGAGAGCAGATTCTTTTCCTCCAGGAGGGAAGGGAGGAAGCAAAGGGCACCTTGCTCCTGGTCTTACGGTGGCTAATAGCAAGCACTGCTGACCAATAAAAGTGTCTCCTGGTCAAAATCAGTCCATGAGAAGTAGCAGAGGTAGCTGCATAGACAACAAAGGAACTCTGCAAGGAAGGTGAAGAATCAGGAAAATCCAACACAATCAAAGGGATAAAACACATCTCCAGTAAACCTCACAGAAATGGCTATAATGAGTATAGATCACTATGAACTCTAGTATAAGAATGAAAAGAGAAAAGTACTAAAAGAATTATAACTACAGTAGTTTGTTAATAGACACACAATATAAAAAGATGTAAATCAAAGTTAAGTTGTTATCAGCTTAAAATAAACTACTATAACTAAGTGGCTTTATATAAGTGTCATGGGAAACACAAATTTAAAAACTTGTAGTAGACACCCAAAATACAAAGAGAAAGGAATCAAAACATATCAATACACAGAATAATCAAGCCACAGAGGAAGACATCAAGAGAGGAAGAAAGGAACTACAAACAGCCAGAAAACAATTAGCAAAAGGAAAATAATAAGTCCTCACTATCAATAATTACTTTAAATGTAAATGGATTAAGTTTCCCAATCAAAAGGCAGAGAGTGCCTGAATGAATTGAAAGGAAAACAAAATCCAACCTTATTCTGCCTACAAAAAACTCACTTCAGCTTTAAGGACACACAGAGTGAAGGGCTAGAAAACAATATTTCATACAAATGGTAAACAAAAGAGACAAGAAGTGGTTATTCTTATATTAGACAAAATAGACTTCAAGTAACAAAATGTCACAAGGGACAAAGAAGGTCATTATATGATGACAGGTGGAGCGATTCGTCGAGAGTATATAACGAGTGTATATATGTATTCAACACTGGAGTCCCTAAATGTATACAGCAAATATTAACACATTCGAAGGGAGAAATAGACAACAACACAATAAG
Source organism: Potos flavus (assembly GCA_028534135.1). Lineage (NCBI taxonomy): Eukaryota > Metazoa > Chordata > Mammalia > Carnivora > Procyonidae > Potos > Potos flavus. The sequence continues at coordinate 3,008,938 of CM052883.1, forward strand.
AGTAGGAAAAATCAATACCCTACTTTCAATAATGGATAGGTCATCCAAAAAAAATCAATAAGGAAATAATGTGCTTGAACAACACTACAGACCTGAAGGACTTAACAGATATACACAGAATATTCTATCCTACAGCAGCAGAATATGCATTCTTCTCAAGTGCACAAAGAAAATTCTCCAGGATAAATAAAATGTTAGGGCACAAAACACATTTGAACAGATTTAAGAAGACTGAAATTGCATCAAGCATCTTTTCCAACCACAATGACATGAAAGTAGAAATCGGTAACAGGAGAAAAATAGGAAAACTCAAAACTACAGGGAAATTAAACAACACACTCCTGAACAACTAGCGGGTCAAATGAAATCAGAAGGTTAAGTTCAAAAATATCATGAGACAAGCGAAAATGGAAACACAACATACCAGACCTTATGGGTTACCGGCAAGCAGTGGTGCTAACGATGCCCGTGCCCACTAACAGTTCCATGCCACTCAAGGCCTGCTGGTGTCACCAGGCTAACCTACGCATCCGAGGGGCAAAGCATGCGGATAAGCACCCCGAGGTCAGTGGAGGGCAGCCACCAACCAGGAAGATCACACACAATCCTCCGTGAGACTCACATTCAGGATCAAGTAGCAGCTTCACCTTTCTGTGTGATGCAGAGCATTTTTGTTTTGGCCAAATGTGTAAAACAAACTTTCCCTAAGTTATATTTTAAAAATTTTATCTTTGGCCCTTAAGGTCTTCTTCTGACTTTATTTTAATTCTTAGCAAACAGTCTGCTGCCTATCGAAGTTGCAAACATAGGACTTTGGAAAACGCAGAGCGATAAATAATAGGATTTCAAATGGTTTAGTACTTGTGTTACATCTGGGATAATTAAGGCCACTTAGAAAAATACAGATGTAAGACAGCCCTCCTGGCACTCATTACAAAGGCCCGTCCAAATTCATTCTCTGGGCTCTTTCTTATTTCCCCATTCCCGGCCCCCAGCTTAGCCCTCTGACACTTGTGAACTCCCTGTTTTGGTTCACAGCCCAGACATTCCCCAGCCCCCCGCCTGCTGGAGTTTTCCCCATCGCACTTAATTTTATCATTCTACATTTCACTTGTTCATTAGCTGCCCCCCCCACCATTTCCCCTCATCAAAAGGTAAATTCCATGAAGGTGAAGAACAATCAATACACATTTTATTCCTTGCTAAGCCCCACAGCCCACACGGTAAGTAGAACATTGTATGTCTTTAACCACTCCATGCAAAATATAAAGCAGCCATTTCACATTGGATAATCATAAAAGTGTTATGTTCATTTGCACATATTACATATTTACTAATAATTAATATAAAATGTTTATGGCATCTTCTGTTTCATGTTCATCCTATTATGATTTCTAAAACCTAATAAAATAGGCCAATTATTTGTGAAGATGATATCGAGTCACCAGAGAAGCCAAAATGATTTCTAAAAAATAAAGAAAAAAACCTAAATGTGGCTTAGTATTGGTATTATCGTATTTGTATCGTATTAAGTATTTGTGTCTCTAAGATAATTCTGTTCGTTAGATTATTACATGAGCCTGAATACTGATTCCCCAATCATTCTGAATACATTGAAGTTTCTTATTTTACATCTGATTCTGAGAAGTTTGGAGGCAGACAGCTGATTCGAGATGAAGTCTGAATCCAGTCTTACAAGTGACTCAAGTGTAAGAAGAAAAGTAACGGGAGATGCTCTTATTACCTTTCCGTATGGTAGGTGTGTCAATGTCTGCGATCAGTTGCAAGCAGTCTTGAGTGACTGAAAAGCAAAAATACATCCTTTTAGTTACTTGAAGAGGGACGGGAAGGGAGCTAAGAGCACACAAAGCGACCGAGGCGTTCTTCCAGGAACCAATTTTGCTTCCTACGGAGCCTGCTCGTTGTTCTGAAACTGCTTTACGACGTCTGCCACACAGATTTCTATTATAAATTTTACTTAAAATATAGTATGTTCTTGAAATTCATGGTTTAGAAAAACTCTACGTGCCGTTGGAACACAGTAAGTGTATCGTCCTGCGAGTTCCATCTAACTGGCCCTCAGGCGTCATGCCTGGACAGAGCGGGTTTAGTGAGTCTCACGTGTCTTTCCCATCCATCGTATGTAGGGGCCAAACTATCAGAATACTCTAAAGTGATTTTTTTGTTTTAGAAAAGCCTAGCATCAAGAGGCGCCCAGGTGCCTCAGTCGGTTAAGCATCTGACTTGATTTCGGCTCGGGTCACGGTCTCAGGGTCATGAGATCGAGGGTCCACGCTGGGCGTGGAGTCTGCTTGAGATTCTCCCTCTCCCTCTGCCCCTCCTCCCCTTGCCCCCCCTCAAAAAAAAAAACACAAAAACAGAAACAAACAAAAAGCCAACATTAAATAGTAACTCACTGTTACTGCTAATACAATTACCATTCCTGAAAATAAAAACAATTGCTAACATTTACTGAGCAGATATAAATACAGGCGACCTCGCAAAAGTCCTACAAGCTACGTACGGGAAACTAAGTCCCAGAAAGTGTAAACAGCTTGTTTCGGGGCCTGTGGTGGAAAGCGATGGGACCAGAACTGAAGCCACGCCTGCTTCACTCTGGAGCCAAAGTCAGGCTTTGGGTAATATCTTTTGGACCAAGAAAAGAAGAAAGAACGCATCTTTAAAAATAAAATGGGAGATTTCCCTGAAACTGCAGAATCAGTCAAGCTTCTGGGAAGCATCAATTTGCATCACGTATCACGTGTACAATATTCCAGAAGCATGCAAGGAAACAGAGAACTATTCTGTTAAATAAAGACCGATGCCTCCAGGTGAAAGCAAAACGAGAACACTGCCAATGGGAAAAGAAAGCAGAGCAGTAAATATCTATGAAAAATATGAAACAGCAATTTAAGCGTGCCTATTTTAAATTAAGAAAATGCTAGCGTAGGGTTTTTCTTACCTAGCAAGTATTCTATGCAGAGTTGAAGTAATACTTTAAAAACATGCTTCTCTGTGGTCACTTTTTAAGAGTGTGACACAGTGAATTCCTGCTTATTAATTGAAAACGTTCTGCATTCTAATACTCACAACGCAACACCTAATAACAGATATAATAGTTATAAGCTATTCCCAAGCTGCGGGGGCACACAGGCCTTCAAAGAATACCTATGCAGGGAGTGATCCCAGCGGAAGATCTCTTAAGAAGAATACCCTTCGTATTTCAAAGTGGAAACACAATGTTAAAAGCTGCAATTCTCGGGGTGCTTGGGTGGCTCAGTTGTTCAATGTCTTCCTTCGGCTCAGGTCATGATCCCAGGGTCCTGGGATCGAGCCCTGTGTCAGGTTCCCTGCTCAGTGGGGAGTCTGCTTCTCCCTCTCCCTCTGCCCCTTACCCCCTCAGCCCTGCTTGTGTGTGCTCAAACTTCTCTAACATATTTTTACGTTTATCTCATCATTTCAATAGGAGCAGAACATTCTGGAGACCCTGGGATTCTTTTATTGATCTGCAAAACAACAGTGGCCATGTCTGCGCCACAGGGAAAATGTGACTCATCAGTGCTGTCACTACGGCAGACCTTATGCCACAAAAAAATATGTGAAAGCATCGTTAAGAGGCAGAACCGTCGTGAACAAGGGCAACGTGAAAGAAGGGAGAAACAAAACACCCAGGACAGAGAAAGTCTGAAGAACGGGCACCGTAGCTAGCGCGGCCTTACCAGCCCTACCTTAAACGTGGTCCTATCTTTCTCACAAACACTTCCTAAGGAATCACTGCTCACAGTTACCGTGATGGGTTCTATGCGGACGCAAGGCTCAATCCGAGCATGGGAAGCTCGAATCTTCCCTCCACACAGAAGAAGAGGATGTTTACAAAAGTTGAGGTCAAATTTCCAAATATCCCATCTTTCCTAGACTGCATGTGCACGTGCATATAGAGATTAAATGAGATAATGCGCGTGGCCTATTTAGTACTATTCTTGGCCCACAATACTTGCGAGATCAATCTTGGCTATTATCGTGGGAGCGGTGCTAGCATTATTCCTGTTCAGTATTGAACCCAACAAACTGGGCACATCAAGGAAGGGCACTAGGAGGCCGTGAAGACCAAATGAACCTGATAAAGAGAAACAAGTAAATCTGTAAGACGTTACTCCCGATTTCAATGAACCCTTTCCTTGACCATTTTACCCAACACCCCATAGAAGACTTACACATTCTGTTTAGCAAAAGAGCTTTACCTACAGTGATGCCTCGACACTGCCAAACTGATAAGAAAACATCTGAATTTTAATCTCTGCAGCCCCACTAAAGTTGGCTACAACCTACACATTAAAAAACAATGATCTATTCCTTTGTGTAGTAGCAGAAATCTAACTTTTAGAAGAAAATACACTGCAGGGAGAAAAGTGATTTCAAGAAATACTCTTCCAAAAGGAGAGTGGAGTATTAAAAGTTCAAGAATAGTGTTGGAATTACACTCGCTGAGGCCAGTGCCATTCATTGACATTTCTTATTCCAGAGAAAGTCACTGGGGTTTTGGAGTGTCGCTGGAAATAAGCTTGAGGACTTCCCACTCCGGCCTCATGAGATGCTGCTTAGATCCCAACAACCTCGTCAGTGCTATTTACCCCTTCCACTTTCTTCCGTTTTAGGAAATCCAATGTCCATTTTCATCTTATCTCTAGCACAATCCTTTAAGAACTTCCCATTCAACATAGATCTGATCTTAAAGTATTGATTATTGCTCACAAAAAGCGAGTCCAAATAGAAATACTGTTTTTTTCATATCTCCCAGTAGCACAGAGAGGCAGCCACAAGAGTTCTAAGAATGCACAGTCTGATGTAAGAAACACAATGCTGGTAACAATTATAATGTTCATCGATTGTATTTGGTTTTCAAAAGTCTTATGTACATCCTTCCCTCTACTACAATGGAAGGAAATTTGGAGAGTCTGAGAATAATTTATCTTTTTAACTAAACAACACGACAGCATGCGTTAAAACCTTTCTGTGTTTGATGGGGACACACGTATTTCTAAATATATATATTTTATATTATAATAATGTGTGAAAAAGGATAATTAATCTTGGTAAGTACAAATTTACAGCTTCATATTTATTCATAACATTAAAATTTGTGTAAATATTTCTTTTCTTTTTTTTTAAGATTTTACTTATTTATTATAAATTTATTAGGGAGAAAGAGAGAGCTCACAAACAGGGCCAGAGGCAGGCAGAGGGAGAGGGAGAGGCAGGCTCCCCGGCGAGCAGGGAGCCTGATGCGGGGCTCGATCCCGGGACCCCAGGATCATGACCTGAGCTGAAAGCAGATGCTTAACCAGCCGGGCACCCCTGTAAAATATTTCTAATACAAAAATATTATATTGATGGCAAAAATAGTTTACAAAAGAGAATTCCTAAAATAAAAGTTTTTAGAACAAAAATAATTTGCTATTGCTCAATATTTGATATAACAAAATCCAACCATCCTCACAGAAGAGCGTTTAAATATTTTCCATACAGAAAACATTTTGAGTTTGAAAGCCATCTGTTGAAGTACGACATTTATATTACATCCAAACACAATTTAATTAGGAAAAGGGATTTGAAAGTTTATGGGATTGCTAGATCTGCTGTATTATTTTCTGTATTGGAACTAAACGTTCTCAAACTGGAGGTTGGGTTTATTGTACATTATTTCAACAAAGCTCAACCTAGTATAAACTACTATAAATAATGCAATTATTGCAGATTACGTGGAACTCCAGTGGGAAACACAGAGCTTTTCCCATCACATCTGTCCCATCCATATGACGCATACCTACTCGTTCTCGATAGTCCTTCTTACTCATCTCATTCAAGCTTCTCCCAAGCTCTTTAGTCTGGAGATGTCCTTCCTTTCTGTCTTCTTACTTTACTGCACCAGACTTTGAAGGTGATGCCTCTCTCCTATTTCTGTATACCTTACGATTCGGTATATGGAAGTTATGAGAAATGCAGTTTGATTTTTCTTGAACTAGTTTTGAATAAATAATCAGTGGCTAGAAAAGTCTAACCAGGAGAAACCCCATAAAGATCTAAATATTGACCTAATGAGGGACATCGATTTTATGAAGAAATTGAAGAAAGCATGATTTTGGGATAGACATTTCTACTGGAATGGGAATATAAGAATTTAGGGGTAAAAAACTGGATTATAGAGTTTTAGTTGACCAGTGATAAACAGTTTGCCAACACGAGTTAACGGAGTTTTAAAAGTATTTCTAGAGAGCTACACTGAGAAGTATGTATTTGATTTACCAGAAAAATTTTTAAGTGTTAGGAATTTTTAATCTTGAGAGGGGCCCATCTGATACATGTTGTGCTTTAGAAAGGTCACACATGCATCCTTGTGTAGAATCAATTGTCATGCAGACAGAATGAAAGCAAAGGTTCAGCTGTTGATGGTAGTAAATATAATAAGAGGATGATTTGATCCCAGAAGCAATTATATAAATGAAGCATCCAAGATAAATTGTTGGGGGGGGGGAATGAAAGGTCTGTGACTAATGAATGTGTGTCTGAAGGAGAATTAAAAAATAATGAAAAAAAGTTTTCCGTTCTGGATAATTCAGAAATATGATAGTATTATAATGGCCCTCAGGCAGCGCCAAAGGGGGGCTGGTTCTTTGGGGGTTTCGGAAAGAGGTTGATAAAATAATACAGAAATCACAATAGTCAATAGGAGTAAAGAAAGATATCTGAACGGAATGGGTGTGTGTGTGTGTGTGTGTGTGTGTATGTGTGTGAGAGAGAGAGAGTATGTACAGAGTCCTAAGCACCAATTGTCACACACCACTCAGAATGTATCTTTTATGTGTAAAGCACTGGAGGATATGTAAAATGGTAGCCCTCTGCCTTGCCTCATGAACACCAAGAGTAAAAATACAAACAAAACAAAACAAAACCTGGGAAAACAAAACGCCATCTTTATAAGCTATTTCATTTTACGATTGATGAACTATTTTAATTTAAAATTACTAATTATGTGGTTGAGTCATCATCTCCATGGGATATGTTTTTTTTCTTTTGCCATGACTTCTTTGCATTACTTTAGAGTATTTCTCATTATTGATGGTATATACTCATAAAGCAGTAACTTCCCAGTGAAGAAAATTAACTTCATGACACAACATGCAAACATACTTGAAGTCAAGGAAGACGAAAACCAGAACAGAAATATACCTGAGTGCTTGGAGAAAGCTACCAGAGACTGCACAGTTGGTTCTTACACCTCCGACTCCCCCTTGCACACTTCTGTCTGGATGTCACAGTGACAATTCAAACTCAACATGACCCAAATCTATTTCTTTATCTTCCTCACACACACTCACCTCTCACTCTTCTGTTTTCTCTTAGTGCCTATAACTATCCTCTGAGCTGCCCAACCCAGAAACTTTGTAAACATGCCGATTCCTTCCCTTGCAATCTTGAAATGCGGAAAATAACCGAGTCCTAATGGTTTGAATTTTCAACTTTTGCTCAGTTTGGATTCTGTCTGTCATTTATCTCACTCAATAATTTTACTGAACACTAAATTTAGGTCATGTGTTGTGCTTCGGATAGCAAAAAAAGAAAAGAGAAGAGATAGAAAAAAGGAAAGGAAAGGAAAGGAAAGGAAAGAAAAGGAAAGGAAAGGAAAGAGAAGAGAAGAAAAGAAAAGAAGAGAAAAGAACAGAGAAAAGAAACAGAGGAGACAGGATCCCTACCCTCATGGAGAACACGCATGAGTCAGCGTCACAAGTACAGAATTGAAATTGCAAGAGAGATAAGGAAGGTTTCTCAGAATGGGATGCTTAAACTAAAATCAGAAGAAAGAAGGGGGGTAGGAACATTCCAGTCGAAGTTAACAGTCATTCATGAGTATACACAAAGGCTGAGGTTGGAGAGACACAGCAAGTATGGCTGAAGCGGGAAGAGACAGACAGACAGACAGAGACCGGGAGAGGACCATAAACAAGGACAAGACGCGCACGGCAGCCATGTTCAGATCTGCACCCTCACTGCTCTGGACAACTGCGCTTGCCCACCGAGCTGTGCCTCTTCTCTTTTCTGCCATTTCTACTTCATCTCTTGCATTTCTTCCAGATTGACCTTCCTAAACCTGAATTTTATCTTGTCCTTCTGATGTTTCTAACTCCTTCAGTGGGTTTCCCCTGCACACAAACCCAAGTCTACCTTCACAACCCCAGGACCTCAGCGCCCCACCCCTCGCAGACAGGAGCTCCCGCTGCGACTGCGTGTCTGCCATTCCCTCGGCTACGTATTCCTCTCCCTGGCATCTGGTGAAACCCACCCAGCCTTCAGGGCTCAGACCAAATATCAATTCTTTCCCTCATCCTTCCAGCGAAATACTGGATCCCACTATACTTTGAGCATACCTCTACTGAAATAACCTTTCGCTATCCATCCTAATTGTTTCTATTACTGTCTCTCTCCCTAGGCTGAGTCACTTGATATTAAGGACCACCATTTACAAATTTGCAAGGGGTCTGGCTTACATCAGACTAAAAAAAAAAGAAAGAAAATCCGTGCAACAATTTAGGACAAAAATAGACATCATAATAATATCCACCTTTTCCAAATGGTTCTTAGAAACCTCATCCTTATATCCAACTTTATAATACATGTTAAATCAAACTAAATTAATGCTTTAGGGAAAATAGGTTCTATAAAAGAAAAACGACCACTGATATCTGGACCATCTAACAATAAATCCTTGGGCTCAGGGTTATATGAAAAACATTTTCTGTAACAAATAATCCTCAACAGTAAGGATTTCGAAATTTCATTCGTAGAACCGTAGCACACTGTAAGATTTTTTTGAAGCAAATGGTTGTGTAGTATTTCTCGAAAATTTCTTACTCTCTTTCCCAAAAATTCTAGTGCAGCAGACAGAAGAGAAACAGAATGAGCTGTGAAGTGTGACTTCTCAGCCGGTGTCAGAAGCTGTCCCCCGGGAGTTACTGACAGTAGTCTCCCTGTCTATCCCAAATGGCCCAGCCCTAGGAGGAGGAGGAGAAAGCCTGAGCTTGTAAAGACACTTGCATCAGCGTTCCTTTGCAAAAATCCAAGCAAAGGAGCAATGTCAAGGTGTTGGCCTGTATTCTGCCTGAATCACCCACTGCAATAAGGCCTCTTCTTGTGTGTTTTCTACTTCCTGCTGCATCCCTGTTCCCACGCCCTGGGATACTGTCTCCCCTTCCCCAAATCCCCTCAAAACTGCAAAACCCAGCTCAGCTCTTATCCATCATGGTGTCCATCGTCTGTCAGTCTGTGATCTGAACATCCTAGGATACCATAGCTCGATGGCCTCTTGTTGGTACTAATGTTAGTAACAGTCTAGGCCTCTTGGGGACCCAACAGCTTTTTGTCAAATCTGGTGTATTACTCAAACGTTAAGCACGTACAGCTTGCACAATGGAAAAAAACTCAGAATTTGTAGTCAGTATACAATAGATTCAAATGTTAGTTCTCAAACCAACTCAGCTGTTTAATCATGAGATTAACACTTAATATTAAAATGTTTTTTCTCATCTATATAATAAGAATAACAATATCTACTTCATAGTGTTGTGAGAACCAATCGAAGTCATAATTTACATGTGCTTTGTAAAAGCTGAAGAGCTTGTTGATTACTTCATTATTTTAAAATTTACTTGATTTTTGAGGTAAGAGACTGGTGGTGCCTTGGCTTCAACTCTCTCATCTAAAATGAAGACAATAACGCCAACCTAATAGGGATTTCTGAGAAAGTAAATGGTATCATAGACCCACAGAGCCCAACCCGCATTTGTGTGTGCAACATACCCAATAACTTAGTTTCTCTTCCCCCTTTTCTGTAGATTCTGGAGCGCCCACCTCAGACCTTGGCACAGTGGATGTTTCCTCTATTTTTGAGCAAAATCTGTTTCTTCTCTAACTCTTAAGAAATGAGAAACCTTTTTTTAAAAATTTTTAAAAGATTTTATTTATTTGAGAGAGAAAAAGAGAGCATGTGCACGTGAGTGGTAGGAGGGGCAGAAGGAGAGGGAGAGAGAGAATCTCAAGCAGACTCTGCACTGAGCGTGGAGCCTGCTGTGGGCTCGATCTCAGGACCCTGAGATCATGACCCGAGCCGAAACCAAAAGTTAACTCACAGCCACCCAGGAGCCCCAACAATTCCTTTTCAAAGAAAATCCAACCACGACAAAAGTGCAGCTGCCCAATACAGTTCTTTTAAATAGGACTTGACTCACAAAAATAATAAATATTGAAACTAATATTATCCATTCCTACAGAATTATTAATAAGAACACATTCCCCAACATTCTGAATTTATTTTTAAAATATCAACCCATTTCTGCAATCTTTTTTTATGTTGAAAGTATAAAGAATTAATGAGCCTTCGAGGAGAAACAGAAAGACTTACCCCGGCCTCCCCGATGCATACTCTTCCCCTTCCCCACCCTTCATGCTACCCATTCCGTGAACCCCTGCCCAGGATATTGTACTTTTTCATGATCTGTGCCATTATCTAGTATATAGTAATTTATTCATTAATTGTGTCTATTGACTACTTTCTGTGTCTTTCCACCTCACTGACATGTAATCTCCAGTGGGCAGGAAACTTTTATCTGTTGTGTTTTCTGATCAACACCCACACCTAGAACAGTACTTGGGACCCAGCAGGCCTGTGGCATGCATGGAAGATACGCGACATGGCTTTTGGCTGCTTTGATTGACTCATTTCCTGTCTCTTCTGTTTCCCAAAATTTTAAATTTGACAGGAACAGGGTTCAGAGATTTGGTTGTGAGGTCACTATTTTATTTTATTACTTTTTTGGAAACTGAACAGAAGCCAACTCTTGCAACACTGAAAAAGAAGTCATTATTGAAGCAGGGGAAAAAAATAGCACTCAGGGAAGATTCTGGTCAAAGATCACCATGACAGCCGCCAGCTGTTTCTGTTCTAAGAAGGAACACACTCTCACTGGGGAAGAGGCACCGGTTAACCTAATTCTGGTACAAAGTGGATGATTGAGTTATATATTGCGTATGCTTTCAAAACTCATTCTACAGTCTTGTAAGATCCAGCCAAGCCAGAAATGTCAATGAAACAGAGACTATGTACAGACCCATCAGACATCTCATCTTTCCTTGCAGAGGAGATGGACTGTGGATTTCAAGAAAGAACACTCCAATATGGCGTTCAGTTATTTGTTAAGTACCAGTGTTGGTCTCTTCGTTGTGACAAAGTATGGTAATATAAGAAAACAGGAGATACTGCATGGGGGGTAGATGGCCACTCTTTGCATTACCTCTGCAACTTTTCTGTAATTCTAAAATACTTCCAAACCGAGAAAGTTTATTTAAAAACGGAGAAGAGTGACTTAAATTAGATTGGCCAAAATCTTACAACAAATATTTAGAAGATGAAATATGGATAATTTTTCCCCACTCTTGTTTTGTATATTTTGTTCATGCTTTCAACACCGTTTTAGTCTTACAACTGAGATGAGGATAATACACACAATCCATAAAAATACGTTTTGTATTTCTATAATCTAAAACACAGGCAATTCTAATAACTTTTAAATTCCCTCCTGAATAACAAGGGGAAAATATAAAGGTTACTTGATTTTATTAATAAAACCTTGTTTTAGCTCAGTGGGAATCCATTTGAAAGAACCCATTCTCTTGATGGGCTCCTAGTACTATGATTATCTCCATGTTCTTTAAGTGGATGGAATAGTTAGATAGGTTCTGACAACAGCGATCATGATGATTCCATTTGTGAAGAAATTTTAACAGGAATATTACAAAGCCAGATCACTTTAGATAGTAGTTTTAATTGGGAGTATCTCCAAATACACTTAGGGGCTGAAAAGTGAACTTTTGGCTAATATGAGCCATTTGGCAATTCTTTGATCCTGGATTTCCCCACATTTCTGTTTGTTATATTACAATCAGAAATTATCTTATGAAACACAGGAACCTAATAAGACCTCCATTCGAAACACAACACAATTAAGAAAAACAAAACTGGAGCCAAGGACCCAAATGGTACGACTACAGAAGAGCAGAATTTACCCTCGGGAGGCCTGGAGGAAGACCAAATGGGCATGTGGGCGGATGGTGATGTCCGACCCCCCATCTACTGTTCATTCTGTGAACACTCACCAGGCCGGACCCTTACGATCCGTGCCCTTTTCTGCACGTAAATAATACCTCAATTAAAACCAAAACAAACCAAATAAGGCCAGAAATCCACAAAATTAGTTAGACAGGTTGTTGAATGTGAAAGTTTCTCTATGGCTTGTTGTGCCTTCATCTGGTGAACCAAGAAGGTCTGGGGCAAGGGGCCCCCCAGTGCTCCCTGCAACTCCAGCCTTGCTGTCAAACTCATTCTTCGGTGAATTAGCTGTTTTAAATGTCAAGTTAAAAAATTGCATAACACGGCCTCCGATCAAAACCCGAGAAATGAAGAAATACGGGAGAATCCCCCTTCCAATGATGCCAGATCACTGCATCGTACTGCATTGCGAGCCCAAAATCGATCAGCAAATATTCACAGAACACCTACTGTGTGCAAGTATCATGACAAATGTGCCAGAGACACAGGACCCAGGGCACAGAAGCCTCTAGTCCAACACGCTGGAGTTTACTTACGAATTAGACAAACACGCAATAAAACTGTAGTGCCTGCTGAAATTGAGGTTGGATTTACAGAGAAGTAAAAATGGGCAACCTTCTGGAGTATTACTCAGCAGTACTTAGCTCTGAACCTTTTTGACATAGTTATAAAATGACAGCACAGTGATACTGAGGAATATACGCAGAAAGCAGCGTATCCTAAAAACAAAATCTAAAACAATATTTTAATTCTATTAAGTATCAATCCAATAAGTGTGTTGATATGGCTTAAAACTAACCATGAGATTGAATGCTATATTATTTGCTGAAAATTCTATACATTTTAAAATAGTTTAACAACCTATTTTAAAATCCCAGGACTTCAAAATCACAACAAAACCTTTTTTATAATTAACTGTGAAAAGACAGTAAAACCTATACAAGGCAAATTCTATCTAATTGGGAAATTTAAAATTTGATATTTAATAAAGAGATATTAAACGTTCTTGGATATATAAAATTAAACAGTGTAAAAATTCATTTTCTTCTTCAGAGTTACAATTTTTATAAAGTTCCAACAAAAATGTCAACGGTTCTAGAATGTATATAGAAAATTAATAAATAAGAACATGAATGGACACTTTGAAAGTAACAGGGACAACCTAAAGTTTTTGAGTCTTACTTAAAAAAAAATCAGAACTGAGGGCACCTGGACGGCTCAGTTGGTTAAGTGTCCAACTCTTGGTTTTGGCTCAGGTCATGACCTCAGTGTCCTGGGATTGAGCCCGGAGTCAGAGTTGGGCTCCCTGCTCAGTGGCGAGTCTGCTTGTCCCTCTCCCTCTGCTCCCCACCCCCTCCCAGCTCATGGTCTCTCTCTCTTTCTCTCTCTCTCAAACAAATAAATAAACAAATATCTTTAAAAAAAAATCAGAATTAGAATAGAAACCAAAAAATCACAAAGAAAGCTGCATAGATTGAAATTGTACAGAATTTCCTCAATTCCAAAAAAGGACCATACCAAAGAGAGAAAAAAAAAAAAAATCAAGGAGTTTTGGACAAACTTCTTGGTTATAGACACATTAATTTTGTAGTGCTAAACAAAATACATTTTCTCCGCACAAAACAATAGTGTCTAAAACAGCATTCAACCCAGTTTCACAAAGGAGGAAAAGTAAGTATGACCTGTCACTGAGGTCCTCCTCTTCAAGCCTTCCATCTCAGATCTATGAATATTATGAGTGTGTGTATATAAATATATGTGTGTGTATGTGTGTGTGCGTGTATATATAGAGAGATGTACTATTTACTGCATATATATTATCTATTCATATATATGATAAATTCATATACATACTATATACACGTATACTATACAAAGAAGAAAGGGGAAGTTGAAGCTAGTAGACATGATCTACCAAATGAAAGCCGGGAGGATTAAGGAGTTAAATACCAAACTAAAACACAAGTTATAAAAAAGTCAAAGTAGCAGCAAATAGAATAGGCTATGTAAGAGATTATGAATAAATAAATTTTTAGGTTTAATGTATTAGAGAAGATCAAAAGGAAAAGTTTATCACATTAAATACACAGATGTAAAATCTCCTACAAGTTAAAAAAAAAAGCAAAATATTGTGAAAATATTTACAGCAAAATTTTGATAAGCAGTATGTCTAACATAGTTTCTTCAAAATTACAAAGAAAAATCAGGACAAATGAGGGAAGTTATAAATAAAAATTAGCAGAACATAAAATTAGAAGTTATCCAAATACGCAGAAAGAAATTCTTACTTGTAAGCAAGCAACAAATTACATTTGAGATACTGTTTTACAACTACTAAATTAGCCAAAATAAATTTTAAAAGATAAAACGCTGTAAGAATGTGGAGAACTTATCCAGTGCATTTCTGACTGCGTACATTTATAACCCATTTTGAAAGCTACATGGCGAGAGGCAGCGAGGGGGGGTAAAGACGTTCATCCTCTTCAGCTCTGAGAGTCTAACTACAGAATTTACATGGAACATATAATTCCTTAGAAACAAGAGATCTGCACAAAAATTTTGGAAATGGTATGTTAAATAACTGTATGATATAGCAAACTAATATGGAATTACTTAGAAGTAGGGAAAAGGCTTATTGTATAATGATAAGTGAACACAAAAATATACCAAGTATATATGTTGTGTTTTTTCAATTATGTAGGAAATACAGATAAAATGCACAGTATGAAAGTAATCCATGTATTCAAGTATATTAAAAACATTAGTGTTTCCTAGTTTATGCATGTTTCAACCCACCTGTTTCCGATAATATGTAAAATCATGGTTTTATAGGTTAAGAATTTTGTCCACGAATAAGGCAGTTAGTGAAAATATGTTTCCAGCCAGAGCGCCTAATGTGAGTATGTGCATGAGTGAGTGTGTGTGCGTGAGTGTGTGTGCGTGTAGTCTGACGGAAGAGCACCTGGTCGGTAAGTCAGGCACTTCCCTTCACAAGCACACACCTGTATGTACAGAGCCACACCTGGTCTGCCCGCCTCACGGTCAGTGGCAGTGTTTAAGGACACAGTGGCCGTGACTAGAACTGTCCCAGCACGTGCCTACCGGACACTCTGTGCTCCAAACACGTGCCTTCAAAAACAGAAGAGAAACAATACCAAGGATTTCTTAAATTGTGATGCTACTGAATGTAACGCAAATGCTCTTTTTCATCTTCGAAGTGCAGGAACTGCAGTCGAGCATTTTGGGAGGCCCTGCCCAATTCCAGTTTTCGGAGTCTGTGAGACTGTGGAATAAGTGGGACACGAACAAAGGCAGGAATCACTCAAGAACTCTTACAAGAAGATTATAAACTTGTGGATCTCCTGGAAAAGCATTAAAGAAAAGCTTTAAAGTCTCCGCGTGTGTGTGTGCGCGTGTGTGTGTAAAATGAACTTTTTTTTTAAAAGAAGGCAATAAACAAAATAAATCACAAACACACACCTGCTGCGGCCGGAGCTTCCCTGGGCTGCAGGGCCCGCCGTGCGCCCTCAGGCAGCGTTCACCTTTCCTCGGCTTCCTAGGACTCAGGTAGACAGAATCTGCACTAACACGCGGGCCTTTCTCCCTGGAGGGCTGCGCACGGTTTCCGACACAGGCATGATTTACGAGGAAGACTATGTGGCCCTTTCCTCCTCCTCTCTGCTCAGGGGACAGCTCAGCCCTCACACTCTGCTCATTGGAGGACAGACGTGCTGTGCACGGGCTTTGCCCGAAAGCCTCCCCGCACCCCGGTCTAGATGCAATTTTCACGGTCTCCGTGCACTGGTGGAGGCCCTCCTCCACACCTGCGGACGCCAGGCTCCCGGACTCCTAGATGCTCCTGTGCCCGAAACCTACCTGCTTCTTCTGGACCATGAAGGGCACGCTTGTTCCTGCTGCTCTGGCTGGAGTTGCCTTCTCCTGCAGCGGGTGGTGCAAAGATCCCCTACAAAGAGAAAAACCCCAAGTTACTGCAAAGACATCTGAGGTGCAGGAGGCAGCGGTGCAGGGCGAGCCCACGCCTGGGGGGCGGCAGCTGCTGCAAACTCACTTTGAGAGCCGAGGGGACAGCTGGGGCCTGCCGCACGGCTGCCCTGGGGGCCGCGGCTCCGGCCTGGGGGGGGCCTGGCAGCCGCTCAGCCTGGTGTTCCCGCAGCTCCGCCCGGAGGCTCCCCAGCTCGGCCTGAAGGGCGGCCACCCTGCAGAAAGCCAGCACCGAGAGGCAGCTGGCCGCCACGGCCAGCAGCAAGGTCACGGCCAGCAGCGTTCCATCTTTGGAGAATGGGACAGAGGGGCTTTCCTTCAGGGGGAGGATGGAGACACACTCCTTCAGTTTCATTTCTTCTCCCCTCTCCAGGCAGGGAGAAAGGCGTGACCGCCGGCCTGCGCAGCCATCCATGGCACTCCTGGAACTTTGAAGGTTCGGGCCTTTGGAGTGAGCGAGCGCGGGGAATGGCTCATTTCCTGCGAGCTGGGCCTGCCGCGGTCCTACACTGACCTGGGGGCCTGGCCCTGCGGGCGCCCTCAGGACAGCTCTCCTGCGCTTCCCTGCGTCTGCCCGGCTGCATCTCGGCCCCCACTGTATGATAGGTCTTCCTGGCACCGGCCCTTCAATCCGATTGCCCAATCATTTCCTCATTTCACTTTCAGTTTTTGTAAGAATTTTAATGGCATCTCGAGACACACACGCGCGCACACACACGCACACAGGGGCCCCGGGCATCCCCGGGCGCGACGGGACTCGGGGTGTGGGCCGGCCCACTGGGGAGAGCCCCGCGGCCCTGCAGGTGCGGCAGGAGCTCCGGGGGAGGGGGGCCGGCCGGAGCTGCTGTCCCCGGGCCGCGTGGCCGCGGACCGCAGGGGAAAGGAGCGTTGAGGTTCCTGCTGCTGCAATAAAAGTCATGAATGCGCACGTCAGATAAGCTCAGTGCTGGCCGGGAGCCGCACCAGCGGGAGAATGATTTATGAAGGGCCTCGAGGTAGGAAACGGAGGAGGTCCTCAGAGGAGGCGCGGAAGGCCACCCGGCCACGTCCGCTTTCCCGTGATCTCAGCAATGCCACACAAAGAACGCGGCTAAGTCTGGGGGGTGGGTTTGGATTCCATCGGAGGGCTGCTTTCCCCGCGGGGGATGCCTTTTGAAGGGAAACCTGCGCCCGCTCTTCCTTCTGGGACTCGCTGCCAGGCCGAGCGCCGCCCCCAGGAAGGCCACCCGGGGCAGCCGTCCCACGGCGCTGCAGGTGTCCCACGGCGCTGCAGGTGTCCCACGGCGCTGCAGGCGTCCCACGGCGCTGCAGGCGTCCCACCGTGCTGCAGGTGTCCCACCGCGCTGCAGGTGTCCCACGGCGCTGCAGGTGTCCCACGGCGCTGCAGGTGTCCCACGGCGCTGCAGGTGTCCCACGGCGCTGCAGGTGTCCCACCGCGCTGCAGGTGTCCCACCGCGCTGCAGGTGTCCCACCGCGCTGCAGGTGTCCGTGGGACCGGGTCTGGGAAAGCCCGGCTCCCCTCCGGCCCCCGCGAGCTGCTCTGGCCCTCCTCACTCCTCGAACCGTGGGTCTTACCAACAGCACCGCCGCGGGCGTCTTTGCGCGCGTGTCCCCGGGGCGCGGCAGGGCTGCGCGGCACACACCTGCCGGGGAGGCGGCACCCTCCGCCTTCACCAGGGCTCACCGAGCTGCCCCGAGGGCTTCCCGCTGCCTCCCCGGCGCGCCAGGCCGGACGCCATCAGACACTCATTTTTACCTACTAGGACTGTTATTTTTCAATGGTGTCTGTGAGTTCTAAGACCTTTGTAAGGGACTTTTAAAGGACTTCGAAAAAACTTTGCAAAGTTCTTTCATGGGCGACCTCGGGCCCCCACATCCGCCGGCGGAGACGCACATCTCTGAGGTGGAAGGACGCCTTCTGGGAGTGTGTGTGAGACACCACGTGATCACGTCTGATGTCACAGCCCTTGTCTCCAGGCCTGCCAGGGTGACACACACGAGATGACGTTCCAGAAAACAGAAGAGTTATTGGGGGGGGGAGGGGGGGCTATAGTAAACCCTTCTGACTGAGAGTAAGGGAAACTCACTCGGGTTATGTGTGTGTTAGCATTACCTAAATACAGGCAGAAATAAAAGAACTCAGGGCAGAGCTAGAAACCGATGGCTCTCTTCTTTCACTCAGGACACCTGCAGCCGCTGCTTCCTTCTGTGAGCCGACCTTCTTCCACTTCCAGTGGGCCACTACTGCTCTCCGTAGTCCGCTGCAAAAATCCCAAGGACAGGGAATCATTTGTGTTGAAGAATTAGCTCTGCCTTCATTGCTCTTTTGGACAGAGATCTTCATGGCCGACTGTGTCCAGAGAGAGCCACGGACCAGCCCACGTGCAGGACAACTTACAACACGCGTCTCATCTCGGACCAAGCAGCAGGCAACCCTAAGCGTGGAGAGGGCTGGTGCTTCTTCCACGGAAGACAGCAGGGCGGTGGCTTCCCCTGACCCAGTGTGAGGCTCGAGGCCATGACCATGTGCGTGTCGCCCACAGCGATCACACCACTGAACTTCTCTAAAGACGGTAGAAACTAAGTGGCATTCATGTGCTCTGGAGTTTCTTATTAGAGGAACCTAAGGAAGTTACTACCCATAAGTCAAGGATCTGTTTCCTGCTGAGGAAATGGTTTGACAATAATTTAACTGAAATTCTGTTCAACAAATAGCATGCCATTTATTGACGAACACTCCATACCGCAAGTGTATTCAGGGAAGGAACCCTGGGTACCTGAGCCACACAGCCTTCTCAGCCAGGATGGAGCTATTTTTACCCACTTCTTTTTCTCACCTTGAATAGAAAACATTCCCGTGTAATACAGCTACACCAGATGGAATAGATGCTCCTTGTCCCCTCCACCCAGGATTGGGCAGATAGGAACACGGGAGACTATATGTGAAAAGAACTTCAGATATGAGTTTATCCATGGATGTGAACCAGAGAATAAAATAAGCATGCAGTCTTTGGCTGTCTGCTGCTTTATAGTGACGACCTCAAAAATATGCAAAAAGCTTAATTAGAAACTTCTGGCTTTGTAGTATTTTGAAGAGTCAAGCACCTTTAGGGCACCTCTCTTATACCACTTCTTCGAGGACAAGTTGTCTTTCCTGAGGATTTGGGCCACTCGGGCATGTGGACAATTCTTGAAGACATGTGGATGTAGCTAGCAATAGATCGCGGTAAAACCGGCTTCCTAAAGGACTCAAAATATGGCAAACAGTTGGATACAAGGAATCATTACATTTGGGAAACAATCACGTTGTTTTCTGTTGGAAATACATATGCAGCCAATGAAATGGATTTGTAAGGCTCAATGCTAATCACTTGGTAACTTAACTCTGAAGTCATGGGAGAGTTTTCTGGTCATTTCATATACAAAAAATAATGTCGGCCATACTGATCCCTAATTCTCAATAGTTACATTAAAAATAGGAGCATGTGCATTTACTGGAGCTTAATTTGTGTCACTGTTGGGAAAAACATCCATGTTTGTTAAGTATTCATTTTCTTTTCTTTTTTTTATTTTATTTTTTCAGTGTTCCAAGATTCATTGTTTATACACCACACCCAGTGATCCATGCAATACGTGCCCTCCTCAATACCCACCACCAGGCTCGCCCAACCCCCCACCCCCCTCCCCTCCAAAACCTTCAGTTTGTTTCTCAG